>RSEF01000005.1:35926663-35942359 GCA_003993805.1 Himantopus leucocephalus | reverse complement strand
ACAGGCTGGGCAGAGAATGGATTGAGAGCAGCCCTGAGGAGGAGGAATTGGGCTGTTGGTGGGTGAGAAGCTCAACATGACCCAGTAAATTGCGCTTGCAGCCCAGAAAGCCAACTGCATCCTGGGCTGCATTCAAAGAAGCACGGCCAGCAGGTTGAGGGAGGAGATTCTGCCCCTTTACTCTGCTCTTATGAGACCGTATCTGGAGTACTGTGTCCAGCTCTGGCGCCCCCAGCATAAGAAGGACATGGACCTGTTGGAGCAAGTCCAGGGGAGGACCGTGAAGATGATCAGAGGGCTGGAGCACCTCTCCCATGAGGGCAGGCTGAGAGAGTTGGGGTTGTTCAGCCTGCAGAAGAGAAGGCTCTGTAGAGACCTTAGAGTCACCTTCCCGTATCTAAAGGGGGCCTACAGGAAGGATGGGGAGGGAGTGTAGTGATGGATGAGGGGTAACAGTTTTAAACTGGAAGAGAGTAGATTTAGGTTAAATATTAAGAAGAAATTCTTTACTGTGAGGGTGGTGAGAAACTGGAACAGGTTGCCCAGAGAAGTTGTAGACGGCCCCATCCTATGAGGTGTGCAAGGCCAGGCTGGATGGGGCTTTGAGCAACCTGGTCCAGTGGAAGGTGTCCCTCCTCATTGCAGGGGAGTTGGAACTAGATGATCTTTAAGGTCCTTTCCAACTGTAACCATTCTGTGTTCTAGAAACTTGCTTATAAATGAGACCTTAGGTTCTGTCCCAGTAGGTGCTGAAAATTGAGCTTTTGGCTGATTTATTGGCTAAATTTGGGAGAATGTACCCCTGAATTTGCAAGACCAAAACCTTGCAGGATGCTTTTTAGGTCAATATTATAATAATCCTACTTAAATAAGGAAGGTCAAAAGAAGAAAGCTGAGCTGTGGGCACCAAGGTATGACAAATAACTGCTCTCTCTCTCTCATTTGGCTTTAAGCCTCTGCAAATGGCCATTGAGTTGAATATGCCACTGAAGATGCCGTGAAGAAAAAGAAGGCAAGTTAGGGCTTCCCAAAACAGTCAGTTCACAGGCAAGTTACTTATGCAATTGAAACTGCTGTTACAGCTGTGTGAGCTGAGTGCTGCTGTGGAAGATGGAGCGTGAGCGACATGGGCATGAACACAGATGGAACCTCATGGCAAGAGGGAGGAGTGGTGGAACAGAGCTGCTGCTCAGAGGGTGTCCCTGAGTACAGCATTCTGGTAGGACGGGCAGGTCCTTTTGCAGCACAATACCTGTGGTACCTGTTTAGTAGCAGGGTCCAACACTGCAGGCGTAGGCGAGTGGCGGCAATGTGCTGTGTATGTCTGAGATGTTGGTGTGATGCTGCCAGGAGCATGAGGGGAGGGCAACCGAGCGGGTCCCACGTTCGGAGCATGCAACCTGACAGGTCTGTCCTTACCACAGACGTGAGCCTGGTGCCATCTGATTGCGAGTGCCAGTTCACCAGCTCGGGCTGCAGAGCCAGGAATAGAGACTGGGATTCAAGTTAAGCAACTGAAACAGTAAATTACTTTTTCCTTTTCCTTTGTTTTACATTGTTGTGGGCTTGCTTTTTGAGGGCAGCGTCTCTTGGCACATGCATTGAAAGGACAAGTGGCTTAATTTAGCTTCGATTTGAGCCAGTAGTGCTTTCTTATGGCTGTAGAAAAAGAGAAATTAAACTCTTCTCTAGTGTACTGAAGGAAATAAAGAAATGCATGTTATTAATGAAAAACTCTGGTATGTTTTGAAAAGTAGATGAGCACAGACCATATAGCGCAAATCAACTTCTTCCAGTTCCTGTTTTAGGCAAGTAAAACAATTATTGAGCGAAACAAGTTTGTGTATTCAGGGCAGTTTAATTACAGCCTTAAATAATAAGTTGGGTTGCATTGATGATTGCCAACTCCTGTTGCTATGGTGGGCTGCTGGGTGGTCTTGAACATTAAATGGGTGCATCATGCCTGGATTGTCTGCACGTTTGGGTCTGCAAAGGCAGCCTTGGATCCAGTAGGATGTTTGTGAGACCATGCTCTTGTGAGATTTGTAGCCCAGTTCTGCAAATCTACAAGTTTTAGGTAGGCAAGGCAAGTATCTAATCATGCAGGCATTTTGCCAGAGCTTTTGAACTCAGAATGTGATTTAATTGTCAGAGAACAAAATTGGTTGTCAGGAATTGGTCAGTTCCAAGCCCGTCCTACATGTTTTTCTCAGATTTGTTAATCTCTCTGCCTTAGCCTCCTTGTCTGAAAAACGGGGATAAAAATAAAGAGTTACCGCCTATTGTGAGGTGAGGGCTGTAAGATGGGAAAGTTGCCATGTTGATAAATGCCACCAAAGACTATAGCTAGAAGTGAGCAGAGTACTTCCCAGAAGCATAATAGTCTCACTGAGCACAGAATTGTCCTATGAATGCTATGTTATACTATCAGTTTGCAAGTAGGTAGGCAAGTTTTGATGGGGAACTCTTACTGTGTTTTTTGATAGTGTATTTTTTTCATTTTTTAATTGTTGTTCATGAGCTATCTGAATTTACATGAGTTATTTTCCTTCCTAAAATTCATATTTATTTCTTTTCTCTTTTGAAACACTTAGAATGTGTGTTGAATTATAGCAACTTGACTACACTGAATTCCCATCAGCCTTGGTACTTGTCTTGCCTCCAATTTTTATCTAGTATTTTGACATGATACAGTGGCTTAAGCACACAGTATCCTATAAAGAAAGGAAGTCCTGTGTACCTTTTAGAGGTAGCAAACAAAAGTACTGAATCTTAATGTCATATTGTTGACTTCAACAGATGTGAGATGAGTCTTTACTAAAGTACTCAAACACTGGAAAAAGTGTAGAGGTTTGTATGCACTTACTATGTACCTGTTGTTTTCTCCTGCTTTGGGTGCTTGCTTGGTTTGGGTCTCTTTCTGAGATTTCTTGTGCTGCAATTAAGTATTCACATGTCCAGCAGGGACATCCAAATTTTAAATTCCCTACTCATATCTTTTGGGTAGGAGGAGGGTGTTGTTTACCCTTAGGTGACTTACCAGAAGTCATAAAGGAAATAAAAAAGTGAATTCTTAAAATCACAGATCGGTTGAGGTTGGGAGAGACCTTGGGACATCATCTAGTCCAACTCCCCTGCTCAGACAGGGTCACCTAGTGCCCAGAAGTGGGCACATTATTCTAGGTGTGGCCTTGACAGTGCTGAATAGAAGGGGAGATCACCACTCATCCCAATATAGTCCAGGATGCCATTCACCCATTTCATGCCCCGAGGGCATGGTGCTGACTCAATTAAAATTTTCTCATACCCAATCCTTTGCACTTTTGGGATATTTTTTCCGTACTAATTCAGGTTCTGTGCTGAGAATTTTCTGTCAGCTTTCTGTGTACTCTCAGTGGGCTTTGAAGCTCCACGTATGTTCACTGTGCTGCTTTTTATGTGATATGATACATAATGTGCTTCTTTACTGCATGGTTGATAAAGCATGATTGATTCTTGACAGCATTGCTAACACTAATTCAGCATGTTGTCAGAGCTGGTAACTCATATCCAGTCAGTTACCCCCAAAAGGTGATTAGTTTTGGTTAAACGGATGCAGTCACACTTTATTGAAGTGACCGTATAACTCACTGTTGATTACACCTGATGTCCCTGCTTGAGTTTGTCAATCTTTGAGTAAGACTTAACATTGTAAAAGGAGACTTATTTTGGATTATGATGTGTTTTTAAAAGTTAAAATGTTATGTTTCCACTACCCTTCAGGTTGAAAACATCCTGTCTGATTTCCTTCCTGTTTTCTAGCATTATTTCTCTGAGATGTTATACAAAGGCTGAGAAATTTCAAACCAAAAGAAAGGCTATTTTTTGTTTGCTTTTGTTGCAGAACTTCATCAGAAATGGGTCAAACAAGTACATGAATGGATCTCAGAAATTGCATTAAGCCATCAGTGAGGAAGTATTTTCTAGACTAAGAAATAAAGGCAAGACTTCTTGGCTAGATATAGTGTTTTAAAGTGGATCCTACTGTTGCTTTTGTTTTACCAAAGCGTGGATCAGAAATGAAGTTTGTAATGAAAAAGGCCTGACAACCATAAATGAAGAGTCCTGGTCTTGGATTGTTATAAACATCTCTTTGTTATTTTCAGCTCTGTTTTCATATGGTTCCTCTTACCTAATGCCAAACTACCATAATGGTACCATTCCAGCACTCTAAGCACAGTCAAAATGAATTCTGCAGAGAGCAGGCAGTTTAAGACAGTGCTTTCTTGAGACTGTGTTCCCTTTATTTATCAATTGTCCCTTGAATCTTAATTTGAAAACAGGATGTGTATATTAGTAAATAAATAAATTGTGCTTAATGTCCTGCTAGAAAGATCTCTGTCTTGATGAAATTCAAAGGTACAACATTAAAGGTCTGATCTGCAGTTTGAACTTAAACTTTAGTATCTTCATCTAGTTTCAGATGCAGAAATGCTCAACCAGTAAAATGACGTTAATGGTTTAATAGCCCACATTAATCAACCACTGTAGTAAATCCTCAAAGCATCTTTCCTTTCACCAAGTATACAAGGTTGGAGTCTGCCTGCCACACGTTTAGAAAGCAAAAGCCTGTTGATGCCAGTGAGGCCTATCCCAATAGATGTGAGGAATCAAACCCCGAGGAGAAGCTAGGGTTTTGCATTCTGTGCAGGGTCTCAGTCCTCTTTGGTAAAACTCCTAATAACATCTGCCTGAGGTCCTAAAGTAAAAGGAAAAACCAGCTGTTTTGGTACCTGCTAGAAGCAGCACATCACTACTGCATTAGAAGTTATTTTCGTAGGAGACAGGAGAGAGGTCTTAGAATTTGCTTATAAATGTAATGTACTTGTCGCAATGTGAAAAATGTCTTCTAAATATTTTAAACAAGGGCAGCTGCTGCTGCTCCTGATAATTGTGCTACATACTATTGCTACAGGTCTTGAATAATTACTCAAGTCTTCAGCGTCATCTAAAATTCCTTATTTGTGTTCAGAAAAAAGAGACACGAGAAAACATGTTGATTTTGACAGCAACTGTCAGAAAATTATAATTGAAATGACATATCTCATGAAAAAAGAATAACTTCAATGTGTTTACTAGTCTTTTCTAATTATTACATTCCTGTTGTATACAAATTGGAAGGTCATTCTGACCTTCTTTGGAGGTCTTGACGTTATTATTGACATGTTTATTAAACGATTGCATAAACTTACAGCATTTTCAGCAAATAATGACAACGTGAAAGTATAATTGCCTTCTGACTTCCTGCGTATTTTTGTTAGGTCACTTTCATAATGTCTTTTGGAAGAGAAAGTTCAGGCATTTCGCCTACCCAACTAAAAGCTTGTAGTAATGATGAACAGGAAAAAAAAAAACTTAGGTGGTTTTAAAAATTGCTGAAAATNCACTTTCATAATGTCTTTTGGAAGAGAAAGTTCAGGCATTTCGCTTACCCAACTAAAAGCTTGTAGTAATGATGAACAGAAAAAAAAAAACTTAGGTGGTTTTAAAAATTGCTGAAAACTGGTGTTTTCCTGAACTTGATTACCATTTTTGGCAGATATTTTCAGGGTAGGTGTGTCAGGGCTCTTAAATATGTAGGATATTCGTGACTTTTCTTGATATGAATCACCATTGCAGCATTTGCCAGCCCTAATATGGATGCTGTCTTCCGTGGAAATATCCCCCTGAACGTACTCATATGTCAGTTTAAAATAACAGAAGCAGTTTTTATCAAAGAGATTTGGAGTAAACCCTTTTACTTAGGCAATATTTCCTCTATTTATTTTCCTGAAACTTGGTTCTTAGGGTGTATCTACCTACAGAGAAAGGGGAGATTTTGATGAGGAGCCGTGAAGCTTGTGAGCCTGAGGTCCGTTCTCTTCTGTGTGGACATTCTGCTTGTCCTTTCACCACCCTGGGGCTTGTCCCCAGCTCATGCAACCCGGCTTTCAAGCACCCTGCAGAGGAATAGGGACCCACACAGAATATACAATGGTTTTGAGAAACATTTCAAATTATCGGAGAGCCTGTAGCACAAACATTTATGTAGTTTATTTGCAAAATTAGATATCTAATTAATGTAGTATTTTACAGACACCGAATCATTGTAAGTTATGGAGTAAGCAAAAATGAATCTTGTTCTGTGTTACAGTTCATTGCCTTCTTTTAGATATACTGCATACTGCCAGCCACATGAAAACTACAAAGAAAAAATACTGTTTGCATTATATAAAGACTGGAGACAAAACAAATATACTAAAAGGCCTGCTAGGATGATTATTTTGGTTGTCTAGGCTTGTGCCTAAATACCTGAGTGGTGATGCCCTCCTATGGAAGTGTGTTAAACTCAGAAATGAAGCTGAATTGCATGCTCAGAGAATTATGTGACTAAGTTATGTATGGATTAGATCTGGCTCAGATTCCTAGTTGTTGTTGACACTAGTAATTCATTACAAATTTTGGTTGGTTCATATATGAAGAACGAGTGTTTGCAGTCAACTTGGCTAGTTACTCAAAATCATTCCTGCAATTCTATTGTAATTATGATTGCAATAAATATGTATCAAGGAATGTAAGACTCAGCTGGGTCAGACTAATGGTCTGTTCTACCCAGTTGTCTTTGGTAATACCAAAAGGAGATGCTGTTTAGGGAAAACCACTCTCTCTTTCAGTAGCCTCCCCTTCATATTGATTCATTCTGTCTCTGGGCCATCTTGTGAATTCTGCTGCTGGGCAGCTCAACTCACTAAAACCAATGGGACTGACTGTATTGGGGTGGTGATCGAACTAGCTGTGTGTAGTGAAATGTGTCCTGATCTTGTCTCAGAGAGCTCTTGGGCATCGTCAAGAAGTGAGGTACAGATCAACATTGCTGAAGTTAACTTGAAGAAAAAAGTGACTCATTTATAGCTCCTTATATGACTATCTTCTAATCTGACTTAAAGCAAATTGAAGTGTGACATGCTTGTTTTTTGACTAAAGATATCTAGGGAGGTACCCAAGTCTAAGGAAAGATGTTCTTTTCCAGAAGTGCCTGTGCCAACTGGTGACCTGCCTGAATCATGGGTATGATCCCTTCCGCTTGTCAGTCCCCTGCTGCTAGAGGTTGCCAGCCCTCATCGCAGCAGTGATGCAGCTATCTCAAACTGGGTCAGCTCAAAATAAGCCTTATTAGCTCAGGTGAAGCCTGATACTGATGCTTGGCTGCTTTGACTGCAGAGAGCTAAGGAATATGACCATGGGGTGGTGCCAGCCCTTGCTACTGGGGAGGGACAGCAGCAAGTGCTGGGGCCAGCTGGTGATGGTACTCCCTTTGCACTGGGAACCAGTCTGTGTTAGGGACTTCTGCAGCAGTTTGGTGTTTAGTCTGTACAACGCTTTCATAATAGGGAAGCTCTAAAAGGATATGAGTGTGTTTTCCCTGTTTTATATATCTATCTGTATACATCTGTGTGTGTGTTTGTGAGATGTATGACCTTTCTCTGCTGCTTGTCATTCTTGGTTATTGAACCTTTGAAGAACAAACCTATAAAGGGTTTTTCTTAGTAAATTTAAGCTTGCAGTGATAAAAGAAATTCCAGTAATATTTTGATAACTGCTTTCACTTAAAGGGAATAAATAATAAACATGTAATATGCAATTATGCATTTTGATATACTGTAATTAATTTGAAAAGCGATAAAAGGGAAATTTGAATAAAAATCCTTTAATTGATTTTCTTCTTAAGTTATCTTTAAAGTTACCTAATTTTTCTGAGAGCTTTTAAAGTGACTCGCTTGGATTGATTCCCAATGGAATTTTCCTTCCATACTAGATTATTGTAATTAATTATAAAATTGAGTTTAACCTTTCTAGATTGTCAATATCTAAGGACAAATGTCACAACTAACAAAGGCTGACTTTCAGGAAGGATTAGTACTGAATCTTGGGGTATTGTTGGGGAGGAGGTGAGCTGTCATTACCTCTCAGGTGCTGTTCATATTTTGTTTTGACTTTATAAATGATTACTGCTAAATATGTAATATTTATGTAAATATGTACACAATTTGAAAAAAAAGTTTTTAAAAATCCTTAAAAAAGAGTTATTGACTTACATGTGCATAAAAGATTTTACAGGTGAAGATAAATGGTGGATAGTTTGATATCCTGACCAGTGTATGCAATCTTAAAGCTAGTGAGAGCAGGAAAGAACATCATTGTAATTGACAGTGAAAACTTGTTAGATATAAGCTGTGTACAATTCCTGAAATATCTGATATTGTGTAAGGCATTTCCTTATTTTACATTTTTCCAGAAATCCTCAGCTACCGTGAACAAAATCTGTATGTATGCATTCGGATGCAGGCTTCATGTCATGCCCAGTTGTTTGGCTCTGTACAGATTATCTAACCAGTCTTTCTTAAGGATGTTGTAGAATAAGACCCCAGATTCTCATTACTCATCATTTGCATTTTTAATTTGGGAGAGGGCCATGTAGAATTTGATTCATTTGAGAGGCTGCTGCAGAATTTGACCATTGTGTGTTCCGGGTGTTGATGCCTGAAAGACTGTCTCTTGCTGCAGACAGAACCTGCAAAAGACGACAATGTTGATTCACACAAGCACAAAACCTCCTAACATAGTACTTTTCTCAAGAACCAATTTCAGAGCTGTTTGCAGACTACTACTGCTACTCCACTTTTGCTGAATGCTTATCTTTCTCAATATATCTAGTAGCCTGGAAACCTGACCTCCTTAGTTAAAAAGGAAGAAAGATGAATTGTTGAATAGATGAACAGAGCCTTTAACATTTTTTTTAATAAGGGCATCCAGGAGTACTGCTTGGACTTGTAATACCTGAGGTTGGACCCTTAGAAATATGTAAGAGGAAGTTGATTGCAGCTGTGTAAATTATTCACCTATAAATTCTACAAGCTTGAAACATGCCCCTTTTTGACTTGAAGTTTGTGTGAGTTCACATACTGTGCAGTGTTGAAAATCCCTATGACTAATTAATTCTACTTCTCCCCATACACCCCTCTTCATATACGTATACCTGTAAAATGGCAACACGTTTCTGAGTTTGATATGGGGTGCTTGGGACTACATATGTGCTACGAGTGCAGCTCCCTAGCTGGGTGAACCTACCATGCAGTTAGGGAGGTTCTCTTGAGATATCTTTGGCTACTGCTCATTAAAGGAGAGGCAATAACCAGGTGTTTCTGTAAGGAAGACATTACAGTGTGTGAACTTTTGTAATGATACATGTTCTCCAGTCAAAAGACCTAGGAATCACTTCAGCTTTGCAATTTGCATCTGCCTGTTCCGTACTAGTGTGGCAGCTTCATTCCTGGTGTGGACAAACGTTGCTCTAGCAACTGTTACATGACTGAAGTGTAACTGGTCTCTGGTTTTCTTTAATCCTTCCTTGACCTCAAAATGGCTGCCTAAAGTTTATAGCCCTCTTTTTTAGCTAGGGAATTTATTAGAGCTTTCTGGATTTACTAATTTCAAGTTCCAGCTTTTTGAGACTCTAAATAACCCTCAACAGTTTTTTCCCCTTTTGTATGGGGGGATATAGTCCCCAGAGAAAAAGTGTAAGTGTCGTAAACTATAGCTTGTTGTCAAACAACTCTGCAAGCTGACATCCGTTTTTTTTTATACTTACTGTTTCCAAACAGGATCCTTTCTGAAACAGGACGCCCTTTCAGCGTTAGCACCAGTGACGCTTTCTCTCGCAGTTAGGGAGAAGCAAGAAGGTATTCTCAGAGTTTAGTTGTTGAAGTGCCTCATCCCTGTACACTTGTACAAGGTGCAGAGTTTTCCCAGCTTTGGGTGCAGAACAGTAGCATGCCAAAGCATGTAAGATCATTGAAATAGATGGGGTTAAGTTGAGGAACTGAAAATAGATTTCAGCATCAATTAATCCATGTCAGCTATGTTAAGTATGCTCTATTACTTCTGCATTCTTGCTAAGACAAGACTACTTTCCTCTTGATTTTTTTTTTTTTTTTTTTTTTTTTTTTTTGTTTGAGGAAGATTGTGAGATACACCTAAGAGCAATAGGAGCCCAGATGTTTCATAAAAATATCTTTGTACTTGTCCATCATTTTTTCAGGATGTGCCTATATTGTTGTTTCCTCAGAATGTGAGCTCTTTCTTTTACAGAACTTTGTTGTTTATTTCTGGCACATTTGTATCTTGATTCCAAAACTGAACCTAGAAATATTACTGTAATTCAAATCACTTGATTAAAGCCAGGTATTTCCAGAGGCAGCAGAGAACACACAGAGCCTAATTTATTACAGATTTAAATTCCATGGCTGGATTCCTTGATGCCTAAGTAAGTGTCAACTCCAGCAGAAGGTTTTTCTGCCCCTGAGGAATTCATAATGCCATTCTCCTTGGTGGAATCTCTACTATCTAGTAATGGTCAACTTCTCTAACTGCCGATTTTCAGCAGATTTGTCGGAAGTTAATTTACATTAAACTGTCCAATAGATTCAAGACGAGAGAGGAGAATGTTCCACTCCCAAGTGAAACACAACCTATTCCTGTAGGAAAATGAACTGGTGATCCCATGGTTTGTTCATGTATTGCTGAACTTTGCTACTGGTAAAATGCTGCATTTGTAGTAGGTAACATATTCTGTAAGAGAGAGAATATTTAAAAGACGGCAAAATCAAAGGTTACTTGCTCTCTTCTCCCTCTCTCAGGTATTGCCTCTTTGTTGAGCGTAAGATTTTGTTCAATAAGCTATAGCCAGTGGCAATACGCAATAAGCCCTGGCTTGCATTTTATCAAATATGCTCCTGCTCATCTTTTGAGCATTGGAAATGAGGATTTTGCAACAACACTGTAGTAATAGGGGACAGCTACTCTAAAGGAGAGGATTCTTTGTTTAGTTAATGAACTTCGGTTGATGACTTACAGGAAATGACAAGCAAGATATCTGTTGGTGTCTTGTGCTGTCAGCAACCAAGTGATAAGGGTATGCCTGACCCAGAAGAAATGAGATCTTATGGTGACATGCAAGTCTGAAAATTTAAACCCGATTTTCCTGTAACTCAGTGTTTCTTGCTTTGTTCACTTAAAACTTGGCAGCTGGAACCAGCAAACTCCAGTTCTGATTAGAAATGCACTTGTGGTGCAGGGTACGGCTGTGCTGGTGACCACACAGCCATCAGGAATCTAGGCTGAGGCGTGTTATTTGTCAGGTGTTCGCCCACATGCTGGGTTTTCACAGAGCTGAATGGGGTTACAGATTGGGGGGGGGCGGAGGGGGCACAAATTTGCTGGAAAATGTGTCAGCATTTTAATAATAATTCAAAGCCCAATCACTAGAAAAATCTTGTATTTTAAAATAGTAAGCTTGCCATTACAAAATCAAAGAAAATTAATGTTCTGAATGAGTGAAAAGGTCTCCTGCTTTAGAGAGATAAGATTCTCTTGGTATCCAGAAGGGCGTGACATTTTTCCCTTGTTTGATTATATTAGATACATTAAATATGACCTCAATGTTTAAGGTTGCTCAAGCTGCAAGAGTTCAAAAGATTTCGGATGAGAATTTTTTCAATTTATTTTGTTAAGCCTCTGCAGTAATTGTAAATAGTCATTCTTTTAAAGAACAAATAGTAAGAGGTCAAATAATCCATATATATATGACTCTGTATTTCATTACAAAGGAAAGTTCACAGGAGAAGAAATGTAGCTATGGTTGTTAGGAAGACAGATATTTAAGAAGAATCATTGGTGTATAAGTAAAAAAAGCTTTAATCCAAAGAAAAGTGTATAGAATGGTGAAACATTATTGATAATTTGAAGATAATGAGATATGAGGAATACTCAGCTATAGACGTTCACTGTCAGAAGGCTGACTTGATTAAATATAATCAAAGAGACAAGAGGAATGACCGTAGTGTTCTTATAGTTCATGTGGGATGATATTTTGATCAGTTTGTAATTTCAGATTGGCAGGTTTATTTTTAAGAATCAAAGAAATAAATGATCTTAGTCATTCTTTATGTTAACTTCTTATTCTGTGTACTAAAAATTGAATTTAGGAAAATAGCAACGGATTTTCTATTAATGTTTGTTAAATTTTATCGTCAGTATCTCCATTTTTTTTGCTGTTAAGGCTTTGCGGTTCTCTTGCCTTTCACATTTGATATTTTTTGTTATTGTGTCATTCTAATGTCTGGTGTCAGTAGAGGAAAGTTAGCTTCTGTTTAAAAATAAATAAGTAAAAAATCACTTAGTCTAAACTTTCAGTTTAAGAGATAACTTGGAAGCAGTAAGTCACACATAAAAGAAATCTTTAAAATCTTAGTCACCATTTTTAGTACCACTGTTTTTCCCCTGGGTGATGAGGCTTGATTCATGAGCTCTGATTTAAACTGACAGTGCAGTTGTCTGGTGCCCTTAGGATGGGAGGGAAACCCTCCATGTTCTTACCGTTGTTAACAGACAGGTAATTTGTAGCAGTAGATTCCAGATGTGGCAGGTCCAGAAAATACCTTTGTGGGTTTTTGTGTTTGGTGGTTTTGGTTTTTTTTTTGTAATGGCATGCCTTAATTTACACAGTATTAAGTAATTTTTCATAGATGTCCTAGCTGGCAGTTTAAGATGGTTTTCTGTACATGAGTGTTCTCACCCTTGCTGTGAACTTTGTGACTGCCAACATTAACTAGTAAAATTTGGCCTTTTCTCTTATTTTATTTTGCAGAAAAATACAGATGTCAAAGTCTACATGAAGAAATGTAAAAAAAAAAAAAGTAAAAATCAAGTTTCTGTTTAACTCATCCAAAATCTTAAATATGTCAAATAAGAGTAACTCAAGAGCCATGGGAGACAATGTCTTGGGGAGAGAGTTTGGTCTTTGCATCCAAAGATGCAGGGTACTCCCACCTTCAGGGGCATAAGTTTTCAAACCACCTGTACTCACCGCAAGAGCAGTGGTAGGGTGAATTCCTCCATCCGTGCTGCCCCAAAGAGGTTGGGAAGGAAGAACATCTGGTAATCCACACTAGCCTTGAAGAAACTTCATGCTGGATAGTGTGGGAAGAAAAGAGGGCTGATGAGCTGCCAGTGTGGCTGGGCTGGAACTGCCCAGGCCCCTGCAGCACCAGTGGAACCCGGTCTGGGCTGAGGGCTGTTGGGCTGAGCTGCACAAGGAGTCCAGGGCATTGACTGCACGCAGCACGAGCTGTGGTCTGTCGTGGGCCCCTGCTGTGGCACTGGAGAAGTCGCTTGGTGCCTCTGCACCAGTTTCCCATCGCTTTTTGTTCCTTTAAATGTCAAATGCTGTTTGACAGGGACTGCCTCACATTACTTTTTTTTCTTCCCAGTAAAACACACTCCGGGTCTCAGCTGAGACATTTAAGAGCTGCTGTTATTACAAATAATATATCATTCTTGTATCTTCCATCTTGTTAATCTCATTTCAGATTAAAATGTAGGTGCAGTAGTATAAATTCTGGAGCATTGCTAGTGTTTCTTAGCATATTAATGAGAAGAAAGGCGCTAAAAGGCCCACAGGACAAAAAAGTGTGAATGTGATTTGCCCTTTAATTACACAAATTCTTAATTTAATTTAACTTTCTTTTTAATGGAGTAGAACTGGTTAAAATTTTCCAGTAGAAATATTTTTTCCTTAAAATACTGTGGTTTTGTTTGCTATGCAGGAAACTGATATTAGTGGTTAAAAAGAAAACCCCAAGGTTAAGCTTTGGCATAGAAAATACTGAAACTTTTGCAATTTAAAGAGTAATTTTATTTCTGTGGTATCAAAAATACAAATCAAAACAAAGTGAGTATGTTCATTTGGATGCTTAAACTATTGATTCACAACAAAAATGATGACTCAAAATCTCTTTGAAAATTCTCACAGGAAAAACAAAAATCATGGAGTTTTTCATTGCTTATGTATATGACAACCACATTGCTTTTCCAAACCACTCTGGTGTTAGTTGGTTAAAAATGTCTTAAATCCCTAGTGACTTTATTTGAAGCGTATGTAATTTGAAGACATGAACTTTTGTGACATGAGGTAATCTAAGATGGACTTTGCAGAAACCTATGCTGGGAATTTGGGTCTGCGTGCTGTAGGAGATCAGGGAAACCTGGGGCACAGGAGCAAGCATCCTGTGTAGGAATGTCGTCTAGCTGTGTTATACCCTCTGGCCGGCTCCAAAGGGTTCAAAAGGCATTTTTGGTTTATATTTTCACTTGCATAGAGATTTTTTTTTCTTTTCAGAAGTTTAGAAGGGACTGAAATAGAATATTTTATTTCACAAAGTTGTGTGTTAAAGTAATGCTGTGCTAGTCCCTGGTGAAACCAGAATAATATACACAGTGCGTAGTGTTGAGTGAGGCAGCTGGCTCCCGCTCTGACTGCTGGAGGTATGTCAGGATTAATCCAGTATGTTCGTATTCAATTGCTACAGTTTTAGGTTCCTCACAGCATATTACAGTGGACCAGGCTGTAATTCATATAACTAAAGTTGATGTTAAGTGTCATGCCTATTCAGCTTCCAACTTTTC
Organism: Himantopus leucocephalus; assembly: GCA_003993805.1. Lineage (NCBI taxonomy): Eukaryota > Metazoa > Chordata > Aves > Charadriiformes > Recurvirostridae > Himantopus > Himantopus leucocephalus. The sequence goes on along the minus strand of RSEF01000005.1, from coordinate 35,927,818 downwards.
ATGTTTGATTGGCCTGGCTTTTTAGAGGAAAATATCTTAGCCTTACATTGCAGTAGTTTTTCTGGAGAAAATGGGCTAAGGTAGAGAAAATTGTCCTGTACTTGCACTGACATATACAACATAGCGGCGTAAAGGGGCAGAGAAAATTATTTGAAGTCATCTGTGGTCTGAAATATTCAGCAAATAGGCAGTTGTGACTCAGTAGGGCTTTTAAAGGTGCTGTAAAATGCACAGACCAGCAAGAATCCATCTCACCCTGGTTATAATGGAAAACTGAAGAAGGGATGCCAAATTCAGTGCTGTGTAGGATGATGGATTCTGTGTGATTAAGGTCTCTGGTAGTACCATGTCCACAGTAGGATTTCCTTTGTTGTCTTTTCATGTTTGCGTGAGGATTTAATTGTAGGTGAAAACATTACAGATTACTTATTTGTGGATTAGAAAGGGAAGAGTTTTGTCTTACTGCTGTCACTTAAAGCTGTTACAGCAAACAAATGTGGTGGGATGCAGGAGCAGTGTCAGATCCACAGTGCACAAAGGATAAACACAATCTTGCTTTCTCCTGGTCTTGTATTAAATCCCCTATGAGATGCTTCAGGAAGGGCAACAAGGGCAAACAGCTGAGCGATGTTAGTGTTCTGAACCTAGGATCCAAGGCACTAATGATTCCCAGGGCTGGAAATTCTCTTTTCATTCTGTTTTGTCCAAGAAAAGACTTTATTGACAGTGATTTGTTGCTGCTGACTTCTTTTGCTCATTTCCTTGTTTCAAGGGAACATTGTCTAGTTAAAGGCTGGAAGACTTAGTTGTCTTTTTACTGTCCAGTCCTGTTCACTATATTCATCAATGACCTGGATGAAGGGATAGAGTGTACCATCAGCAAGTTTGCTGATGACACAAAGCTGGGAGGGGTGGCTAATACACCAGAAGGCTGTGCCGCTATTCAGCATGACCTGGACAGGCTGGAGAGTTGCGCAGAGGGAAACCTTATGAAATTCAACAAGGGCAAGTGGAGGGTACTGCACCTGGGGAGGAATAACCCCACGCATCAGTTACAGGTTAGGGGCTGACCTGCTAGAAAGCAGCACTGTGGAAAGTGACAGGGTGACTATTAGCCAGCAATGTGCCCTGGTGGCCAAGAAGGCCAATGGCATC
>RSEF01000005.1:35901382-35918635 GCA_003993805.1 Himantopus leucocephalus | reverse complement strand
TCTGGAACTTTACCAACTGAGTTCTATCAGTTATGGGGTGTTTGTTTTTGCCTTCAAATTTGTCATTGTGTGTCTCAAATTGTGAAATATAGAAGATGACACAGTAGTCCTGTGCCATATATAGATATTATATAACCTTCTTTATCCCATTAAGTGTATCCTTGTTCATACGCCCAGGCATCCAAAGATAGCTCTATTTGCTCAAGTTAATAAATTGCCATTAATTAATTGAGCTTTCTTTAAATCTCTCTATTGAATCTTACATCAGCATTTCTGCTATTTAATCTGTGAAAATGGTCAGACTCAAAAATCTATAGTTATTTAGGCCATTGTTTTTACCCTTTTAAACTAAATGTGCTGTGGTAGATTCTTATCAGTATTTTGGAACCTCCAGAGTTGTTGAAATTGAATATTAATGGTCCAGAGACTTCATCAGCTGAACCTTTTCCAATTATTGTTTGTAAATTATCCATACCTTTTGATTTGAAATGTGCAACTTAATTAGTTGTTGTTTAAACCCTGCTTAATATCTGCTGGGATGAAAAGTATTTTTTCCTCAATCACCACCTGCTTATTTCCCAAACTTAGAACAGTATTTACGGAAACACTTAAGTCTTCTATGTTAGAAGTTTCATTATTACATCAAATAAGAATACCTAAGAAGGGACCAAAGATTCATTGACCCCTGAATTGTCCATATGGATTTCAGGGCATTCCAAAAAGATGCCAAGGGAAGAAAAGCACTTGTCAGAGGAGAAAGCATACATTTTATCCAAAAGGTGCAGGGAAGGTCATAACATACCCATAAATAAATTTTTCCATTGTTAGTGAGGCAAGAGAACTATTTGGGAAATTAGCCTAAAAAATCAGTTTAGAGAGGTGGTAGATTTGATCTTATGTGAGNGTCATAACATACCCATAAATAAATTTTTCCATTGTTAGTGAGGCTAATTTGGGAAATTAGCCTAAAAATCAGTTTAGAGAGGTGGTAGATTTGATCTTATGTGAGGATGTATTAATAACCACTGCCTTCTTTTTGTTTTCTATCTGGTGTAGCAAATCATTCTGGCCTTCAAGGCACAGCTCCTTGACCACGAATAGTGACAATGAAAATTCCCTCTCCTCCTTTCTTTGTGGGAGGGAGGCCACAGAGTGGTCATTGTTGTAGGGGTAGCTGGCAGGAAAGTGGCAGGAGGCAAGCAACAGTACAGGGATGAACCAACGCTTTCTAATCCCCTTTCTGTTCTAGAGCAAGCCGAGTCCCACAGGCCAGCCAAGGATTTCTGAACATGTACTAAATATAAGGCAGATGGAATATGCAATAAAATTTTCCTATAATGAGAATTACAGTGTTAACACTTCCAGTTAAATTTATGAAGTTAAATCTTTCTCCATGAACCAGAAAATTTAGAGTTGAAAAAGAAAGTTAGAGAAAGGAAAGCCAAGAGAAGTGTAGAGCTTAAATACAGTAGAATCATCTGTGGGAAGTCCCAAGGGATGGCAAGGAAGCAGTGACATTGCCAGCATTCCCTAGGCTTTGGGATGTCAGATGTTAGCTGAGACTACTGAGTGATGCTTCAGTGTTTGTAGAACTATAACTGTTTAACAGAAGAAGAAAAATGAATTTGTCTGAGGAAATTGAAATTTGGGTTGATTTCATAGGTTAGAATTAAGGAGGTTCTGGTATACTAAACACGTCTCTGCTTCAGGTGGTATTTTGTGCTGTGTTCCCTGTGGATCATGTACTGGTTCTATGAAGGGCAATGTAAGCTGCCTTGCTGACCTTTTCCTGTCTGCAAGGTGATGCAGTCATAAATATATGGATATTCAACTGGATGTCTTATTTAGAATGTACAGTTGTGTGAGCTGAAGTTTTCTCCAACAAGCTGCACTTGTTACTTTCCCTGGTGACTCAGTTTAGGGACATTTTACAATGGCATCTAAGGGACAATCCTAGGCATACTCTGTAATGGACAACTGTACAACTTAAGCAAAAAGTAGGGCGGGTTTTTTCAGATTCACAATGAATAATGAAATTAGAAAAAAGGATGTACTGTGTTGCAAGTTATATAGCTGGAGCCCTGCAATGTCATACTTGGTTCGTTAATGCAGCTACGATATGAAAGAATAGGTAGATAAAAATGCGATGTTAACAAGGGGCAGTCTATCAGTTAAATCTATTTTATTTACTCAAATTCAGGACTCTCCTCCCAGGTAGGGGAATTTAAAATCCTGGTATATGAATTTGAATTCCTGGTATGGGAACAGGTAATCCTGGTACAAGAGACTTTGTGGGGCAGAGTAATAGTATGCTATTTTTTTTTACTATAAAAGCACCAGCTGCTCTATAATAACTAAATAATTTTAAATAGGTCCAGATACTCTGAAAGTTGTTTTTGGTTTAAATTCTCTGGAAATTGGGTAAATAGGGCAAACATGTCTTTCATTCACTTACATACTGTAAAATCCATGAAATAGTACATAAACAAAGTTGTGATCATTATAAGCCCTTCTAACTTTAAAAACTATGTATCTATGGAAATATAGATTTACCCAATGCATGTGAAGTTATCTGGGAGACACTTCTGCATGGAAGCAATTTAACTGAAGTTTCTCAATAAAACTGCTGAGACTGTTTCAAGGAATGCTTTCCTAATGCTTTATATGCAAAGACTGCAATAGAATGTAATTCTAGACCAAGTTTATTTTTTTAAGTTGGCAGCTGCAAGGTATAGGTTGAAAACGCCTTATTTGAAAAGCCTGATAGGAGGACAATAGATTAAAAAGAACCTCTAATTTATCCCAACAAGATGGCCTTAACTTTTAAATTCACACCATTAACACTGGCAGAAAATGAAATTACAAAACATTGACTACAAAGGAAAAAAAAAATAATAAAAAGAACGCCTGCACTGAAGAATACTGTGAGAAGAAAAGCTGATAATGTTGTATCGTCAAATTCTTCTCTGAGCTAAAAAAAAGGAGTGTTTGTTTTCACTACAGAGTTTCAGGTTTACATGTGATCCAAATGCAAGAGTTTTAGCAATTAAGGATCTCATGAGAGGATAATATTCTGGCCAGTTGTCCTTTTTTTTTTTTTTTTTCCTTTTAATAGCTGTACCTATTAACTAGAGATCCCTGAAGGCAATTAAACACTCGAAAATGTACTGGAGCTATATAAATAGGAAATTACTCCAGTAGTCACAACAATAATTACATTTAAAACATAAGCACAGTATATTAACTTGCTGGGAATAACTAATCTCTACAACCACTAAATTCATCACAGGATCATTTGATGACTGATCATCAGAATCAATACCATTTTATTGATAAGAATCCATACATCTTAATACTGAAGAAAGACATTTTTTATTTTCAGCGAGATGATGTTGTGCGGCTTTTTCTTTCATCCTTCCTCCTGCAACATTTATATCTGACTGTTTCCAAGACCAGTGTCCTGCAGCAAATGTTGCCAGCAATACGGAATACTTTCAATTAGTAGTTCTCTACTTCTCTGGTAGCTAAGCAACTGACCTGTGGTGAAGAATACATAATGATCTTCTGCATATCCACCTTAGAGTATCAGACAGAGCATAGGCTTCAAAACATGGATTTGTTCACCCATATTGATGACTTTGGCTTAGCCTTCTGTGAATTATGAAGAGGTGTGTTTACTGTGTGTTTGATGTAAATACGTCAAGCACAGAAATAAGAGGCTGTATATGTATGCTGCTTTATCTTTCCCCATTCATTGATAATTATCATGCTGTTAACAAGCAAACATTCAGAATTCTGTAAAATCAGGGTAAATACGGATTTGCTGTCATCAATATACAAACAATCTTGATTTACTACACAACAGATTTTTTTTTTAAACTGTTGTGAGTAATATGGTCTTGTTAATAAAGCGGAGTTTATGTAATGGGGATTTGAGAAGGAACAGCAGCTGGCACACACTTAATCCACATAAAATAGAGAGGCTGCTAGTTGTCAGGGGGATGGTAACATGAAAAAATAGCTGAAAGAATAACCTTATTCATTATGAGGCCTTCCAATACATTAAGTGAGTCTGTACCTTATAGTTGTCTGGGCTTATTGTTGTTGTAAGAATCCCAGATTCTAGCAAATGCTTGAGAAGTTATGTCCCTTCAGCTTTGTTTGGTCAGAGGACTATGCTTATTCTGGTCCAGTGAAGCTTTCACAGTCATAATCTCTTTATCCCTCACCTGTGGGAGACTGCACAATACGAGGAGGATCAGGAGGGTCTCACAGATAAAGCAAACTAGCAGAAACTCCTCAAACAAACTGGTCAAAAAACTCTACAAAGAATCCACAAGGAGCAGCATAAAAAAACATTTTAGATTATTGGGATTACATTACAATGATCTAAATAGTTCAGATACGAAACATAAGGACACTTTGGCCACCAGAGATAATCCATTTGCAAACACACAAAAGTTAAAGGTGAAGCTAATCATCAAAAATCAGAGTTTGGTTTAGCAGTAGGTTTTGCACAACACCAGTTTAAAGAGTGTTTGGGCTAAAGTGTAGTTCAGACCATTCTCCAAGATAGAGAACACATGACAATAACTGAAATGATTGGGAAGTGTCTCTGAGATGCTTGTATCTGAGTAGTGAAAAGTATTCGTCTTGTATGTAGTGCTTCAACAGCTCTCCTTTTTCAGTTAGCTGTAGTCCTCAGGGAGCTTTTAGGAATTGTAGTCTGCTGTAAAATTAATTTGAAGGGAAGAGAAATGTGTGCAGTCAGAAAGACTGGGGAAACTAACATTTACCTACCAGAAGTCTGTGTGTATCTGTGTAATAGTTCTTGTTTTAGACAAGTAGTATTTATATTTCTCTTGGAATTTTTTTTTTTTTTTATTCACAGTTATCCTCCCAGTCTTTAAAATGTCCTACCAATGATAGCCATAAAATAAACATTTTATTTCCTTTATTGAAACAAACATTGTATATGTAAAGTCTTTTTACTATATGCCATAACTGCAATTTCCTACTGGAAGTATGACATGGTTTTTTTTGACTCTTGAGAGTGGGTATGTGCAGAGCTCTCTATTGTGTAATTTGCTAGCTTTATCTAAGTTTGTAAAAGCATATGGCATGTACTGAAATAAAAAAATAGAAAACATTATTAATGACATAGTCTTTTTACAGATAAAAGATATTCAGCACCACAGGTGGTCCAAATTTCCTCATTAACTACATGTTGATAGCTTGGTAAGCTTTATAAAACCATAATATAAACCAGAAAACACCAGTGGTTTCCATGGCTTGGCTTTGAGCCAATCTTCATAATCATCTTTGTGTCACAACATCCTCACAGACAGCTAAGCACTGTACAGCTGAAATTAAATATCTGACATCATGTCCTGTCTTTTACCAATTTTTGTAGACCTCAGAACCTACATATATGAAAAAAACCCACAAAGAACATCAGTGTAACTAGGTACTCAAATTCAATCATTAAAAAAAATTCATATAAATTCANGTACAGCTGAAATTAAATATCTGACATCATGTCCTGTCTTTTACTAATTTTTGTAGACCTCAGAACCTACATATATGAAAAAACCCCACAAAGAACATCAGTGTAACTCAAATTCAATCATTAAAAAAAATTCATATAAATTCGGAAGTCAGAGACTCTAAGATGTCTTTCTCTGCACAGGTAAATAAAAATACCTCAATTCCCTGTCCCCCATAACAGTCTGGACATATATGGGGTTTTAAAAATAATGAATTATTAAAATAAATAATCTGAAAAATTACTTTCTCAAGCAAGGGATTTTCTTTACATTAAAGCAGAGGATTTTGCTTGGGAACATTGATATAAAAACCTGCAACAGATAAATAGATCTGGATTCTATTCTAGTCTGGGACTGAGAGTCCCTCTGTGATGTGAGGAGAATAAATCATGTGGTCTCCCTTAACAACTGTAGTTCGCTACATTTGTCTCAGACTTTTCCAGCAGTAATGGGTATAGGATATATTAAAGAAAAAAAAAGGGTTGTAAGGATACCTAGACTGCTCCTGCCTTATATAGAGAAGAATTTTGCCCTCCTGTGAAGGAAAGTGCTACCTTGTTGAAAGAACTTTTTCTGACTTCTGGAAGTCTTTGAAGTGTGATGGTGAAAGAGGAACAAAGTGGAACAAGTGCAGTGAGAGAGTGAAGGACTTAAAAAAAAGAGAGAGAGGGAGAGAGAGAAAATCAGCAGCCTGGTAGGGAGTGAAAAGGAGAGAAGAAAAGCTGCTAAAAAGAAGACTCCATATATAATTGCGAGTAGAATGCAGTTATTTTCAAAGGAAACCACTCGGCGTGTAAAAATCTAATTTAAAATTATATCTCTGTTTTACAAATTTTGTCCTCATTTTTGCTTTGAGTACCGCTAGTTTTCAGGCTCATTCTTTGTGAATTTATTTAGTGTGAAGAAAATTTCATTGGTGCCATTCTGTCAGCTGTCACAGCCACTCTGAGCATTATCGTCCTGTTGCCACCAGGGTGGATGTTCAGCCATAAGTATGTGGCTGTCTGCCTTACAGCGTGCAGATCACTTTGTTTCTCCAGCTGCTTGGTCCATGACAGGCTGATATCCCTCAGGAGGACTGCAGTTGCTGCCGGACAGTAAGCAATGGTAGTACTCTATGCTACATCAAATTATAAAGCCCTACAAGAAGGGGGATCCAGGGCATGGGAATAAAGAACTTAAAACCTAGAATTTCTTCCCAGTTTGATTTGCATTTTCCAAAATTTAAACCAAATCAAGGGGAAAGTTGTGCCTGTTAGACATTGCTCAGTCATGAAGACATTGCATTTGAGTACGTTGAGTTGTAAGCTGAGCATGGCAATACTTTCCAATAGGACTCATATACCAGGAGGAATTACAGAATAGTAGTGCTAGATGGGCAGCAGCAGGAAATGGCAGTCAGAATAAAGGGAAATTTGGGGTTAGACTGGCATTAGCTATTAAAACAATGTGCTTATACATATTCATAACTTTAAATACAGGAATAGGTTATAATGGACCATCTCCATACATACGCACAGCGGGATGTGATGCCAGCTCCCACAGAATAAGAAACTACTTGCTACAGAAGTCAGTATTGTGAGTTTTAAATTATTTTCTTTAAATGTTATGATATTCGACAATTTACATAGAATTTTAGAATCTTCTATTTGGTTACTGCAACAGTATCCTTCAAAGCCTTGAATTTCACCTCCCAGTCGTGACCACCTCAAAATTGTTTTGTTCTTGTGATGTCTCATTTTGACTGAGAGCTAGGCACGAACAAGATTTATTATTTTCAATTGCTCCCGTAAGTTAATGTTATTATTGCCTATGTTTATAAGAAATGTTGATTTCAGGGTATGAAGAAATCAAGCAGGGAAGGATGAACTATTTGTTTGTAGGTAATCACTGAAGCAACGGTTTGTATATTCTGTATACAGACCAGGCTCATCATGGCTCTGTAATATCCAAATGACAGTAGTACTTTTTAAGTCAGGCATTCCACATTTCTGTAGAAGGAAGAAGATTAAAAACGGCCTCCTGAAGGATGGAGCGAAGTCTGAGTATGGTCTCAGGAATGTTCTAGTTTCAGAAAGCTGCATGTATCCCCAGAAAGGGGATACAGTTCAGAGTGCAATCCTCTGAAGGAGGGCTTTGATTTCATGAGCTTGTGCAGTATCCCAGCTACTTTGGTGCATGAATCAGAAAGCAAAATCTCTTGGAGTTATAAAGCATAGGCAGAAAGATGGTGTCTGAATTGAATAGATCTATTGCTACACATTATTTATTTTCTTATACTAAACCTTTGTCTGGCTTTAAAGAAGTTTTGAGCGTATGTGAGGTGTTAATTTCCCACAGCTGCAGCAGTACTTAAAATCACAGTACTAGCAGTGCAGCATCCAGCATTCCAATACAAAATTGGGCAGCTACAGGAAGTTGCTGCGCTGTTTGTCCACAGAGATGATATGGTTAGGTTTTGGTAACACAAAATGTTACTATTGGGGTGGCGTCTTCTGTTGAGGGCTTTTAGCCAGAAGCCTTTAGGAATGCATCAGGATATCATAGATGTTGATTGAACTATAAGGATTCACAAAAGCTTGTAACATCCTCTATCTGCTTGCTAACAGTTTAAATTACATTATACTCTTTGGTATCTTTCTGGAAAGGTGTATTACTTGAGATATTCTCTTGAAACTGAGTTTGAAGTGGTGATAGGATAAACATTTTCAAAATATAGTCTCTGCTTTCTATGCAGTGGGCTGATGGAGATTTTTCATTTCATATATCATGTAAACTTGCTGCTGCAACATCAAGGAAAAAGCAGCAGGAGTATATTCTCTCATTCTGCTGCAGTGTGTATTTCATGGAAATATGTATGTGATGAGCACTGATGTCAATCATTAGACCATGCCCTATGTCCATAAAGCTTTTTTCCCTAGTTGCCTCAGCACTGAATGCTTCAGCAGCTTGAACAAGGAAAGAGGAAACATGCAAGGGGAAAAGCAGCAGAGGTGATTTATGCTATTGTTGCTGCTACAGAGAGCTGAAGGCATCAGGGAGTGGTAGTTTGATGACACTATGATAATTAGGAAAACAAAAAATCTGTTTTCTTGTTAGAATACTTTCCTATAAAAGTTAATGGGATTAAGTGAATGGTATTGGCTATGCTTTTTTTTCTCCTTTTCTTGGTTTTGCACATATTACAGGTAAACTACGAACCATTAACTCCTGTCTAACAATAACAGTAGGAAGTGTTTCTTTTAATGTAACTTTACTCTTTTCTTGACAAAAGGGAATATTTACTGAACCCATGAAAGAAAGAAAAGGTGTGAATTTAGAAAGGAATTCAAATTCATCAGCAACATTCAGTTTCATAAGAGAGAAATAGTAAACAATAAAGAGATGAAAACCTGAATAGAAAAGTTGGCACTAGTATTGCTGAGTGACAAAAGCGGATACTTAGCTGTGGATTTGTTTCTTCATGGGTACAAAATTCAATGACATTTTTTTCCTGACAAAGAATCAAGACATCATGCTTTGTGACAACACAAAAACTTTGAAGACCTTCTGTTTAAAAGCAAGCTTTTAAACTATAATACCACACCAATGAAGCCATAAATCACACATTTGGATTTCTCTTTTTGGTGTGGGAATTTGGGGGTTGGTTCCACCCCCCATTGCGTATTAGAAAAAAAATACATCTATAAGCAAGAACAGAGCTAGGTTTTTAATCACGCTTTTGAAATGGGTCTTGCTGTAATCTTTGCAGACTCTAGTTTGCTGGTTTTATTCACTCTGAGTTTAAGCTTGTGATAACCTACATGACATAGTAATATTCTGAAGGAGTTACCACGAGTTGTTGTCATCATTGTTAATGAGAAAATTGCTAGAGTAACAACCCATTTCTTGCTCAGAGAATAAATAACTGTGAGTGGGAGGACTAGGTTGGGGTCAGAGCAGAATGCCATTAGTTTGCAGTTAATATACCTCCCATAAATGGACTTTTCCAAAGAAATTTGCAGACTTAATAAGGAAAAAATTGCCTGTTATAAAGACAAATTCTCTTTCTAAACTCCTTAGAGTTTATTAGAGTGCACTGAGACTCTACACATCACGCTACTCAGTGCTATGGCCAAATATGACAGTTTGACTCTTGCATGATATCCTTCTTACGTGCAGACTGAGACTGTGACCCCACCAAAAGATAAAGATGATGCACTTAAAAGGTGAACAAGAGTTCCTACTCTGTGGGACAGAGGCTGTGGAAAAACTTTATTATTGCTGGTCATCCTTTCGACAGTTTGCTAGAGTTTTTATGGTAAATATCAGGAACTTGGGGTCCTTTGATATATCCCAAACTCAGATATGATTGGAAACAAGCATCTGTGAACATTTTTAAGAGATTCTTGTTCCTGCCCTAATTATTCCTTTAATTTATAAAAGTTATTCCCACAAAGACATTTCCAGCCAAACAGAGTGCTTTGAGATCTTCAGATAAAGGTTAACATAGACTGTGACTGTTTTGGCACATTTCACAGTTCTGGCCTCACAACATCCAAACTGAGGACTTGCTGCAGAACACTTTGCATACCTTCTAGGCAGCATACCTTCTTTTTCTTTTCATAGAAACCAAAATCTCTCTAGAAATTGAGGGTATACGCCTGGGTCTCATCCCATTGTTAAATTATGTCATGCAAGTAGAAAATACTCTGGTTGAGAAGTGTTCCCTAGACCACAAAGAAAAAAGCAGTCATAGACTATCAGGTGCAAGCATTCTTCCAAAGGAAGGAAAAAAGAGAAGGGGAAAAAAAAAAGCCCAATAATATGAAAGACATCTAGGTTTTTTTGGTTTTGGAAATAAGGAATGATTTTTATAGTCTTCCAGAACCTGCCACTATCAATTTCAGAAAGAACTTGCACTTTTTAGTGTCATTTTCTTTTTACCTGAATCAGAGAGCAATTTTACGTTAAGATCTGTGTCCAATGTTAAAAAGCCTCCTGAGAACCTTTTTCTTCACACTGTCAGCATGAAAGACAAAGTCTTCTGAAAACTGGGTCAGGAAATGACATCTCCAATGATATCCATCTATTTTGGCTCTGATAAGCCCTTTGAGAGGACTCGACTCAGCAGATCAATACAATGACAAACCACTAAAATGTACAAATCTTGCTTGCTGTTACTCATAGAAGAGTTATGTACTGAACAGTCATAGTACCCTGCTCCTTCATAATAAACATTCCACATCTGATCAGGAAAGGGTATCTCATTATTAATGCCCACCTGAGCAATCACCTAACCTAAAAATGTCTCCAGGAGGCAGTAAGTGGCAGTGACTTTTTTTTTTATGTTTACACGATTATTAATCAATTTTATATGTACAAAAGTATATTTTTTCCTCTTTGGTAGCAAGTTTCCTCTTCCTAGCAAGTTAATAATGACCACCTGGTTTTCAATTTCAATAGGAGAGACCACCCAGATATCTCTTGTTAAGCAGAACTACCTAGTCAGGTATTTCATTACCATTTTGTGTTTAGATTTTAGCTATTTTTAATTTTTAATGCTAGAAGACACAAATATCTCTGTGGAGGTGAAACACACTGGACTTATTATTATTGTTGTTATTATTGTTATTTGTTACATTTTCATGTGTATCATGATATATTCAGTTATATATTACCTAGTCTGAAAGCAAAGCATTTTATATGCAGATTTAAGGTAATGAGCATTCAACTTTAAAAAATGGTTCTGGTATCCTGTAGCTTCTCAATAATAATATGCTCTTACATTCCAACAGAGAAGGATGGATTATGGGTTTTTCAATTTGCATCAGGCATATTAATTGCAGAGTAGGATTTCCACATAAAATATCAATGTACTGGAACAAAGTGTTAATGTACCAGAATATGAACACTTACATTCATTTCTTGAGATTTAAAAGCAATCTTCTTTTTCATACATCTGAATAGCATTTTTTTTAAAGTCTGTTAATGAGAACAACGTAACCAATGTTTTCTGAAATCCTTAATTAGCTTAAGTGTTAATAGTTCTTTCCTAGTCATTGTACTGGCAAACAATACAACAAGCCATTAGGGAAAGAAAATAATTTACAGGGTATGGAAAAACTTTGGAGCGGCTTTTAAGAAACATGCCATGGAAGATCAACTTTATGTTGCTGTAGCAAGTAAAGAAACATTGAATTCAAGTTTTACTTTTTTTTTCCCCCCCTCAGGAGAAGAGATTCCTAGACTAATAAAAGTGTACTTGGAAGTGAAGTTCAGCTGGGGATTTGCAATGTGATTTTAATGATACAGAATAGGAAGTTTATGGTTTATGTTTTATCTGATTCATTCAAATTCCATACAGAATCCAAGAAATATGTTTTAATAGGTATTAATAACATCAAACAATTTTGCTGTATAAAGAGAATATTTAATTCTTTAAGAGCAGGTAAATAAATATTAGATAAAAAGTCTTTTTTATGACTCAAAGGTGCAAAAGGGGTTGTTTACAATAATTATCTTATTATTCATCTTCTTGATTGTACACCTGAGCAAGTACATATCTTATTGTTCATTTTCCAATACTAGACTATAACTGTACTAAATATATGCTGTTGTCAAAACAAATTAATTCGCTGTTTGTTTATACTGTTTTGTTTTATGACTGCTCTGTTTCAAACTACTGATCTTTAATGGTTCTTCAATGTTTCTTCTAACTTTTTTTTTTTCCTTTTTCTTAAAACCAGCAAATGAATGCCGGTCCTTCCTTTTAAAGCCAAACAGAAAGAGAAAAATATTTGAGTTTGCATGCCACAGCTGCAGGCTGTGAATTATCACACTAGGGAAGAGTGGAAATACCACCCACATAATCCAACAAGAGGCCTGATTCATTTTGTGTCTGAAGCAATCATTGTGGTCTCACAAAGCTGAAATGAGTTTCCTTTGCAATCTTCACAGGAGAAAAAGATGAGAATATCATCCTTACTAGTTCAAAGCAAGATTCCACTTTTTAATTTATTTTTACTCCTATTTTTCATTTTTATTTTTCTTCCTTAGTTTCTTACTATTTTGCAAATAGTTGACTTTACATATAACAGTGGAATTGAATTTGAGACAGGATATAAAGGAGAGCCAGGCAATATCTTCCCAGCCCTATCAATCCCAGCTGAACCTGTGACAAGTGATTTAGTTAGTGTATGAGAACCAAATCCAAGGAACTTTGCAGAGCCTGTTTTTTTAGGCTTCTAATCGTTCCAGGGCAATCAGAAAACCTCTCCTCCTATCTCACACACAGGGGGAGTTAGTATGCCATCTGTTTAAGATCCCAGTGGAAGCACCTGCCTAGGGTCCTCTCTAAATATGCAGGACTCTACTCAGTATGCATAGACACTCTTTATGTAGCTTCCTACAGATCATCAATAGTGAATAATGAAGAGAGAGATATTAAATTCTGCCTTTTAGATTCTTTACTCAAGGCTGGAGGGAGGTTTTGTCCTCTTGGGATCCTAACGCTTGAATTTTCACTTGAAGAGCTTTAAAGTGCTCAGGATCTTTCTTTCAAAAAATGAGCTGGATTAATGATTTAAAAGTTCAGCTACTGACAGATGAAATGATGACTGTAGTAAAAGTCTACTGGTTGCAGTACTTGTCCAGAAACAATCCTTGTTATTGCCTCAAAATATTCACACACTTGCTGTCCATCCCTTCATACGACACTATAGTCACAGGGTTGTGGTTATTAGGGCAGGAGGACAGAAGGGAGGAAGGAAGAAAGGGAGAGAGGAGGGAGGAAAGAAGAAAGAAGAAAGAAGGGTAGTTGGGAAGGAAGAAAGGGAGGGAGGAAAAGGGAAAGAAAGGTAGGTGATTTGAATTCTCTTGAAGAAGAAAGTGGAATTAAATATATGGGGTTTTTTGCACTTGTACTAGGTGATCTTTGCAGGTCTCTTCCAACTGAAACTATTCTATTCTACATCCCCACTGAATATCTTCAACATGAGAGTAATGCTTCTATTCTACAGGAAGTGGAAACTGCAACTATATGTTTAATGTGTAGGTGCACTTTGAGAACATTTTCCAGATCAAATCTCTCAGCTGAGTTTGGGAGCTGCATGAGCAATTTCAGGATACTGACCAAGTTTAGGGCTGGGTGATGTACTAACTCGCTCGGTTCTCTCAGGAAATCATAAAGCTGTGGAAGAGCTCATCTCTTAATCTGACTTTACAAGTCTTTATCGTAGAACGTTCATGGATTTCAGATTGTTCCTAGCAAGCAAAGATTTAAATTAATTAAAGCACTTAATGTTATTGTAATTACTTTTTACTTTCAAATGGTAAAAAATGTCTAATATTTCAATACTTTATTGCTGTAATCTTTCTCTATATTTAAATTGAGATTTAAAGTCAAGTTTTATTATATACAGTTCTAAATCTTTAGTCACACCTATATGTGCTGAAATTCATGTGTATTTCAAAATTAAAACCTAGATCAGTACTTACTCTAGCGACAGCAGAAATACAGCTCAGAATTCAGTGACCTCCCACAAATTTTGCTGAGACCAGCTAAGTTCTAAGGAGATATAGGTAGTATATTTATTAGCCCTAGATGTATGTAATGATCTTGTAGTAACCATTGTTTTAAGCTTCCATAAAGAAAAATAAAACCGAAAAATTATATGTCAGCTCACCACTTTTCAATTTACTCGTAAAACATAGCCTTAGCTGTATTTTATTATGTATATTAAGGAGCTGTAATCTCTGAAAAGCTTGCCAGGCATTGCCTGTGAACTCACACTAACAGGCATCCTAAACAGAAAAGGAACCTGAATACAGGGGAAATAACTGTTCTGAGAGCTTTGGCATGGTCCACGTTGCCAGGGAAACCTCTTCTTTGTCTCTACGTGTTCAGAATGGCTGCCTCATTAGACACTGAACCTGATCATCACTTTACACTACGGGGGAAGGGGGGGGGGAGGAAGGGAAAGGGAAGGGGAAAAACCAACAGGTCTGCAAATGTTTAAGAAAATGCCAAGAATGAAGAGGGGTAATCTTAAATAAATCTATACATAATTATAATCATAATTATGTTCTGCTGAGAGTAAATTTGCGCGGGCTGCTTCATTCCACATTTATCTGCAGGTGAAGGAATGAGCAATTCTTGATTGTCTTTTACTGCATTATAAAAAAAAAAAAAAAGTGCAAACCACAAAACTGGTCAATTGCCCGTTTTGTCTGAAATATATGTCTTACCTTTAAATATTGCAAAACATCTATTTAATAAGGTCATTCAGCTTACTTAACTGCCTGAGACATTGCTTTAGCATTGCTGCAGCAGATTTTATTGATGGAGTCAGAAGCATAAAATGGCAGGGAAAAACCTATAGAGGTGCATTTATTACCCTGATCATAAAGAAGAGTAGTGAAAAAATAGTAAAAAAGTGAAAATATACAGTGACAAGAGAGTTACTTTATGTTAACTACTAAGTTTTAATCAAGATACTAAAACCGGCACCACATAAACATCTGAACTGCAGCAGAACCAGCTGCAGTTTCAAGGCATTACTCATTGGTAATACAACTGTGAACCCAAGGTCCCTTAGGAACTCAGCTCCTGCCCTTGGCTGATGAGAAAAGCCTTTGAAAACAGGGTCAGAGCCTAACCTCCACCCTCTGTGGCTTATAAATATCAACAAAGGGAAAGGATTTTAAAGTCATCGTCCTCCCAACTCTGTTCTCTGAGAGGAAAAATGAAATTCAAATCACAGGTGAAACAGTTAACAAATACCTAACTTCTCTACTCATATTTATGAAGAGGGAAAGCAACCCAGGTAGATTTTTTTTCCCTTTTTTTCAACTGTACCAGAAGTGAAACTGAGGAGTTAGATGCAAAAACAAGAGCACACCTGACCAGGTGGTCTGAGATTAACTGGTTACTTTCCATAAGCATGAAGAAATGACACAAACTAGATTTCCATGCCTCTGGACCTGTTTTCCTTCTTACTCACTGATAACCTATGCTGTTACGCTGAACCTCTGTTGCCTGAGGAATGATATTTAAATGAATTAATTTTTTTTTTTAAGGAATGCTTTTCATATAACAAACGTTCCTGACGAATTTATTTTGCCCCCTTGTGATAGCATTATTAAAATAGGGCTTGTAGATTACAGCTAGAAGAAAAGAGCAAGGAAATGGCAGAGCGTAATCACCTATCCACTACATGGCAAGAACACACACACACTTGGTCTCCTTGGAAAGTAGTTCTTTTCAGTTCCATGGTGAAATGCTCTCAAAATTTAATGAAAGATGAATCACTACCAAGACAAATATTTTTTTCCAAATGGGGACCTGAGGCAGAGAAAGCTATTCTGGAGAGCTCCTGTAACCGTCAGAGTGTTTTGCTTTCTTTATGGCACCCTTTTAAAATGTTACACATGGAGAAGAACTAGATGAAGATATTTAAAATCAATATTCAAGGCAAGAAGTAGCAGCAAGAAAGGTACTAGAATATTGTTTGAAGTAGGCCTGATATGCAAGATTTGAAGCAACTGTTCCTTATACTACTGATTAATAACAACTTTTAGTAAATATAGAGAAAGTAAATGGTTCCTCTTGGATTTTCTTTTGAGTAAATACACACAAGGACACCAAGGTTTGAAGAAGAAGATTAAAAAACACTGCCCAAACCTTAGTGCATAAATGTGTGAGCCTGAATGTCTGTGAGAAAAGGTAATTAAATAGAAGATACAGTTATAACTGGGTAGTAGTTATTATAATCAATCTGTTTTATTATGATAGTCTAACTGAACCAGGCTGGAAACTCTAGGACTTCAGTGTGAGCTACATTTCAAATTCCCATTCATGTTTTGAGCTGTCAAGTACCAGATTTTTTCTAGAGTTAGTCTGTACTGACATCATTTCTTGATTGCATTTCTCTACTGACATCATTTCTTGATTGCATTAACAGACCTAAAATGTAAAATCTTGTGTCTCTTCACTTTTGAAGAGGAGTTTAGAAAGAAAGTTGAAGAGATCTCAGTAACTTACTGATCTCTCAATGGAGAAAGAGAAAAATGTTTAAGAAAAAATATGTGCACTTTTCAGTCTCAAATATTTTACAGAAATATAAGGCAAGCTTTCTTACACAAAAGCACAAAAAATAAAGAAGGGAAATTCAAATACGACTTTTGATCCAGCATAGCTTTTAAAGTTATACATCACTTTTAGCTTTCATATGAATTAGTTGCTAATATCTAATTGCCAAAAAATGCACAAGTTGTACAGCTATTACGGTTCAGGGCCTCTCTCTAAAGAAGGAAAAGCTTCTTCCTGCACACTTTGAAAATTCCTGCAAAAGCTGTACTTATCAGTGCATTGAAACTAATTTCTTTTTCAATGTACCAAACTACATAAAGTATGAAATAGCTCACATTCCTTTATTTTACATGTGGTATTGTGAGACCCAAGGAAACAGTCTTACCAAAGTTTTAGCCCATTAAATATTACACACAGTGTGCAGGCCCCAGAGTAGAAATGGATGCACAATCACTATCATCACTGAATCAGAAACTTCCAGAACTAAAAATATAAGCAGTTCTAGTTGGAGGAAGAGGACCATGAAGGAAAAAGGGCACTTGTACAAACTGCAAAAACCTTAGAAGTCTCCAGGCAAAAGTCCTAAAGTCATCACTGGGTCCACAAACTGATGCTTGTGCATACAAGTCAGCCTTT
>RSEF01000005.1:35867571-35901282 GCA_003993805.1 Himantopus leucocephalus | reverse complement strand
ACAGGGAAAGAAATTACATCCTTTGTTTAAGGTACATACGGAAGGGACACAGAAGGTGACACAGGTCTCTCACCTTAATTGGTGTTATCAGAACATGATGAGTGCCCATGTTTCTTTCTTGTGTTTCTTTCTTCCCTTGAAAAGTCACCTTTAAAGGCACGTGCACATATTCCTGCTAAGGTACCTCAATTAACAGGTACAGTCAGTGAAGGGAATCTTAAAGACTGTATTTGAGTCCAGTGAGAAAATTGCAGTCTGTTGTGTCTCTGCGCTGCTTCTCTGTTTGTTGAATATAATAAACAAAAACACTTTCTCAAAGCTGGAAAGAGAAGCCAGGAGTGTAAACTAGAAATTGGTCTGCCAAATGCCGATTATCCTACCAAAGCCCCAAAATTATACCCTTTGTTTGGATACTTCGAATGTAATTTTACCTTTAAAAGGAAGTATTCTTATCAGTCAATTGATATTTTTAAACACCATACTGTCATTGCAAAATGAAAATCACTGACTGCTCTCACACAAATTTGGTACTGGCAGAGCTATAAAAGTATCCTTTCTAAGTGTTAAGCCTTGGGACATTGTGTTTATGCAGTTTAACAGCAATTCTTGTCTCAGCATAACATACATTAGAAATCTCGAACACATTTTAAGGATTATTTTTAGGTTTTCTTTTCCTATCTCTCCATGATTTTGCCTTTGAAATTATCTCTGAAACAATAGTACTGCATGCATTTTTGTGACTGGTATTTCAGGTGTAGTCGAGACTATTCGAAAGGATGCAAAACGACACTTTCTCTTCTGGCTTCAAAATTTTAGCTACACTTGCATTGATATTGCAGGTGAAAGACAAAAAAAAAAAAAAAGAAATTAACCTGTTGGTAGCAACCTACCCTTGTCAGTCTTATTCCCAATCACACTGAGGCAGAAAGCAGCCCTGACACTTCTGTGACTGCTCCAGCCCATTGTAAACAGGAGGTGGCAGTTCTAGTCTTTGATCCCATATGCTGCAGTGTTATAAAACGGCAGTAACTAGCTGGGGAAGACATTTCCACAATACGTAAGCTAAATAGCTTTTCCAAGGCTAGCCAGAGCTGCTTCCCCTTTAATCCCTTTTTGCAGGAGGCTAAAAAGTGCTACAGAAAGAAAAAAAGAAAAGAAAAAAATAGAGCAGCTTTCTGACAGCTCAGTGTTGGTAGTGTGATAGAGACTCTGGAGCTATCTGCACTGCATCCGAGGCTTTTTTTTCACTGTGCAACCACACGAAAACTGGGTTTAGGGCTTTTATGGAAACAAAATCCTCTTCATTCATCTCATGCTCTCTCCCATGCATTAGTTTCACAAATCTTTCTTATCACAGAAAATGCTTTTTATTCATTCTATAATACTAAAATTCTGCTTTAAACTAAATTAATACACCCCTCCCCCATTCTATGACAGGGAGAAAGCTACCAGGAGTGGACCTAAAATCCAACGCAGCATATGCAACAGGCCATTATTTTTAGTTTCTGTTGCCTTTCTGAGATGCCCTTCAGTTGCTAAGAAGACACTGTTTTATCATTAAAGTAACTTCAGGATGGAACCTCCTCTGTCAGCTTTCTATATGGAAATGAGAGCCTCAAACCACATGTTAAAAACCCCTGTGACAGTAAAGACCAAGGGCAAAGTGGAGCCACACTGAAAGTCTTTCACTACAGGAAGAAAAGGAGCAGAACAGGGGAGGTAAGGGGGTGCGAAGGAGACAGCCTGACATGTAAGAGAAATAATACAAGTAAGCATTGTATTTACTGCTTTTTAATCCAGCTCTACGTCTGATCATGAAAAATGTCAGGAATCACAGCAGAAATATATTGCACAACCATGTTGAGAATTTAATACAAGGTCTGGAAACTAGATGGAGGTGAGAACTACTAAAAAGACCTGATATTCAGAATCATGCAGGGTAGCACATATTCGCAAGGTGCTAGTCTCCATGAAGCTGTATAATGTAATTGCCAAACTACAGCCTTTCTTAGGAAGAAGCTTGAGATACTTCGTTCTGATGAAAAAATTTTTACCTTTCTGATATTCCATCTACATCATCCTTGTAAGTAACTTCTCTCAGAGCAGAATGACTGCTTTGTGTCACGGTGTGTGAAACTAGGACACAATGTCATGGCCATGGATAACAAAATATCCTACTCTTCCCATACTGTCGTCCAGTGGGAACTCCTGCAGTCAGAGATTCAGCAGTGTACATTAATCTTCACAGGGTTATACAGGACATCTCTAACTCAATTCCCTTACATCCTCAAAACTGAGTATGTCCAATTGCAGAAAGATAAGACATGAGTCTGATACTGTTAATCAGACAGGCACATACTCTGGCATGTTTCACAATAGGAGGAAAATCTGGATCACGTCTTGTAGCTGTGGAGGAGAATAAGAGTGGTAAGGCCAGTACTGAACTGAGGAAGAAATCTGGTTATAATTGAGGAGACAGGAAAGTAGTACAGAGGTATTGACACTTATCATTCTTGCAGGATCTTTCTGAGAGATCTAGGAAGCATTTTAAGGATTTCCATACAATGAAGTTCTCACAGTTTAATTACTGTGTATCAGCTGAGCCGTGGTAACAGTCCCCCAAGAGTGCCTTTTGGCCAAAATCAGGTGCAGAACACTGCTTCCCCTTCTTTACTTTCCAACCTAACTCTATTTAACTGCATTGCATTTATTGAGCACTAGAGGAGCATGGATGAACAGGTTAGTTGTTCTTCTGACATATAGTACCTCGAGCTGTGTTAATCTGACATGATATCCATGTCTCCTTGGATTATTTCCTAAAAAAAGGACTAAGGCAGGGTAAAATCAGCATTGCATATCCTGATTTAAGGGGACATCTGGCAAACCAAACTTCTCACACAGAAGAAGATTTCATGGTAAGAGCTAAGAGGCTGTGAAAAGATTCACAGATGTTCTGGGTATAAAACAGAAAAAAAAAAAGAATGACTTGCATTCCTAAACTTCTGCTCTAAGCAAAGGTAGGTACCTTTCTGCCTACTGCAAAGATCCCTCCTTTAAGGTTTGAAATGACAACATTTTCACATTAAGACATTTTCATAGTCTCCTTCTATCCATAAAAAATAAGAGCAACCCACAACTGTACCACTCACAAGGAGCAGTATTTACTTGTCACATGGAAGAGATTTGGAGCCAAAACTTGAATTTCATTTCCCTGTGAATGTGTAAGACCCCAAAATCATGGGGCATCCTGAGATATTTTTTTTTTCAGTGACTCCACTGAAAATTGTATAACCTCTGCATAACTGTCCCAAGTTTCCTGCAACTAGAATCATCATGAAACCCTATGTTGCATATCCCTGAGAAGTGCCTTGAAGAGCATCCTACAGAGTTAGTCTTTTTTTCTCCTCCCTTGCACACTGATATTCTTTTATGCAGTAAGGACAGCTCTATGTCTGAGAATCCTTCACCTTTGAAGACCAGTTAGCATTTGGGAGACCAGGGCTCAAGCTCCTCTTGCTGTGTAAGCATTGGGTGCTGGTTTCACACATACAAGTTCCATATGGCTCATGGTGGCATGCAAGCACCTGCACAATTCAGCTGTGTTCTGAGCGGACAAACACAGCTCAGCACTCCTGCCAAGAGGGGGAAGAGTTGCCTATTCTGGGAATCACATTTTGAGTGTTTCGAGGCCTAGCAGTGGTTATGATAGCTACGTAGCCTTGCAGATGTCTGCTAGGAAAGGAAGACAAATGAGACTCTCAACATGGAAACTGAGGCAGACAGGGAGCAGTGTGGTTGGCGAAAGGCAGTCCTGAGACAACATCTGCGCCTGTCTGAGAAATCACATTTATAAAACTCTTGTTGAAGCTCAGGTATGTAAACTGTCTTGATAGTTTCACTGACATTACTGAGGAATAAACTTAGGTGTATTGTTAAGTACCTTGAACAAGAAAAGGAATACAATTTATCAACTCCACTAAACTTTTTAAATGTTTGAAAAAAGCTTAGAAAGAAATATAAAGACTCAGACACCCAAACAAGTTGCTGAAGGTTAAAAAGCTATTGCATGTCAGCTGAGACACTCTAACTGTTCGTGTGAATTCTCTTTCATTGCAGATGTGACTAAATCAAATTATCTCAATTTTTCAAGAGTAGAAACCCACACATTGACATGAGAGCAGAGAGGAGGAGAGGAGATGAAAATGGAGAGGAAGAGAGAGAGGCAGAGGGAAGGGAAGAAGGAAACTACCTGCCATCAAGAGCTAAATAATTGAGAAAAGTGTCAAGCATAAAATCACGGTTTCTGGAAGCAGAGAGACAGTACTTAGAGACATGTGAAAAACACTAATCTAAACAAAAAATGAAAAGTGGCACAGAATTCGAGTGGGTGAATTCTACATTAAAAGTTGGATAATCTCACAGAAAACAGTATGTTTTTTATTTTTGTCCTTTTACCATCTCAGTATTTGTAAAATGTAACTGAGTTTACCTGAGGTTTTTTCCTCTCAACATTAGATATGAACATTTCTGTCTTACTGTACTCATTTTCACTGTTTCTCCTATAATTTCATATATAGTAAGCAGATTTTTCCAATAAGTTATCGGAAACATTTTCTTCTGAAAACAAAACAAAACTATTTTTTTTTCTCTTTCTTTTTTTCTTTCTTTCTCTAAGCCACATGTGCATATAGATACATATTCTCCTGCACTGTCTTTTTGGTCTTGCCGGTTGCATTCTTCTCACTTTTGTCACCAGTTTTCCTTCATGAGCATTAGAGTGTTTCATTAGTTATGATTCATCAGAAAGGCATAATCATACCAATTCCTGCTCAGTGTCATCTACTGTCATTTAAATACAAAGTCTTTGCCTGTTGCTGAGCTATCAAGTATGTTTTATTCCCTGGATATTATAATAAAAATTGAAACTGCCTTTCCTTGTTTCTTTCAAAAGGAGGAAACAAACTTGTGGTTTTGTTTTGCTTTACTTCTCAAATGTTCATGTCATTTCAAACGATCCTAATTTCTTTCTTTCTGGTGAAGGGTTTATTATGAACTGTTTTGCTAAATAAATCATATTGTGGTCTAAATAAAATTAGCCTAGAAATTTAAGCAACATAATCATAAAATGGAAATTTTAAGCACAAGACATTCGTCATAGAAATTGTTGGATTTCTGTTTAAAAACAAATTCACAGATACCGAATTTCTGATAAAACAAGCAAGACTGAAACCTGCAAGTAACTCTGAGTCTGCAGACTGTCATTAGCACAGATGTGGTATTGGTAGTAGTGACTTATTTCCCCTTTAAAAAATAATAAGAAAAGAGAACACATCTTTAGTGGTATATACACTTTCTTTAGCCATTAATCATGAGCACCAAAACCTCATAAATATGGTGACAGACACAGAGTAATTTTTATATTTCAGAAAAGGTCAATCAAAAATAGATATGGTAAAAGTCCAGTCAATAAATAATCTTATAAGGCTAAACATTGCACTCATTCTTTTCAAGTCACTCATTAGTCATCTACAGTGCCCTCAATGACATTTTTAACGTATTATTTCAAAGTCCTTTCTTTATTATTGAGAAGGGAAATATTTTTAGCTTGCAAAGCTCCATCTGTAGTTGAGGTCTGGTTCACCATAAATGAACAATTTCCCAGTGGACAAGAAACTACTGTGACAGGCACATTAATAATACCTCTGAACATGTACTACCCCATTTCATTTTTTTTTAAGGAGACTTACAGTTTTATGGAAAAATAGTGGAGGAACAAAAAGGAGAAGGAAAGAAGAGGTAGGAGAGGTTATTTTTGTGCTAAAGCTGGTTGAATTACTCATTGTTTAACATTTCATCTTTTAAATTACTGCTTAAAATTACAACCCGAAGCCCAGGTTTTGACTTTCAGTAGAAGGAGCTGCATCTTTGCATAACAGGCCATTCCTTTAGGGGTAAAATTTCTGTAGATGGTTAAATGACTTGGGTATTACTTTGAACTTGAAAGACACTGGATGCCTTTCAGACATTTTCTTAAATCCCTGGAAATGGCTTAGATGCCCATGTAATTTTTTTAATTGCCCCCCTCACCCCCTGGCCCCAGTCCTCCCCGCCCCACCCCGGGTATCCAACAAGCATTCGGAAGTCTAACATAAGCATCTAATTTTGAAAATTTGTCCCTTATGAATGTACTGTTCAATGTGTTCTGTTCCTTTCGTTCTACATTGACATCATTCTCACTGAATTTATACAGCTATTAAATGTATTGTAATAAGTTGCTGAAGAGATTTCTTCTTTTTATAATCCTAAATTTAAAAATCTAAATTTTGATGAACTTTTGAATTACTTAGGTCACAGAGTCTTATTTTCAAAAATGTCTCCATCTCTGAGTAGTCTGTCCCATTGAAAGTCACCATTTGACTGTAATATTATTCATAGGAAGTATTTGATCTATTCACATTTTATCTATTCACACAGGAGATCTGCTCTTCAGCTGTTTGATGGCAATTTTACAAGGACTATAATGACAAATATCCAAATATAAATGATTAATAAATCACTTAGTTATGCAGTTTCAGAAAAATAATCTGCTCAGTGTATTAAAAAAAAAGTGAAGAAACTTTTCAATTGGGAATATAGAGGCTGCCAAGTACTTGTATATAATTTGTAAAATACAGAATGAATTTGCTAATCACTGTAACAAATAAATAAAGGGAGAATTACAGGAATACAGAGAAAATAAGAATGCTCAAGGGCATGGAAAAAACTAGTAAGAGTGTGAAAAGACTGGGATTTTTTTCTGAAAAGAAAAAGAGAAATCAGAAATGTATATGAAATAATATCATAAGAGCATAGACGAAAAGAACAAAAAGAACCCCATTTCCTATTCCAGTTCTATGATATAAACACAAAGAGATAATTAAATAGTGGGAGGCTTGAGTAAATAAAAGGATATAGTCCCTCACAAAATGTTAAGTCACTGAGGCAAAGAAACTGAAAAGAGTAAAATGAAGCCTGGACATGCAATTCCCAGTGCGGATCAGTGTGGTACTTCTAACCCAAACAGTCTGGGTGAAGGAGAGATCCCAACCCACCCTGGAGTAGGACGAGGTACATGAAGGGGACCTCAGGCTACATACGATGGCACAGCAGTACTTCTCATTGGTGACGGATAGATAGAGCACTGAGCAGGACTGCACTGTAGGGGAAGGTTGTATCTCACAGGTTCACAGGACTTGAGTATGCCATCGGTCTAGGGGGAGGATAATCAAAGTCAGACCAGGACAAAAAGAACTGCAATATTTATTGTGTTCTATTTCCCTTGTGAAACTGTATAAGCCTTTGTTGTGCAACAACTTTTGAGGCTGAGGGTAAGTGGAAGAAGAAGCTATACACATGAAAAGAGAAGCATTGATACATAACACATTATGCTGATGGCAGTATTTGGGAAATACTCTTATGACCTACATTTCTAATTAACAGCAACTCAAAAAGTTTTGTTTCTTGCTGACTTATATGTGTGAGAAGATTATATGTGTCAACCCTTTCCCTGTGCCTGCAAATGTTGATCTGAAAACTATTTGCACTGTAGTATGTATTATAATTAGACTTTTTTTTTCTGCTATTACCCAGGTTTACTCAGTACAATAAAACTCTAAGAAACGAAACCGAAATAATTTTCAAAGTCTCCAACCATAACATGCATACCTGCATGCTTTGTAAAGGCATGCAGAAGGTCTAAAAACTTTAGTTTCAGTGTGAAACTTCTGTACAACGCAGACATTGCTGAGAACTTTTAAAAAGATCCATTAACATCTGCCGTCTGAATTTTCATAAACTCAGTCCAGAGAAAGAATAAAAGCACTTATGTATGACTGGATTTAAAACAGCAGCAACTGGGCCTGACTGTGTATATGCAACACAAAAAATTATTTAGCTGTCAGCTCAGCTGTGATAACCGTCTATGTACATCTGCTGAGTCCATGCCAGCTGTGGAGTGGATCTCTTTCTCCGAAATTTAGGAACGCCACCGATAATTAATTTATTATTGTGAACTGACTTCACAACAGTTTAATTAAGATTGCAGATCAGCCTCAGGGCTGACTATTATTATGGCATAGATGATAATTTAAAAGTTGAATAGCACTGATCTGGACATGCTAGATTAGTCACTTGGAAATAGTGTTTTCACATCTATTAAAAAGCCTCATCTTTATCACAATATTTGCAAATCTCTTGCCTGATTTCCTGGCATCATGCATGCAGCAAAGGCTTTTTGTATATACGTTAGTAATGAACAGTCTTTGGAGAGAGGCTTTGAACAGCAGAGATCTGTAAACATAACTTTCACTGCTCAGTAACTAAAAAATGGACCAAGAACTTAGGGAAACATAGGAGGTGCAGAATATAAAATCAAGATGGCTAGCCGCAGTGCACAGTTAAGAGAGCACTGCTTAATCTTCTGATTCTAAAGTTAAAACTGCCAACTTGTGAACCACATGAAAGAATGATTAAGCATGTTGATCTTAGACTATGGGTTTGAATCAGCCCAAAATGGAAAACAATTGGATTCTGAATGAAAATGCCTCTTTTATTAGAACCATTACTAAGACTGAACGAGCTTTTATAATGGCAGGAAAACAGAGTAACCATTTCACTCCAGTCCTTGTGCGTACTGGAGAGTCTGAATGGGAAGTGCCCTTTCCCCACTAGATGATTGAAAATAGCAGGTGATGAGACGAGTTTGCTGTGAAAGAGCAATAAAATATAAACTTACACAGAAAGTGAGCTGTTCTATTTCAACTTGTTCTGTTGTTTTCATTTGTTTCTGAAGCTTGATTACTTGGGTACAGCAAAGAAACAATTCCCATGAGCTATTTTCTCATTTTGAGAACAGAAAGGAGTAATATCAAGTGGTGCAAGGAAGCAAGGGTGACTAAGGCTGCGAGTTGTGAGGGCTTAACATTTCTTGGAACCCTCTAGGGTCAGTTCCCTTCTGAAGACACTTACTCCTAGGCATTCAGAATCTATCTGTTGCTTTTAATAAGAAAGCTTTCAATAGATTTATTTGCTTTAAAGAAGCCTATGGAAGAAAAGAATGGCTTATTCCATTTTGCCTCCCACGTCATCAACCAATTTAGAAGCCAAATGCTGGTTACAGAAACTTTATTACTGGCGATACCTGAGTCAGGATTAAAAAAACTCAAACAAAATAAAGTAAAACCAGACCAAACCTTACCTTCTTGGCTTTTAGGTCATAAGTTGAGCTGGGCTGGCAGTTAGAATAAACTGTCCTTCCACTTGTACACAAAACAGATATTATCTGCAAATTGCTGAGATAAAAAAAGCTGGACCCCATAATGCTGTTTTAGAAAGCTGCGCTCTAGAGTAGAGTAGAACTTTAGGCAAAGATTGTTCATGCTCTGGGTGACTTTTTCTACAAGAGAACTTTAACTATATTCCTCCTGTTTTTTCCCCCTTCTTGCGCACAAGAACTGGTGAATCTGCACATTTATGACATTCCTTAAATACTAAATAGCAATTCAGACATTGTTTAATTTCCCAGAAAAGAAACTTTATTTTATGTACTGCTGGAAAATTAGAAACTTTACCTGATATTACTTAACTATATGTTAGAGAACGCAATGGTGAAGCAGAGACTATATGAAAGGTTATGTAATATCAAAAAAGAGTTATTTAAGAAAAAAACTCATTTAGTTTTGTTTTGGTTTTGCTATTGTTTACAAATTCATTGAAAATTAGAACAAGCCAAGGAATAGGATTTAATTAGCTTGAGGTGTGAAGAACCCATGCATATTTAAGTTTCGACCTGTAATTGCATCTGTTTGAAAACCCATAGGTACATGAGACTGGTCGCATATCTGTGTACTTGCAATATAAAAATCACTTTGTAGACCATTAAACATCTGCCCTTAATTTCATAGGGATCACACTCCAAGGACATTCAGCCAATAATCTGTATATAAAGCTTTGATCCTCTCCCTGATCAGGCTAGCTTTACTATTGATTCCTTATTATAATTTATTTAACATAAAAACTGTTACATAAGGTGGTTAAAGTTGCTTAATGAGCTCACCGATTAGGGAGAAATGAATTTGAGATCACTTTGAACCCACTCGAATTTTCCCAAAGAACCAAAATTTATGAGGTTCGGGGTCCTGGAGGAAAAGAGTAGAGTGCAGTTCTTTAATTAATAGGATATTTGGGTAGGAAAGATATTTGCTAGTGAACAACTTTGATTTATTCATGGAACTGGAACATAAAATGAGCCCATTCTCTGCCTTCAGTTATGCCCTTGACACTGAGCAGAGTTTGCCCCATGGCAGACTGAAAGCCCCTCACACTGACACAGACTAAACTTCAATTGTTCGTTATTTTTAGCATAAGATCAGAATAGAACTACTTAATCAAATAAAGTTATGCAGAAGAGGACAGAACAGAGAAGCTGTGCTTGAAAGTATAAAAGGAAAGTTTGCTTATGGCAGGCTGAATCACATCCGTTTCTGTATCCCATTTTTAAATCAATTGGACCTGATTAGATTTCGCAACCCTTTTGCACCTGAATACATTCATGTATCAAAAATACATATTTTTGATCTCTAACAAAGTAAATGAGGTCACAGCTGAAAACTTTGCAATAGAATGGTAGGCAAAGTTAGTAGGGAAAAATGTTTAGATATAAACTTCATGAAACGGCTTTCAGATTTTTCAGTTGTCAGTTCAGTTTGAGTGGCCTAGATTTTGTTTTGTTATTACTTTTTCAATAAAGGTATAATAAGGGCTTCAATAAGGATCCTTACCCCTGTTTTCCACAGTATCAGATTATAAACAGCCTCTGTCTCTGCCATCTTGACTTACTATATGCAATTGTGTAACAGCTGAGGATCCAGCCAATTAAGACAGATTCAGGATGAAAAATAACTTAAAATGGAAATATTTCTAACATTCAGTACCTCGATGCTTGACAAAACAATAGCATCCTTTTATGTTCATATGCAAAACACCAAATTAATCAGAGGGGATATGCATGCTACTTTGTTACTGTGACATAAAAGCTGTACAAAATAGCCCTTGTTTAGTTTTAAGTGCCATTATCATGAATAGGACATGATGTAGACATTAGGAGAAAAATAGAAATAAAAACTAGCTTGAAAATCAGCTGTATGTTTTAATATTGTTATCCCTTAGGAAGCCCTTCTTCACTGGTAATTTTTGAGAAAAGTATAATTAGGTTAACTTTTTTATTTTTCTTCACACTCCTCTCACAAAAGTACAGATGATCCTCATTGGAATTTTTTTTTCTTTATTTTTGATGCTTGATTTCAAATATTGTTTTTTAATCTTTAAAAATAGTTTGACTAAAACAAAATATATGGAAATTACAGTGGAATTATAATTATCCCTGTCTGGTATTTAAAAGAAATCCTGAGAGCAGTTTCAATGTCAGTTAAGAAACAATGCAGACCAGAGCCCCTACATGCCTTTTTATCACTGAAAATCCCTCTGGGAAAGAAAACTTGAATTTCAAGGGAAAAAATATATCTTTAAGACAATATTTTTCAGCGTGGTCAGTTGTTTGCACACTGCTTGTTGAAAAGAAATATCTTAATTGTCCCCAAATGCATCACTTACCTTCCCAGGCTTTTGCAATTTAGAACAATTAAACCTAAACCCTCAAGTATTTAAGGATGTTCTATGACATTCAAACGAGGGATTTTAATTCTTAATGAAATCCCATTTTTTTCTCTCCAGGAAATAAGAATAATTTGAGCTTTGATCCAGTCTTCTAAGTTTATCCTCCTAAGGTACCAATCCAAGCTACTAAACTGGAGTTCAGTTCACATTGCAGACAGACTACCATGTGTTTTTCTTTCTAAATTGCCTCCGTCATTTCTGAACAGTTAGGAGACTGGTGTCTTTCTGCTTCCCAATGCCCAACCTTGCCTTTTCTGCTGTCATTCTATTTTAGATACGACAACTCATAAAGTCATTTGCTTGCTTCTGTATGAGCTTTTTCTGTGTTGGCGGTGGCTTTCCCTTCATAATTACCACAAAAAATTCAACGTGTGATAACCATATAGTAGAAGGGCAATCCAAATACCGTGACTGTAACACCTGTGCTGTCTCAGAACAGGCACATAACTAACAGCCAATATACAGAGAAGAACTTGCCAAAGGTTAAGAACAAGAAAGAAAATCAGAAAGTACCTCATCCCCTAAATAATGGTTCACAGTTTTGCCGACGAAGTTATGGAATCTTTCTTGCCCAGTACTCTTCAGGGTGCCTGCACTTGAAAACAAAGCCTGATTTTGGCAGAGTTAGGAATTGTGGTACATTTTGGTTTTACAGTGGGTTTATGCAGGGCTCTTAAGCTATTTCTGGAGAAAGACAAGAAAATGTTAATGTAACAGAAGATGTTGGGAGAAGGATATAACGTTGACAAAGGTCTCCCTGAATTTCGTATGCCAATCAGGCACTCCCTCTGCTGCACTGAATCTGTTGATGTATTAGTTCTGTCAGACTTTTCTAACCTGCTAACACTTCTCATGGGATTCATCATCTCCAAATCTAGCCTTTTCTGTTACAGGGATATTTCATCCAATCAAAAAATTGTCTGATGGCATTGTTAAGGTTAATGGGAACTTCAAGTATAATGCCCAAAAGGAGAGCTAAAATAGTTAAGAGAGCTGAAAGGGTTTCCCCACCCCCGCCCCTGATAAATACATTACTCAATTTTTGTTGAAGTTTTAATGCTTCAGACAACAATAAAAATTGTCCTGAAAAATTATTTTAATCTTGCTTGCACCCCATTTTAAAATTAAGCTCCCAGTGTTAATACAGGTGACAATGATCTAGCCAAACATTCTGGAGAAGATGAAATTGATATCTCTAGCCCAATGACTTGTATCAGTGAATGTAAACTGAAACAGAATACTGACAAAAATTCAGTTCTCAACTGCTTGAATTAGTTTTACCCAGGAGCACCTTTTGCCTAATGCCAATAAAAACAAGATATTAAGAATCACAGGGTTTAAAGGATAAATGTCTACTCAATCAGGCTAGATTTCCTACTGGAACCTACAGGGTGGTATGCTGTAATTCCATTAGTTAGTTAAATCCTGTAGAAAAGAACAGAAAAAAAATATTCAATATTGCTATTGGTAATGGGGAAGACTAAGGTTTAAGTAACGATTTGTTGAATAATGAGTCACAAATTCAGCAGCCTATATTTTAAATAACTCGGAGGATAATGCTTCAGAAAGATGCTGGACATGAACTCTATTTTAGATGAAAACTAGGATCATTTTGTTCAAAGTAGCTTTTTGGTTTGTTATCAGTGACACCAACTGCCACTGAGACAGTCTTCCTAAAAATTTAATTTAACTTTGAATGACAAACCTATTAAAACTTATATTTAATTTATTAACAAGTATTGGACTTAAAAGCAAACTTCTAATATAATTATATATATACTAGAAAACAATTTCTAAGTGATCTTTAAGTGCAAAGAATTATATGTTCTAATGCAACTTTTGAAAACTCTACCTGGATTTATCAAAAAGTATAATAAATGACAATCCTATTTCTGCTGAAGCAAGTAGGAAAAAATCCAATCCACTGTTGCTGAGTTGGATCTACATTTTCCCACATAATAATAGGCGTTTGGACAGAGCTGAAACACAAGTTATATATTTAACAATGACGCATGGGCTAGATGACACTCAGGTATCATCTTTAGAAGAGTAATTTTGATGTCATTGATAAATACAATTTTTTAAACTTCCTGCTTTTATGCTACATTATATTGCATTTTATCAAATAGAAGTATTTGAAGGGGAAATAAGGATCTGTTATGTGTTAGTGCTAATTTGATACAGACACTGAGGGAAAGCCGAATATCATTTTAAATAATTTTCATACCTCCTTATAAACGCGAACAAGCTTTGAGGGGAGGGGCTAGTTAGCAAGTGTACTCTTTGCTGCAGTCTGAGATAGGCTGGAGTAGTAAGTGGGGGCAAACTGGCATGAGGAGTGGTCTTATTTATAGAATCAGGCCCATCACTGCACAGAAGTCTGAAGTATTTTGTTTTGCTCTGCCTCTGCATCATCTGTGAATGTAGGAAATGCACCCATAGCAGCACAATGGCTCAAAAAGTTCAGGCAAGCTGGGTGGGCAACCAGCACAGCAAGGCATTTCTAATCATGTACTGTGTCTAAGTTGCCCTGCTCTGTGTCTCACAGCAGGAGAAATTTTGTTTCTCCAGACTCCCAACTGGATGTATCAACCCTGGGATAAACCTTTTACGCATTTCTTCAGCGTTAGTTTGTGAGCATAACAGTGAGCGATCCCCTGCAATGGAGCACTGCTGTCTTGATGAACACACTTATAAATATTATAGAAAGCATGTCTAAAGATATAAAGCTTGCGTCAAGCTGATATTCAAATAGTTAAGTTATTCACTAGTAAGTGCCTTCCGAAGAAAAGCATAACACAACAGGAGACAGTAGCAGTCAGAAGAAACAAATACCAAAAAGAAAATTCAGGTCTAGCTGGCATTCTGTAAAAGTAAACAGATACAGGTTCTTTCTAATAAAGAGAGCTCAATTCCTACTGTGCACATTTTGGGACTTTTCGGGATCGCAAAAGCATGTGGAAGAGTTGAAATTTCTAAAGGGTTTCATAAATATTTGACTTAATTTACAAGGTGGAATGTTGGCCTTGTGAAGGCCTGTGGGAAAACTGCCTTTGATTACAAAGGAGATGGGTTTCCAGTAAACGTGATGGCTTCAGAACCTGACAAGTCCGTACAGGGAGTGAGAGAGAGCAGGACTTTCAGTTACAGGTTTTTTTTAGTACTGTTACCAGAAGCTTTTTCAGTGGTGATATCATATCGATCCATGTTTTCAAACAGTAGCTTTTGTGGAAGTCAAAGCATTGAGAAGGAAAAGGTATTTTTGCTTCTGACATATTTAAAGTAAGATAAAAGGATAAACACAGGTGCTTAATTTCTTAAAATCCTTCTCTGTGCTATCAGTGATGTAGACAACACAGATTGCAGGATGGAATAACTGTGGAGAAATGAGGAAATATTTTTTAATAGCCTTTATTTTTGTTAATTGGTTTGTGTTTATAAATGTTTCCTGAAATTTTTGCTTTATTTTCAGGTTTCTGTATTTTCATTTTCCCTTTATTTGTCCAAAACCATTTAAAAAAATTATTTTGAAATGTTAATTTTAAAAAAGAAAGCAAAAATTCTTCCTCTCCCACCCGATTGAAGTCTCTCACCCAAAGTCAGAGGAACAGCTCTGAATTTAGAACTTTTAAATAAAAGGACATACATCTTCCTCTTTTTATTTCCTCTTAAGTGCTGTATCGTCTTCTGCTGAAGGTGCTGTATTTTTACTTACATAGGAGCTTTTGTCATGAAGCACAAACTCGTGAGGCAAGACTGGATAGAAACAACTAGAAAATGCTTAAGGGGAAATATTAAGCATGCAGTCAGCTAGCCACAAAGGATGATAGGCTTTAGGATTTGGCACATACCTTTTATTTACATGAACAGACTGACTTAATCCAAAAACAATTGTGTTGAATGGTTTGAAAATTAAACAATGAAATGTAACTTGTTTTTCTGTATTACAAAACAATCAAATGTGTTTAGCAAATTGTTCAATGTTGTGAATAAAGCTTTAAAAAAATGTTTGACTGTTCCTAAAACCCCCCAACAATATACATTTTGATTTTCTTTAATATAGATATATTTTATTTAGTTTGACTTTAGCAAGGTAAGATGGATCATTAAATCTTTCATCCTGAGAATTTGCTGGTTTTTTTTTTTCTGAATTAGTTATTATCTTTCGCTCATCTTCTTTTGGCTTTCTTGCCATTTAGGTAGGGTCTTATGCACTCATTTTGTGATGAATACCCCACACTATTGCATGGTTTTCTTGTAAGCACAGAAATCTCAATTTTCTGAAAAAGAATGAAACAATTTAAATATTAAATGTATTTTAAATGAGCCGATTTCAGGTAACTAAATAATTTAGACTAATTTCTGGAGTCAGGGCATGAGTTGTCTTCTTCAGGAGTGCAGAGGTTTATATGTGGGAAGAAGGTGGTGTAGGGTAATGGGCAGCAGACAGTAATGGGTTATGAAAGGCTAACTGACTCAGGTTGTTGTCTCTTGAAAAGGATGTTCGGTTCACTGCTGCAATGTGTTCTTTAGCCGTAGTTATCTTAAACTTCTAGGTTTATTAGGAACTTCAGCTGAATCATGGAGTAGTTTAATACGTACTGGCACATTTTGGATATTTTGATTTCCTGTGGCATTTAGTTTGCATCATCATGAAAGGCAAGTACATAAATATTCTTGCAGTTAGACTTCAAATGAGCAGAAACAATTTGTTTCCCATTTCTCAGAAAACTTTCATAAACTCTTCAAGATTTTTTTTTCCTTTCGGCTGTTTTTGCTGTACTTACACATTTGTATCATTATTGTAATGACACTTCTGTTCTATAGTATTTTTGATGTTGGTCACTGACTTGAGGGTCACAGGAACTTTTGGAGTCTTATGAAAGCCAGTATAAAATATGCATATGAAAATATAATTGAATTCAAGATAAGACTTTCTTCCCTGATATTTTCCAGTTAGCCTTTTTGGTGGGCACCTATGGATAGAAGCATTTGATTTCAATTGACTTTGGAGGCCTATTGCATATTTACCTTTATGCATAAGTTAAACATTTTGGTGGCTTGAGAATTAGTGCTTAGCATCTTGTAAGAACTTAGTCCCTTGTTCAGCAAATAGAGTTTGGACTGTTCTGAACTTTTTCATCATGTATAGCAAAAGAGAACCAAGCACTTAGGAATGATAATCTACCCTGTCAGTTGTTAAGAAGAAGTGTTTGGGTTAAAGTTCGCTGATGTACAGAAATTCCCTTCCTAACAAAAGAGAGAAAGGAAATTATTCAAGGTCCTTGATTATAGATTCTTGGAAGTTTTAGGCATTCTTAGAGAAACAGACACAAACCAAGTGTTTTAAAAGTCAAAGTAATCATGTATAAATATTTTCCTGCAAAAAAAAATTTCCTTTATAATAAAATATGCTTTTCACTTTTCCTTTCCTTGTCTAATCCTGTTATAGTTAGTTTAATTTATACAGGAATATTATATCGCAGATTTCTGAAGCTGTGCTAACAAAGATAAATGGAAGCAGGGATTTCAATAAAACTTTGCAAACAATTCCATTATAGCTTGTCAAATGCACACAGAATCTCAGCTGTAAGTTGTTTCATTTATATGTCAGTTTTGTCAACATCACTGACTAAAAGTACAGACCCTTACATTCAATCTCCGCACAAAAGAATAAATTGACAATTCAAGTATGAAGCTTTTAACTATGTTTTTAGCTCTGACATTTCTTACTGCCATACAAGATTTTATACCAAAAAAGGAAGAATTTCTGGAAAAATCTGAAGGCAAACTTATATGTTATTTGAATATTAATAAAGTATTCTAACAGAGTAGAGCAGAAAACTTACATAATTCTGTTTGCCATTTTTAAATTATTTTCCTGCAAGTTTCGACAGGCAAACAATTTTAAAAATATTAGTTTTGATTTATAGATTGTTTCTACTATGTTAATGACATTATTGTGTTTACAACTTACAACTATTTAAAAATAGTGGTTTTTCTGTTCACGGAAACTGAGTTATAAAGTCTTGTTTTTCACATCTTTTATGATCACTGTGCTGAAGTTCATACGTGCATAGGGTATTCTTATTTCAAAATTCATTAGTGTACACAGGAAGTGGAAGTAGTGTCATATAATGGGTACAAGAACACATGCAGCTTAGTGTCACAGATAACCTGGCAAAACCTGGGCGTTCTTTTTGCTTCTGCCTTTTTGCTTGGGAACGAGTTTGTGGGTTTCAGAGAGAGAATCAATTACTTGAATAGGCAAAAGAAGGTACCTAAGTAACTTTTTCACAGTCAGTATGAGTTACTAATTTATCATTTAATCTGCTTTTACATATTTTTGCAGGTTTTAGAAAAAACTATAAAACAAACAAACAAAAAAGCAAGCCAGTCACCGTAAATCCAAACCACTGTCAATTATTAATCCAAGAAATTAGATATTATAATTAGAAAATCAAGCTCAGATGTGGGACTGAATTAAATCAGAGACCATCAAATTAATACATTCAGCAATCAAATCATTAAGTCAGGATGCAGTCAATTCTTATGAGTCTTACCACAGGAACTGAATTAGGTTGTTCAGTTCCTTATCCCCAGTAGAAGTAATCTTCTAAATTTGCCTTAATATAAAAATCCAAATTCCTTTAACTTTCAGTCCACAGGTCAAATTGAGATTTTTTTTTTTCCTGAAAATGCCTCATGTACAGGACACCTCCCTGCTTGCCCCTGCTTCTTTTTATTCCCATTCAGTCTGCATTCTGCAGTCCTGAATCTGTAAGAGTCAACTGATCATACATGTTTTCTTACAGAGGGAAACTAGATTCTCTGACAGTGCATGCAAACACTTAAAGGGAAAGCACTGCTGTGGTTTACCAAGTAGAACTCCTTTGGCTTCTTAGAGCTAGGACATTATTCTCGGTGCATTCCCAAGGGATGGGGATTATTCCCTATAGGAAGGAAGGCTGAATAAATACACATATTTGTATATTAAAGAAAGTATCAGATGTAGTATATAAAAATACGAGAAAACCAGAAGTGAGGCCTAAAATCTTCATGCTTTGTGGCATTTCAAGGAACATGCTATTAGACTCTACCTTGCAGTTCTGGAACAAAGGTAAGAAAAAATTTTTGTTCCCTTTAATGATAAAGGGTGTGTGTTATTTACTAAGAAACCTTCCCGCTGCTGCCTTATACAGCAGAACAACATGCTTCTCTGGGTAAACTAGTCAATTACCAAAAAATAAAATGACTGATGTCCTATGTTGGCTTCGATAAGGCGGCTAATTCCATTTGGGAGGAATATAGAACAGATTTTGGAGATTAAAAAATACTTTAATGGAATAGAATAAATCCAAAAGGCTTAGTCTAAAAAATATAAAATAAGCTTCATTTGGGATCTTTTTGATTTTAGCATATTTACGTCTTCATTAATTTAAGCCTTGTTGGTGTGATTTAGACTGGAACCCAAGGGAATACCAGTTGGGGAACTGGATGCTGAGTAAGCTGCAACAGAAATATTCTGCCCTTATAGGAATTAAATCTAAAATGTGTGTTTATAATGTAGCTCCATTTTTTCTATTTTAAACTTTATATGATAATTTTTTATTGCTTATGGGTAACAGCCAATCAATGTCTTATGTTGTTTAGTTAATTATGTTGAGAACAATCTACATAATTATGTTACTATAATTGGTGTTTCTCTTATTCTGTTTTTTTAATTTATTTTATAAACCATTAGCTTTATTAGCACTACAATTTTCACGCCAATAAACATATTAAAATATCTGCATATCTCCCTTGCAGTTAAATACTCATAAGTTTAAGACGTTGCTTATTCAAAATCACATGATATCAGCTAATTACAAATGTTCTGCAGCAGAATATGTTTGCAACTTACTAAGAATAATTGTTTCTCTTTAGTCTTCTGCAGCTGTTATTATTTTAGGAAGGTATTACTCTTCTAATAAGCCCAAGTCCTACCTACTGAGTTGCACTTCCTGTTTCCTGCATTGGTGGAAAAAACCTAGGAAAATGCCATTCCAGTATCTTGTTATCCAAATGACTCTGTCTCCTGTCTTAGAAGTTGAGGTTCTAATGGGTATATCTGGCACCTTTTTTGCAGATGAGCTACACTTTCCTCATGATATGAACAGATGCAAGCGCACTGCGTCTTACAAACCAAACAACAGGAGGCTACATCACTATGCTGCTCAGTCTGTTAGAAATCAAAGGTGAGAGATGGCGTCTATGATATTTACATTTATAGTGTGCTAACGTGGTCGCAGGGCTTCCCATGAGGTCTGTGCACGGTCAGCAAGTTTTCCTCCGTGTGCAAAGGGACCACAGATATCAATGTGATTACAACTGTCTTTATGACCTCTCACAAAGGCAAGGCAGATATACCATTCTAAACAGAATTAGATCATATGTTCCAATTGTTGTGGAAATAGGAAGGCTTAGCGGCAGTTTGAAAAAATCCCCCTTTTGGAAGCTTTTTGGAGTATCAGACAGAGCAACTACCTGTAATCTGGTTCTGAAAATATTAAGAATATTAAAAATAAGACAAATAAGTCCTACTTGCTCTTTAAAGAAAATATTACAGAATTTTAGCTGCAAATATATGATTTGAATTAGAAATAGAAATAATAAATAAATCTATACTCCCTACCAGACACAACTATAAATAAATGTTACCAAATACTCATGAATAATTGTGATTATAAAGCCACTAGGGTAATATTTTTTTTCCCGGAAAGCATGTCTGAATAGAAATATATTCAAGGAACGTGTGATCTGCTTGTGGATAAGCCTTGAACAGAAGGAGAGGTTAACATTTTTAGCTAAATTATGCATTGCAAATGGCTCACTCAGTTTTGTTTCATTTGCATAAGTGGCCCCGGTTCAAAAACTCACTGATTGCAATGGAAACAATTTCACTGGGTTTTTTTAATTTTTATTTTTTAAACCGCTCTACATAGGGTTCAAAACTCTAGGATAGGGGGAAAATTAACCTGCCCTTAATTAACATGGCAACTTAACTGTTATTGAAAATGAAGTTCTATAGCTGACCATCTGGAACAAAGAAGTTAGAATTTTACTGAAAATGGAAGATAAATAATTTCAAGTTGCAGATAGCAAGCCTCACTACTAAGGCCTGAGTCTTTAGCCCCTTAAGCTATGTTTCATAAGATGGAGAATTTCCCTGACTAGTGGTCTTTGGATAATTTTGTATTTCAGGAATGTTGAAGCAGAAAAAACCTATGCCATTAGCTTGGTGAATTTGCTTCCGCTTAGATAAGTGGTAATGAGATGCCCAGAGGTTTGCAGCAATGGGTTCTGAGGTGCGGAAGGAGGAAAGGAAGGACTAATAGATCAATTTTGTTTGTGATTTTGTTTGTGATTTTTTTTGATTATTTTTAAAACTTGCATCTTTCAGCAGCATTACTTAATCACCACTGTTTTGAAACTGTTAATAGTCTGTCTTATTAGTCTGGTGTAAAGCATCAGCCCCTGAACTAAAAAACTCACCAAAATAGAAAGTGCTAGGTAATGTATCATGTATAAAGAAAAAAAGTCAATCTGCAGCTCAGACAGCTATTATTTCTCATTCAGTCAAATAATTTGGGAAATGTTATGGCTTGACCTAAGAAATAAATTGCAGAGCTTCATCTTTATTTCATTAGCTGACTACAACACCAGTGAAAAAATCAGATTCATAATTTTTATCTACCTAAGAGCTGTGAATGGGAATTTTCTATTAATTATTATTTCAAATGGATATTTTACAAGGCCATTTTGAAGTGCAGAGCTCTACAGAGACATGTCCTACAGATATTTGTTTGTATTTCAACCTCTCGTCTTACTCTGAGTTGTTGCCTAGTCATCTGCTGGTAATGATGGATAATTTTGCTGTGAATATGGTCATAGTTAATAAAAATATGAGAACATTTACAAGCCCCGTCAAGATTTACTAACCAATAAGAAGCCTAGAGTGTGGGGGTTAAAAAAAAAGACCAAGCTAGTGTGTTAATCCTGTCAAAGAATTATTCATTCTGGAGTAGTTAGTATCTCTGATATACTTTCTCTGCAGAAACATTGCTTGAAATGTCAACTTGGTAATTGCAGCTTGGAAAATGCAGTTTTTTTCTTTGTATTTTCCTTATTAAACTAAATTCTTTAGTTTTCTATTTTTTAGGCCTTACTGTGATTGCTTAATAGGCAAACTCATGGATGGGTGCACTTCATTTACATTCAGAAAAGGAAACCTCTTTTGTATAGTTTTAGATTGCAAAAGATTTTCAGTTCCGGCTGAGAAATGGGAACCTGCAAGGAACTTCACATTTGTATATGGGAGCAAAGTTGGGCCATTTGCATATGCTTTGCTTCCCAAACTTGGCACAAAGTCAGCCAAAGCAACTGAACTTCTGCGAGCAAAACTGAATCCTTGATCTAATCTAGGTATTTTTACTAGGAGAATCATGACCAAGTATCCTTGAGAAGTTACTGCAGTGTAATTCCATTTTGCCACACTATTTTAACCTAAAGTGAGATCTGGATATAATTTACAATTTAAAATGAGCTGTAGGTTTGAGTCAGAATACCTACTATGCTAGAAAAACATATTTCTTGAACATAAGATGGATTTTTTCTTTTTTTTAATCCACATTTATAAATGAGTGAAAGGATATTTCCACAGGTTAGAAGAATAATCTAGGGTTTAGGAGCCTTGCATTGTGCTTTTTTCCATAGAGGCTTTTTAGGCAANAATCCACATTTATAAATGAGCGAAAGGATATTTCCACAGGTTAGAAGAATAATCTAGGGTTTCGGAGCCTTGCATTGTGCTTTTTTCCATAGAGGCTTTTTAGGCAAACTTGAGAAAGTCACTGACATCTTTCATGAATAATTGATTTTAAACTCATAAAATCAGCACTTACTTATCTGAAAAGGGTTTTGGGAAGAGTAATATGTTAAAAATGTTGACTAATATGGTTAATATAACAGGAATGGGTGTCTTAGAACTACTGGAGGCAGATATATTCAGAAAAACAAAGAGTGTTTAAACTTTAACTAAATGCATTAAAAAGACATTATGATCATTCACTTAATGTTACCATAACTTAGGCGCTAAGTCGATTATATTGATTGCAGCTGTGACAGTGTAAGGATATAAATAAGGTAAAGCTTGTAGGAAGATATAGTACCTTTTTTTAAATCAATTGGTATAGCTTGAGAAAAGAGGCAAGCCTTCAGATCCATAAACTCTTCTGCTATCAGAAATTGAAGAAGCAATCTTCAAAGCTAAGTACAACTTTTAGAACAAATGCTGTGAATGTAATAAGATACGTTAATCAGACTGTCTGAATGAAAAAAGTTGATACCAAAATTCTATTAAAGGAGAAAGATGAGATGAATTATCATGTTCCATGAAACTACTATCTCTGGAGTTTATGATTTTGGAGAGCTGATTATGTTATTTTATTTTCCAGCCTAATCTTTTCAAGGCTGTTGTTTTTATTTTCTATTTTATTTGGATTTCTCTTAAGAACGAATACTGAGATGACAGAGGTGACATGTCTGAGGTGGGTTTTTGTTTTAGAGATCTGCTGCTGTATAAAACTCTCATCTAGAGTGTTGAGATGGGAATCACAGCTATGTTCCCCAGAGCACACAGAGCTGTTTTCCTTAGGGTCCGTTAATAACTTAATATAATAACAAGACAATTTCACAGAGTTATTGCATGCACAATACACATTGATGATGGAGCATTTTCCTATATATTGTGGGATAAATCTTTATGATAAAGTCAATAAGAAAAAAACAACTAAACTCTCTCCACATATGAGTACTGTGCTAATTTGCACAGAAGACCTCTGGAGAGAATAGACATTCAATTGAGTCAACATTTCGCTCAGTGTGGTGGAAGGCCATAGGCAGATTCATCCCAGCATTCCCTAACCCATAGATAGTGCAGACTACACACATTGCTACTAAACAAAACTTTGAAGCATTTCAATCAGATTTTCCCCTGATCTCCTAGGTCTGTTTAGCTTAGATCTTTGCACCACTAGGGCAGTTTAATATTCTGTGAAATCATTGAAATGAAAATTGAATATTGTCTTAATTTACAAACACATGAACAACTCCATACTCTCTGTACCGCAATTTTTGTTTCAAGTAATGCTAAAGCAACAGCTATAAAAGACATTTCAGGAAAACTTACCTGAAGAGTAATGGCACACAGATGCCATTAATTTGAAATGAAGACTAAATTACCATCTGAACAAAAGCTGTTGCTGTAAGATTTGGGGCTATGCTCCCTGATAAGAATCATGAAAAGCACTGGAAGAAGAATGATTACCTGAAACCACAGGAAGCTCCATTTATTTTGTTTTGCTCCCCCCCTCCCCCCTTTTGTATTCCTCTCTCTTTAAGTGTATTTATTTATGGAACATCTGATTCCTTTCTATTCTCAGAATAATTGGACACATATGTAAGAAGGCTTAGGCTTAAAGCTTACTACTTAAATCCTACTCTTGCTAAACAATCAGCAGTATGTATTTTAAAAGATGAAATGTTTTTTTCTCAGCAGGGTAGCATTTTTATGTATGATGCTTGTCAGATGCATACTTCTTACTATTTCCTACTTAATTTTAGAAGAAATTTTTGGAGGAAATATTTCTCTCCATTTTTAAAGCTAGAACTGCTGGAAGGTCAACAGTCATTGTCATGAGATGACAATGAAAACAATATTAAATTTTAATTTCAGCTGTCAGTTACATGAGATTAATTTCCAGATGGAAATCACAGACTAACAGGAATAGAAAAACCTTCAATATACTCCTGAATTTGTTGTTCTATTCTGGGTAGGATTAAGGGTACTTGGACATCTAAGAGAGTACTCTGACTACTAAAAGATGTTTGTTTAAAGGAATCTTTAAATAAAAAAGAAAAATAGAAACCACACTCAAAATCAAAAACCTACCCAACAAACCTCCCTTAAATGGAATTCCAGAAGCACTGACTATAAGCTGGTTCCATAGATTTATCTTTGTTATCATTGTCATTGAAGTTTGTGTGGTTGTAAACTACTTCGAATCTTTTGTATTCTTCACATATTTTTTGAACAACTGGAGACACATTCAGGTGTCCAAATTACAGACATCTGTGTCATTTCAGATCCTCTAAAGCATTTAGGATTTTCTTACAAAGTTGACAGATATGACACTGGACATACAGGAGATGCATGTCCTTTTGAGACAGCTGCTGGAAGATAAGCAGGACATGTGGGCTGTTTAAATTGGCTCCAGACATCAATGTTTAAGCAACTAAAGCCCAGCATGGATTTTTAACTACCACAAAACTTATATTTTATTACTAAAATTTACATTTTATTGTCTTACTGTTCATGTTTTGTAAACATCTTTCCCTCTGTTGTTCTCTTTTTGACTTCCTTCAGTATGACGAGTTCTGAAAATGTGGCATCCCAAAATATTCCAACTGAGACTTACCAATGTTAAGTAGAACAAAGTAACTATTTCCCAAATATATATTACCTCATTTTGAAAGTATTCTTATCCTTTTGTGTGAACCTCTTTCAAAATTCGCATTGTTGCCTGACTTCATGGGTCATATTAACTTTCTAAA
Source organism: Himantopus leucocephalus (assembly GCA_003993805.1). Classification (NCBI taxonomy): domain Eukaryota; kingdom Metazoa; phylum Chordata; class Aves; order Charadriiformes; family Recurvirostridae; genus Himantopus; species Himantopus leucocephalus. The sequence continues at coordinate 35,875,917 of RSEF01000005.1, read as the reverse complement.
GTCAAAGTATCTTCTCAAATAAAAAATATGCCCTATTTAGAATGAGATCCATTCCAAAAAAGAACTTGCTGCCCCTAATATTACAGTGTCACAAGTATGATTTATTAAGGGTCTTGTCCAAGAGTCTTACTAGTGCCTAGTAAGACTCAAACCCAGGAGACATTATGATAGAACCTCATTTTAATATCCTGTCCTTTTCTTTCAGCCAACCATAGTTTCACCTCCACTGTTTTCTTTATTTTGCTTCTGAGAATGTTATACAAGTCTACATAAAAGACTTTTGGAAAAAAAGATATAACACACATACTACCTTGCTACCAGACCAGTAACCTCATCAGAAAAAGGAAATTAGGCTCATTACAAGCATCTTTCTTGATTGAATTAATGTCAGGTTTTGTGTATGTTTTAACATTGCCTCCTAGGTGCTCAGAAGCTGATTATTTAACTTTTTGTTTGAAGGAGTTTTCCTCTCTCCCCTTCCCCCTGCAATAGGCTGATTAATAAATAATTCTGCATTCTCGTTTTTTCCCGTTGGCTGAAATCTTAAGAACAAACATTCCTATGAGATCTGGATCACCTGAGACCAGAAACAAACCCATCTGTTTCAGGGCCCCAAGCACATCCCCTTCCTCCCCATCCTGCTAATCCGGCTGCCAGTCCTCAGGTGGAGGCGGCTTCTTGCTTTATACAAGGTCACCGGCTGTACCCTAAAAACCTGTCCCTTTTCATTTGTGAGCTGTTGTAACTTTGTATTGTCATCGCTAGTAACAGCAATAAGCTTTGCAAGGCCTCTGGATTGAGACTTATCAGGCCTGCTCTGTCTTAGTATTTCTTGACCTGTAGCTTTTTTTTTTACTTGGTTTAGCTATGACAGTAATTTCTCTAAGTGTCCAAGTTTCTATGTCTATTTTGTTTTACCTTTGTTTATCTTTGTGTGGTATAACTATAGTTTTATACAGATGGCAGTAACAAGCACTTCTTCTAGGCAGAATGAGATATTTATGACCCTTGCAGAATGATGTAGAGAGAGAGATATATATGTCATACCGTCATTCTGCTGGTATGACAGCAGAGGCCTTGAAAAATGGAGACATGGGATATGGTGTTGAGGAGTACAGGTATGGGATGATCAAGAGATGGGGCATAGGCTTGGTACAGGAGAACCCACAACTATAAGCTGCTCACTAATGGTCAGTTAAAAAAAAAAAACAAAACAACCTGAAAATCCTCAAAACTGGTTTAGGGGTAACAAAGAAATGGTATCTAACATACATAAAGAGCATCAAATATAGTAACTCCGGGTGTAATCAGGAGCAACAGACCAATTAAAATAGACAAAGATGTAAATTAATGTTCACAAACTCTGTGTACGCATAAGGGGGAAAAAAAGGAGAGGAAGAAGAAATTGTCATGAACACCATATTCTTCCGAGTGAAGGACTCCAAACGCTGACAGCTTGCCATAACACTGCCACTCCACCTCTTCACTGCCCCCCGAATCGAGACCAGAATGAGNTGTCATGAACACCATATTCTTCCGAGTGAAGGACTCCAAATGCTGACAACTTGCCATAACACCACCACTCCACCTCTTCACTGCCCCCCGAATCGAGACCAGAATGAGAATACCAACCCAGAGGAGTGGTAGAAGGATGAGTGTAACATGAGGAAAAGGGATAGAAACTAAGTGTATGTTACATCAATAACAGTAATACAATTAAAATTGTATAAAAGTACTCTAACTGCATTGTTATTCTTTGTTTTTCTTTAATAATGTTTGTTTTATTTGTAAAAGTAGGTCTACAGTGGTGATGACCTTTGAATTAGATTGCTAAGATTTCCATTACATTAATAATAAATGCTTGGCTTTGCATATATGTGTGTGTGTGTGTGTGTGTGTGTGTGTGTGTGTGAGGTGTGCTTTCCTTGCCCATTAACAAGATTCTGAGCATAACACTCTCTCTCACACTTGGCTCCCAATTAAAGCTGTACTGCTGCAGCATTGTGGCCATACCAGTGCTGGTCAAGTACGCCCTGAACTTGTCCCAGCCCCACAGACTGCCTTCCTCCCAGATCGATTGCATTACTATGGACTTGCACTGGACTTAGTCAGAACTTGCTTATTACTATTTGGATCTGATCCTGACTTGACCTCCCTTATTGACATTGGAGGCATCTCACTGCTATGGTCTTGCCTGGTAAGATGGGCTCCTGGCTGCCCCAGCAGGTCTCCAACCTGCCCCACTCCCTGCTTGGGGTTGCTGGTTGAGACCCTGCCCTACCAGCCTCCATGAGGATCCCCTGCAACTCCCAGATCCCTGACCAAGGAAACAGTCAGTGTTTAATTCTGCCCTAGAATACTGTCTTATGAATAACACACATTAGATGCCTTGATAACTCAAACAGATTTGTTCTCAAAACCTTGAATTTAATTGTACTGTTACTACTATATATCCTGTTTTAGGAAGACAAGATTTGCACATGCTTACCATCCTGAAAACAAGATATGCTGCAGTGTGAGGCATAAAACTTTTGCTTAGATATTAATTTCATCTTCAATATTTGTTAAAGCTAGAACCTTATTTTGTTTTCTCCCTTCCCTGGATGTTAATCTTCTCTATTATAATTTTAAAGAATCTGCAAAACTGACTAAACATTTATTCCTAAATCTATCTTTAGGATCTCATTAAAGAATTCATTACTTGACAGATTATTGCCATTATTTATTATACATTTTTTTAAACAATCCATATTTTATTAAATTAATCTTCAGCCAGCTCTAGAAACCAATGACAGGAAACAAAAAATATATAGTCTCTCCAAAATCCAGTTTACTTGGAAACATGTATAAAAAGACGTAAATTATCTTCTGTACACCAAATCCAGGAAAAAGCACAGATCCTGCAGAGTGAGCTGACACAAATACTTTGTCATTGACACTTTCAAAAGTGGAGATCATACCTTGGTTAGATTAGGAATAAGTATAGACAAAGGAACAGAAACAAACAAGACCATGTATCACATTTCCTTTTCTCTTATCATTCTGCAGAGATCTAACAACTTTTTTTCATTAGCAAGAGGACTGTACAGTTTAATTAATTTTTATGTGTAAAATGGAAGTGTTAAATTGTATTAAATCACCTCTTTTGAGTGCCTGGGGAGACTTGTGGATTTAGTTTTATCTCCTGGTTTGGTTTCTGACTGTGACACTGTGAAGTCAGCAGAGCCTTACATCTGGCACCTGGAGACTAATCCTAGCGATGCATAAGTTTCTTACTGTTAAACATCTCCAAATATTTGTATTAAATGTTTCTCACAATAAGTATTACCGTTCTCGTTCTAAGAAGCTTCTTTGGATGCCAAGCAAACATTCTTCTCGTATACCTACCTTCCTTCTGTTTTGAAGTTGTGCTCTGCCTCAGAGAGTGCAGAAAGTTAATGTGGAGAGAAGGACGCCTACTTAGTCATTCATTAAACATTGGAAATTTCCTTGAGGAAATCAATGGCATCCCTTATTACTATGATCTGAAGAAGGAATTTGGCTTTCCTGTCTTCTACTGGGAACTTGCTTCTATTTTGTAACGTGGTGTTCTGTAGGACAAGACTCTCAGTTGCCTCTGTTTAAAAATGCGCAATATTGCATGAAATGCTTATAAACTCAAAGGAGAAATCAGTGCTTAGACTATTTATTTAGGGAGTAGAACTCCTGTGTTAAAATCTCTTTTCCAAAAAGGAAGTGGATGAGGGATTTTAAAATTAGTTGTCTCACCTTTCAAGTTGTCACCCTAACCACTGGATATTGGGAAAAAAACAATACTAGGAAGAAATTTTCTATTGTTCTATGCTAAATGGATGACTGTGCTTAAGGACCTTCTTCACACACAAGAAGTGAGCCCAGGCAGAGTGAGCCTTCTGAGTTTCTAGATGGACCAAGGTCTAAGTCCTTGAAGACCAGCTTAGATAATTCTCCACTCACATTGTAGGCTTCTGTCAGCTTTCAGTATATTGTATGGAGAAACCTGAAAATCTCCTTCAGAGCTGCAGGCACTGTTAAGTGTAAGGATATCTAAACCTGAGGTACTTCAATGCCTGCGTCACTTGGCGCATTTAGTAGCTACACTTCAGTCTTACGAATCGCAACAGACTAATTATAACCCATCAATTTGAAGTATAGTTTGTCATTACTACATTCCTTCATGTCTAATTGTTGTGGTAAAGACATCCAACTTGGTTCTTCCCAAGGGAAATCTGTAGCCAGAAATACTGGAAAGCTCTTTTAAAGATGCTTATTATGGTGTCACGTGGGCATATTTTCCCTCTGTTGCCGCTAAACAAAATAAAAGAATCTCTGCCTCTTTTGAGGAAGATCATGCCACTCACTATAATGTTTGTAAGCCCTGCGTGGTAAATCTACATTAAATTTGAATAATCTACTAATATAAGATACTGTTTCCCATTGTGCATTGGTGAAAATTCTTTTTTGATTTGGCTACGCCTTGAGAAGTGAGATACAGAGTAGCTTCAAAAAGCCCATTGATTCCTTTGTTCATTCGCTGCTTGTTTTCTTTAAATACAATATGCTTAGAGAGATTTCCAAAGATGACATTTGGAACAAGAATAACCATAAACTATAAACTAAGGAATAACAACAAACATAGTAACAATGAATGCACCAAATCGGTACCATTTGTTGCTTGTCAATCCAAAACATGTTTTTTCTTTCAGGGTAAATACAGTAATTCTCAGTCCAAAACTAGTCCAAATCCTTAAGTTAATCGTTAAGTTAAAATGGCTGGTATATGAAAACTGTTTAATATTTACAAATAGATAGAGCAGTCTCTGTTCACATCTGTAAAAGGGAAAGTTGAAGCAATAGTTACGTTTCCAGTGCAAATAGGTACAAATGTAAATACCAGTTAGAAACTTGGTATTATTCAGCAACCTGAAAAAATATGGATATGAATTCAACTTCATAGGCAGTGTCTAACCATGAATCTCATGAAAGAAAAATATTTCTAGCAAAGTTTCAGAAGAATTTTGCATAATCAAAATGACATCATCCTCATCAGTTTGGGACTGAGAATTCTATGAATTGACTGACTTAACTCATTCAACACAGTTCCTTCTGAACTTTCCCCCCCAAATAACTGCAAGTAACTTGAAACATTTTTTTTTCATTGTTTTTTTTGTGTGCAAATACAGAAAATCTGTATCACTTCCACACTGTTCTTTGAACTCTTTCCATNCTGTTCTTTAAACTCTTTCCATATACTTGCCACTGAGCAATTATGCTATAAAAACCTGTGAAGGGTGATGACTCATCACTTTCAAATTTCAGGCACATAGTAAAAAATCTTCACCTCCTGCACAGTGAGGGTGGCTATGCTCCCTTCAGGCAAAACTACTTAAAAGAAACTCACTGAGGATAAAGCAATCTCATCAGAAACATACACCGCAAAGATAGATAGCTCAGCTTACATGCAAGATGCCTCACACATTATTCTGAGATGTCAGTAGCATTTCTATCAGTTGTTACAGAGAAAGGTAAGTGTCCTACACAGATCCAACTTTTTGTTTATTTTATTTTTATTTTTCACCGATTTCATTAAAATACCCCAAACATCACAATATTCTGAATATTTATATGAATTTTTGTGATGAGTTTAAGAACTGTTTTTCCATCACTTTGGTGTTCTATGGTACACATCAAAATGGAAAAAGTTGAAAATTATTTTTTTAACTAAAATTTTACTATTATTTTTTTCAGAAAGTTAAAATATACAGCTCACCCTTCTCATGTTCTGTTATGAAACTATGCAAAAGGGCTGATACCAGAGACATCTATTTATAGGTTTCGGTATCTCTCCAATGCCCATAAAAGGGTTAATTCAGATTTTTCTTCTGTCTTTACCTGTAGGTTACATTATGCTTTCCATTCAATTGGATCTTCGCTTATTCAAGACTCAATTTAATTGACTAAAATGAGTCTCTTTTTTTTAATAATTTATGTGAATTTCAAAAAGCCTAAAAAGTTCACAAGAATGATAACTATCCAGAATGTTTTGAATGTTTAATGATGGTTATGGATTTTGCTTCACAAAATATGTCACTGTCAATGAATAGCATTTTATAGTTATTTTTATTTGAACCTGAATGTCTGATAATACAATTTCTGCCTGCGATAATCTTTTACTTCCATGTAAGAGGTCATTTCAGATACAAAGCTTAGGTCAAAAAAATCTAAATCTGTCATGATAGGTGTAATTCCAGACCTGTATATGAGAAACTATTTTCTTTTCCATCTAAAAATATAAACAAGTAGTCTGGATCATTTCACTGGCAGAGCACAAAAGGGCATTGAAATTATTTCAGAGAACAATTCATTAAATCTTATGATATTCCAAACAAACTTCACACTCACAAATTTGATTCATTCAATGTTCAAAACAGTTTAAATGACAGGTTATGGCTATCACATGCTCTGGTTCTAAAACATTTGAATACTAAGAACTTTATATATATTTTTCTTTTTTTCTCTTGTCTAATGTGAATATCATCAAATCATTCAACTTTATGATTTACAAATAACTAAACCATCAAAATTAACACGTGAGGCCTGATTTATTACAAAGAAACTAACAAACAGTCTCCTGTCCCCTTAATTTAGTACACTTTTTGGAGTTTGTATAGCAGCTTCATATTCAGTAGTACTCAGTACTGATCATTACGCTCCATACCGAACACTTGAATATCTGTCCTCTTCGTTTGGCTCATAAGTGAGAGCTGAATTGTTTTGAAAATCTGGCCCTTTTGGGCCAAATTCTTGAAGCACTTGCCTAATAATTACTCAAGAAAAAACCCCAGTCATGCTGTGATTTGAATTTTAAGAGGTTTACCACAGGAGAATCAGAATTAGGAATCACTGAGACAAATGCTTTTATTTAGTTATTTTCACTAAGTAGAATCATAGAATCATAGAATCGTTAAGGTTGGAAGGGACCTTTCAGATCATCAAGTCCAACCATTAACCTAACCTGACAAAACCACATCTAAACCATATCCCCAAGTACCACGTCTACCCTTTTTTTAAACACCTCCAGGGATGGCGAATCCACCACCTCCCTGGGCAGCCTATTCCAATGTTGAATAACCCTTTCAGTGAAAAAATTTTTTCTAATATCCAACCTAAACCTCTCCTGGCTTAACTTTAACCCATTACCTCTCGTCCTAGAGTAGAATGTATGTGAAATCCCTCAGGAATACAGTAGGAACACAGTTTATGTATTTGGGGTTTTTTTAACGCATTTAATCCACCTTTCCTTAATTAATGCAACTAAACCAAAAAAATCATATCTGATTTTAAAAGCAGCCGGTATCCAATGAGGGCAGGTGGTACAAACATACCTAGTGCTTTCATTGAAACAGTGTGTACGTCGCCTTCATTACGGTATTTAACAGTAACCCCACGGAGGAGGAACTCCATCCTGTCTCGTTCCTCTGAGTGTCTGCTTGTCCCATTTGATATACCTGCAGCTGGTACATATCCCAGTTAGTACTTTTTTAACACATCATCTGCCAAGGAAAGAAGGGGAGGGCAGGAATAGCTCAGCAAGCAGCTGCTGGCAGAGAATGGAAGCTTTCATGCAGTGTGAATCAAGGATTATACTGTGAGGTTGGCAGCTGATATAAAGTTTGGAAGCAAGAATCATATATTTTAAACCATGAATTCTGAGAGCTGTTTGTATGAAGCTGGATAGTAAATCCTGGTCACATACAGCCAGGTCAGATATTACACAGATTTAGATGTAAAATTAAAGTAATAAGCAGGTTTTTTATGCTCAAAAGCAAAAGAGAGGATCACTGTTATTAACATTATTTTGTTTTAAAAAGACATTGCAAAGGAGCACGGAATCAGCAGGTATAAAATTTGCCTTATGTGAAAAAATGTGCCATATTTTGTTTTGTCCTTATATGCTATTGCTATTAAACCATTACGGACCAAACTCAGACCATCAATCTTGTTTCAGTTTACCAGATTCATGTCATTAGAGGCCCCAGAGAAAATGGCAACAGTTTGATCTACTCTTTCCATATCACCCATGCAATTTATTTGTATTGATCTGTATAATTTGTCTATTTTTCTTTTTTTTAACACATTATCTCTCAGCTCAGGTTCAGAACATTAGAGAATAATTGAATTCAAATTAAGGTAAACCAAATTCTTAAATAATAATAGCACAGGCCATTTGAATCTACTCTCATAACAACAAATCCTTTTAAGGTCCCCAAAGCAAAATTAGTGCCATCTAGTATGCGTGGGGGGCTGGGGGGGGGGGGGGGGGGGGGG
>RSEF01000005.1:35839267-35860697 GCA_003993805.1 Himantopus leucocephalus | reverse complement strand
TTTTTTTGGAATTCAGAAGACATACAATCAAGTTTTTAAAAAACATGTTTGTTTTCTAACGAATAAATGATACCTATCTCAAGCTCATATCTTGAACAAGAGAACGGTGTTTTTCTTTGGTCCTGCTTTCTTCATTTGCTTCCTAATAGCATGTGCTATTTTGATGCTGATATAAATTCTCCAGCAAATACTGAGTGTTCTAGCTGTGTTGTATCAACTAATTCAATATCAAAAGTTTCTAGTAATTTAGAATGAAAAATATTTTGCATATTGGTTTTAATATTAGCCTCCCCTGCAAATTAATAGAGGGACGAGTCCAACCCACATTCTAGTCACTATGACCAAAGAAGTTCAGAAGAAAAGAGTATCAAGTAACTATCAGAGAAAAAAAAGTATTTATCATCTGGGTCAGTAAACATTTGATTTCTAATCAACAATGATATGCATTTCTGCATGCTTTTCCACAATTAAAACTTTTTGCTTTAAAAAAGATATTGCACATTGCAAAGTGGACTGTTGCCTAGAATTAACCAAATGGAACCAGAATTCATAAAAGTCATATAAAAGAGGTTTTGTTAACACTTAGCACAAGATGAATAGAGGATAATCAGAGTCTCAGCCCACATAAAACAGAAGAAGAAAAAAACAAGAAAAGTCACTTTTCACTTTAATGTTGTTGACAAATAAGGAGCATTCTTTGTAGTGTGAATAATAGAGTGGAAAAATAATTGCAGTTTTAACTTTGACATATACAGTCTATAACAGTTTTGCAACTGAAAATTGATACTTCTCAAAATTATTTTTATTTTTAGAAATATCATTATTTTAAAATTCTAGCTATAAAGCTTCCTCAAGCTGCATGTATTTTGTCTTACATTCTCAGCGTTTCTGTCACCAGCAAGGAAAAGAACTTCTACAAGAATGATTATTGAGTTCCATCCTACTAATGTTGTCCTGTTTGCTTTTAATTTTTGTTTAGTAAACCAGCATTTTTAGTGGCTAAATCCATAATAGAGTGTCTGAGCAATTAAAAGTGTAATTGGTGTGTTCCTTTTCTTGTATTTTTGTCTCTATTTAATTAATGATGCAATAAATCTAAAAATTATAGATTTGACTGCTCACCGGCCTTTTTCTCCTTTGTAGATTCTGTGGTTGTTATTTGCTGTATAATTTTAAATTAACTTTTGTTTGAAAGACTCTTTGAGAAATACATTTGGACCAAACTGCAGTGAACATGAAGTACAAGGATGTTTAAATATAATTATACTGATCTTCATAGAACAACTGAAAACTGAGATTGTATACTGCAGGCTTTGATTAGACACAATGTATTTTCTCCTGGCTGTATGGGTGAACTAGCTTGTCGTCTTTTTCTACTGCAGGCTGTTCAATGTTTTTAATTAAATACAGCAGCATCCCACCTGGCATGCCTTTACTGCAGCCTTGTCCTTGACAGAACATTAAAACATTTTGGCATTTGCCAATGTTTTGCACGTTGGTAGTTAGAATTCAAGGGAAATATTAAGCTGGACCATTTCTGACAAACAGTAGGGAATATAATAATTCAAATACTAGAGAATTGTAATGATGTATATTTTTCCAAGGTTTTAAACTGCTCGGCTTTCAGGCCATTACCAATTCTCAATGTTTATCATGATGTTATGTTTTAGAATACTTAACTTGACAGACTGACACCATGAAGGTGTCAGGTGAAGAATTCCAACATGCGTACACAGCAGTCATAGAAATACTCTTTCACAGATTTGTCCAGTCACTTTTTAAATCCATGGAGTTGTTACTACAACAAACAGCAGTAAGGTGTTCTACAGCTTCTTTATTCCTCTGCAATGAGTGACTCTTTTGGAACTGCCCTTTCAACTTTAATTTCGTGCATTTCCCAATGTCCTCATACTAGGAGAACATAACAATCGGTAAATCCACATTCAGTGACTCTATGCTGCTTATTACTCTATAAAACTCTATCATATTCTTTCCTTACTCATCTTTTTTTTTTTCTGTACTGAAAATTCCTGTTTCAATATCCCTTACACAGAAACCTTGATTATCCTTATCCATCTTCTCTATATTTTTTTTATTTATTCTGTCATTTCCTTTGAGACAGAGAGATCTGAACTGCACACAGAATTCTAGAAGCAGCTGTGAAAGACCTATGCAGTGGCATAATGTTTTCTTTAGTCCTTTGTTAGTAAATCTGAGGTATTTCTACAGTAAATAAAGACTCTTTTCCATCACATCTGAAATTTTCAAGTCGTTTGCTGGTAATGCAACAGATGCCAAATCCATTAATTTCACTACCAGAGTGAAACCACATCTAAATTTCTATTTAAAATAATTAGAAAGAAGAATGTTAAAAGGAAGCAAAATGCCAGAGATATTTCCTGAATAAGTTTAGCATTCATACTTGACTATTGTCCACAATTTTATTTTGTCAGTAACCTACAAGAGTTACTAGTGGGGATGCACAAATGCAGAGTAAATATTTTCCTTAAAAATAATAAAAGGTTATGATGTTCAAAAGTGTAGTTCAGTAGACATTCATGATACTTAAAAGTCACAAGTTTTATTAATTCATATTTAATGAGGGTTTTTTTTTTATTATTTTACAGATTTGTCTGGTTTTGACCTTTATGAAAACTTTTAAGTCACCGATGTCTTGTTCTGCAAATCTTCTGTCATCATGACTAAAAGACTGAGTGGTATTCAGGTGCAAAATGTTTTAATTTTAAATGATGGTTGAAGGACTCAAAAAGATACTATTACTAAGAAGAAATATATATACATTTATCTCTTATCATACACATAGTAAATAAGCCCATAAAATATATAGTTCCTCACAAATTTCCAAGCATGATTATGCCTATCTTACAGTTACGGAATCCAACTCCAAGAATATATGGGTTGTTACTTAGATTGTCAGACATCTGTACAAGCTCCTTAGCCATAAGGCTTATTCAGCTGTCAACCTCCTAGAGATAATTTCATTGGATATGGNACACACACATAGGTATATAAATCTGAAGTACAGGTAAAAGAGCACATTCTGTTTGTGGTGTATGATTTACAGGTTATTGTGATTCCATGAACCTTTATGTAGTAACATTCTCTGATAGGTAATGTACGCATGGCTTCATAATTTCATTTTTTAAGAAGAATCTTTATTCTCTGTGACATTTCTTTTTTATGTGTGCGTGTGGNATTCTCTGATAGGTAATGAATGCATGGCTTCATAATTTCATTTTTTTAAGAAGAAACTTTATTCTCTGTGACATTTCTTTTTTATGTGTGTGTGTCGCTGTGGATAAAATATTAGCAAACATGATAGAGGGGCAACAGTACAGTCAACGGTCAGATTCTATGCAAATTCTTGTCCTGTTAATCCATCTCAGTCACCATTTAAATTTAATTTAATGAGATTTAATTCAAATTGGAATAAATAAGGGTTTTTTTTTAAATGAAAAACAAATGACATGGTTGTCACGGCACTGTGGGATAGTAGGAGAACAGAGAAGGACAGATCCTAAGCAGATCAAAAGGGAAAATATTTTCTCAGTTAAGAGATTCTTTTGTCTTTTCTGCTTTTGGTTTTCTTGTTGATGGAGGTTGCTCTTCATTATCCATGAGTAAGGAGATTATAGAGTTATATACTCTGGTCACATTTTTGATTTACATGATCAAAGAATAAGACCTGTTTTGTTTTGCTCTGACTGCATTATGAAAATGAAAATTCCTTAGTAGCAGAAATGGACAGTATGTTGAAGATGGAATTTTATGTCAAAAAAAAGTGTCTTTGTTGGTTCAGTAATGTTTCTCTCCTCTTTCACTCATGCCAGAGATCCTGAAAATGCTAAGTAAATTCAGGTGTCACTCAAACTTGTGCTCTTTCATGCCCTTTACTTTTTCCTGAAACCAACCTATGCATGTACTACTCTTTGTAACTTTTTTTTTTTAAATAAACAGCAAATGCACATTTTGTATCCAAAGGTTTATGTCAAACTGCTAGTTTCTACAAGAGAGATCTTTTTCCCTCCATCTGAAAACCTACTTTTCCTCAGTGGTAAAAAGCAACCTTTGTCTACTTCAAAGCCAAATTGTTCCCCTTTCCAGTCTTTAAGATCTGTACTACATATTCCTAAAAAATCTGGAAAGGAGCAGCATTTTGATGGTTTCAAGCAATAGGTTGGCCATTTAGTATCTTGGTTTTGCTTTCTCCCATCTGAATATGCCAGTCTTCAAATACAAGGGCATGTCTTACATTTCTCAACCCTACCCACGGGATCAAAGGAAGAAAGAGTAGCTGAAAGTGACCAAAATCTAAGGAATATTCAAATAGCCCTGTGGTGCTGCATTTGAGAGAGATTAGGATGCTCCCAATATCAATGAATAACCAGTAAATATATCCATATCAGTGAAGTCAGAATTATAAATTATGTTTACATAGATTAACTTAGTTATCATAAATGAGGCATTCTTATTCTCAATATTTGTTTTTAAAAGCATTTTTTTACTGCATGGGCTAACAGCCCTTTTTTACTGCTGTTCCGCTTTTCTATGAAATACCTCTGCCACCTTTCTTCACAGTTCCTGAATATTTAGAGAAATATCATGTGTAAGGAGTTCTGTAGAGGAGGCTTTCTGACCTTTCTGATTCCTCCCTATCTGAATACTATAATATTTTTTTCTTGTCCCACCACACGTCTCTATTGGATGTACTGCTTCTTTGATGCTAAGAAGATGTCTTTGGGGTTGCATTTTTTTCTGTTACATAGGCTGGCGAACACAATGACTTGTATTTATTGTTCACTATTTAAACACTCTAAGCAAGTTTGTAATGAAGTAAAACTCCCAGCGTACCAATGTGGTTAGAAGAGATGTTACATTTGTAAAGAGAGGTAATATTTTTAATAGAGCAGGCGATATACTTAGAAATAGCAGCCAAACATTTAGATAAATTGCCTTTTCTCCACTTTCTCTGACAAAGTAACAGTAAATTTCAAGGTAAAATCAGAATGTGATAATTTCTCTTAGTGTAAAACTAGATAAATGTTTTCTAATAATAATAATGTTTTCCCAAACCTGTTTGTCCCTGTCTTGCACACTGCTTTCTATGTGTTTCCCTCCCTGATTTCTGAAATCTCCACAGCAATGCTAAGAGAGTTATCTCTCTGTCTTTGAACGATAGTTAATGCTCACATAACCATCAATAATTTTGTGTTTCGCTCATATTAACTTTAAAATTTGCCCTCATGTGAAGTGGTTTCCACAAATTTCAAAAGAGATACTTTGTGGGGTTAAAAAGACTGTGCTTTACTAATTTACCTAACATAATAACAATTTTAATCTGGGTGATGTGAATTAGGCCTAAAGTCCTTTCTTTAATGATATAGAGAAAAAAGCACAGATGTTGTTACATTTTGCAACGAAAATATTTCCTTTCCTTACCCATTAGAGTGAATTTAATTTACAGTTGAGTTAGATCTTGGTACATATACCTTCAGTACCCGCATACATTACCTTCCTCATATCATAAAACTGCATTGCATCATTTTAGGAAAAGCTGCCCTGGAGGGTGATAATGTAGTGAGTGCTTCTTAGTATCAGCTATTCATTTTGTCTCTGATTCAGATTACAACTTTTTTGAGCACTATTTCCAGGATGACATAACTGTAGGAGGCTAACAACAGTAAACACTCAGAAAGAGTATGTTTTACTGCAGTATGGTGTACTAAAGAGAGAGCTAGCCTGAACTAATGTAACTCATGTCAGAAAGGACTGCGGCAAGCACTCTCTCATCAGAATCTGTACGACGGAGTGACACAGTCTCAGCTTTACCCCCCCAGAACATGAGCATACACCAATAGTACAGCGCAATACATGGAAGAGTTTCAGAGGAAACCCTGAGAAGTTTGCAGTCTGCATCAGACCTTTAAGGCTGAGAAAGAGAACCAGTTCATAAGAATGTAAATATTTTTGTCAGACAGAATTCTGTAACAAAATTTGTTATACATATACATATATGAGCATATAGGTGCTTCACTCTCTTCCCAGTCAAGTGACCAACCGTTTGAACACACTGAATGACAGATTATTTTACACTAAGCTACATGCATCTGAGGCAGCTGACAGACAGACATACAGCTCAGAAAATAAAATACTGCTGAAATGTATCCTTTCTTTACTCTTGCTACTATATCTCAAGACATTCATCAAAAAGGGGCAAAGAACAAAGTTTGAAAATGGTATATTCCTTCTTCTGTGCTCAAAAGAGAGATTGCAAAATATCTGCACTGACATAAAAATAAGTTCTGAAACCTTTCTTTTTGTTTCATAATTTTTGTTTATTCTGTTTGTTCTCTTGTATTTTCTTTTCTTTCATTTTTTTCCTACCTCCTTTGTCCCCTTTTCCCTAGTAAATAAGTAAATATTTAATAGAAAAAGAAAGAAAGGAAGAGCTCATGTGGGAAAAAGGAAATAGGTAGAAAAGAAAAGTTAAATGTTGAACCTAAAACAGAGAGTAAAAATGAAATTTGTAACAATTTTCATAGCTATAAAAGTGGAAAAAATCACTGAAATACTCTGCTTTTGTTTACAATTTTCCCTCCAAAGTGCCAAAGATTTTTGTGTTTTTTGATCTCACTGGAATAACTTCAAAAGCTGTATTTGTGCTTACCAATAAAGTCCAATGCCTCTTCCTCTATAGAGGAGAAGGGGAATTACAAAAGCTAAAGTTTGCCTACCATTTTGTACTCAAAAGTAGTCAGTTCCTAGTTTCCTTTTTGCTTCCTGTCCTCTTCAATAACAGAATCATAGCTGATAAATTCTCATAGTTTACTTACACTTGCAAGCTTGGTTTGGTTTCTGTTTCTCCAGACAGCTGTGCTACCAAATGATTTACCTTCTTATATATTCTTTATTTCCACTTAATATTCTTTCCATCATAGCTTAAGGCGCAATACCTTCCTGACCATGAACTTGCGCATGAGTTATTACACTGTAATGCAGACATAGAGTATCACCGTGGGTAGATTCATTCTAAGCAGCAAAGGTATTATCTAATAAAGCTAAGTTAGTTCAATGAAACTATAGTCTCATAAGCTTCAGCGGAAGCCTTACAAGCCTGTCTAAGATCTTGGCTACTGCTGTCTGTCTGTAGAAATAACTTTTTTTAAAGTATCAGATTTTTTGCAACTGTGTTTTGATACTCAATATATGAAGCCTGTCTATATTTACAGCTGTAGAATCTGAGATGGATCAAGAAAGTTAGTTCTAAAATGTGCAGAGATTTCAGTTACACTGCTTTTTGCTCTGTTGACATATCCAAACTGCAATTTTGGCAGGCAGGTGAGGCTGAGGCTGCTTACTTGAACGGATAGTTGTAGGAGGAATAAAACCTTCTGAGACTGTACTTTCTGGATTCATCCTAGATCGACTTGTCTGACTATTTTCTTTGCAGAAAATAAAATGTGCATTCTCATTCCACAGACATTTCTTCACTGTATCCCATTGTATTGTGGAGAATGGAAAAAGAAGGCTGTAGAGAAAGGGAAGGGAGAGCAATGGAGGCAGAAATTCTTTTAATTTAGTAAAGATATTTCTAAATTATTTCCCCCTGCAATATTCATCTAAGTCTGCTCAGAGTACTTGTCATAATATCCTCACTGCAAAACTGGCTATCTGTGGTTTTGATACCAAAAAAAATAGAAACACATAAATCTGCTGGGACATACTGACATGTCTTCTGGATCCAGCTATCTTTTGCATTGTTCTAAATGTCAAAATTTCTTCATTGTGACACATAAAACTTTGTAGAATAATCCAGTTATATTTTTTCTGGGAGTATTTTTTTCCCCTTTTCTTCAATTCTATAATTTTAACATTTTTCTTTAGATAGCAAATTGTGTTAGTAGAATATGGACTCCATCATCTAAACTAATAGAGCAGGTACAGTGCTGGAGTAAGCACTCATATTTAGATTTTCCATCATGAATTTTAGAGAAATGAGTTCTCTGTACCTTTAATCTAGTCTAATGAGATCGGCAACCATTGAAATTTGTAGTGGCAGCACCTAATATCATTGTGCAAGTATAGTATAGCACATCGTATATGTGCTGATAGTATTGTGAAATGACGTGGTGATACCAACCAACTTCCAAATGGAGACGAACTGACCTAAAGTTAAGAAGCTAACTCCACATTCATTTCTAAGCCATTCAGCACCCTTGTTACCATCTTTTGTGTCTTTTTGAAGCCACCAGCAAGTTGGGTGTCTGTCTCTTTTCCCAAGTAACAAGTGATAGGACAAGAGGAAATCGCCTCAATTTGTACCAGAGCAGGTTTAATTTGGATATTAGGAAAAATTTCTTCACTGAAAGGATTATTAAGCATTGGAACAGGCTGCCCAAGGAAGTTGAGTCACCATCCGTGAAGGTATTTAAAAGACATGTAGATGTGGAGCTTAGGGACACGGTTTAGTGGTGGACTTGGCAGTGCTAGGTTAATGGTTGGACCTGATGATCTTAAAGGTCTTTGCCAACCTAAATGATTCTATGATTCTATGAAAAAGGTTAAAATTAAATACATATGTATTATGTCTAATGTTGTATCCTAAAAATCTTTGGATTTCTGGCTGTTTAATTGACATTCATTTTTTAGTAGCTAGACAAAGTCTGTAATCCAGCAAATCTAAATTGCTGTTGCTCTGCTCTACATATTTGTATGCAGAGATATGTGGTTCACATCAAGCAATTAAGTGATTTAACATTAGCTTCTTTACTGCCACTGAGGTTAGAGTTCTGTTTTGATATCCTCAAAGCTCTCAGGTTGTTACTCTGATAGTTTAAGTTTAATATTCAGAAGTTTTTTGCTTTTTATTACAAACATTGAAATGAATTTATAAGAAAATACATATATTCTATTTCACGTACTCATAATATTCATGAATTAACAGTAGCTAGTCATGATTTCTTCAGAAAGGTCTCAAGATGACATACTTACTCTTCTAATGAAAAAGAGTTCTAATGAATATAAGAATATGACAAACTTATGGTAAAATATAGCAGTGATACAGAAAATGGTATCTTTTCCCAATACTTCTTGTGACAGTCAATGAAACGTACCCAGTATGGCAGAAAATATCTGTAACACAAGGCTCTGCAATGCATGAGAGGCAGAGCCATGTGACAAGAATTCTTTGTGGTCAGACCTGGGAGGGCAGGCATTATGTCATTGCTGATTGTTCTTTAGTTCATAGGAGGCGTATCATCTTATTCTTCTCAGTGTCACGTATTTTACATTTTACCTTTTGTGCACAGAACAACAGCTCCATAGCCATTAAACTAAGCACCCCTTTATTTGCTGAGCTACTTGTTACTACTGTCTGTATAAAACTGTAGTTGTACCATGAAAAGATAAGGAAAAGCAAAACGGAAGAAAAATCGTTGTTATAGCTAAACCAAACCCATATAAAGCAACAGGCAGGTCAATACAAGTCCAGAAATAGAAAGCCTATCAATCCTTGGAGCTGAGGCCTTGCAAATTCCACACAAAGCGTCTAGGCTGTTAGCAATGGCAATACTGTAGTGGGGGGCTACAGGGCTACATGAACAAGCTCACTTTCCACCCACCCTTCTGCCAGAGAAAACCCTGCACCTTCATTATGACTGCAAAACTATCTACATTGGATTACTTACTTATTTTAACAAGGGGTGACTGCTTTTCATTATTAGTGATTCTCGTAAAGCATTGTGGGATTTTTATAACTGAAGGAGAACCTACCTTGGCAATCCTATCCATTATCAGAGCTGCAAGCCAATGGAGTGGCTATGTTCATATGATTTGTTCTCCTGACTTCATAGATTTGGGTCTTCATGTCTTAATATAAATTGATTTAAAGCTGCTACTAGTCTTTTTTTAATGAATTCAATGAAGTCCATACTCGGCTGTAGGACAGGGTTTCAGTCAGGTCCAGGTTTGATGTAGCTCTGCTCAACATTAATTATGTAAGATTTCCTGTTTGAGGTTATCAGGAAAAAAGTCTACAGATGAACAAAAAGGTTCTTTTAAACTAAGGGAAATTTATTAGCTGGTGTAAACTAGGAAAGCTCCAGAATGGAACCATGACTTGCAATACAGTTTTATTAATGGCTTTATTTTGTTTCCTTCATGTGTTTGAAAACAAATCCTCAACAGTTTTTAGCAATCTATACTAATCTGAGAATATCTCTAGGAGAATTCTGAAAACAGTGTTTAGCAAAATAGACATAATTGNTTTTTTTTTTTTTTTTTGAATTGGAGTAACATTGTAGAATACTGACAGATAATCTGATATGCAATCCATGGTATATGGTAATTACAGAGCTAGAACTATTTTACTCAAGGCGTCTATCTCACAAGAAAATGAAGTTGTCACAAATACATGCACTTTGTAACAAAGTATTTTTCAAGATTTATTTACTAGTTCTTTTTCTGGCCAAAATTCTTGTCAGGAAATAGTTCTTGGCAAAGAAACTAAGTGAAAGGATATTTTTTTTTCTTCCTGGGCATTTTTTTATAAAAGATTTGCTGACATTTGTAACCTAAAAAAAAAAAAATAAAAAAATTCCATAGGTGGACTAAGTCTTGCAGTTTTTTCACCCCAATTAGACCTAACAAGGTAAAATCCTTTGTAAATCTGAGTCCAGCTGCTCTCTCAGTTCCTCTGGTTCATAGGTGATTACTCTGCCATATAATCCCATCCTCTGCATCTGCCAGTTTGGCAATGCCTCCTTCAAACTGTAAATACTCTGGCTGTTCTAAAATGTTTTGCTAAACTCATGTAAGTAGGAGTTGGTATTGGAGAGGCCAGCAAAACATTGTATAATGAAAACTGTTACTACAAAGGCTTCTAAATAGAGGAAATCCCCAAATAAGCTATCAGAAAAGGATTTTTTGCCTCCATATTAAAATTTCCTTTCATGTGGTTAGTTTACATAAAGTGGCTACCTAGGGATATTCTTTACAATTAGTTGACATATTGTTTGTGTTCTTGTTGTTACCCTGTACTTATAATGGTCTGAAATCAGATGAAAGAAGTTTTATCCCCCCCAATACCTGAGAGACTGCAACCCCCCTCCAAGTTTGCCATTTAAATCCCAACTGTGCTGTTGCCTTTAACTGTGCAAGACAGCAAGACAGCACATTTTGTAGATTAAACCAATAAACTAGCAAACATAAAAGAAACAAATCTCATAATTGTGGATTTCAATTAAAGAAAGGAGGATCAAAGCAAACATTCTGCTTGAAATTGCACAGCTGCTATCTACACAAAATGAGAAAAAAACCCACCCTTCGCCAGCTAGCCATAATTTTTGAGGTGGGGGAAGGAAGAGGGAGAGCTCAAACCCTGCAGTAGGAGAGATTGCTTATGCTTCTCACGTCCCAATCAGTATTACAGAAATATTGAGTAATAAATTCCCTGCCTCTCCTGATCTGAGAAGCTCCCACCATCTGTGAAAGACAATTTGTAACAGCTTTAGTATTAAGATTCAGTAAACAGACAATCACAAGGATTGTGCCAAACAGTGCCTACATTTGGAGAAAAAACAGAAAGCAAAAGCATGAGTTAAACCACGACCCTTGTATTGCAAAACTATCCAGCAACCAAAACAGTTTCGATTGCAGAGGCTTTCTTTTTTTTTTTAATTCTTTCCCCAGTCAGCAAGGACTGCTGGAGTCTGCACAGAATTCAGCTACATCTGTGGGCTGTGTATGTAGGCCTCATCCTAATGTGTTGAATTATTATTGATGGCTGAGGCAGTTCTGCTCTGCTGGTGAACCAATAATGTCAAGGCAGTACCTGTAAGATTAATTATAGGAGAGAATGGGCTGTGGTTTCCAGGGACTGAGACATTAATAGAGACTGAGCATTAGTTTCAGGGGATTCAACAGACAGCTGAACAAATGCCTCAGACAATGTTATACATGCTAAATCCTGGCACTTACCTCTTAACAGTACTGAAAAAGAAGTTTAGAACAATTGCGTTTAAACTGGGAAAAACAGAAGGCTCTATAAACCAAATGAAAAGGAAACAAAACAATACTGAGGTTGCTAAAGCAAGTTGGGCTCTATAAACGTATGTGAGCATACTCCCCTCTGCAATATGCTGAAGAGAAAGGAGACAATAACTAATTTCTGTAGCATTAGTGGAAAAAGAAACTGCTTTTTGATGACTGACAGTACCCAGGTTTTCAGGATACATATGACATTCTACACATGGAAATATAAGTTGGATCAAAAAGCAGAATATTTTATGCTGTTTCTCTTGCACCACTGCAGTGGAAATTTGTACCCTACAAAGCATTTTAGCTGTAGAGAACTGAGAATATGCAGTGGATGAAGCTGCAGCCATAGCAACAGCTACATAAATTTTCAGGCAATGACAAGGCACACAGTACAAAATTTAAGCAGTATAACTCCTACACTGGCTTCCAAAAAAAAAATAAAAATGGAGAAATGGAGAAGACGGTGTTGCATGCTGTTTATTACAAAGCAATCACGCCTTCCACCTTACCAAGACCCTGGGCTTCCCACATTTCTCTCATCTGAACAGAGGTGCAGCTGAGAGATTAGCTGTAACTCCTTATCTTGTCCTTTAGCTTTGGCAGGTCATACCCCTCTTTCTCTCTTTCGTTATCTCCTAGGTCCTAATATTTCTGAAAAAGCCTTGGCAATTTTGAGGCCCAATTGTCAATATATTTTCCAAGTGCCCACCCTTTGTGCCTTTTTCTAGTTGTGCAATACTTTTAACAAAATAATCCCCAAATGAATAAAACCCAGAGGCTGGTGCGGCTCAACACACCACAGTGTAGGCTTATGAGACTGATCTCAAAAGGGAACGAAAAAAATTCACAATTCACTGATTTTCCAGTTTCACAAATGCTAAGTGCATCACTGCTTTTCTTCAAACTTTAAACAGCATCAGGAGAACTATTAAGCAAATGCACTTGGGGTTGAAAGATCCACAGTAGAAGGATATATTCAAGCTTCGATCTTTACTTTGTGTCCTTAGCTTCTGGCTGATTTCTTTCACAATGTCCTGTGAAACTCCACTGCCAATTTTTCACTGCCAACAGATACAGGATAGCAGACCCTGAGGAACTTTGCACATCTCAGACTACCTGAGAGCTTCGCAAGCCTAAATAGAGGTGAAAAGGAAGCTAACAAAAGGGATTAAAATCCTGCTCTGAAATGAAAGAGTGAGGCTTTAAAACAGGCTTTTACTCCACTACTCCGCTACTACTATCACTCTCTACAACTACCTGAAAGGAGGTTGTAGAGAGGTGGGGACTGACCTCTTCTCCCTAGTGACAAATGATAGAACGCGAGGAAATGGGTTCAAGTTAAGCCAGGAGAGGTTTAGGTTGGATATTAGAAAAAATTTTTTCACTGAAAGGGTTATCCAACATTGGAATAGGCTGCCCAGGGAGGTGGTGGATTCGCCATCCCTGGAGGTGTTTAAAAAAAGGGTAGACAAGGTACTTGGGGATATGGTTTAGATGTGGTTTTGTCAGGTTAGGTTAATGGTTGGACTAGATGATCTGAAAGGTCCCTTCCAACCTTAACAATCGTATGATTCCATGATTCTATGCTGGAAAGAATACCAATCATTAGAATATGTTTTCAAAACNGCTGGAAAGAATACCAATCTTTAGAATATGTTTTCAAAAGAAAACCATGTTAAAATAAGTAATTTCAGCTGAATCACGCCAATTTTTTTTTTTTAGGTCTGCGTTTTAGTTACTGAGTCGGTGAGAAACCTTAGTGATGTTCTTTCGAAAGAGACACAACTTCACAAAGCCTTGCTGTTCTGACAAAGTGGAGAATACCAGTGAAATTATATTGATCTGAAAAGAATATGACCAACTTGAATAGAAAACCTATTTTCTCCCTCATAAATTCAATTCATTCTGGCCAAGAGTGATTTAGTTCATATTGAATAAATAAAAGTACAAAATCTACATCCAGCACCTGAGTGTAGGAAAGCATCTCCTGATACATTGTTCCTATGTGAGTCTTGGGAGGGAACGAAGTCCTGAAGCTAAATCTTATTGAGCTGAACTATGAAAAAAGACAGTTTGGAATTATTCAGTTTGTCTCTGTATCTTTTCTATGCTGATTTTGATTTAAGCTGCTCAACAGTCACACAAATAATACTCAGTTTCCTGTCATATGCCATAAAAAATTGCAAGATGTTAGAAGTGTGACTGACAGTAGAGTATGTTACTATGTTTGTTACCACCCTGAAGAAGATCTCTTGGAATAGTGATTAGTTAGCTAAAATGTCACATTATTCCCAACCATATTTGAAGTGAGATGTCATGGCTTCACCATGTCTTTATGAAACAGTAGTTTGTGGAGGTGTCAGGAAACATGATGAAACTCTGTTATGTGACAGCATCACTCTTTTTGAAGTTCTCTTTGAGCTTGTAGTCAAAGGTTGTCGTGTTTCTGCCCAACCACGAGCTGGTGGTTTTCTTACTGATGATCTGAATTTTGGAGTGAAAGCCATGCTGAACCTGAAAGTACAGGTCTGGATATTTATTTATTTTTTTTCAAACTCTAAAAAGTTTTAAAATAGGAAATAAAAAGTCTTAAATGATATAAAAAACATTGTCTTAATTTTGTGTAGGTACTTCAGAAGTATTTAAACTGGAATAAATTTATAGTCATTATAAAATCTAAGCTCCCATGAAGAGAAAACAACTTGCCTCAAAGAATCTAGACTCAAAGAGAAGACAGGTAGGTCAAGCACATTCATTCAGGAGCAAATCATGGGTAGGGTGGGCTATTTTAAATCAATTAGGCCTTTTAACAATTAGATTTAGCATACTGAGGGATTCCCCCAAATGGTACGGTATATCAGTGAATGCTGTTGGTGTGCAAAATCACCAAAACTTAACAAGAAACAGATTTATGTCAAAACTCCAGAGCAAAAGCTCTAAACGTTTATATCACTTTTGAAGCCACAGACTTTTTATTACCTTTCTGTGACCAAACTCTCAGAAAATTGCTTCTGTTCCTTACAGTGGAAAATAAGTGGTACAAATATATCAGACACATCTTTGATAAGTTGATAGGCATTTGGAAACAGTAAGAAAAAGACAAAGTCTAGATACTTTCTCCTGAGGTGTGGAAGGTGTTATGTAGGTGTGATGACCCGATCAATTTCAATTTGCACTGCAGTTTAGTGCATCATGCTAAAATGATATCCTGTCTGAGTTTTCATCCATCCAAATGTTACTGTATCCTAAAACTCGGTTCAGAAGGTAAGCAGCATTTGAACATTAGCCAAGGTAACTTATATAGAGAAGCAGTAAACTAAGGAGGCAAGTAATTACACAACAGAATAGTCATTCCTAAATGAGAACATTCATCAAACTAAGAATTAATTATTTAGTGCCATGGACTTTATTACCAGCTCCTCGGAACTGAAACTAGAAGCGCTGTAAAAAACACATCGGTGATAAAGGAAAGAAAAAATCTGAGAAAAAGTGATGTTTCTTCCTTTGGGTAGCTATTAAAATAGAAATTGTTTGGGTTATTCCCATACCCGGACTTACTACAAACCCATCTTTGAGTGTTATTTTCTCGTCAATGCTGATAGTTCATCTCTTCTATTAGGAAAAACAGATAAAAAAGGAAGAAGAAAAGTTACAGATTATTAAATATTTATGCTAGAAAATTATTTTTTGTCTTCCAAGAATTAGTGCTATTATACTTATTATATTTCAAATAATAAAGAAATGCATTACTTTTTTGCAGAGTTTGTAACCCACTGTCTTGATTACTCTCTTACTATTAAAATAAGAAAGAAATAGGAAAGCTTTATAACAACACTAGAGCTTCCTGGAGGAAAAAGGGAAAAATTAAAAAGGGTTGAACCTTTGTGTTCATGTTCTGATATTTTTTGAGGTGTCTGGCAATCCTAATATAAGCTCTTATTGAATACTAGCACTCTGTGTATAAGCACATTCTAAATTATCTATGCGCCTAACTTTTTGCACTCTTGAAAAGCCAGCTTTGTTTCTTAAAATATGTTGAATATAAAATACAATGCACAAATGCATTGGAAAGGTTCCAAGTCAGCTCTTCCTTTAGACGGTTGTTAAGACTTCATATAATTTCTGGCCAAAAAGAAATGTAGTATTCAAAACTAGGTTTGAAGTGTCTTTTAAGTGTTTAGTGAAGAACAGCTGTATCACTTCTACATCTTATATTAATGTAGTTGCTTTGCCTCAGCATTGATACTGACACCTACATTTCTTCTTGTGCTGCATGGAAAAGCTACTGAAGTCAGAATTAAAAGTCAGTCCTATTTTTTCTGAACGTTAACTTAGTGAAGTACAGTATATTAAGTTATTTGAATCCATGATCAAAAGTGGCATATATTCCAAAGTCAATTTCTGGCAAAAGATGTGGTAGAAATTTACAGCATGAAAAACTTTAACAGAATAAAACAGCTTTAAATCTCTACCCGTTTTTCCTTCTCTCAGAGAATAATTAGAGTCCTACCAACACAACTGGCACACCAGCTATCTTACTGTGTCCCGGGTTCTGAGTGGATATTCACTAGTTTTTAATTGATGATAAGAACAAATTATTTCTCCTGTGTGTGTGAACTTCTAAGGAAAATTTGCATTTGTGCGCAATTTTTTACACAAATGCTTACTGGGGAGCTCAATGAGTGATTTCAGAGCTTTATAAACGTATTCATAAAGTTCAGCTCATGAAAAAAAATGGAATTTGAATGTTTTTGTGTCTATACTTGCTGTAGTCAAGTGCTATAACTCAGGGTAGGTTAATCTAGATAAGTAGGAAGTTGTCCACCAAATAAAAGTGAAATACCTACCTTCAGTAACACGTGACTAGCGCTCCACGGCCTGTTTGTGGCTCTGCTTCATGGAGCCCGGTGCCAGCATTTTAGCCCAGATGGCTATAGGGACGAAGGGTGGCTGCAGTCCTCCCTGAAAAAGATGGTTGTAGCAGTAGGTGACTGTGTGTACCTCACTGTGTGTGTGTAGGGGGGAAGGGAAGGGAAGGGAAGGGAAGGGAAGGGAAGGGAAGGGAAGGCAAGGCAAGGCAAGGCAAGGCAAGGCAAGGCAAGGCAAGGCAAGGCAAGGGACCAGGATTGTTTTCCCTCACCATCCTTTTTTCCCTGTAACGCTGTTTTTTTTCTGAAAGTTATGTACACAGAATTGATGGGAGTCAGGGACAGAGGACAAATAAGAGCGTGCAGGAAACTGGGCTGCAACTATCCATTATCGGTATTAGGAACAGGTTCAGTTTCAGTTTTTTGAGCCAGGAAGGGAAATGGTACCTGGAGGAATACTTTTGGCTCTTACGCTGGACTGAATTAATTTTGTCATTATTCTTGGGGTGATAAAATTTGATTTTGCTTACAGTACTTAGGAGCTTTGAGCTGTCCATGCTACAACTTTGCCAAAAAGGAAGGATACTTTTTTTTGGTAGAAATGCCATTCCGTGACACAGGACTCCTAGATTCTTCCCCTACTCTAGGTAAAGCTTCTCATGAAGTCATAAACAATTCAGCATGTTTACAGGTTTAGAAGTGACCAATAAGGAACAATAAGACACCAGGACAACCCAGGAAAGAAACTGATGTTTTGATACCATTTGCAGTGAAAACCTATTTAGGGTATACAATCAGAAATTATATTTTATTTCCTTTTAAAACAGAAACAGATTTCAGGAAATATGAGACCTTCCAATGCATTTTCTGATTTTAAAAAAGATACTTTTTATTACAAAGATTTTATTTGAGTTAGTCTCATAGAAGTACAGATGACTGTGAAACTGCTTTCTCAAGGAATGTCTTTCCTTGCAGTTTCCTATTTCTAGACCAAATGAAATTGAATTTTATGATTTTATAAAAGGTACTGTCTTCTAAATAGACTTCATTTAGAAATTCATGGTCTGTTTTATCTGAGTTCTTTTAGTAATTCACATGCTCTTCTCACAGTACGTCAGATGACTGCAAAACTGCCTTCTCAAGAAATTTCTCTTCATGCAGTTTCTTATTTCTGGATCAAATGGATTAAAAAAATAATAATAACTTTTTTAAAAATAACTTTTTATTTGCTTCTCCAAGCAATCAAAAATTTTGTAGTTAACATGTCACTGATCACACTAGGTTATCTCATAACTGTGATGAATGTGTTCTTTGCATTCTTTTCTCTCTTAAGAGCAGTCAGTAAGCACAGTGAATCGAAGATCTTTAAATAGTAGAGAGATTCAGTGCATGGTAAAATAGACAGTACATCAAATTCAAATACCTAAAATGAAGAAATCAATCACAATCCATTTTTTTTAAATACGGGTCAAACTAATTTTCAATTAAAATGACAAAATTTACAACTGTTTGACAGCATCAAGCTCATATACAAATAAGGAAGTATGACTAACTCAGCAGCTGAAGCAAACACATCATTTTGGTCTTAATATTATGTACTTTGGTATAATCATTAGGGAACAGATTCTCAGCTAATATAAACTGCCATAATTACACTAGGAAGTTATGACATGTTACACCATCTGAGAATCTGCTTTGTGTGTCATACTTATTCGCACCTAATTTCAGCTACTCCTTTTTTTTTAGCATGAGGATTTTTAGACAACTACAGAACAAAAAAAAATTCTTTTTGAGCTTTACAAAGACAACTTTTGAAACCTACCATGATGTACAGAGTATATGCTACCAATCATGTTAACAGAGTTTATTTTCTTTGATTTCACACTATAGCTCTAGGCATCTGCTATAGCAGATAGAAGTAGCTTTTGATAGCTCACTAAAGCTATCATAGCACCAAATGACTTGAAAAAAAAGGGCTAACAGATTTTGTAAAAACAAAAAGAGGGGAGGAAAGTAATAGCAAAAGAGATACACAAAGCTGGCTTGTGCCAAAACAAAACAAAAAGCTAGACCTGCAACACTGTCTTCAGTAGTGAGGAGATCACTGATGTATATTGTCCAGTACTCTTAAATCTTGTCATGTGAAGTAGTGTGTAGTGGCAGAGAATGCTAAAACTGATTGCTAATTGGAATTATAAGACCAGTTTATCAACAACTTCCTTTCTTTCCAAAATAAGTTTGCTATTATTGCATATAAACTAGGTGCTGTCAAAACAGTTGTAAATTTTGCTAGTGAAATTGGAAATTATTTTGATTCATCTTAGGAAATGGGATTGTGATTGATTTCTTTTGTTAGGTATCTGAATTTGGTATACTGTCCATAATACCAAGGTGTCCTGATTTGAGGTAAAACAGGACCAACATCCTCAGTGGCCGTTTGGCCTAAACCACGACACAAGGTCTGACTCCCTTCACTATTTAGAGAATCTAGTTCCATAGCACTTAATTGTTATAAAGAGAGAAGCGATTGAGAAGCACTCGTTTATCATACTTACAGTGCAACTTTGTCTGATCTACTGACATGTTAACCCCAAATCCATGTGTTTTTAGAGAAATTATATACTACGCTCTTCAGACTGTAAAAGATGATGAGGATAAAAGGCAAAACAAAACCCAATAGACTAAAATGTGGTTGTGAAAACAATGGATTAGACCTGGAATTTCCACACTTCCTGGAGACAGAGGAGATGGGAATGGTAGGACTTTCCTTCCACTGATTCATATCCACATACCTACCAAAGGCTGAACTGAAATGACATTGTCTGTCAGTGAGTTCATTTATACTCTGCTTTTAGTTGGCCTGCATATTCCAGCAAGCATCGGGGAAACAGTTTGTTTGGTGTGCTTTAAAGTCAATGATAAGATTCACTTTTTATTTTTTACTGGGAACATGCTTTGGTGAGAGAAGTAGATCATGTTTATGAAACTTCCTCTCCAAATTCATGTTTACATGAAGGAGAATTATGATTTGGTAGGTCAGAAAAATGCCATTTGCCAACAGACTTGCATTTAGTAGATTACCCTAACGTAAACCGCAACATTAAATTCCATATACATGAAAAGTACTGCTTTGCAACTAGCACTGACAGATGTGAGGGGACACAAGGTTACCTGTTCCAGAGGCTTTGCAAACTACACATTAAAACCAAGCAGTTGGAAGCAGCTTGGCTCGAATATCCTGCTATCATTTTTAGAGGGAGGTGGGGATGGAATGATTCTGAACAGCTTCTCGGTACAGCTGTCACTACTGTCAGTATTACTTGAGCCACCACTGTGATAACTTGAACTCCCACCACCACTGCATGATTCACTATGCTGTTTGATCCTAGGAAACCCTGATGCTGTGCTGTGACTTCAAAGCTGCTGCTGTGGCTGCATGTGTGGAAGGTTATCATCTACCGTATCTAACATAAAGGTACTGAAAGTTATTAACCCTTCTGTGACAGACTACGTTTCTATTTCTTGGTACTACATTATGAATCAATGTGTTTTTAAGCTCCTAAGTAAGCCCAGTATATACTCTGGTCCTGATCTCACTCTCTGGGACTAGACGTTCACTTTGGTATTCATTATTGGAGGTTTCATTTTGGCATAATACTGGTCTGTTTTCTAGAATCTCCAAATTAGTACTTCCTGCCAATACATTAACTACAAACTGCAAGACTAATACCACCACTACCCAAACACTAGATATCCCTTTGAAACACCTCATTTGGTTAAGACTTCAAGACTAGAAAGTATTTCTAAAAATAGTCCCTTAAAAAAAACCAACCAAACCACAAAGATATATAAAATACTTATATGAAAGTATATACTTGTGCATATGTGATTTCCCCCCCTGCCCTCTGTGTAAAAGAGCCTTTGGGTTGAGGCCAATGACATGACTTCTCAAAGAGGCGCTGGAAAACTGCAGCCCTGAGTATTGCTCTATAATATGAATGGCAAGTATGGCAAAATACTGGGATACTTCATCATGTAATAGGCACGCTTCTGACCAGAAGAGAGTAATACTTGCATGTTGGTCATGTTAGCTACCATCTGTATAGACATATGACTCATATACAAAAATACTGTATTAGTCTTTATATTTACAACCTTTTTTTAAAGAGAAGTGGAACAGTAATGATCAAAAAGTATACTCCTCTGATTCATGGAATTAAAAAATGTGTTGGGAGTTCCGCTGGTGCAATGCCATCAGGCCTCAGTGATGTGTCAGAGAGATACCCTAAATAGTGTGGATGGCACAGATGCCAGATCAGAAGATTGTGCTGGATTTACAGGACTGGGATGCTGTTGTGCTAAATATTGCAAGAGTCATTAGCCACCAGCCATTGTTTAGTTCAACAACTGCATGTGCCCTGTATACATCATTTGATTGAGTCTCTAACTAAAAGTGAAGAAAGAAAAGTAGGTTGTGGTGGGTTAACCCTTGCTAGATGCCAGGT
>RSEF01000005.1:35826930-35839167 GCA_003993805.1 Himantopus leucocephalus | reverse complement strand
TTTCCCTTTCCCTTTCCCTTTCCCTTTCCCTTTCCCTTTTTTTCTTTAAAAAAAAGCATTGTAATAGGGCTGTTTTGATCCTCAGAAGAGCTCCTACCAGTCAAGAAATGCTCGTTTAAATGTTCCAATATATCTATTGAAAACATGTGAGCACAATTATATTGAAATATGACAATTCAGATAAGTCCCTTCACAACTACAAAAGATAGTTTTTTGATGTTATGGTAAGATTTTGTGTGACTTATCACTGAGTCAACTTACCAATGACTGTCAATATTGTCATTTGGACAGTTCTATCCAATACCTAAGACTTCAGTGGCATGGCAAGAAATTACATGAGCAACCTTCTACCATGCATAGAGTCTGGTACCATGTTTTTCAAAGATCTTTGATTCTGTCAGCTTATATACATAGATTTATTAGCTTTCTTATAAATGTATCGAATTTCCTATAAATAAAGATTATTTCACATACCTGAGATATGCAACAATTTCAAACATGGAATGTAATTGCTAAATGACAACAAACAGCAGTTGCGCTACAGCTAATCAGGAGTTAGGACTATACTTTACCTGACAATATTAATACCCAATTACTTATAGGCAGCTTAATATCTAAAACCAGGAAGTTATTTGTTCGGTCTCACTATAATATATTTTTATTGTGTATGTGATGGAACAATATGGAAATTTTTAGCACTTGCTCCTGGGTTCATAACAGTGATCATTATTTCTCATGAAATGAGATTAAATTGTAGATGATAGATCTGCAGACACTGCTTGAATATGGCAACAACATATCAGCCCAGAATCCTAGAAAAGGCAATGGGTTCTCCATGTAAGGTACCACCTACCCTTTATGATTATCAGTTATATTTTTCCCAAACAGCATTTTGTGGTTTTGCTTTTTAAAAATCATTTACTGTGCTCTACAGAAACACCTGCTGTGCCTTTCTATTGCAAGTTCCTTGGGTCAAGAACACATATTATCTGTTTTAAAGATTTGATCTACTGTGATATTTTTTAGCAATGATAGCAAACAGGTATACAGGTCTCAGTTTTTAGTCTTCTGCTAATTAAAAAAAAATTAAGCAGACTAACAGACTCTAAAGCAGACTGACATTCTCTTCATAATCTTTGAGATAATGACAAAAATAGAAGAGTACTACCTTTCTTTCTTAGTCTAGCTCGCCCTTGGAAATCTCCTCCATTATTACTATCCAGGCTTAACCTTGATTAGCTTGTCAGATCTGATAGAATCAGAGCACAAATGAGTGCTATTGCCTTTCAAGGCACCCTGCACCAGTTTTCAAAACTACTTCACACGTTTGGTTTTGAACCTCTTGCAGACTAGACATTCTTAAGATGAGGGAAGTGGTCAGAGATCAAGGGAGCTACAACCAGTAGCTAAGCCTCAACACAGACTAGATCTGATGCGTGGTACTTAAGATCAACACAGCGAAATCCAGCTGTGGCAGATTAAAAAAAAAGTGGAACTGAAGTATTATTTTAAACTGCAACATGAGAACAAACGCAATCCGTGGTTTTTTTTTTTTTTATGGCTGCATAGAATGTGTTATCAGAAAATAAAGATTTGTATTAATTTTTTGAGCCCAGAACAAATGAATAATGTAGCTATTGTTGCAGTTGTCTGGTGATAACAACAAAAGTCCTCTTTGCTAAGGTGACATATGATGATGTCCTTGCAATAGATTTTCACACACAATGTTAGGAAAGAGAGAGCAGTAGCTGAAATATTTCTAAACTTCTGAAAGAACTTCCTTATTGAAATTGGAACAATTTGATAGGTGATCGCTGCTTCTACCAAAACAGCATACATCCACCTTAAAAAAAACAGGGCATTAATTGTGAAATTCCTATCATTATGAGTTGATTAGCTTTAGTATCTCCTGCCTCTTCAAATGCATGGTTCAGAGGGACCATTGCTGTACCTAATTTGATTTCCCCCAGAGCAGTACATGATGTGTTGTTTGATGCCCTTCAAAGGACACTATTAGCCAAGCTATAAAGTGTCTGATTTTATTAGCTTTGCTGGGTTTTATCAGTTTGTAAATGTGTTATTTTCTCCATTTATTGTGCCTATGGGATCCAGAGATAGAGTGAGCTTCAACTTAATATGTTGTTGGAAGGTAGCAGTGGCCTTACTTTAGCACTCTGCACTGTGATGCGATGACATTGAAGGTAGAGTCATGAAAACGCTAATGTCAGGGCCATTTATCAAGGCAATTTCTCACTGCTATAAAACTCTGCTGTGACATTGAATTCAACAGTAGGTTTTTGTCTTAAATAGAGCAGAGTGTTCCTGTGCTGTATAACTACCAATTCCCAGCAACAGAATAAGATGTAGTTAGTAATAAGAAAGTAGGTCACACAGATGTTCAATAAAGGAGAGAAGTTAAGTTCTTAGCATGGAACTCGGGGAGGTAGGGGCTTTTGAAAAGGTTTAGTTGTCATCACCTTTATTTAAATTTTGGGGGGTAATATGCTGCAGTGGAATCCAGTTTTGCTTGGAACCCTTATAAATAGCACAAGCATTTGCCAGTGTGATCAGCAGGAAACATATTTTTTGCAATGGATTTCTAATGACTATAAACAATGTGTTGGTATAAATGGCCCACCTAGTACATTTTAATGGCATGCCTAGTATTTTCTCAAATCCCTTTTAAAGTGGTTACCAGATGCAAATATATGTTTGTACCACAAATTTCCTGCTGTACAGTCTTATTTTCACATCGGGCAGTCTTCTCACCATATTCTGATTGTTATATGGGTTATATTTACATCAATACATACTTTAAAAGCTTTTTTCATTTATTCAAGATTTTATGTGAAAATTAAGACAGATAGCATATGAACAATATCTCTACAAAAATGAAAAGCCCAGAACTCTGAGGTACATTCACAAGTTTTGATTAGAAATTATTTTCTTCATAACAATATAAAAAGTACTCAGAAATGAAACTAGAACAAATATACAAGGAAAAGAAGATGCCTTTAAGTTATTACATAAAGCATATACAGTAAAAGGAGGGTCTTTTAATGTCCTTGCATATTTATCATACTTTATATATTTTAGTGCTTTGTTTAGCTCAGCAAGTGTAGCTGTCATTGTCAGTAATTTCCTTTATTTAAATATGTCTTTTCAGATGCTTATATTTACTCATGTGTTTAAATACAGGAATTAAATTCAGAAACAGTAGTATTGATGCAATATTAAGACATATGCAAAAGATGAACTACGATAGTGAATAATTTAATATGATGCACCTGTCTTAGAATGGATATTTTGAACATGAGAATCTCAAAGAGAAAAGGCTGCATAATACTTGAATAGATTTAGAACAATTGCTAGAACCAAAAATTATTGAAGTTCTGAAAGACAAGTTACAATATACTGACCTTTCATTATATTCATCAGTATGCAAAGCAAAAAATGTAAGTTGATGACTCTAGATAGAAATTATTAGTCTTAATTGTTTCTCATTCTATGGACAGCTTTTTTTTAAGCAATGTTAAAGTCTGAGGAACAGGAGAATATCTATTTACTATCCCTAAAAAGAGTTCTGCAAGCTTGTTGCTATGCTAGCATAATCTTGAAGATGGCAAGACTCCTTCACCACCCCAAAGGAGATGGATAGTATTAAGAAGCAAGGGCATTCACTGTCAGAAGTAAAGAAGTATAGAGTTAGATTCTCTAATCATTCTCAGATATCATAGTTCAGGGGTGAATGTGCTTAGAAGCGCTGTCAGTCTTTACTGGATCATTTTAGAAATGACAGACCTATAACTGTCTGGGTGGCATCCTCTGTTTTACCTGGTTTTACACCAAAATATCACAGAATAACCTTCAATTTTTAAGATTTTATATACACTTCAAGCCTTGCAGTTTTGGCATCTGCTTTGAAATCTGTTTTGGCATCTATGACCAAGTGAAGAAAAGAAAAGAACAAAAAATGCTCTTGAAAATAGGTTTTCATTTAATTAGCTGTGGAGATATTACAAGCTGACTGTACTAGGTTAAAGATGACAAGGATGTGTCTCCATACGGTCTTGTGCAGGCAGCCCTGGAGTACATAGGGCCGAACAATATAGTCTACTTCTTGTATGTGCAGTATTCAGATGATCTAACCTTTCCAGAGAGGCAGTTCAGCTCAGGTCACAATCTGACTGTTACTCATTACTGAATTCCTTTGCTTAAAAGTTTCAGCTTGGTCTTTTGCCCTCTGTCTTTTGTGCACCTTGCAAAGGAGTAGCAGATATAGTGTATGAGAAAATGAGGATTTGAATCGCTTTTTAATTTTCTCATAGAGTTTCATAGGAACTGAGCAAGGAAGGATGCAGATATGGACAAAAAAAAAAAAAAAGAGTCACAGAGACCATCAAACTGCTAGAGATGGTGAAAAGTAAACCTTGTGGTAGAGTTCTGGAAAGACAGACTGGTCACTAAGAGTGGAGCAGGATCCATTTCCGAGACAACCTTTTCCTGCAGCAGCACCTGTCACCTCCATTCCTACTCCAAGCTTTCCCATGTTTCTCTCCTCCTTTACTCTATCCAATGGGAATAACACAGGAAATGAAATCTTCAGAACTCTCTGCCGTGTAAAATTACCTTTCGGTTTTATTCTTACCATTTCAAGATAGGGACTGTATGTCCATTCTTAGGGAAGCTTTTGCTCTCCTCTCTGACAATCATTGAGCTATGTTTCTGAGTATCCCAGATTTTTTATAGTCAAACAAGTCCAAATTTGTTCAACGTGCTCAGTACTATCTACTTTCCTGTTCTTTTTATAAATATCTATTTTTTTCATAGACAGTCTACAGCTCCACAGAAATTTGGTGTCTCCCCCGCTGATAAGGACAAACAAGATATCTAATTATTTTCATTTTTCAGTAGAAAGAGATTTCCTAGGAAATTGCATTAAAACATTTATTTAAGTAGCATTAAATTATATGATTTTTTTTTTTTTTGTGTGTTAGAGAAGTCTCACCTTCTGTACTCTAATAATGTACTCTAATATGCCACTGCTTAGAAATGAGAAGATATAGAAGAGATGGTAAGAAAAATGGAAACCAGGTTTCTAGTAGTTGAAGAAAATGAAAATATTTCAGGAACATATCTTGAACATTATGCAAAATATTATAGTACTTTTTTAAGTAATGACACTTTATGTATTGTTTTTACTGATTAACATACTACTTAAAAATATCTTGCCAGTATGTTCAAAGTACTAGGAACTGTTAGTGCATTATTCTCTGCATACAGATATAAGAAGACACCTGGTCTCTGGAAAATACATTCTTATAACTGTTCCCTTTGGATTTTCTCTTACCTATTCCTGGAATGAAAGTAAATCCACGTGTCAGTGACAGTTATCAACTAATTAAAAATGAAATGTAAAGAAAAATATTCATTTTTGCTGGCCAGGAGAAATTTTAAGGTCCTGGGACTGTACTGTCTAACTGAATTGATGGTATTAGTATCTTCTTTACAGAATCCAGCTTGTCCATAAAAAAATCTCTGATGTTTTGGCATTTCCCCTCAGTTTAATGTATCATAGAATTCAGCCAATTTTTTATGAATGAAGGGGGAGGAATGTGTATCTTCAGATTAAGCTTACACGTTTTTGGAGGGAAAATCACATCTTTCAACAACAGTAGAATATTGAAGACAATAAAACTCAAAACAAATGTTTCAGGAAATGCGAAAATGACAGAAGCATCTAGTGAAAGGTGTTATGAAGAAACTGTGTAATTTATGGTTTCTTATTACCTAGTCAGTTAACACACTTTTTTCCATTCCTAAAATTTGAATTAAATGGAAGAATGAATATTTTTTAAAGTTCTATTGAAAGACAATGGATTTAGTACGAATATGGGAGTATAATACATTTTTCAAAATATTTTGAGTTTGGGATTTTGGTATTCTGGTTAATGCAATAACAGATGTTCCAGCAAAATTGTTGATTTAGAAACTTGACATACGGTACTGAAACAAACAAACAAAAAAAAAGTGGAAAACAGAATGAACAAGGTAGCAGCACTAAGTTTAAGAGGAAATGGTGACATGTGTTGAAGGCTTAAATGAACAGGAAAAAGTCTCATTTAAAAGTAGGGTAATATTTACAAGAAATAATTAAAAAACCCAAGCCAACACTGATTAAGCATACCAGGTTTTAACATTTTAAAAGTTTACCGTTCTCTAACAAATAACTGGAAGTTACACTTTCTTTAATCAGTCACAGTATTGCTTAATCCAACAACCTTCTGTTGTAGGATTTGCGTACAGTGGGCAGAATTCTGGTCACTGAGGTGCTTTCGTCTGTGACACACTATTGAGGCCTGTGGAGTGACAGAGGTATTACTGAAAGGATAATTTATTTTACAATTAGTAAGAAACAAAATAGTATATATTTTTTCCAGGCTGCATTTCACATTTTTTTATTTTCCTCATGAACCAGATTCAGAGTTTTTGTCTTGAAATCAGCATTCAGTCTGAGCAACTTTATTTATCATTACCATATATCTTGCTTCTCACTGAGCTGCCATTTTAAAACAATGAAAGACTATCCAGCCTAGCAAAACCCAGAAGAATAGAATTTTCGTGTTGGAAATTGATCATCCAGAAGAACAGAATTTTTGTGTTGAAAATTCATTGACTGGTATATTCTTAAGTGTCTTAAAAATTCAGATAATTTTAAGAAGCTTAGAAAATCAGTTTCCAGTCTCTAGTGCTTGAATTTACTCAGATTTGTAGATGTACACTATAAGTGCTTGTACTATAAGTTATCTTCGAATTCCCTGCGCTGTGAAGAAGGAGGACTTTGGGCTGTATGAATTTTTCATCATCCTTTATGTTGTACATGTCTTATAAATAATAATAAACCCCTCCTGTTACTGTTGCTGTTGTAACTTTTGGCAGCTGTGATACTTCTCTTTTGAGAATATTCCTTTCTAATCTGTTTCTTTCAGGAAAAGAGATAAGGGTATTCTGGAAATTGAAGAATTGTTGAGATTGGAAGGGACCTCTTGAGATCATTCAATCCAACCTCTCTGCTCAAGCAGGGTCAGCTAGAGCAGGCTGTCTGGGACCATGTCTAGACTGACTTCTATCTATCTGATCCATCTGGTCCAAATGGAGCCCCATAGATGGAGACCCCACAACCTCTTTGGGCCTCTTCTGGTGTTTGACCACACTCATAGTAAAAATGTGTTTTCTTGTGTTCAGATGGAATTTCCTGTATTTTCATTTGTGTCTGTTTCCTCTTGCCCTGTCAGTGGGCACAACTGAGAAGAGTATGGCTCCTGTGTCTTAATGCCTTCGCATCAGGTATTTGTACACATTGATAAGATCCACCTCCGAGCCTTCTCTTCTGCATGCTGAACAGTGCCAGCTCTCTCAGGCTATCCTTATATGACAGGTGCTCCAGTCCCTTAATCATCTTTGTGGCCATTCGCTGGACTCTCTAGAGTAGCTCCATATCTCTCTCGTACTGGGGAGCCCAGAACTGGACAGAGTGCTCCAGACACAGCCTCACCAATGCAAAGAGGAACAATCACTTCCCTTGTCCTGCTGGCAACACAGGTCAATATATACATGTTTTATTTATATAGAATACTGAAACAAGATGACAAAACAGATTGCAGTGCAATACCTTGTTTCATACACAGCAGCCCATAACAATGCCTCTTTTCCAGGAACAATTCCCAGGATCTCATTCTACTTTAAAGGAAGAGGATAAACTTTTCAGTTGCTAACACAACTTCTTCTCTTCAAAAGAACTCCGTAGGAAGATTTAGAATGATGAATAAACTGGCTTTCCTCTCAAGAAAATTGTCCTAATTCCAATTTTTTTCTTTTCCAAATAAGAACAGTAACCTGGAAATAATATGTTTTTTCCATAAAGTAGTCTTTTTAAAGATTTGGGGAAAACAAGCAAACAAAAAAAGTCAGTCAGCAGAGTGTAGTCTGGAATCGTAAAATGTCATGTAATTTAGAATTCCTCATGTGACATGATTGCTACACAAGAACCTAAATTTGTTCATGTACCATGAAAAATAGCTTGGACTTAATATTATCTTGGTAGTTGAAAAAGGCTCATTTTTCAATGAAAAAATACTTACAGTGTTATTTAAAGCAGATTACCATAATTGCTTCAGAGTACCCTAAGATATACAACCATAAACAAACTGCTGCAAAAGTGAACAACAATTAAACATAGAACTGATCAGCAATTCCTCTGAAGAAATGGCTTCCATTGGGAAACGCTCTTACTGAGAATCTGTTAATCTCAATACATTTTATATAAATTTATATATATTTTATAAGATCAAAATGTTTAATAGGATCTTTTCAAAACTGAACATTATGTTTTTCATTCAGATGAAACTTTCTTATTTAAATTTATGTTAAATAAAATTTTGACGAAAGTAGAATGCTTTATTTTAATCAAATTATCCACCCAGAAATGTTTTCTTTTGCAAAGAAAAACAATATCATTTTGATAGAAAATCCAATATGCATCCAGTCTACTTAGCAAACCTAAGTAAAATATTTTATATTTTTGATTAATTTTTCATGTTTTAAACCTACCTTCTACCTCTATTTTCACATCATGACATATCAGAAGAATCAGTATAACTGGTGTATTGAAAGACATTGTTAAAATGGCAAGGTAAGGTAATAGTAGAATGTATTTAGAAAAACATTGACTTTGAGGCAGAAATAAAGTATGTCCAGGAGCTTTCCTTTGTATAAGCTTGTTGCCTACAATTTTTTTTCCCTATGGAGTGTGTATCTGCTTGGATTTGTTTTGTGTATGTTGCAAGTTTAAACAGTGAGGGATTCCCTACATATGCTGCAGAAACAGCTGACATTTAGTAGGTTAAAATAAAATTTCTTAAAAGTGGATGTTACTTTTCCACAGAGATTTTACTTTTTGTTACTATTATTTTGTCATTCGCAAAGCAAAATTAAGGTCACCTTGAAAGACTGATATGCTTGCACTTCTTTAATGAAAAGCTGTAACATGTCATATGCTGGACACAGGAGTCAAAGCTGTCTCAGTTACAGACAGCAGGGAAGACATTTACTATATTCCAAAATATTAGTGGTAAGTGTTTTATGGTCTGTGAGATCGGATATAATAAGGAGCTCAATGTGAGCCAGTAACTAAGTCTCTTCACACAAGTTAGAGGATGGAGCAGCATAATGTACAGAGTGGTCTTATGTCAAGTGTGGATTAAAAATGTGCATATAACTTTTCATTTTATAAAGTTTTACAATATATAAATAAGTAAAATATAATATAATAAAAGAAAATATAGCCCTATGGATACCAGAATAATTTTTTGTTTAGGATTTTCTATGGTTCATAAGTAAACTATGTAGCAATTTTCAAAGTAATATTTAAAAATAGAAACATTGTTCTTAAAGGAGTCAAAATGAAAAGCTTTGAACATTTATTTAAGCAGGTGAAAGTTATTTCTGACCAACTTGTCACAATTGTGTTAATCAAACAAACTGTCCATCTCTGTGAAAGTTTTATATGAGAAACAAATCCGGTCCTATCCAGGTCCATTTATCATCTGAAGAGTGAATGGCATGTTTTGTGGTCCATGTTTTCTGGCCAAATGGTTTGTGCATCCTATAATTGGCAAGTATAATATTTCCCCCTTCACCATCACAGTAAAGCTAAGTTCAGAAGTACATAAAAGGAATTCATACGAGTCACTTTTCCTCCCAGAATTTTATCTTAGCTTAGTCACTATTTTGTCAGTAGCCCTTCTAATAGATTTACAATCTTGCTTCAAGAGCTAGTCTACATGGCGCAATGCAGGGCCATTAAATAATATCTGAATTAATTCCATACAGTTTTGATGAAAGTCTCAATTTAAGCTAGCAATGTTGGTGTGCCACTTCACTGTGACTACTGTACCACTATTCTGATTCAGGACAAGCTCAGCTATTCCTAAATTATGTGTTTTATTTTTTCCAAATGTACTGAAACGGGAAGAAAATATGGAAGAAGGAGACTGAAAATCATCTAACAGCCACAAAGTTTTTAGAAATGGAACAAGTTTCTCCTTTGTGAACATAAAGAAGAGAACAACATTGCATAAATTGTCACCTCAGTAGCTAAAAATTAAAATATACTAACAAAAACGGAGAAGGAAGAGTTAATACTTATTATGTGTCATTTTTATTGTGATAATCTTCTTTTACCACTTAACAAATTATCTGTAGCATGAAACAATTCCACCACAGCTTTATCACACTTTGAGGATAGTATGAAACCAAAATTATCAGTAGCTTATGCAGGGGATTATTGTGAAATCCCATAGCAATGTTTTAAATGTAATTAAAGCTGTGCAATGTCAGGAACTCCAGTAGTGCTTCTGCATAGAATTGGATACCCAAAGCACATTGTAAAGACTACTCTTTCCACACCATTCCACTTCTGCAAGCTGCTTTTACAGAGTCTACCACTTAACAAGTGTTGATATTAGATGTTAATATTTGCTGATAATTAATTTTTTTTTCAGTCAGTAAAACATAGAGCTGGGTCGCCAAGGGTCAGTCTTCACAAAAAGAAAAAAAGTCTGAGAGCAGTTTTGGGGCCAGTGGTCTTTGATTAGGAACAGCATTTTAAAGACTCATGGACCTTTAATTCTAGCTAGGAGCTGAGATCTCTGGATCCATGTGAAATAATTCTCTTCACTTTACCCTGAGGATCCCTAAATGACCCAAGGATTTTGGTGACTGCCAGCTACAGATTTGCCTGTGGTGATGCATTATAATTAGTTAATATGTGACTGCAGATTTGTATACCTGAATGTGGGCAAAAAGTGGGAAAAAATAGCTAGGACATTTGGTTTAATCCCACCTAAGTGGATGATACATCCCTNCATCCTTTTTTTTTTTTTTTTTTTGATATCTGGGTCAATGTACTGTGGTTGTGTTTTGTGTGCGATGTATTCCTTGTTTCTGTTAGTAAGAGAACAATACAATACAGTAATGATTTGTTGACATTTCTTTTACTGTGGTCTGCTGTGCTCTAGTCTTCAGCATCTAAATGTGAACATGTTTAAGGGACATTTAAGAGTTAAGAAATACAAGCTATAATACTTAAAAGTGTAATTTATGGAGAATGAATTGTGACTTTTAATTATGACAATAATGTTTGTTTACTAAGCTATTAATTTTTTATAACCCTTCTATTATTTGTTATTCTGAGTGTAAAATTTGTTTGCCAGTAGAAGTGATAAACAATCATAAAGAAGAAACATAGTCTAATTTAATTTATTTTCATTATGAAAAACAAGCTTTATTAAGTTTGGTTTTTAATACTTTCCGTTTTGCCCTGTCTGTAGTTAAATCCTTTTGCTTGAGGTTATATTAGAGAGAATAATTCAGTAGACACACTACCAACCAACTTGATTAAAGTGCCATGAAACTGAAATTGTTTAACACTGTCCTTGCTCTAAGAAAAATATGGGAAAGTTACTTATTTTTATTACCATGTCCTTCATACTGCCATATTGGTATTTTCTCAAGATCTGTCTGCCTTTATGTGTAGCTATCAAACGATGGTTCTTCTGCATTTCTTTCTAAAACCAGTGCAAGAAAATCCATTTTAGAAGAGGAAAAAAGGTTAAAGCTGTCAAATCTCAAAATAAACTTTGGTGGTGCTTCTCAGTAACCATTTAGGAGTTAATCATAAAAGCGGTCAGTTTGAGGTAGTTTTCCCTTGAGATAAATAATACTTGGCAGGTTCATTTCAGTTTTCTGCCTACAGGCCAACCATTCTGCCACTGGCCGTTTGCCTTGATGTCTGTCATCTGGTTTTGATCTCTTCCCCATTAGTGTACAAAGTAGATCAAAACTAGGCAATAAGCCATTTGGACTCTGTAAGGTCAAACGTTTTCACTGCAAAGGATATGAAGGCAACTGCTTGCCAATAATTTTGACAAAATGTGAGGGATTTTAGAACAAGTACATCTTCGACTGGATTTTAGCCACGAAAGCACACAACCTCCACTATAGTGTTGTAAAATTTGGAAACAGATACCTAACAGAAGGCTAACCGAGATTATGAAGAGACAACTGTTTGGCTCATTATAAAGTCAGATGTGTTCTATGGCATTTGAGTGGACAGCAGAGACCCTGACATTAACACATGGCTCATTAGAAGTGAATTTGAGGTTGGCCTCTTTCTTC
>RSEF01000005.1:35770188-35826830 GCA_003993805.1 Himantopus leucocephalus | reverse complement strand
TGCGGCCTTCCAGTACCTAAAGTGGGCCTACAGGAGAGCTGGGCAAGGACTTTTTGCAAGGGCATGTAGTGATAGGACTAGGAGGAATGACTTTAAACTGGAAGAGGGTAAGTTTAGATTAAACATTAGGGAGAAATTTTTCACTTTAAGAGTGGTGAGGCACTGGCACAGGTTGCCCAGAGAAATTGTTGAGGCCCCACCCCTGGAGGTGTTTAAGGCCAGGCTGGATGGGGCTTTGAGCAACCTGGTCTAGTGGGAGGTGTCCCTGCCCGTGGCAGGGAGGTTGGAACTCAATGATCTTCAAGGTCCTTTCCAACCTAAATCATGATTCTATGATTCTTGGAGGTCTTGGTTTAGAATAGTCCATAAAATAAAATAATTAAAAAACCCCAAACAGTTGAAAGAACACTCAGAAAAGTAAAAACTTATTGGAGGACGTATTAACAAGGTTGTCATATGTAAGACATAGGATATAATTTTAATTAGGGCTTGTAGGTTAAATGGAAAAATTACAAGACTAAGAGTGATAATAAGACAACAGAAGAACATGACCTAAGAATGAAGAATGAAGGAACTAGAATCATTTCCTTTCATGAAAAACAAACACACAAAAAAACCACCACAACCAAAAAGGACTGCAGGGCACTTAATAAGAATTTTCAAATATATATGTCTTTATTTAGCTGACTGTGGGATATTTAGCCGCCTGTGGGATATTTAGCCTTCTTCTGTTTCAATTAATGTTTTAATAAAATGTATAGCATATGCTTAAACACAAGTCAATATTTTTGATGTATTTTTTTCACCATATCCATTGAGGAAAGATATAATCAGCTTTAATTTGCAGATTAAAAGGTGTAGTTTAGTTATTAAAAAAATAGAATCTTAGCACTGGAATTAGACTTTTAAAAATATGAAATCTACATTTGCTTAGAAAGACTTCGTAAGACTGTCACAAACCAGAACATTTATTTTTCAGGGGAAGATTTGAGTCAAGTTGTGTTTCAGTTTGGTACCTGAACTGTGACCGCTATGCATAACTTGAGCTATTAATCTGCTAGAGTCAACCAGCTATATCACATACCAACAAACATTTGCTTCTGGTCTGTGCAGCAGATTTTCTCTGAACTACTGGAAGGTTACAAAAGATAGAGAAACTGCCCTCAGGTTTCTGGCAGATTCTGTCCATCCCTTACTCCCTTCAGGGGAAATGACTGCTTTGGTCAGGAGACAGAAAGTCAAGAGAGTGGCTGGAATTCAGCACTAGCTGGTATAATGGAAAAGTATGGAACTAGGGCACAGTGACTGATCTGGCTTGTGGTGAAAATGGGGCAACCTTTACTGAAACTACTGAGATGCTTTCAGCAGATATATTCCTTTGTTTCTCTCCTTGTAAGGCTGTACATTATGAAAATACTGAAAAATATATGGGAAGTGTTTGTTCTGAAGTGCTAAAAATAGCCTGTATTGATAATATCTTTCCTTTGTGATGCCGTCTTAGAAAAGTCCAAATAATACTAATGGTGACTGAATTAGTTTGTAATGAATATGATCATATGATTCCTTGTAGATCTGCAATAAACAACTACGGGCTTTGCTGTACGAAGCATGTTCACTACACTGCCTAATACTATGTTGTTGTTTATTTTCTCCCTGCTCCTCAGATGTCTCCTGCCAGAGGAATGTGAAGAAGGATGTGAAGTTTATGCCTCCAATGTATACAGGCCGTTCTTGGAAAAGAAACAGGGATA
The DNA here is from genome assembly GCA_003993805.1 of Himantopus leucocephalus. Taxonomy (NCBI): domain Eukaryota; kingdom Metazoa; phylum Chordata; class Aves; order Charadriiformes; family Recurvirostridae; genus Himantopus; species Himantopus leucocephalus. Next base: position 35,825,079 of record RSEF01000005.1, on the reverse strand, counting down.
AGAAAGCTAGAACAGTGTTTCAGGAATCAGCTCTGACTGGAAGAACAGGAAAGCTGAAAGACAATAATCATGTCTTGAGTTATCCGTGTGGCTGAATAACAGTACCACAGAGCTATGCAGCAGTACTACTTTGGACTTGGGTGCAGTGTGCTGAATTACTGTGGTGCTTCCCCAGTAGCTTCTATCAGGCTAACATACACAGCTCCTCAGCAGAACTAAGTAATTGAGGTACAATCCCATGGTTCTACAATTTCCAGTTCCAGAAGCAGATTGTTCAGGAGTAGCTCAGGTATCTCTGAACAGTATGACATTCTTCTGTATAGCTATGTCTAGAGAGCTTCACCACTGTCAAATGTGTATGGACACATCTGAACTATGTTTTTCTATGGATACCGCTAAAATCTGATTCAGATTTTTCCATCATGTAATGTAAAGCTCATACTGCAGCCAATGGGGACTTCCAAGAATAGAATTCAGTTACAGCTTGTGACATTTTCTGAACAAAACCTGTACATTTATTTCCTCCAACCCAAGCTGTGAAATAACATAACTCCTGAAATAAGCATTAGGAAACTCTGCTAGCTTTTAGTTATTAAGCTTTGAGCAATATGTTTCAGCATCCCAAGATTTGATCATTATTTATTCATTGTGTTTTGTTTTTCTGGTAGATTAATAAAATGTTCTAAGTTTTAAATCTTCCTGAATATAAAGCACAATTAGTGTTTGTTTCTGGTTCTGTATGAAATTCTGAAGAGCACTGTTAAACCCCTGTGCACCCAAGAAAGAAACAGATCACCATCATTAGTATTCACCTCATGTTTTGATAACTTGCCAAGTGTTTTAGCAATAGATTGCACAAATACTTTAAAGTGCTGGAAACCTACAGTAATATATACACATATGCATTGCAGAATTCAAAATAACTGATTGGGTACCTCCTTAGATTAGATTTAAGGGTCTCTCCACTGATGCAGAAAGAAGGCATAGCTGATGTAGTATAGCAACATTAAGGAGCAGGCTTATTGTTACGGAGAAACCTGAAGTTTCTGAATTCTTTATTGTATTGCAGGGAGATGAGTTTTATCCTAAGAGAGCTGGCAGTTGTGGAAAAGAATCTACGTGTGCAGCATTTCAAACCTACGTGAAAGTAAATTTCTGTGTCTGCTTTGTTTAGCTGCAGCTCGCACTGTAAGGCTTTGTTTCAAAAAGCGCTTCCACACATGCTTAACACAGCTGTAGATGCAGAAGTGGAACAGAATCACCTCTGCCTTTGAGGTTCCTTTCTATTACGTATGTAGCACAAATAGTGGGAGGGAACAACAGCAGATGTCACGTAGCTAGAATGGGATTGCCTGTGTTTTTAACAGTGATTTTCACCTTGTCGGCTTTTGAGGCGCTTCTTTTGTTCATACAGTAAATTCTGTCACTGAGGGAAGCAAGCATAAATTCTTTTATTTTCAGTGGGAGTTTAATATTTTTAGCCAGACAGGATATAGTAATACTCCATACCACAGGGTATATAAGAAGCACTTTCAACTACTATGGAAATGCAGCCACCTCTGGGATTCAATATAACAGCTGTTCAACAGTTTTGGATAGTATTCCTCTCTTATTACGGAAAATGAAGAAATCGCTCCAATTTACTAGAAACCTCAGAACAAAATTTAGACTAACAAAACATAATAATACTACTTTGCTGCCTGAATTTCAGTATATGGAAAATACAGGATACCCACTGACAACTGAATTTCCAAAACCAGTTAGGTCTTTGTCTTTAGGTTTTGCTCAAAGAATGAATAATAAAAAATACATTTAATGTTAATATTTCTTACATACTGAATTATTATTTATGAATATTCAAATTAGTATAACAGACATTGTGTTATACGAAAAATATTACTGTCTGTTAATACTAAATATATTACTAAGAATGTTGGCCCATTTGATCTCTAAACAATGAAAGTACAGAAGAAAAATGGGCAATGTGTTCAAAATAAATAAAAAAACCCCTAATTAAAAACATAATTTACAAAAGTTGTTTTAATAACAACACAGGCTTGCAAAACTGGAAAAGCAAAGTTTGTTCAACCATGATGTAGCAAAATGGGTCCGAAAACTTCTATTCCAAACAGTAATAAAGGAAAGACAGTATTTTTTTTGTTCAGCAGATCTTATTTTCCCTGGATTCAAAATGTTATCTCCTTTCTCAATAACAGTTATCCTATCTCAATATCTCCTATCTCAATAACAGTCAGTCCCCTTTTGACTTCCAGAGGAAAAAATTTTGAAAGAGATTTGATTCAGGTGTGAATATTGTCAATGCAATCATTCATGAAGTCTTAACTGCAGGGCCCAAAATTCTTACTGTTACACTTATTCATTACAGGTAGTGCCTTTCACACGTACATGCGTGGAGAGAATTTATTTATTATTGGTATGAAAACAAATGTGCCAAAGAGTCACTTTTAAACTCCAAGGTGAATGAGTTCAGAAATTCATTCAAAACAACCTCTTTTTATTCATACTTGGCATGTGAGTGCAAGTTCCATGTTTTAATGAGAATTTGATTTGAAAGCACTGAGCCATTGGCCAGGGAAGTCCCTCAATACTAATTTCATACAATCATTATTCAGAAGTGAGAAACCTAAAAAAGATTGAATTGTGACTAATTGTTTCTACTGTATCTTGAGAAAGATACAGCTAATTTGCAAAACACGTTTGTTAAAGAATTAGCCACCAATATCCACTGAGGCCATGTGGCAACTTGTTAATGCACTATGACTTTGGGACAAGACAGCTGACCAGCCGAAGAGAAGCAACTTGTCACATCTTCTCATCACCATCTCTGCATTAAGTGTTTGTGCTTTACATACGTGCTTCTAGCACAGAAGCTGGACTCCAATATACTCATATTTTATGAAAAGCTCATACTGAAAGGTGTAGGCAGAGTTTCCGAAGACAAAAGTTTTGTCAGTAATTAAAAAGGCTGAAGAATGGGGGTCATGCTGCAGAACAAAGATTCTGTAGTGGGAAACAGCTAATGATCATTTTTCTGATGAGTTTGTAAGGTGCTTCTCTGGTGTGCCTTTCTCTATGATTTATGGACTATTTCAGAAACCTCAGAGTTTGAAATTCACCTCTTACTTCTTTCCAATCCATAAACCAGACTCAGTAGAATACATGGTAGGTTTGATTTTCATTAGTCAATTCGTGTTTGACCAAAGAAGTTACGAAGGCCATAGAGGTTTAAATCTCCTGCTCTTTGTGAGTTTAACTGGACTAGAGTTGTACGCTAAAATTGTGTCTTTTTTTTGAGGCTTTTGGAATGATGGATGACTCACATTGATATTACACTCATTAAGTATGTCTTTTTGGGGAAAAACAACTTCAAAACAGGATTAATTTTAATTTCCCCACCCCTCAAATTCCTTATTAAAATAGAATATTTTCTGGGTCTCTGAGAAAATGGTAGTAAAATTACCTAACTGCAAGTTATATTCCTTATATTAAATAAACAATATTTCTGTGTTATGTAGACAAGACCACTTATTTGTAATGTAGGAAAAGGTCACATACTCTTCTTTCGTTTTCATATTTTTGACACCAATGTGGATTTTTTTCATTCTTTTGGACTGTTTACTTTGTATTTCTCTGATACAAACTCCTTTGGCATTTTACTGGACCCTTTTCCCTGTTGGCTGAAGTTCTTTTCCTTTTTAATTAGATTGACCTTTTGGTTCACTTGGCTGCCCTCAAAATGACTGAGAATGACTGCTCTTTTGGAAGGCAAGTTGAAATCAGCACAGAGAGACTGAGAACAGTCATGTGAAATAAAAATATTTTATGCAGCTATCCCAGCATTATAACTGCATAATCGTTATGTTCATAGCCTCTAACACAAAGAAATACTGGCCTCTGCAAATTTTGTGGCATTTTAATGATGACAGGTTGTTTCTCATCTTCTTGAATGAACGCTTTTACAGGGCACTTTGTGACTAATATTTTCAGAGTATATTTTTACTGTCCCATAACTGTTTGCCTTTTTTACCCTTCCAAGTTACAAAGGGTAAACTTTAAGTAACTACAAAGCATAAGGTCTTTTGCTAGCATCTGTTATATAATGTGTATTTCTTTTCTTTCTACCAGTATCATAGAAACAAATGACTATTGAAGTTACATTCTGTAGGTTAAAGAATAAAATAATTGGACTTTATTTGAATCTAAAAGTGACTACACATCTTTCAAGTAGCTTAGAAAGGAATAAGAAGTGTGTCCAATACAGGCTTGTATAATTGTTCTGGAAGTTTAATAGGTGAGGCACAAACCCTTTTCCACCTTTATCATGAAGACAAGAATGAGCAAAACACACATATTTTCATTTACAGCATCTGCAGCAATTTATCTGAAGCAAGGGAGCAAAGAAAGTCTTCTTTTCCTGATATCTTAGGGAGAGAGAAGGAATTTATGCCTCATCTCTCCACGCAGTTGAAGGTTCTCTATTCTACAAATGAATATTGGGTCAGGTAGGATTCATTCCCAGTCAGGAAATGCTGCGCAGAATTCCCAATAATAATTTAAAGACATCTGAAACTCAAATATAGTTACTCAACCAAGATAAACTTAATCTGTAAGAGCTTTAGGCTTCTCAAAAAGTCTGTGAGAAAAACCTGTCTTTTTGGTACTTCTCCCTCGGACCAGAACAATTAATCTGTTTTTCTGCACCTAAGGAGTTCCATTCTCTTATTTTCAGGAGCTTGGTAGATCTTCAAGAAAAGAGAATTGAGTGGATGATCCAGCTAATCACTGATTTTCTAATTTCCCTTCCAGAACTGGGGCCTCTTTTGTTAACCATCATATCTCCCCTGCCTGTATATGAGCTTCAAGCCAGGCCAACGATGTGCCTTGGAATAAGGTCCCCAGATACCAGTGTTGAACTGCCACTATCAATAGTTGGAGATTTTGCTTTTTCCTCTTGCTGCTGATTTCTAAAGCCAGTAATTCACTGAGAAACACTGCTACTTTTGGAATAGTGGGATCACCAACATCTATCTGTACTTTTTGTTGTTGCTTTCTTTATGCTTCTGTAAAGCCACATCTTGCTCTTATAGTCATTGACCAGCCTCTATCATTTCACGGAAATTTCCTAGATCCATTTGTAAGCACTTCAGTTAATATCCCACTTCAACTGTACCCTTTTAGGGTGTTTACTACCTCATCCTTTTTAAAGTGTAAAAAGCATCATTATTTCCAGGACTACACCAAGACATTTTAGTTCTTGTATATAGCAATATAAAAGTCCTACCATCAAGTCTGATCAGCCCTGTCTTAACAGAAAACAGAAAGGTTCCCCCTCATCTATTTCCCAGTCTTTTTGGTCTACTCCTGAACAGATTTTTGGGTAAAACCAGGACACAGAGTCTTAGCAACCTCATACAAAGAATTTTCCATAAAATAAACTTCAACATCTCTAGGAACAGACACTTAATATTCACTTACTTTTATGCCAGCTGTAGCTAATCAGTTACTTAGCTGCAGCTGGAGGAGTCATTGCTCCATCACTAGGTCATTTATTTTTGGCAGTGTAGGATTTAAACCTCCATCATGTTTTCTACAGAATTTTAGGCAATGAGGAGTTCAATTTTGTAGTATTTTTAGAAACGTCTCGTTCCTTGTATGTTGTTAGCCTAGTGAAATTCAGATTGTTGTAGAAAACATTAATCTAAAGATTTTTTGTAAACCAAGACAGTGAATTTTATTCTCTTCAGAGGAAGGGAAAAGCCCTTCATCCACTTAATGATTTTATAGGTGTAGTTTGGAGACACTAGAGGCAGTGGCAAAGCATGATGTCCTCTACTTTCAGGGATGATGAGTCAAAAAGATTAGAAAAATGAACAGCTCTTTAGACAAACTTTGTTCTGAAGAGATTTTGTTTCATTTTGAGGAATGATAAAGATTTAGTGTTCTAAAGTGCAACCAAGTGTAAGAAAGCTAATCTATCCATTCTTAAGGCATTCATTAAGTAAAAAATTAATTAAACTTTTCAAATAATTGGAAGTAATCACTGCTGCATTCCTTGAGGAACTGGAAAAATTATTAAATACCAGCCAAGTATAATATTTGCTCAAAAGCTTGAAGACTTTTCATAGACAAAGAAAACATTATTTCATCCTTATTTCCTGCTATAATAATTTTTAAGAATTCTTGAACATTGTTGAAAACCAAAAAGATTGGCTTAAATGCTCACATGATCTTGTATATATGTGTATTTTCACATTACAGGAGGAGCTGGACTTATTTCTCTAATAATTTCCCCAAACCATACTAAGCCATACCTTGAACATACTGAGAAAAACCTTACTACCTCACCCTGCACAGTATTGTTTCCTTTACAATGTGCAATATAGCAGAATTCAAAGGCAATGTATGTTTTCTCAGGAATTCAAGACATTACTTCTATTACCTGTAGAACTGACTGTTTTCAGCTTCATCAGTACAGTCACTTGATTGAAATTAAGTGTTTCTCAACTTACATTTTGCAATGGTTTTGCTTCATTTTCTTTATTAATACTTCAATAAAGAATTTTTTAGGAGGCCATTGGATTATTTTAAAGTCTTCCAAAATACTTTAATATGGTTTGTGTATTTTGTATTTATTAGTCCTCATAGATACAGATAAATGAGATCTTATTTACAGCACTTTATTTTGAGCTATAACTTAATGATTCCCAAAATATTTGGTTTAAAATGTGATAGTTGATTTAATTTTTTGGTAGATGCATACGTAAACACGACTGCTCCCCCTCGCTGTGACTGAATAAACCCATAGGGGTGGAATGTGACTCACTGAATAAGCCTCTTAAGTGGAGGAAAAGTCAGAGGAGATGGACAATGACAATGTGCCAGGGAAGCTCGGGGAATAATGCGCGATGCCTGCCCACAGCTGTTCCGAAGAAGCTGACTTTATCTCACCACAAAGGGGATGGGAGTGTGGCCTTCATTTTAAACAGTTATCAACAGTTGAGCGGATGAACTGGTGGTGTAAATGTTTGTCCCTGAGTTCATTAAAAGGGCTTGAATGTCTCCCCAAGGTAGTCACACCAGCATGGGGGAAGGGAATTTGTGGTTCAGCACAACACAGGGTATAAAAACTAGACAACTAGCAAAAGAATTTCAAAGAAAGCAATGGGATTGAGCTGACTTCAACCCACATATTCCTTCCTGGCCACAGGGGACTGCACCCAGTGTCGTGACAGCGAGCATATTATAGAGACCGGTAATGGCAATCACATAGGTATTGTGATTGAACTGTGTATTGTAATTGCTGTATTTTGCTAAGTGTAACTTACACTTATATTGTGTTTTCAGTGTATTTTGTATCACTCTGCTAAATCAAAAATCCTGTGTAATATGAACCATCTTCAAATAAGTAAATTCAATATTAAACATTCCACTCTTCATGCATGAAATATCTAAAACAATGTGACCAGAGAGTATTGGACTCTGACACCCTCCCCCCTTCACGCAAACATCAGCTGTTACAAAAGTCTGAAATCCAAACTACTCTTTGCAAGCCCAACTCACCTTTTTCCTGTGAAAAGCCCATTAACAGCACATAAAAAAAGGGCAAAAAATCATGCAATTATAAATTCATGCAACCATGCCCCTAAAAAAGCAGCAAAAAAGGCATGGATTGTGATAGATGCAGTTTATTGATTATTATACCAATGTCAACCAATCAGCTGTCACAAACATCTGATGTCTTTGAAATCTGAATGTGCATGTGCTCAACATCATATCTGAGCACTTGTAGGTCTCATATCCCCATAATCTTATCTTTATAATGAGGGATTTCTTGGCAGCAACCTTCTCACAGAACTGGCAGTAGATTTGCAGGAGGGAATTCCAGCCACACTAATTGAGGCTACTATTTGACCTTTAATTTAGTTAATGAATTCCCTTAGATGTGGTTTTGCAGTTGTCTAGGGCTTGTTGTTTCCACTGAAAATTTTGATATTTTTCAAACATATTTCAGTATACTAGCTGCAAACTTTGTCACACCTATCTAAAGTTAGGTAATTAAAAGCTGAAGGCAACATTTAGGATACATTCAAGCAAAATGTTGTGAAGTGTGCACAAGTACAATATTTTACAATCACAATTGAATCATTTCATGTCAATCTTAGGATGGATATGACCTGTAATCCTAAGCATAGTAAAGAAAGAAAGTGGGATGATGCATAGGTATGGATGTTTTTAGAAGAGTTTGTTTATTGTTACTCTCTCCAGGAGTTAGTCTGCATGCAGTTCCTCATTGTTGGTAACCTTACTAATAGTGGAACTGGGCTCGTCTCTACAATCTGCCAGCATACAGCTGGTATTCTGGAAGTTTCTGAACTTCAAGAAGCACATGTAAAAAGATGCATTTCATTCAATAAAGGTGGAGATGTTATCATCCGACAGAAATAATGTGTATTTGGCTTAATTTTTAAGCATTCTTCATTAATTTTGCAAATTTCTAAACTTTTTAAAAACCACTATTAAATGTTCACAGAAATATGATGCCTACATATGTTACAAGTTTAATACCAGTGCTGTTTATCCCATTGGATCTTGTGCAGCATTTACCAGTACACTCATTTTAGCAGGGCCTGTTGTTACAGGCTGAGGGGTAATGCTTTAAACTAAAAGAGGGCATTTTTAGACTAGATATAAGGAAGAAATTTTTTACAATGGGGGTGGTGAGACACTGGAACAGGTTGCCCTGAGAGGTGGTAGATGCCCCATCCCTGGAAATATTGAAGGTCAGGTTGGATGGGGCTCTGAGCAACCTGATCTAGTTGAAGATGTCCCTGCTCATTGCAGGAAGGTTGGACTTCCTGCAATGTCTTCCACAGACACAAAATTTTGTCTTTGAGAAGGGATAGAAAGCCAAGGAAGTTCCTGGTCTGTGCAACTCATTAAGAAAGAATCCCTTTTAGTGCTATCTTTGTATTTTGTTTACCAGATGCTAAATAAGCAAAAATTATAATGAAATTTAAGTACCTTCACATTTAATTCTGCATTTTAATTTTTATTACAGCAAACACAATGTTGAGATACTGACTGAAATTGGAAAATAATTTGCCATCAGTGTAACCATACCCATTTATTGTTGCTAATGTGTTGGCTTTTGACTATATGTTAGGGTATGAGTATTAATGCACAGCTATGGCTCTTTCTCACAGAGATCGACAAAACTCTGTTTACAGTTATGCTCATGAAGAATTACTCAGAAAATGGGAGGTGGGGATGGAGCAGAGGGATCAAAGAAAATGCCCTAGTGACTTTGCCCCAGGGCTTTCAAACAAGGCTATGCAATTTCACAGAAAAAGGCCAGGGAGTTATTGTAGAATTGTCAAAATCTAAATTAGTAGTATTTTAAGTATTTTATATGGGCAAAAATCTGTACAAAATTCAAGATAGTGAAAAATGAGGCTATTCATTTTATAGCACAGTCACCTTCCAGGTCATGCCTTTATAGAATATAAACTTGATCTTTTCTTATTACTGTTGAACCAAGGTTTAACAGAAAATGCATAGATTGGTTAATATATCTGTGGAGGACATCTTACTTTTTGTTATCCTGGTTACAGGTTTGAAAGTCTGATGCCATATTGTGGAGAAAAATAATTGTAAAAACCATATTTTGATTTATTATAATGACAATAAACCAGAAGATTATTTGGAATGAATCTATTTTAAAAATCTTATTAAGTTAAGTACCTTTACTGTTGGTATTTGGATGTGTATACTGAAATTCTGTAATCTATTCCAGATACTTCAAACCAGTAATGGAGCAAAAAGGGTTGAATCATTAGAAGAGCTATAGAAATGTCCTTGTTGAAATGTCAGCCCTGCTATGCCTTGAAGCCTCATGACCAGCTTCATCCCACTTACCATTAAGGATCCAACGAAACTCAAAAGATATCCCTCAAAAGATAGGGACAAAGAGCAATTTATGCCATTGAAGGACTGAATGATCTCCTTTAATTTGCTAACTGCCCTGGTTTCAGTGACACAGGAGTAATTTCTCTTCTAATGCTTGGGAAAACTGTACTTTTAAAAGACCCCAATGTCTGAATTCGTGAAAATATTTCCTTTATAGCCAGCTATGGTGTGTAGGTTTCAAAGTCTCAGTGTTTTCGAGCTTGCCAGGTGCTGGCATGAGGAGGAGCAAGACCTGAGCACTTGACCCAAGCTGGCCAACAAGATTATTTCATACCATCAACATGACATTCACTATAAATTAGAAAGTTTGCTGTGAAGTTTTCTCTCTCCCTTGATGGCGATGACCCAGAGAACTTCATGCCCCGGTGCTGGACCCCTGAGGCCTTCCCTTCCTCCCGAAGCCACAGCACTCTCAGTGTCTGATATTTGCTGTCCACTGCTGGGAGTGCACAGCTTCCCACTGATATAATTCCCAGGTTGGGATAGGTCATGGAGTGATAGAATAATTTTCTAAATGACAAATTTTTGTGAGTTTCTCAAAACATAACACTAGTTTTCTCAGTTGGCTGTATAGAGAGTTAGTATAACTGTGCTTCTCATATTGTGCCTATAATCACGTGAGAAGAATTCACAGGAAGTATTAATGACGACGGTAGTGGAGGGGAGATGACCTAGTGCAGTTCTGCTCTGCCCAGTCATAGGACCCTATGCCTGTCTGGACTGCTCTGTCCACAAGAGGTAACAGCTTGTTTGGGGACCCAATCTATGTTTTTCTAAATGAGGAAATGTACATAGCAATTCAGCTTTTTAATCAAGAAATGTAAACTATCTGTGTCAGGAAATTAAAACATGCTCTTGCACTTTTTACTGTTCCTTTTAAAAAAAATTCAGATATGTGTGGAGATGTTTGATATTTCATTTAAAGAATACATCTTTATACAGATTACTTAGAAAAGTAACAGGTACTGTGTAGATGAGGCTCTGAAGAAGCGTTATTGAATTTCATTGATTTGTCATCTAAAGGCCAAGACTATATGGTGGGGTAAACTGTAGACATTAATAAACTCCCTGGAAGCTTGATAAAGATATGCTCAAAAGGGAAAGAGAAAACTATTTAGATAAGACCATGTTCTGTGAGACTAGAATGTGATTACTTGTGTGGTATTCAGAGGCATTATAAAAATTATGCACAACTGGCATTTAGGAGGATGACCATATTGAATAAAAAGGTGAGCTTTACTAAGGAAATCTCTCTGTCTACAGATTTTTTATTTTTTCTTCAATTTTAATTTAAATGCTATGCATAAGAGAGAGGCAATAAAAATATAGACAAAAATTTCCACTTCAGATTTTTACCTGTTCTGTCACAGGAAAAGAAAATTAGACAAGGACAGAGTTAAATAAACAGTGCTCTAAAGAACAGTAAAAAGCATTAATAATGATACAAATAATGTACCCTAAGTATTTGACCCATTTAATGCCAATTATTTATCAGTATTGAAGTCAGCTCCAGATCTGCAAGATTCTGTGACTTAATTTCTTAGTCATTCACAATAACTTAAGATAAGCTGTTCTCAGGGAATCTTGAAAGGGATGAGACTTCATACTTTTCAATCTTACCTCAGAAATTTGTGTGTGTTTGATAGCCTTATGAACACCATGAGTAGGATGAAGTAGAAATGCACATTCCTGTTACACATTATTTCATAAGTAAAGGATTTTGAAGTAAATGCCTCTGTGTAGTTGTGTATCACAGTTCACATAAAAGGCAACAGCTGCACTCCATCATCAGTGCATTTCCAGATGTTCAGTGACGGCAGAGTTTTCTTTTTTCATTACATATCAATGATGTAATGCTTCATAATACATTTTTTACAGACAGGAAAAGAGAACACATTTAATTTGATGCATGTTTCAGATAGATAACAGCTGCATGTTTTGGAAGGTCATCCTCAGATATCATTCAGATAGTACTTGCTCTCATAAAAGGAAACAAATCTTTCTTCATCATGCATTGTATTTTAAATCAAAGCATCTTTCCTAAATCACGACTTAATTTTTTAACTCTGCCTTCATCAGGAAAAAATTTGAGGCTGTAAATGACCAACTACAGATGACTCCATAATAGTAAATGCTAACAGACAACATGTAGGGGTTTTGGTTGAGTTGTGTCAGAAGTATCTCAGCAACTAATAGCTTTTAAAAAATTACATAAAACTAAGGATTTGGTCTTGATTTTTTAGCAGTGTTTATATTGAACATTAGCTCAGATAGTCACTGATAGAACCTGCTTTGTTTCTAGGAGGTCACAATTTGCATCATCAGTGGGGCATCTTTTACCCTTTTCTGCAGGAACACAAATAATGTGTTTACTTAAAAAAAAAAATTGCCTCAAATTCCTCATTACCACTTAGAGATTCCTTCTTTGCTTTATAGTAGCAAATCTTTGAAACATACATCTGCTAAACACCTGAGATAATACAATGATTTTTCAACATAAATCTGCCATCTTATTTAATTGCTAAAAGAATGACATAATGCAAAATTATAATAACATTTGTCATCTTATCCTTAGACAGTCCAATTATTCAGGCACCTATCTTGTATGCAGGAGTCAACTTAGAAACACCTCTGTTTCTAAGAGGAAACAGCAGTACTAGCATTGATGTCATGAGCTAAGGATGTCCCTAAGGCATGGTTTGTGTGCATATCTTTTTTTAAATAGATAGATTAAATAATATAGATTTTAAAAATGACATTTGGGGCATTTAATCCCTTCTTCAGATGTGAAGCAGAATCAGCTAATTTCAGACTTAGAATAGAAGAATAGGTCTGAGATTTACCTAGTTATGACCATCATTTAAGTTGTTGGGGAGAAAGGGTGTTGTACTTGGGGAACACAGGAACATGTTAATAAGGTACGAGGAGATAACGTCACTGTCCATGAAACAAAAGAGAGAGGAATATCACATTTGGGACACTGAGAAATGAGGTAGGAGGAAACTGGCATATGTAATGAAGTCACTGTCTTTGCCAAGATAATAATTTTCATATTCAGTGATGCCATGAATTGTAGTTTCCAGGCTCCCTAATTCAAAATATCCCTTGGGATCAGGATTGAAATCAGCAGTGAAAAGATATTCCACCTAGACACACTCTATTGATAAGCAAGTATTCCTGTTTTTTATTGATCAAATGTGTTCATTATAGCAGGTATCAACCGTGTCAGTTACAAAGAAAGTTGAACCAACTGAAGTCTGAATTAAATTGTGACCGCTGTATGAACAAAATGAAGTATTCAGACAATTTATTTTCTTTCAGGCTCACCCACAAGTTAAACACAGATTCAAAATGTGCTTGATTTTCTTAGGAGAATGAAGTGTTAGTAGGAAAATGAAAGGGCAGAATAGTAATAATAATAATAATGATGATGATGATGATGCCAGTTATAAGAAAAGAAGTAGAGAAATAAGCTGTTGCAGATGTTACTTAGTAACTGTTACTGTTAAAATAAAATAAAATAATAGAAGATGAATCTGAGAACACAAGAAATATGTTATTTAAAAAACACCTTTTGTCTTGTACTTGATTTGCAGTTGCCAGAACATGCAGCAAAGCCAGTATCATATTACTACATATTGGGCTTCTGTTTTCACTATTAATGCATTTTCTCAGTTGGAGCAATCTAAGTTACCTTGGTAAAAGCTCAGCAAAATATTTAAGATTGCTTCTAACTTCAAGTACATTAGGAACACAATTAAATAAAAATCCATCAAGTAGCTTACTGAATCCAGACATGAATGCCTGCTCCAGACAACACTGAATGCAGTGGTAAAATTTTTGAAATATTTTTATAGGGCTGGAACTGAAAAAAAAAAAAAAAGCCTCACCCCTGCTTAAAAATATATCTTACTGTGGATACTTTCCCATTGAATATTTAATTTCACTACATTTTGGTTTTCATGTTTGCTTTCTGAAAAAAAAAAAAGTGCCTTTCATTTAAAGTTAAAAGTAAAATTTATGATATTCAAAACAAAATCCAACAGTGATCCCAGAAGCTATAAAAAAACTTTATACAATATTAATTAGAGATATAAATATATTTTTTGTGTGTGTAATTCAGTCAGTCAGCATATAAAATGCCAGGTTATGTAACTGACCAACAAAATAGTTTTGTGGGTTTCTTTAATTTTAGTTCATAATAAAGCACAAGGGGAAATATAAAAATTAATTTATAAATGTGTTTAAAAGAAATGAACTGATTGTGAAGATTTTGTGATTTTTTGGATTTAATTAATTTCTAGAAACATGATTTTTTCAATATAAAAGTTCATAGTCTCTTTTGTTGACCTAATCGTGACCTGAAGAAACTCTCTTTAATTACTTTGTCATGAAACCAATAAACTTCGCCTTTTCAACATGTTGCAGTATTGTTCCCAAACTGCGATGCCCACCATGAATTTGACAAGTTCTTCCCCAAAAGTATTATAATAAATGCTTTTTATATGTGAACTTGTATTTAAAGTGTTCATTATTAAAATCCTGTCATGAACCAAAAAACTTCTCATCATCTCTGACATAGTCAGATACTATCATACTGGAATTATACAAGGAAAAAGCATATGGGAAGATATTTTGGTAGATGAGTCACTTTATAGCTTCTGGAAACTACCATTAACTTGACTTATCCTTTTACAGATGTCACGTCAATGCCCTAAACATGAGATAGAGTCATTATTACACTGAAGTATTTTCAGTCTGTCCCTCAACAAAATATATTTTCCCAGATAATTTTATCTTAATAAGACCATGGCTGCAATCAGAGTACAGTGGATATGAAGTAATGTTGTAATGACAACAAGATGTAATCTGCAATATGGTTTAAAAAAAATGTTTTCTGGATGACCTTGGTGTCTTGGTGGTCTACCTATATGTATATGTAACAGTTCTTATAAGAACACATGAAGTTAGAAAATGAGCATATGTTTGGAACATAGGGTCCATGTTCAGGAACCAACATAGATTGACCTTTGCAAGCTACAGTCCCTCATTTTATGTTGCCAGGAATTTCAGCTGCTTCTGTATAGTTTTCAAGACAGAGATATGTAGAAATGAGAATAAAGGACTGTGAAGTCGGTGATGAGCAAATGGAGCGATTTGACAGTGTTTCAATACTAATCTATGGGTACTCAGCAAGAATAACTTTTTATTTTAGAAATCATGCATACATCTTGGTCTGTCAAGTCCTCTTTCAAAAGTAATCTTCATCTGTACATCCAAGAACCTTTGAGGTGTTCAAGCACCTCCCTACCACTGACTGGCTCCATAAAGAGTCAGCATATTTACCTACAACAGGATATTCCCAAATAACATTTGGAAATGAAATTTGGGTTTCTGTCTTATTCCTGAAGGACTGTCAAAAATTATATCTCCTTTCTCAGGCACATATTAACACCTAATTGCATACTGAGAGTTCTAATGATATAGCAAGCTCATATGTAAAATAATATAAAATACCGTTAATAGTATGATGGTGAGTTTGCCTAGAAAGGATTACAATTATTTTTGACTCACTGAAATGTTGACATTCTAATACCTATTGTACTTAACGTAAATAGTACCACTCTGTTTAACCAATCCTGATTATTCAGAATTCATACAGAAAATATATCTTTCAAATCTTATCCTGTAGATAAAACTGACTGAAAAAAACAACCAACCAACCAAAAAAGGCAATGATTTAAAATGTTTTAAATAATTTTGTTGATTGATATTATTGCATTATACAGTAGAACCATAGTTATTTTTTCATAACACATTAAGAGGGAAGGGAGAGATAAAGCAAATACTTATTCCCTATATAATTTATTTACTAATTATCATTAAAGCATTTTGTATGATCCATTCTTGCCTGATTTCATTCGGTCTCATTGGATTCTGAAAAGTCTTCAGGCAAAAGATATTGATGGCTTCTTCCTAATTACTGATTATGGCCTTTACACTATTTTAGTACTACTTGACCTTTCAGCAGCATTTAATGATGGCAGTCATGGGATCTTGCTATAAATTTTTGAGACATACAGTAGCCCTGGTGTTTCTGACTTTTTCAGTCTGCCTCTCCCTCCACTTTACCACTCATCCAGAATTTGCCAATGTGGTCACTTGTGTCTCTCATTTTGCAACTATTTTAATTGAAATTCCATACTTGGATTAAGGTTTCTTCTAAACTACTGCACCTGATTTTGTCATTGTTTAGTATTTAGCAGCGTATATTCATAGTAAAAAAAATGGTGTTATCATGAAGCTCTTTGTACTGACACTTAACCCTGTGTACTGACACACACCCACGGTTCAGGAAGATTCAGGAGAAAGGAATATCATCGTATTAATAGTAGAAAATTATGAGTTTCAGAAAATCATGGTGTTTACATAGCTGATTCTGTTTTACTCAGTAAAATAAAGCTGAAATGCAGTAGAACAATGACATTTGTTCAAGGTGAGATTTACCCATGTGCAGAAAGCTTCTTTTGTAATTACAAAACTATTTTGGACTTGTTAGTGAAGTGAAAAGTCCTATTGTCACAGAGAGTTGGCTCTATGCACAGAAGTAAATTTTGTCACAAAAAGGAAAGCTCAGACGTTCACCAAGGCAACATGGAATAACGAATACACTTTTTTCCCCATCTTGCAAGAAAATAAGCTAATAGGGTACAATAAACACTTATATGTGCCTGCTTTTTTTCCAATTATTAAAGCATTTATTTGAGCCTATTGACAACAAGATATTCACCTCTGTGTGTTTCTACAAACTGGGGATGGTTGACAAAAGTTAATTTTGAAACAGGTTCTAACAATGGCAGTAATTTGAATGGCAGATGAAAGAGTAAAAGGAGAAGCTGATGGCACTCTAGAGGGACCTGAGTGCTAGATATTGAGCAAAGGCATACATTACCATCTAGGAAGGGTTGCTACTTAAAAGGAGAGTCCAAACATTTTTCAGCTGTTATCCATGACTCAAATTTAAAAAAATTGTTTGCTTTTTAATCCTGTTTGTTCATTTAAGAGATGTATAATTTTAAGCTTATCTTTTTCCTGTTTGAATTGTTAGTAGGATTTTTTCAGAAAAAAACCCCAATCCTAAGTCCTATTATTTAGAAAATTATTCTTTGAGAGTTTACTCTATTATGTCTTTCTGAATACTATAACTGTTATAAAATGAGGAAATGAGAACAGATGTCAGTGTATCATTGCTTAAGGAGGTTGTTTTTTGCAGGGGGTTGGAGCTTTTGGGTGGTTGTTCGGGTTTTTATGGATTGGTTTGTTGTTTTTTTGGGGGGGGGTTGTGAGTGTGTGTCGGTTTGTGCTTTTTTTTTTTTAAATATCATTACTGCAAAAAGAGAGAAAATCTGAAAAAAAAGAGATAAGAAATCAGCTTGATCATCTTTTATATTAAGTGAAATTATTTTAAACAATGTAAGGTGAGTTAAATGCATGCATATTTTATAGTAAATGCCACTGAAGGACGCTACAGAGAAAATAATAGGATTGTTTCAGGGGTTATGTATCTGTTGGTTTTTTTTTTTTTCATTCATGCATTGTATGAATTATGAAAAAAGCACTTAATGAGGTTACTGCTAATTTCTTACCAGGTACGAATCTCCATTTCAGTTATCAAGAATGAGATTACTGATGAAAATACTTGTTTTATCAGTGTAGTGTCTTTTTCTGCAGTAATTTTGTGGTAGTTATTTGGAGTATCAAATTAGATCCAGGAAGCTTTTGATCTCTTATGCTCACTCATACATTAAAAAAAGAAATCAATCTAAACAAACGTGTGCTTCTGACACATATCTTCAAATGTCATTTTATCAAAGAAGGAATTTTTGTGACTGCACAGTGGAGTGCAGCACCATCAGACTTTTCAAATAAAATACGAACACTTTAATCAGATAAAGATAAGAATAACATTGAATAATAACAATTGAATACAATGGATAGACTGTAGATTAAGGAGTTCTATATTGCGTTTCATTCTTAGCTGAGAAATAAAAATTACTACAACAGGTAAGTCTTTATATTCAAAGACTATCTCCAGCATTTTTTTGCAGATAAATTAATTTTAAGAATAAATACTACATCAGGTATTACATTTGAATAATTTTTTTCTTGATTTGTTACCATTACAGGAGGACATTGAAACATATTCTTTCAATGTAGACATTTCATATTACACAATAAACGTTCTGTCCTGGAATCTGGAATAAT
The DNA here is from genome assembly GCA_003993805.1 of Himantopus leucocephalus. Lineage (NCBI taxonomy): Eukaryota > Metazoa > Chordata > Aves > Charadriiformes > Recurvirostridae > Himantopus > Himantopus leucocephalus. The sequence continues at coordinate 35,806,827 of RSEF01000005.1, read as the reverse complement.
TAAGACAGCCCATTGCTTTTGTCCCTGATATGCCACCGTCTTTGATGTACTGTTCCTTCCTATGTTCAGTTGGGTGTCTCCCAACATGACTGAGAAGTCAGCTGATCACAGGAAGTAAAAAAAAAAAGACTGATAACCAAATTTCCCCTACTGAACCCCATTTGGAGTCTGTTTTAAACTCTTCTGAAGACACTGTATTAGTAACCAACTTTTGTATCAAGTTTGTTTCTCTTTACTGACAGCCAAGACGATGTAGCTTCTCCTGACCATCCATAGAAACAAAGATTTGCTTGGCTGGAGACAAGCTGTTGCTTGTCCAGATGTTCTAATGTAACAGCTGAGAGATACTTTATTCAAATTTTTCTTTTATGGGTGTCATGGGTTAAGCCTGGTAGGCAGCAAAGCCCCACACAGCTGATTGCTCACTCCTCCCCAGGTGGGATGGGGAAGAGAATCAAAAGGGTAAAAGTGAGAAAACTCATGGTTTGAGATAAAGACAGTTTAATAGGTAAAGCAAAAGCTGCATGTGCAAGGAAAGCAAAATAAGGAAATAATTCACTACTTCCCATCAGCAGGCAGATGTTTAGCCCCTTTCCTGAAAAGCAGGGCTTTGTCATGTTTAACTTGGGAATACAGATGCTGTAACTCCAAATGTCTGTGCACCCCCCCGCCGCCTTTGCCCAACTTTTACTGCTGAGCGTATACCCCATGGCATAGGCTATCCCTTTGGTCACTTTGGGTCAGTTGTGTGGTGGTGCAGCCTTCCCTGGGCCACGTTGCAATGTCAGGACCAGCCAACATTGTGTTCTTGTCTTGGTTATGAGTGCAGTGAGCTGAATCGATCTGGCACTTTCTTTTCTTGGCTACAAGTGCAATGAGTTGGGACAATCTGGTACTGTCTTGTCCTGGTCACAAGTACAGTGAGTTGGGAAGATTAGGCACTCCCTAACCATACCTGAAACTCCTGCTGTATGGATCATAGCCTGATCTGGAAGGTGCCAGAATTACCTGACAAGAATTGTGGCCAAAATGGAAAAACACTGACCAAAGTCAATCATCTCATGATCCTATAAACAGCGATCTTAAGTGAGACCCTTTGAGCTCTCCAGGATTGCAGCTGGCTGTGACCCAATATCTCCCCCTCATCTGGGATGCCTCTCAGGGTAGATTTTGCAACCATTTCAAAGACGGTCCACTGACAGATGCTGACAAATAAGAAGGGTTCAAAGATTGTCTGCTGACCAACACCAACGACGGCTAAGAGTTAGTAATTCACTACTGTTGGATTTCTTGAGGTTTCAAAGATTTAGTACCAATAAGTTACTGCAATTTGCAAAGAGAAAGAAAAATTTTGATCATATATAGACCTCTGTATCTATGTTTGTATGCATGTTTGTGTGTGTGCGATTTGATTTAGGAAACTTTGTCGTAAGTCTCGTGTGAACCTTGCCATTTTTGAATCTTTAAGTCGCTGTGTTGATTATAGCAAATTTTATTAAATCACTGTGATAATTGGCTGATGATTAAGCTGTATGATTTTAACAATACTTAATCTTGTGATTTACCATAACAGTGTTAATAAATCTTAAATTGCTGCTACTTCAAAGTTGTGTAGGATCCATAATCACTCATTTCATGACAAATTGGCGTAGTCAGCAGGATTCTAAAATCAAATTTACAACAAACTGGTGTAGTCGGCAGGATCGTAAAATCTACTTTCATGACAAGCTGTCCTGGCTGTGTCCCCTTCCAAATTTCAGCCTACTAGGTGGTGGGGCAGCATGAGAAACAGAAAAGGCCTCGATGATGTGTAAGCACTGCTCATCAAAAACTAAAATATAGCACTATATACCTTGTCTTTCTTATGACATGGCTATGGCAATAAAGATGTTGAGCTGTTTTGATGAACTTGCAATCATAAGTTGACAAAGCTTGGCAGAAGACAATGCATGAGAGTGAGTGGAACACAGAAGCAGCTCGCTCACATGGCAGAGCATTCCTGTGGATGTTGGATACGAATGGTCAGAAAATAGACTGTTTTTAAAGCCTTTAAAAATTCCTTCAGTGTCCAGCTTAGTGTTTTTTTGCTAAAAGCTTTGATTGTGCAACAGAGAAACACTGACATAATGTTACCTTTAGCTCCTGTTTATCATATTTAAAAGATCATTTTTTCTTATATTTCAAAATACATGTCTTACAATGTAGTGCATGAAATTTTATACTTATGATAGCACAGCTGTACACAGGGCAATGTGCCTTGCCGTTACTCATTGAGTTTCATTTGTTATGCATTGATAATAATGCCAGTCTCATTCCTGTGATATTAATGGAAAGAACATGCTGGCATTTTAAATAGAGCCTCTGATTTTTGGCATTATTCAGCTGAATAACTATTTAAAAATTGCACACAAATATTTGCTATACAGCACAATTACTGAAGTGCATTATAAGCGTAAGAACATTATAAGATTGGTGGATTGTGAACTTTAAAAATGAGAAATTTAAAATTACTCCTGAAGTGAAAGTGTTGCCAGACAACGTGTGATGACAACGATGATGATGATGGATAGATAAGTGCAATAAAGAAATGAAGATTTTTTTTAGAACTCAGTAGTTTTTGCTATGCATTAAACCTTGAAAATGTTGAATATACTTTTAGCAAAATGAGGCACTTCTGTAGAAGATTTTGCAAGTTGATGATAAGCAACATACTGCAAATTTGCAAGCGTCCTGAAAAAGTCCTTACTTAAACATGAATAAAGATGATAATAAAAACATCTGTCTAAAATTATCTTTTAAATATATGAAGAATACCAAGTGAACATATGAGAGTATCAACATACTTTTGAGAATTACTTTTACTATGTCTTATTACTTGTGATTTTTGAAAGACAATGAAGTTGACATAATTTGCCATTAGTTATTACAGTTTTTAATGAAAAGTTAGAAATGAAATGTACTACAAGTTTTCATTTCTTTGGTATTGTATATCCCTAAAATACATGCTTTATATTAAATAGATTATATAGTGTGTATAGCAGTTGCCAGAGTAAATTAATCACATATCCTGTGACCATAAAATACCAATGTATTAAGCAACTTATCTCTTATTGCAGTAGAAATCAGATATTGCAGTTTCTCAATACTGTAGATCCCAAGGCTTATTGTATATAAAATATATTTTATTCCCTAGAATTTTGAATTCATTCCTATGCCAGAATTCTAAACATATATTTGTTTGAAACCATATATAATCAATGGCATTATAATGAATAAATTATAATAGCTGAGCTCATTTCCCGTTGTTTCATTTGATCTTCAAGGAGCACTCTGTAATCCTCATTTTGTCAAACCGACATAAGGCAATATATTCTAAACATTAGGGTGTTTTACTAGTGACCTTTGCTCTGGAGTAATATCTACTCTGAACCACTGAAATTCTTTAGCAGTCTGTCAGAATCTTTGTCAGCAATCACTTTCTTAGTGCACTTTATTTCCTCTCTCTTAAGTAGTTTTAAGTTCAGAATGAGGCTCTTTACTCCCTTAGAGTTAGAGAATTACGTTACTTTTCCTTGTTTATGTTACTGCTGCTTGGGTTAGTCATTCATCTCTGCTTCAGCTGTCTGTCTCGTTAACAGAGCTTTTGACCAAACCTCTTAATGTGAACTTGTTGTACTGATGGCCACTCAACCGGAATATCAAAAGGAAATTAGTCTTACTTCATATGTGTTTATAGTAATGTATTATTAAACTTAAAAGAGAACAGTTCTATTCTCAGTTTTAGGGACCGCTGACTTAATTAATAAGATTGATTAATTAATAGTTTGCAACTAGTGTCTCTTTCTTCCCTGAATCCGGGGAATGAAAAGGCAGTGTGTGTAAACAGTAACCTGGCGTAACCATCCTGATCAAAATGACAGCCTTAAAATGTAAGGAACATGTTTAGTTTGTGTTGCTAGTTCTGCAAGGCTGATCTCCAAGGGGAACCTTCCAGAGAGGAAGTGAGACTTCCCGACCTCCCTGATTGCTGTAGCAGTTGCAGAGGGACTGAAAGCGAGTTTCCTTCAGTCATCTGAGACAATTATATACAGTATCAAAGATAAGGTTTATGTCTTGTTCCCATTTCTCCACCGACAAATGTTTACTTTGCCTTTGTTGTTTTCCTTATTCCAAAACTAAAAGAGTTTTGGAACTGAACGAGCAACATTAGCCCATCTTGGACTGAAAAATGTAAATCAGAAAAGCTGCTCTAATTGGCATTTTCGTTGAAAATTTTTTCAGAGAGATCCAAGAAGGAAGCAGCGCAAACAGAAATCTCATGAGCAGTCTCTTCAGTTCAGAGCTGGGATAGACTAAAAGACACAAAACGGAGCTGAATGGCTAGTCCAGAGCTGAGACAGGCAGGCCTGAGATACCAGCAGTCTGACGATACTCCCTGCACTGCATATATTCCATCAGTCTGGCAGCACTGAATTCATTTAAGGGGGGACTCGTGATATGTGCCTGATTTCTGTAGCGTGCATATGTAATTTGTTTGCTCTTGGCTAACAACTTTTTTTTTTTTTCATTTTTTGTTTTCCTTCTTTCCACCTTATCTCAGTCTTTCTTGAAACAGATGAATCTCAAAAAATAAACAAAAAATACTGGCAGCTTTCAGGCTACCTTTCCATCTTGAACTTAACAGGCAAATGGTATGGAACTTGTAAGCACAGTAGTCAAAGCTGCCTTTGCAATCTGTTGTTTGGCAATTTGCAATTAGTGGGTGGAAAGATTTAAATGTTTTAAGAGATGTAATTTTCCTATCGCAGATCTTAGCACTTCAGCTATGATTTTCCTCTTCACAGAAAGAAGTGGGTGAAGAAAGCGAGGAGAAGAGTTTTTGAGGTGGCCAAATGATCTTAACACTTCTTTCAAATTTTGGCAGCTTTCGTGCCCTGATTTTTGCAGACAGACCTCTCAGCCCAATCCAAAGTTTCTGAGCGCAAAATGCGGAAAGATCTTCTGGCAGGAATCATCAAAATTGGTGCCTTCGTTACAAAGGAATTCCGCATCAGGTCTTGGCTCTGTGGAAATTTCACAGCACCTCTCTCTTACAACCTTAATTCTATGAGATGCTAGAATACTGAGTAATGGCATGAAAACAACCTAAACCAGACCTCTGTATTTAAAAGGTGGGACAATGTTAAGACTGAAGCCATAATTGGGTATCTTCTGTGTTAAAAGTCATTAAAGTTATATTCAGGGTATATAAATCAAAAAAGAATTGTAAAAAAATAGCTCTCCAGATGATCTTGTTAGGTCCTGCAGACTTTGTGCCTGGTGTGACAGCTACTGGGGAAAGCAGCATGAGTGGATTTGGTGCCACCGACTGGAGTCAGAGTGGGGACGTAGAGGACTTTGGCCTGTGGTGCCAGCAACTGGGAAGAATGGATGGTCTCAGTGCCAGATACTGGAGTGTGCAAAGGTCTCTGCTGCCAGCTGCTGGGGTGGGAATGGTGTTTGTCCTGAAAACCAGCTACTGGGGGGACTGGTGTGAGTGAGGCAAGTGAGGGGCTCAACACCAGCAGCTGGAGCAGAACTACGAGTCACAGCCCCTGTGCCTAAAGCCTGCTGCTGGAGGGGTCCAAGCGCCTGTATCTGCCCCAAAATGGTGTGTGATGGGGTTTGCATGTCTCATTTGCTAGCAAACTTCAAGCTGGACCAGCCAGTGGGTAGAAGGCCTTTGGTCCAGCAATGAGTATCAGGGCAGGGTGTCTGTGTTGGTATTTGGGGGAACGTGTGAGTGTGGAGTGCCTGAGAAACAAGTGTAAGTGTGTATATCTGTCTGCTGGTGAGCATCAAGCTGAACTTGTGGAAGAGTAGGAGACCTGAAAAAAGGCTTATAGGGCCTGGGGTCCAGGCAGTGGTATTGGACGGACAGAGGGACCGTGCTGTGCCAGTACTCAGGGTGGTCCACGAATGTCCTTGTGAATCTTCTGAATCTGGAGCATGATGTGTGTGTCCTTTCACTCATGAAGTTCAGTCTCTACCAGACACAGAGGAGGAAGGCGACTTGTCTGTCTGTACTTACCTTTTATACAAGTCGCACATAGCTGCTGTTAAAGGCAGCACTTTGTCAGTGGCAGTCCGTGCAGCTGGCCATGCACGTTATGTGGGGAACATGTTGAGCTTCGCTACTGGTTGAATCTGCAAAAAAGCAGCAGTTACGTCTCTCAGTCTGGCCAGAGACTTCATGGTCCCTGGATGTCCAGGCCTGTGCTCCAGGAGCAGGGCAGGAGGAATTCCTGGGCATGGAGTTGCTAGGAGCAGCTGCTGCTCCTAACAACCCTTAACAACTGGGATGCATTTTCAGTGAATCTGTGGAATAAATAATAATAGATGATGAGTACTTAAAAAAGTAAACCAGTTACAGATTATAGCCATGCAGAGACTAAAAACCTGGTGCTTCCCTTGTTGCATAGCAGCAAATCTCAGTGACAATAGCTATAGCAAAAATTGTTAAAACATGGAAATAGTATTAATTTATACTACTTTTCAAACCCACCATTTATTCCAAAATATTAGAAAGACTAGAATTTTGATCAAAAGTGTAAAATCCAGCAGACTAATCTGAAGTGTTCAGTCCATATACTTGTCCAGAATAAAGCTGGTTGGATTATGGGACTTTACAGGACAGAATCTATTGTTTTAATTTTTCAGTGGGGGAAAATTACTTCAAAATTATAAAAATAAAAAGCTTATTTTTATTCCAAAGTGAATCTTTGGTCCAAGAAAGTGTAAGGTGAAACAGCATATACAGCAGTATAAACAGTTTCTAATGCACTGTCCTGATTTTCCTTATTTTTAACCTCCTGTGATATCTGCCTGAGGGAAACTACTCAGTTTTGATTATCAGAGTGAATACTCTTGGTCATGACTGACTATGTATGAGGGTGTGGTTTATTGCTCTCAGTATATACTCACTCTCTGAGTACAAAAAACCACTTACAATTTTTCTTCAAAATTTTGACCTCAAGAAACTACATGCACAGGAGAGGGTCAGAGTCAGTCCTTGGGAAACAGAAAAATCCACAGAATGGATGTGGCTTCAGCTGGGAATAAATCTACTGGGAATCTCACATGAAATAAAGCAGAAGTGAAGTAAAAGCATTATAAACTTTCACAAAGTATATTTTATATTTCCTTTTTTGCCATTTTGGTGTGCAGAATCCTATTTCACGGTAGAACAGGACCTAGAATGTGAAAAATACAAAATTAAGGTTGTTTTCACTCTGTTATAACTGATAAGCATGTATAACTTGGCTTCAGTAAAGTAGTTAGCACTAGAGATTTTCTCTGACATTCAATTAGTAAGTGAGTTTTATAAAGCTATCTCCTTAGTTATAAATGCCAACAAATACAGGCAGGAAAAAATATAATTTGCAGTTATAAAGTTCTGTCCTATTATTCTCTTTAGTGCTAACATTGTCCAGATTACTTATTAACAACAAAACTGTTTAAATTTCTGTACTTGAATGTAGACATATAATTTATTCAACAAGTTAGCCAAATATAATTTATTTCTTCATACTTTAATCACCAATTTCTTCTGTGGCAGTTACAATAGCTAATAATTTCAGCTTCAGTGTCTCCTGTGCTACCAACACTTTTCAGAAGACACCAAAAACACTGACGTGAGAGTATAAAATAGTAAATTACTTGCAAATAAGTATTCTGCCTTACACATAATTCTGTATTTTTATGTTAAAACCTCTGAACTCAGTAGCTGTAAACAACTTCACTCAGACCTTAGCGTACTTGATATTAGCCTGGTTAGGTCTGGTCTGATCTACACTAAAAACAAGTGATTCATTTCCTTATAAATATTTTTTTTAAGAACTTTGCTAATTGTTTGGTGAAGTCCCTTGGACTCCTTTTTCATTGCATCAGTATGTCCCAGAAAAAGCACATTTTCTAAGGAAAGGGCATTTCTAGTTACAGAAATATTCATATGTGGAAAATTACATGCTATTTCTCCCATGTGAAATTCAGCCAAACTTTATTTCTTTCTTACAAACATTTCAGAACAGCAGAAATGTTTTCTCTATTTTGTTCCTCGGCAAATTTTTTTTTTGTTCCAACTGACCATGGGGCACTCTGCCCATGGAGTATACAAAGTAATGCCTATTTCAGAAAAAGAGAAAAAGAAAAAGGAAGAAGGAAAAGAAAGTGTAAAATATTTTACTTTGATTCCAGTTTCACTAGCCACTTCAGATCACTGAATAGACTGCTTTTTTTGCACACATGCCTATCTGCTGGGGTGTTGCATGTGCACTTTTTCACAATACAAGAAAGAAAATATATTTTTGCTTGGCTGAAGTTGCAGTTAACAGTATTTTGGCCAATGATCCTTATGTTTCTCTGTTTCGTTCATATTCATATTTTTATATACACTAAATCAATAATTTCAGTGTTCCACTTTGATAACTTGAATCTGATTTTCTAAAATTCTTTTTGAATAACATTTCACGTATTCAGAGCTGTCCAGTTCAGTTGTCACAGCGAATTCAAGATATTTTTGCCCCTTCTTTCTCACTTCGAGTTTCTAAAATAATGGGAGAAACAAAATTCTTAGCCATAAGAACAAACTAGTCTTACTGCAGCAGTACTCCCTTAGGGACTTAACTGCAAAAAATCAATGCTATCTTAGCAAATGGAAATTTAAGTATATATTTGGGACGGTTTTCAGAAGAACAGAAAATTCATATCTTGATATGAAGTTAACATACCTGCTGAAAGTCTTTTGCCTTTTTTGAATCAGAAGTATTTTTCAGCTTCTTGTTAAAAGGCTGCCAGAATTTTTAACATTGGCAAAGCAAATATTTCCTTCAGTCTCAAAAGTGAAATTAATACATTCATGGGCTATTTATTAAAGAAAAGTTTAAAAGGTTGAATCCAGAGACTAACATTGGCTAGTACTAGACAATATTTTGAATGTGAAGACTCCCCATGTCTTATAGTAAAAACAGTTTGTCATCTTTGGTTGACTATTGTGACCTTTGGGTATCCAAATTTTTTTATTAAGAAAACTCTAAGGGGTTTTTTTTTTGGCACAGTTTTTTAGGTTTGGTTGGTTTGGGTTGGATTTTTTTGGGGGGGTATGTGTAACCTTCCATTCAGTTAGCAAGATTGTGTGCCTTCCTGCCTGTTGTGTCCATACAAATTCAAGGTAAACTAGTTTCTGTGGGATCTGAATAACACTTAGCAGACTAGTCAAATGTTTCATCATAACCCTCTGTAACAGTCTCTTTACACCCTCACCATGCTTACTATTTTCTTGTAATTGTCTTTCCTCTTTTAAGTATTTCACATTTTGGCTGACATAACAATTGCATTCTGCTTCTGGAGGGAGAATGTGTTTCACCGAGTTTAGAAATCAGTAGATGCCAAATACCACTACCATTACACAGTGTAAAAAAACCACACCCTGCCTAGTGGTTCACATCAAGATGTGAAGCAGAAGGAATAACTGGAACAGACCCTTCCTGAGATTCACTGCTTAAAGAAGCAAATCAACTTGCTCTGAATCACCTCAAATCCCGAATGTTATTGCCAATTAAACTACAAATTACTGCTAAAACCATGATTAAGTATTGAGACAGTAGTTTATATCTGCTCTATATGAGAATATTCCATATAACTTCTCACCATGCTCTAGAAATAATGAGCACAACTCTTGACATCAAAAGAATTACCAGATTTAAAAAAGAAAAAATCAGACATTATAAAATATTTTAATAAATATTACTCAAGCATGGAAAATGCAAGTGATTCTTTTGATACCACACTATAGCTCCTTCTGTGAAGAAAATAGAAACCCTGAAGAATATAATGTGTTGCCCAAGGCAGGTCTGTACCATTAAAATCTATTTCCTTCCTCCTGGAGAATTAAAAGAGGATAAAAAGTTAGAATGAAGCAATAAAATCATTGCTAGGAAACTGCAGTTAGATGATGATTATTATTATTGTTTTTTGTATTTTGTTTTCAACCATAAGATTGTTTGAACAATTGTTATTTGAACGCTGTCTGAAAAGACAAATAAAACCCCAATAATTGCTTCATGGGGTTCACTTTTATTATAAATTGTGTTTTGGTAAAATGAACCTTTCTGTGTAATTGACATTTTAAATCTATTATGTAGAAATACATATATATTTTCTGTGTGATTTTGAGTTCAGTTATTTGACCTTTCTCAGTCTTTCATCATCCTTGTCTTCTCCCTCTATTTTATACCAGTTCACTGATATAAGAGAAAGGCTGGACTGCAATGCCCATAATGCGCATCATTGTATCCCCAGATATTGAACAGACACAGCTCAAGACAAGATTTTTATGGTCACTATGCATCTTTTCTAAGCAGGAAGCTACTTCCAAAATAAGACTAAATCCTAGAAAAGAAATTGTAATATAAATGACAGCAGAAACAATGGAAACATAGATATACACAGTTAGTGCTGTAGCATGTCAAAATGAAGATTTCTTCCAGAAAATAAAGAAAAATCAGAGTATCATGATCTATAAAAATCAAAACATTTTCATTTTAACCAGAACTTTCTCAATGAAACCTTTGACAGGAAATGTCCAAGTGACATTATGGGTTGGAAACTTTTGCAAAAGTTGTCTATTAGACATGAAAGCTAAAACCGAAATGTATGCATTTTGTGCAAGATTTTTTTTTAGATACCAAATTATATTAAAATCATGCACATGATGGAATAGTTCATCTTTATCTGTGAAGATACTGTATTGCATAATTAAAGAACAGGTTGTGCATATATCTTTGCAGACTGTGGGACTAAAATTAACCAGTTTTTAGTTAAAAACCTTTTGAATTGTAGGGTGTTCCCATAAACAATATTTTAACATTCCTTAAGTGTTATGAAATTTCCAGCATTTGCTGGTTGCCTTGGTTGCAGCCGGTAACAGATGTTTCAAAACATAAGCCAGGTCATGAGCCACAGAACTGAATAAACAGCTTTAAAAAAAAAAAGAAAAAAAGAAAAAAAAAGATATGAAATACTATCTTAGTTTATAATGCTAGCTAAGTTGCAAAATTTCCACTGGCTTGGCTCTTCCTTTGTTTCTTGCTTTAAACAGAACCAGAAACTTAGTCTGAGTCAAGCAAGCCCCAGTTTACATTACTGTGCCAAGTTTCAGATGTCATTTATTCTCTGTCATTAAATCATAAACAGACTTTTCATTTACTGAAAATTTAGAAGAGAGGAAGTATGGTCCAAAATGTTTATTTTGGAGCATGGTGTTCTACAAAATTTTGGGATTTCTAGTAACCTCAGTTGTCTAGAGGAGAGGGAGAAATGGAGTTTCCAAGGTGTATTTTGCTCTCAAATGCTCATAACTTTTTTTTCATAAAAATAACCAGCTCTTACTTATGTGCTGCATCTTGGGTCATTCTTTATTGGTTGGGTTCCTCATTCACTCTTTTTGCTTGCTTGCATACATCTATTTGTAAGTGGTAACGGAAACCTGGGCACATTTGCATAATACCAGTATATCTCAAGAAAGAATACTTCTTTTTTTCCTCTGCTTTTGCAGGCACCTTTTCAGTTCACAAAAAAGCTGCTATTGCTTTGGGAGTCTGACTAGAGATGATGGTGTTTATTACTGGTCTGATATTGCATTCAAAACTCCCAGTGCTTCTGTTGGAAAAGCAGAAATGTTTATGAGATGCAGTGAGGTATTCAAGGTATTGTATGTTAAGACATTGTTTTTCACCAAATGATTTTGATACTAAACCTGCTTTGAGATTTATATTGGGTAGAGGACAAAGGCAATAGGCAATTATTTTATATCTTTTCCAGTTACATGTGTCTAAATTTGCCAGAGAGTAGTGTTGTAGAAAATGACCTAGAGGTCAAAACATTTAGAGTGCTTCCCTCCTAATCCCTTTTTTATTATTATTTTTCCATTGATCTTGTTGAAATTTGGAGGAGAGCTGTGGATACTGCAGTTCTGCAGACTTTTCAATAGAACTTGAAGCTGTGTGAAAGAGACTCTTTGAATCCAGTTAAAACAGTTTTATCTGACTGTTCACTGATTCCTCTTCACTGGTCACTATCTGCCTGTGGCAAAGCGCTTCTCCTCGTGATTGTGAAGATTACTCTCCACAATGCTCCTTCTGACAGTGTGAATATTGACTTGCACTTATAAAGGTCAGGCAGCTCCTACAGTTATTGGGAGTGAGAACACTAACTCCAGCAAGGCGCTCTGAGAAGAATTTAACCTTCAAATTACAAAACAGAGTGCTCAGCAGAGCCAGGAGTTCAGCCAACTTGAAAGTTAACCTTACTTCTCTGCAAATACAAATGTGGACTTCAATGTTGCCCCAGCAAAAGAAAAAAAAATAAATAAAAAAAAATCAAACAACTAAGTGGACAAAGGATCCAAGAGGTATACGTCTAGCAGGCATTTTATTTTATTTTTTAAAAGATTGGTAGACTGCATGGAAAGAGTCACTTTTGGATTTCTTAGCTTCCAAAACAAATAATGGCTCCTTTAGCTTTTAAGAGCCTTGTGTGGAAAGATAAACCACCCCATACATTCCTTTTCTCTATTGTTCTGACATTAGATCAAAGAAGTTTATTCCCACTGAAGCACAGCAGCCGACTTAGCTCACCTTTGAAAATTCTTCTGTATTTGCTATCATGTGAATTCAAGCTCAGAGCACAGCTTGAGGTAATTTAAGGTCTGTAGGAATTTGGCTGTCTATTAGCGATCATGTCCTGTGGTACAATACAAGAAGGATGACAGTGTAGAAGCAGAACTGCAAATGAGAATGAAGGCTCACTTTTCATCTTGATGGAGTGTAAAAAATAATATTTTTAATTTTTAATGCAACACATTTATATTGTGGCAGTAGTGGCAGTAGGCTTATATTGCATATAAATGAATATGATTCTTTGGTTTGTAGGAGGATATAGGAGACATTATGATGAAGAATATACCGGGCAAGTAACAAAAAATAAGTATGTGTAAGTCTTGGCTGCCTAGGAAAGGCATTGCTTTCTGAGTTTAAGCACCTTTTTTTTTTTTTTTATTTAATGCATTGTAACTTTCACAGTTTTAAGTTTGACATCTGGCAGATTTTAGATAGTGTAAAAATCATCCTTAATGGCCTTTCTCCCTCATCAGTGGGGCCACCATTCAAGTAACAAAGTGCCAATCAGTTGCTCTTGTTCTTCTCTAGCTTCAAGATATTACTGGAGAGCTTTTTGCAGAGATCATGATCTCTCTGCTTGATATGCCGTTTATTATAACTATAGTTAAAGGTCTTCAGGCTTATCCATTATAACCCCCTAATTTTCTTGACTGACTTTTTTTTGTCCAGGATAAGACATAGCATGCTAAGTTTCATTCCCCCTTGACCATCCCCACCTCCCCTCAAAAACCAGATTTTACTGTATTTGAAAGACAAGGAGAAGAAAAAATAAAACAAAATTAACTGTGCTGTTTTATTTGAAATATGAAAATGAAAGATTAACAAACAGAATCGTTTAAGGTGTTTCATTGTACTGCTACAGATCTAATTAAATTGATTTTTTAAATGAAAATGAAATTTCATGGGCAATTAGAGTGTGAAATAAATCACTTCTTATGGAAAAAGAATACAGTATGAAATCAGAGAAAAGACGTGAATTAGACGCAGCATTTAAGCTGAGTGAAGAAAATAACTAAGGGTATTCCTCTTCTCTGGACATTACTTAAACCACTGTGCCTCAGGTTATAATTTATTTTTTGCTTATTAAGTTAATTCTGGCTCATACAGTTGTACAGTGCACTGGATAATACAAATATTTATTTTCAAAATATGTGCCAAATGGTTCCACTTGTTTCCAAAAACTAACCAGAGCAAACTTACAATATTCTTTTGGTATAAAATTAATGGAATACTGGACTACTTTTTGGCCATTACAACACGGCAATAAGCTTTCTGGGCTAAAAACTGTTAAAATCCTGTGAGCAGATATTAACATTATAGAGTAAAACAGTACAGTACACTGATATTTGAACCAAACATTATCATCTTTTTAATATGTGATCATATTTACTAATGCCAAATTCATAAAAATATAACACAGCATTTAAGCACTGACTTAAACATAAGTTCCAGACAGGTTTTTGTATTTTAAAACTCGTTATACAGTTTATAGAACAGAAATATGTGCTTTTTATATACTGTCCTGACTAAAATTATCCTAGTCAAACTTTTATTTATTCGGGTTTGTACAATCAAAACCAAGCCAAACTCTCAGAATAAACAATGACATTTCTGAGTTACTCTATAAAGAAAATACTGTCCTTCTTTAAAGTATTGTGCAATGTAGGAGAGCTCATTTTCAAAATTAAAAATAACAGAAAAAATATCTGCTTTCTTCTCTTATTTTAACTTCAGAACTGTTTGTTTCTGAATATCTTCATTGTCAAGATTACACTGCAGATGAATTTAAAACCATTTTATCAGTCCACACTCAAACTCACTACCTGAACCACCTGACACACGTGTATTACTCATTTTGATATTCAAGTTGCTTCAAGACTTCTTCACCTGAAAATGAGACTTGGTTTGTAGAAGTTCTAGAACATACACCAAGAAGAGATGATATGAAGCACAGGAACTAGATTTCTTAATTGCTAAAGATTTCTAAAGCAATAGGGTCAGCTCAGGATTCCAGAAGCTTAAAAACGTAAAATCTAACTGAGAAAGCAGTTGAACTTGTTGTTGAATCCTAATTTCAGCTACCTTGGAAATTAATTAAGATCCTAACCTTTAATAATTATTCCTCAGAACTGTAAAGAGGAATGGGCAAGCATGAAGTGGTCATTTTTCCAAAAAGAGGAAGAAAATCAGGCCTTTCCTTGCTTGAGTGTCATTAAAAAAAACCCAACAAACCAAACAGGTACTTTTTAACTGGTTCTTCAATATGCTGCTTTGTTATTTCTTAGATTAACATAATCACGTCAAATGGTGATGAGTAAAACTTTGCAGTCTACTGTATCAGATTTACCTGGATAGATCAGGTGAACCATAGTGACTGGAGCAATTATTACCTTCCATCAGCTGAATGACTCACAAGAAGGTTTCAGAATTGGCCTTATACTGGTAGGCTGAAACAGCTCAGGAGAAAATTCATTTATAACACTGCATTTCCTATTATTTTATGATTTTAGAGCACTCTCTTTAATTTTAGTGACATTTTTATGTCATTAATTAATAGTACATTAAATAAATGTGATTTAGGATAAATATATCTTTAAAGTGTTATTGAAAACTTGTGACTTCCCTCACTTTTGAATTAATTCTTAACTGATGAAAAAAGGCCGCAGTGATTTTAAGTAGCAGCAATTGAATTGACATACTGGGATAAGTCACGCTACTGAAGTTTCTGGCACAAGGCACCACCATTACTTGATACTCTTGAAGTTATTTTGGAGGGATTAAGCTGCAACAAAGTCACTTAAGATGTGGCTTTTAGATTCCTTAATAATAATATTATTAGAAATAAATTATTACTAACTGTTATAAATAATTTTCCTGAGGCAATAAATAGCATTTTATAAAGAATAAATCAATAGCTTTCCTCAGCTAGAAGGCTTTCATTCAAATTCCAAACCTGGTGGTTGCTGTTTAAATAGAACATGTGGGGAGCAGGATTGTAAGGACATCCTTCATAGGGCAGACCAAAAGTCCATCATCCACAGCAGCGTCAACCTGCCAGGGACCAGGAGCAGATACTTATGGAAAGATTATAAGAACAAGTAAACATATGATAATAACGCTTCAGAGAAATAACTTTCTAGCTTTCATCAATCTCCATTTGAGGCACTTCCTGCACGACTGATTGCAGCTGTGTGCTTACTAGTGCTGGATGGATTCTTTTGTCCTGAATTGATGTAATTGCTTGAATTCATGTTTTAGTATCCAAAATACCTTACATAACTTTGCTCTAGTTTACACATTTAATGAAAAAAAAATAATCTCACTTTGATTGTCTTGACTGTACCACCTGACATCATTTTCTTTTGGTGTTCCTTGGGATATTTTATTACTAGAAATAATAAATAATTTTTTCCTATTTATTGTCTCTGTGTGCCTCACAACTTTGTACATGTCTAGCATAAAGCTGATTCATTGCATTGACATTCCTTTATACTATTTGGGTTCCTACAATTGTAAAATTTCAATTTCTGTGAATATCTGGCCAACAGCAATATTTTGAACAGTTTGTGCTATCTTTAACGAAAACTTACTCGCAATTTTTTAAAAAATCTATTTTTACCATCCAAAAGGCTCTTTACGATGACACTGTGGAATAGTTTTGAATACAAATACAAAGTAAAAGAGAACATTTTGTAGACAGAAGATGTCTCATTTCTATAACAAAATTACATTTTCAGATATGGAAGCCAGTTTTTCACAACATCATCTGGATATGAAAACACCGGTGATTAATTTTTTGAGTTTAAGTATTAGATGTTTCCTTATCTGCTCGTGAAATTTTTTAAAACTGGATTTAAAATTTGAAGCTTCACATATTCTCTGCTCTCTTTTATTTTCCTTCTGCTACCATCAATACTAGATTATTAGGAAAAGTCACTTTAAGTATAAGAAAAACGGCATTTGGGAGAGTAAAGCCTTACAAAAGATTGATAAATTTTTTTGCAAGAATGAACTGGCATAAATATATTTTCATTCCCTGTGGTTACTTTTCCCAAGTGGTAGTCACTAAGTGACTCACTAATAGCTACATTATGCCTTTCAACAGTACATTGATTTATTTTATGTGCAATGACAAGTTTATTCTTCATGTTTTTTGGACTAGCCTATCCAGCATTTGGTTTCTGCCAGTTCAGCAAAACTTAAATTTTCCAACAGCTACACTAGAGGTTTTACTTTCTGCAATAGATGAGTACTTTTGTTGTACTAATAAAATGAATGTATATAAAACTGTACCTCATTTCAAAAACTACCCAGCATAAAATGCAATTCTTTTAGCTCACCCGAACATAAGATCTTAAAATATTACCCACTATGTTTCATTATATCAGTTTCTCCTTTGCCCAAATGGGTGAAGACATTGTAGTTGAAATGTTTCATTGCCCCTGTTCTCACGTATGGACCAGGTTCCCTTCTCAGGCAATATTAACCATATGGCATGATAATCTCTTGTTTTGTGAATCTATCATTTGATAGATTATGGGAATCTCTGACCATAATGCCACACTGGAATTGAAGTCCAGCTGGGAAACTGGTCCACGGAGGCTGGGGACAGTAAGACACAAAGCCTGCAAGTGTTCCAAAGGCATTATTTTCCAATATGCAATCTATTATTTTATGCCTATCAGCTTTTCAGTATTCATGCAGTTTATTTTGATGGAAAGAGGTCCTTTCCACCAAAAAGCAGGTAGTTTTCAAAAGAAAATTAACTTTATTGAAAATTTGGGGTTTTTTAAACTGAAAACCAATATAGATAGAAGTGTTCCAACCAGGCTTCTTAATCTTAAAGTTCCAGTCTTATGCTGTTAAAGTTTTTGTTCACCTTCACAGTGTTAGCTTTCGCAGTACAGCTTCATTTTTTGTGTCTGTAAATTCATAGTTTGGACAGATCTCAGAGTACTGTAGATTTTTAAAAGCTTCTTTTTGCTATGTTCTATTTCTCAATACATATGCAATTGCACTAAACTTTATATCACCTCTATGATGATTTTCTATATCCCTTTTTCTATCAGTCTGTGAAGTTTTAAAATAAGAGAGGATCGCCAGTGATTCGTACTTGTTCTTTGCTTTCAAGGAGACAAACTGTTTCTTCCGATCGCAGCAAAACATATTGGGGAGGGGGTAGGGGCAGGGAACAGAAACAAAACCCCACTTTCTCCTCGACTTGTTTTTTAGATTGTTTAGTAGGAGGGTAACAGCTTGAAATCCATTACTAGTTTTGTTATCTTGCAGATCCTGTACTCTCAGGAGAGAGTGATGATCATGTTGTGACAGTGCTAGCTGGAAGCAATGTCATGTACAGGGCGTAAGCAGCTATCTAACACCCCAGATCATGAGCTGGAGGAGGGAAGATTTTTATCTGTAGGAATTCTCAAAGAACACTATTACTAAATGTTCAAACTTTCTTTGTGCTCCCTTAGGCCTGCACTCTAATACAGGCCCAGCTGCTGAAGTTGAAAGGAAGCACAGTGCAAGAAAGACGTAACTGGCAGGAGCAGAATAATAACTAAGCAGCAGTTAGGAGGTACTGTGGGGTTATTAAAATTAAACTATGCTGCCTGCTGACGTCAGATGGAGCAATCTGCCTCCTGTAGCATCCTATAAATATGCGTGAGTATAGATGTTTTTCTGTGGATACTCTTGGGGTATTTGGAAGTTATCTTCTAAAAAAAATGCAACGTGCCTTAGTGAAAGCAATAACTGTAGATCCTCGTTACAACAGAAAAGATTAAAACCTTATGTTACTCATATGCGTGGTTGTACATGACTGTGCTGATTCTGCAAAAAAGGAATAAATAGCTATATTTCCAGTACTTTTGGCGTATTTGTGGAACAATGTTCAATGACTAGAGGACATTCTTCATTGCTAGACACTTTCTCCTTCCTGGTAACGCTGTCTTCTTGATGGGTACAGTCCTGCTTAAATGCAAATAATGTAACTTTTGCTCTGATGTTACTCGTTGGATTATAGGAACCTTGAATTTGTTTTTCAGTTGAACTTGATATTTTTTCTGTGCTTTCAACTATACTATGGCTTCAAAGATCCATACTCCAACTATTATTAGCATTAATCTTGCAGTGTCACTACAATATGTTTGTACAGTAACCACTAGTTGTTGTATTGCTACTTTTATTCTGTTTATATATTAACACTAACACACAAGATTTCCTTGTATGGGAAAGGACAACCAGTGGTCCAGAGGACACAGGAGTGAACAGTGCATTTGTTCCTCTGCTGTGGGGATTTGAGGTGTGACCTTGTGCAACTCAGTTAACTGCTCTCTGCCTCAGTAGTCACCATTTGTGAAACAGAGATAATAAGCACATTGTTGAGTGAGAAACTATGCATTCTAACTTCCTTTCGAGGACACTGATGAAATACTTTCATTGCTGTCTTTTTTTTACATGAGAAGTCTTAACTGTGGCTTGAATAACAGATAGATTTACATGCTGGAAAAACCTAGAAAAATCTACGCCTTGTAGCTTGTCTGATGCCTGATTCAGCTTCCATTCTTCTGATGCCAGGTATTACTAACTGGACAGGAGATGCCTCATAAGCTCCCTGTGTCCCACTGAGAAAGATTTCTCAGCTGCCATCAGAAATCTCAGTCCTGTGGGTGTTTTGATGTGCATTTTGAACATGCATTTATGATTAAATATTTTATTTTCAGAAACGTGTGGTTTCTTTTTCTGTTTCAATCTCTTATATGTGGAGCTTCCAGTTTAAAATAACTGAGTAAAAGTGCTCTATTACAGAATTTAATACAAATTGTTACAGTGGTCTGAATACTGATGTCAGTGTGTTCAGAAAACTCATTGTTCCCAATAAACCTCAGAATCTAAGACCTCTCTCAGGTCAGTAGAAGAGCCAAAAGCCCTGTGAGATAGCTCCTCAGTGGATACGAGACCCTTGTTCACTCCCATAGAGAGGGTATCTGCACCACACCCGGTGGGGCTGCAGGAAGGAGGAAAGAATTCTCTCTTGGAATTAGAGGGAGAAATTGTCTCCCAGTTCCCACTACAATTGTTCTCTCCCAAGAAGATACACTTGTACTGGGGTCAAAGCACTGAAACCAGTGGCACAGAGGGTAGAAGTATAATAGTAAAACAGAATGTCAGAAGATGGTTGTTTCATCCCTGCAAAAAAAGCCTACAGGTGTGGAATTAGTTTTTCTACCCATAAAGATCCTCCAGAAGCATAATTTAGAACGTTATGGTGAGGCATAATTCAGGAAGAGATAAGAAAAAGGTCTGCAGGTTCTGTCACTAGAATGGAAATCACAGAGAGATTGATTATTTTGAGATGTGGTTATCAAATCCTTGCAGAAACAGAAGTTGCAAGAAGGACTTACACTAATTTCCATTGCAGCAACATTTATTGTGAAATTTATGGTTAGATCTTCTCTTGGGCAGCCACTAGAGGACAACCTGATCACATACTTTTAAGTTAGTCTGACGTTTCTACCCATAGCAGTACATAGGCACCAACAGCCTTTAATCTACAACCCCTTCCTTCCGACAAAGCTGATCTCTAAACGAAATGAAAAGTTTTACAAATATGAAACAGCAAGCACCTCACAGCTCTATTTGAGATTCTGTATGAACCTGCCCCATAAGTTTTGATCCATAAAAATATATGGAGATAAAACCGGTAGATTTTTGCACAGCTGGCAGGAAACAAAGCACAGGAATGTTCATAAAAGTAAATAAACAGGAAGTATTGAATAGTGCAACCTCTGATTTGTTGGGCCTGAACTGACGCAGGTATTTTGAAGTACCTTCATCCTATGTTTTTAATAGTATTTTACATAAATATATAGTAACTAGCCTACTGGAACATATTTATTACAGGAGTGCCAAAAGGCCTCAATGTGCCACATACAATAACATACAGTGAGAGTTTCTTCTCTAGAAGCCTTCTCTAGAACAGTTAAGGCAGAGGGGGGGATAAAAGGAAAAGGCGGGGGGAAAAGGGGTTCAGTGCAATGCACAAGTTGAAAGCAGGGGATGAATAGAGAGGCATTAACAGCATCTGTTCCACGCTCCCTCAGAGGTATCAGTGCTAGGAATGGCAAACAATTTCTCCCTGCAGAGATTTCTCTTAACTTGGAGATGAGAGTATTTGATAGCTCCTGCCTTTAAGAAAGGGAAGAATGTCTTATTTTTCTGGAAATTACTCATTTATATTGTTCTATAAGTGTGATTGGACTGTTATTCTCATGCTCATTAGAGAGGCTGACAGAAAGAAAATTACCTATTGTTCTAGCATCCCTTTCTGCTGTGTACTGCATACAAAAGCGAATTTTTCTCTGACCACAGGTTTCTATGAACTTCTTTTCTAAGATGGGACAGTCTGAATCCCACCTATTTATCCATATAAAGCACGTTGTGCAGTCTGGAAACTTCCCTCTCTCAAACGTATTTCCTTCTTCTTCCCATTTTTGACAGACTCTCCCCTGGAGTAACTCTCATTACATCCAATCTCCATCTGTCCACAGTTTGCACAATCTGAGGCACCCCCTGAAGACCTCTTTATCACTGGGATCTAAAAGGGGTTTGTGTTTTACCTCATTTTACATCGCATTAGATTTTGCAACAACAAATCAGGGCTTCTGGCCCTTAAAGGGTTAGTAACTAAACGTGCACTGAAAGCTTACTGGGGTGGGAGCAGCAAAAGCACAAAGCATTAAGTCAGAACAGTAACAGAGAAACAATGTCAGCACAAGGACAATAAACACTGTTATTCTTAGTGCTCCAGGAATAACAGCGATTATTGTTCTTGTTTTAACATCATGTTGTTTTCATAATTTTTCTGGACAACAGCATAGTGTAAGAGGAAATGCTGTGCTGACCTATATGGAGATTTTAAAATTATGAAATGGAGAGGGAGAGAAATACATTTTTACTCATGTTAATTTTGCACTGATCGGATTTTAAGAATGCTGAAACCAAAACACCTAGGCAGATGTGCATACATATTTATTTATTTGTTCTTGACAATAAGAGCTTCTGAATTATCATGGCACACAAACAGCCATGTGTATGGCCCTATAAAGGATCCCTTTCCTCTCCCTCATTTGCCCCCTCAGCCATGCATCATCCTCTTACGCTTTGCCTTTCAATAAGATTGTAAGATTTTGAAAGGGAGATCCTGTTCGTAAGTGATCACCAAGCGAGTTGAAAGCGAGTTGAATAAAGCAGCATATTGATAGTGTATCAATATTCCCGACATGAACACTGATATTGAACAGGTATTATCAAGAAAGCTGCCTTTTATGTATATCCCTGGATTTACATACACTGGGATTAAATGGATGCTGTGAATCTCTATAAACTTTGTCTATACTAATACTAGCTGGCATCATAAATCATTTTTATTATGTTCACAGTTACACCATACCCAATAGCGCCTGCAGAGTTGCTCAAAGACCACCTCACCATATGAAGGGAATTTGCCCAAAGCAAATTTCAGTACCTTGTCATACACTGAGGTCTCTACTGCGCACCACTGCATTGTCACTGTAGACCTAGCAACAGAGTATAGTAGCTGTAAAGTTACAGTTCAGTTTTCCCAGTGCTATTCCACAATGTTCGAACTCACATTTCGGTGATGATTTGGACAGCTGAGAGCCAAGTGCCAGCTGCAGAAAACACCAGTTTCAGGCCTGAAAGCATAGCTCAGCACAGCTCAGGCTTCTAATTTTCCTTAATGCCCTTTTTGAAACAGTTTTGTTAGCACCTGGTTCTACCAAACACCCTTCCACAGGATTAATTCCTAGGATACCAGGACTGATTTCCAGAGAAACATATAAAAACACTTGTAAAAATAAATAAATAAAATAACTTCTATTTTCTTTCATGTTTTTCTTCTATTTTGCAAAGTTACTTGACAAAACCAACACCATGAAATGGTGTAATTAGCATAATCATTGAGCTATTATTTGGTACACAGGCTCCATCTATTATGTCATATTGGGTATGTCTGTTCCTCTTATTTTCCTGACAAACTCTCAAAAAGAAAAGGCACAGGGATTAAGTAAGCCATTATGTATCCCAGACAAAGGCTACTCTGCTTCTTCTTTCTCTCCGGAAAGTCCAAATGACTTCTACCTTCTCAGAGTGTTCTATAAATGCTTTGTCTTTGTCCCTTTTGATTTCAGCTGCTGTAGAAGCAAAGGAGGGACATAGCATAGACTGAATTATATTGAGGGAACTTTCACCTCCAGAAATATTTTACCTTCACCACTCAGCCCCGTCCATTTCAAGTCCTTGTCAGTAAACACATGAAAGAAGGGTATAACTGCCAAAGCCATCGACAAGAAAAAGAGAAGGAAATCAAGAGAAAAACATGAACAGTATAGACTAAACTGGTCTGACCAGAAAGAGCAACAAGAGATATGTAACAAAAATCATTCAAACAAAAATCAAACTCCTTTTTTCACATGAAGCACTTGGGTAATGTGAAAGAGGGATGTGTTAAGGCTGCAGTTACCCAACCCTGCCCTAAGCAGTATGGTCGTTGCCGTTCACAAGGCATGGAAAAACGTTTGTGCAGGCCATACCATTTCAAATTATGGAATGGAGGAAATGGAAACAAATGCAACAAGAGATTGTATACAAGTGGCATTTTGCATTTACGCTGGAAAGCAGTGCCAGGCATTGCAGGGGAAGCATGAATGTGAAAGGACATCTAACCTGCTACAGTAGAACAGGGCTTTATGCAATTGGTGCAAAGCTGCATTGTACACAAGGAGCAAATAGCCTTTTAGCTGATATAACTACCTTTCTCCAATACCTAACTGATGGTAAGTGAATCACCTACAAAAGGAGAGTAGGAGGAATGGTGAGACTGGCATGCAATGAAGTTTTGCCATACAGGAGTTTACTTCAAAATTTTGAGCATTGAGTTCAATCACGGGATGTTTGTGAATCTAGAACTGAAAAAGCACCTGCCAAAAGAAACTTTGAAGCACAAGCTCCTGTCTGCTTCAAGGCAACTATACAGCTGGGGATGTAATTGCCTGTGTGAGACAGATTACAGAGAGTGGTCAAGCACATAGGTGTTTCTAACGTTTCCATGACTGGAAAACACACAGGGGACTATATTGCCAGCAAAGGTACGACTTCACAGCTCGTATAAATCAATCTAAGCTGCATTAGACTGTCAGATTCCAATACTATTTTAGTCATTGCACACGGTGCATCCAGAAACACAAGTATAAACCCCAGGGTGTGATGTTAGTGTTTCAGCTGTCCGTATAGTTTTCTACACCCTAACTCAGATACATTTACATAGTCACACACCTGACAGCCCTCAAGGCCTACCGGCAATATCTATATAGACTCCAAAAAAAGCTAGCACTTTTCAATTCAGCCAAACTCAAGCATAACAGAGGCTGCTCGTGTTCCCCAGCTTTTACAGTCAATAACCCTTAAGTTATTTCTGGAGACTGACAGAAGTTACATTAGCAAAGGCTGACTTTTCATTAGCATTTCCATTAGGTTGTGCCCAGCTCTTATGATTGACTTTGGTAAGGTTGGCCAGACCATGCCAGTAATCACATGAATGAGATAATTATAGACACAAAGGGATTTTACAGTGTTGACTCTGCTAGCCAAATTAGCTGCTGGTGGTGAGGACTGCAAGACATCTGTTATTCTTTCACTTCTTAAAAACAATTTGTCAAAACCAGTAGTGTTTATGGCTATAAAATGAAACACTGGAATAAATCTTTGATTTCAAACAGTCCAGGCATATTAAATTACTCTGCAGCTATTTAACCTTATCTCTGGAGAAATGAAGAAATGGGAATCAAAAATGGTTCTTTTAATGCATGACACTTAATGTTTGTGGTGAAGAAAATGCAAAAGTACCTATTTTGGGTCTATCGTCTTCTAGCTAAATGTGAATGGAGAAGAAAAAGAACAGAATGGAG
Organism: Himantopus leucocephalus; assembly: GCA_003993805.1. NCBI lineage: Eukaryota > Metazoa > Chordata > Aves > Charadriiformes > Recurvirostridae > Himantopus > Himantopus leucocephalus. The sequence goes on along the minus strand of RSEF01000005.1, from coordinate 35,782,118 downwards.
GCAGAGAAGTAGACAAAAATAAAGAAAAGCAAGAGCAATATTAGGAGAAAAAGCAATATTAATTGATTTTAAAACCGAATAAACTCTGGAAAGATTCCAAATGAAACTGTTCCATACAAACTCTAAAGAGTGTGTTAAAAAATAATGCAAATTCTTCAGGAGTCATTGCAATAGCCCCACCGGATTTTCTGTTTCACATATCATGAAGTTATCTAATTAAAATGGGATTATTTTTCAGATTTTCCATTGCTATTTGCTTTGCTGCTCTTTTTTATCCCAATCTTAAAGCAGCCACTGGGGACAACTATCAGAGCAGGACTTGAGTAGTATCAGCTAACATTTTAATTCTGAATTGTTATGGAATCCATCAGCAGGAGCTCCAATTTTAAATATTTTTTTCTTTTTTTTTCTCAATCCTGTACCTTTCAGTAGATTTCTCCCTGAAGTGTGGGTACAGAGATGAGAGTCTGCTTTTTGGCTAGGTTACCCTTACTCAGTTAACTATAACTGAGAACACACTAATGCTCTCATATGTACATAGATTTCCACCATTTTTTCTTCTTAGATTCTCTTTTTTGTGTGTGTGTATGTGTGGCAAATGATTACTATTCTTTATATTACTTTCTTTAACTTTGATACAGCAAGTTAAAAAAGGTCACATCTGACTTTGAACAATTCTGCAGGTGACTCTTGGAACATTGGTCAGTGTCACTTAGCATTTCCAACCAAGGACTGAACTACATGCTGAGTTTGATGGGTTTTATTACTAGTGATATCAACCCAGCTTCCCTGATGGGTATCAAGATCATGTATCTAACTTCCCTCCCTATGGCAGTTTTCCCCTTAACTAAGCAAGAGCCTGTTTGTCCCTACAGACTCCTTTTAGACATATAATGCTTTCTTGGTTTCACGTAGAATGAAAAACTATGCCTTGGGGGCATCCTAATTTATATGCTTTATCTGAAAATACCCCTCCAGCAGAAGTCACTTTGTAAAAGTGATACCGTGACATCGTATAAATGTACTCCCAATATAATTTTTCTGTCCCAATATTCATTTACGCATCAAAACAATTTTTTTCTCTTTTCTGTAATTCATATTCTAGTTCTAGTGTGGCAAAGATAAAATCAACATGTGTCTGATTTATTTTAGTGATGAGCTAAGTCCTTTCAAGTAACTTTGATACCAGCTGAAAAATTGTTTCCCAGTTGCACATGAAGTGATGTTTATAGTTTGGGTACCTCAAGGGCTTTCTGTGCTGCAATGAGTTTCATTTGATTGTGTCAGATTTAGTGAAACAGGTAATTACTTTCCTGAAGGCATAATTATGTTTTTTAAAGACTTAATAAATGTTTACAGTTTTAAAGTAAAAAAATATTTAGAGTAGGTATGGAGAGTTAGCAAATACTTTTAAACATGAAACACTCGTGGCCTACCTCTGGCCCTGTGAACCTTGAATAATTCAAGGGATGATGCTGAGTGGGAAGAGGCTACCCTGTAAATTAGTCACTGATGGCACAAAGCTCTGTTGGATGGACACGGGATGTTGTAAGACTATTTCTGACATGTTAATTTTAGCCAGATAAACGTAGCATCAAGTGAGCTCATCATATAAAACATTATTATAAAAATGGAGACTATTTGGATTATTCAAGTTTTACAATCATACACAATTTTCACAAGTATTTTGATTCTCCTTAAGAAGGTAATTTTATTTTTTCTCTTTAGGTGGAAACTAAAGAATCTTTCAGCTCTTAAAGCTCTTAGAGAGCTGATGGAATTTTTTTCACACAGATGTTGAAATCCTGGACTCAGTTAAGTAAATGGAAGTTTCACCAGTGAACTCATAATAGGATTTCCCCATGAAGTGCATCCTAAATAAGAGTTTCTTTCTTTCTAGGTCTTTTGTGGACAGTTGGAAGTTAGATGAACCATCCCAGGTATTCAAGGGTTGTGTCTACAAATTCCAAATACAATCTGCACTGAATAAGGAAATAAATAAACCATAATAAAAATCTGCCAAAACCCCCTGCTGTGCTTCACAAGCAGATGACATTTCCACCAGAAAACCTTCCACCAAAATACTTCTTTTTCTTTTTTCTTTTTCTTTTCCCCTTCTCCCAAGTGCGTCTATCAGTTTTTACCAATATTCTAATTCTGTTTCAGTACTAGCAAGTTAATTTTGTTTGCTTTCAGGCAACCGTGAGTTAGCGCTCTTTAAACACTTAAAAGTATGCGCAGACCATAATGCCCTAATGTACTAACAGACTTCAGTAGTTCTTGCTGGCAATGAAATATCATCCAGTCTGTGTTTGCAAAGGGTCAGCCTAACCCTGAACTTCACAGCAACATGGTGTTGAGCTGTGAAGGAACTAATACAGTGATTGCCAAAGCTCTCTTTTCACATCATGACTGTAAAAGACATTTTTGGATCTTCCAACAACAGCACCCACATGTTTTGTTTACAGTGTATTTAACACTAGTGATGCCCTATCTCTTGCACATCATGGGCATGGAAATGTATTGCTAATTTCTTGGAATCTGGCAAGGGATAGTTTGCACCACCCCCTACACTTATTAATGGACTTCAGTCTGTGTCACGGCTAAATGAGGAATATTTATTGAGGCGGTGGAATATGGGCTCTAGATGACTGATTTGTCTATTTTGTTCCGTGTGGTAAGCCACTTGAGAGAGCAATATATACACTCATTTTATGCACCTTTTTTCCTATTTGTTGGATAAATTAATACAATATATACAGACATTCATTTTGTGTGTTTTGTTTGTTATTTTTTAGTCAAACTATCAAAATGAATATAATAGGAAAACAAAGTGACTTACAAAAAAGAATTAAATAATGGACTCCATGGTCAAATAATTATTTATCAGCATGAATTTGCCCCCAAAGCTTATGTAAATGAAAATGGATTAAACATTCAGTGTTGATCACAGAGACAGCATTATGTACTTCTCCCAAACCATTGACAAATACAGATGGGAAAGGGTCAGTGCATTTTTATTCCTAGCTGTTATTTGGACAGATGGCCAGTCACTGCAGTTGTTGAAACTTTTTTTTTCCCTAATTTAAATTTAATGAAGTGCAAGAGATCCACCAAAACAATTTTATTTTTTAAATATTTCCTGGGGGAAATAAATGCTATTGCTCTCTTTTGCCTCCCTCCTCCTACAAGCAGCATTTCTGTCTCACTGTGCAGCTGCTGCTTAGAAAATTAACAAATTAAGCTCTTACCTACATAAAGCTCTTGAGTCTAAGAAAAACATGAAAGAGAATATGAAATTTTGTCAACATTTCTACAGTGAAACAAAGACCTCTTTACTTGGAAAAGTTTTTGGTTTGTTTTTTTGTTGTTGTTGTGGGGTTGTTTGATTTTTTTTTTGGGGGGGGGGGGGGGTTTGGGTTGGTTTTTTTTGTTGTGGTTTTTTTTTTGTATGCATGTATGTAGTTTAGACCCAGTTTTGACCTAAGCGAAATTGGGAAGAAAATATCTTCCAGATTTTTAAATGAAGTTATAGTTTTCTGGATCCATTACTCTCTGACTGAGAACAATTTAACTTTTAAAAAATACCATACTTCTCGAGCCCTTTTAATTTGTATATTGAGATGTAGTCTTCCAGCCAGAACTGTTAACTCAGAAAGTCTATTCCCAGAACTATACTGACATCACTGATGATGTAATCACAGATGCTTTTGACAAATAAAATTACAGTCATAAACAAATAAGTCTCGTTGGCTGAGAATCAGAAAGAAACAGGGAAAAAACAGTGTTTGTTGGAATGGAAATATCCAATCTGGAAAAGATAGGGATGTTTCTAAGAAGACGGTAAAAACAGTGAAGAAAGAAGAATACACATCAAAAACATACAATTGGCTCAAACTAAATCCCTGGATTTCAACATTCCAGAATTCAGAAAAAAGTGAATGTGAATGCAAACATATCAGATCTGTCTCAATTAAGCCATATTTTACATAAGCTCTAGTAGTAACTCCTAAGCACAGTCCTTATCAGTCAGCATTTTTACGTGTATACTGATACTGGTTTATTGGCTACAAGTGAAAATCATTTAGCTGGAAATCAAAAAACTCTTCTCTCTGTTAATACTACATTTGGTTTGCTTTCCATTTTAGTTCCATTTTAATTGAGTAGAGCTGTCATCTCTAACAAGTGGTAGAATTACGGTTTCAATGTTCATGTTAGGTGGCACTGTGGTAGGTGTGGAGTGCACGGAACATTTTTGTTGTCTAGATCAGAAACTGCAAGAGAGCACGTGTAGGACTCCTTTTAAGGGAGAGACTCACGTAGTACCACCTTCTCTGAGTGTATGAAAGAAAGCACTGACATTCTGGAGATGACAGTGTGCCAGCTCCGAGGAAATTTTTTTTTTTTTCAAAGTAAAACTGCTCTTCATTTCTTCTTTTACTGGCATAAAAGTAAGCAAAAAGAGTGGAGGAACAATAGGTTTTTTGAATGTAAGGCCTCTCTGTCTATTAATTTGCTGAAGTGATTGAAACAACTGTTCTCAGAGTCACAGGCTGAGCTGGTTGATGCTCAGGGGAAAATCCTGACTGTGTCCTCAGAATAGCTTCATCTATTAGACTAAAAATAATAACAGATGAAGAGTATGGAGCAACAGTCAGCCAGTCTAAAAGGTATGCCTCTGCCCACAAAACAGAAACAGGAACATAATATGTCTCTACCAGGTTGGTAGAGAAGCAGTTAAGAGGAGGTAGTGAGCTCAGTTTGAGCTCAGTGTGTTGACACAGCTGCAGACTGCGAGAATATAATCAAACTAAGTAAGGGTGGCTTTTAGCCATGATGACTTTGGGGTGGAGGCAGGCTTTGTGAGGTACATCTGTGCATCACTGTCAGATGAGTAAGTCACTGGGACATATTTTCAGAAAGCACTAGAAGTTCATGTTGTGCAGTGAGCAGAAGCTTAGTTTCATTTGTCTTGTGTTTTTACCCAGAAATAAGAGTCTAAGTGATGGACGCAGCCTATAGTAGGACAAACAAAGATTTGTTTGGGACCTCATCTGTGTTGACTTGAAATTCTGTACGTGGCTGACAGTTGAGAAGGGCCGACTAGTTGTTACTCGGATGAAAGGTTGCATCATGGAAGAGGTAGATCTTTGCACAGACTAGAGCAGTAGCAAAGAGTGAAAGTAGTGATATCTTCTTTAAAATAAGAAAGGTGTTACACTGTTTCTAGAATAGTTTCTCAGAGGTAGCAATACTTCTGCCTCAAGTGATGCAAGGGACACTATGTCAATAAGATGTTGGAAACCAGAAACTATGTAGAGCCCTTCTCTTTTTTTTAATTGCTGAGAGATAAGGGCTTTTTGGCTCCATTTAGAAAATTTAAAAGTCTAAAGAGATGTACAGCCTTGATCACAGTCTAATAAATAATGAAGTATACTTGTAAGAATAGCACCAATGGGGCTTTGTTTTTCACTTTATTTGCCATAAACCACAAAGGGGATGAACAAGTAGCTTTTATTTCTGCCTATTGTGAAACCCAATTGCAAGCACAAAATTTGATGTATTCACCAAAAAATGAATGGAAGTTTGCATAGTTTGTAACCAGACTTGTTTTCCTATCTCTTTCGCCAGGTCTGTAACTACATTGTTGAGGCTCAGAACATTAACGCTGTGACTGTGCACATACAAGTTTTATGACACTATCTTGCTCTCAAGGATTGTGGATAGAATCTCTGGTTCTCAACTAATTCAGTTTTCCAAACATTACTCTGAAAGTCACATTATTTTCAGCAGTATAGAAGGCTGAGTGGTACAATTTCTTCTTATGCCTTCTGACTGCTTGTAAGTAGAATCCAGTGACAGTTATTTGTTTTGTGAAATTCCTTCATATTAAAAAAGTAGTAATCAAAAGCCCATTTCAAATCACTCTTCAGTGGAATATGTAGAAGAATGTAGACTCCGTAATATTAAGGTGATTATAATATTTGCTTGGAATGGAGGAAACTCTGTGGAAACTGAGAACTTCAGTCCATGCTTCAACCATTCATCCAACTCTAGTACCATCTTTGACAACAAAATACTACCCCCAAAAAATTCTGCTCCTCTTTAATTTCAGTTTTCCAATTAAGAAGTATAGGCATCTGTCAAGATGGAAAATTCAATTCTCCAGAATTAAAATGCAGTATTAAGATAAATTCTTTTTTCCTTTTTCCTTTTTCATTTTCCCTTTTCCCTTTTTCTTTATAATGCTGAAGCTCTGAATGTGCACATAGAAGTCACTTTGCACACATGCAATCAGTAAAGCAGTTATTTACATATCGCATAAGATACACAAGTTCCTACCCAGTCAGAGGAACATGAAAAATAATTATATTAATTGTACCTGATTTGACAGTCACTTGTTTTCTTCTAATGGAACATGTGCAGAAAACTGGCATTTTACATATATATTTATCCTTTCTCATTATACTTTTTTCCCAGTCACAGTCTTAACAAAACAAAAAATAAAATGCAGCTTATAAAAAGCGTCCTTACATGATATTAACCTGAAGTGCAACTCCATTCACTGTAAGTTATATAAACCTCTAGTTACTGAGCTAGAAAGTGTTTTCAAAGAAAATGCCTTAAAATTTTCTTCAAGCAGAATGACAAAAGACTTTTCGAGAGAGATCTCATCATCTCCAAATGTTTTTAAATGGAGAAGCAGGCATGCAGTTAACTTTTCACATTATGTTGCATACTTATGTTAATTCTTTGGAAACTATGGACAAAGATTGCAATGTTGCAGTCATGATTACAGCAAAAAGTTTCCCCTAGCCCTTCCCAAAAGCTTCCCTGATTAGTATAGATGTGTGCAAGACACTGCTGCTCAAATTGGGGCAGGATGCACAAACAAAACACTAAGAAGTGAGGCTGCATCTATATTGTTCTCTTAAAGGTCTCTATTACAGAGACATCAGGAGCAAATTTACTGTTTTTTTCATTTGATTTGCTCTTGGAGGACACTTAGAGATATAATTAGATAACCTAGCTCAAATGAAAAGGGTCTTTAGGACCATTTGGTCTTACACATTTCAGAGGCCCTCTGTTTACGACTAATATTTAAGGATTTCCCTACTGAAAAGAAGGAACATATTTCCAGTAGGTTGGTAAACTAGAGAGCATATCATCACATTAGGCTCCATTATGTTTCTTTAAAAGATCCAATCCTGTAATTTATTGATCTTCCTTTTCTGACTTGCTAGAAACAAAAAGGGCTGCAAGAAAGATGCCCCCTGCATCACAGAGGACTATGATACATTACCTCTCCTGAGGTTTAGTTCCCAGCTGTGTCAGCCTGCATGTCTTTCATCATCACTCTAATTTATCCCTGTCTTTTCATAGTCCTAAGAAGCAATGCTAACAGAAAAGCAAGAGGTATTTGACCTTGGCTGTGGATAGTGACATAAAATGTCTTCAGAACCTATCTATCCTCACCTTTTTTTCAGTCATCTCCTTTAAAACTGTGTCCCAAGTGACCAGAAAGTTGTTAGGTGACCCAAATCTACATAGAGCCTTGTCAGGGCAACCTTGGACAACACTGGCCAGTTACAATCTTTTGGCCATTGCTGTCCACCTGAGCATCCTTCAAACTACTTTATTAGCTGTTGAATATGGAAAAGATCAATGCCTTTTCGCAGTGTGTATTTTCCTTCTCTCATTTACCATGACTTTTCCAACATGATTATTTTGAAAAGGGAAATGCAAACAGTGTTCATGATTATAGGAAGTCATGCAGACAAAAGCCCAGGAGGCCTGAGTTTTGATCTGTATTCTGCACACTCATGGTGCTACATGGATTTTGTTTTCCCCACCTGTCAGTTTCTTCCTCTCCTCCACTCTCTCTTGTCTTTGCAGCAGAGGTGACCATGGCATATAATCTTCTCTGTTGTACAGACTGACAAGCCCAGCCTCAGGCTGATGGTCTTTTCACTAGAACTATCACCGCCTTTCCATTCATGCTATGTGTTTTCATCTCTTGATGAAAAACATCATAGAAAAGGGGAATATGCCATTGGTTTGGAAAATAACACCAGCACAGGAAGCAATATATAATGTTTCCACCATCACCACTCCACCCGTGCCTCAAGTATTAACACAATCTTTCCATCACCACACCCCTGTCTTGGGCATTAGTGGTTTTGTTCTGTTTAATTCATGTGATTGTACTGTGTTCCCTGGCAGAGAGCCATCCACAGCTATTTACCCAGTCCGTCCCTTCCTCTGTAAATCCAGGATCATCCATTGGATTAGTTTACTTTTCAGGCCTGGGAAGGGTACATTTTGATAGTTAGATTGAGGGTATTCCTGCTGGTTCTACTAAGCAGTTTACCCACTGTTGTTTCACTGAGTCGTCTTATATGGCTTTACCTTCTGTATGCTTCTCCCCAGCAATCTCTTTGGCTTAATTCAGTGCTCTCAGGAAAAATATCAAAGCAGTGCATTGAAGTACTACTATAGACATATGAGAAGAAAAAAAAAAGGCAAGGTATGTTACGTCCCCATTTCCACCACTATTTTGCAAAATTGTCCAAAGAGACTGGGTATTTTTATACTTCAAGTGCTAATGCTAAGTAATATATATGACCTGAAATTAAAGTAACAATATAAGTATATATTATTTCTATGATATTCCATAGTAGATAAAATGTTAATTTTGTCTTTAGAAGTGGAGGAAAGATTGAAGCCAATCACATGTCGAGAGCTGAAGTCTTCTGCTTTCTTCCAATAAATTCTACTGAAGAAACTCTACCATTATTATCAGAGAAATAGGAAAATTAAATTCCTGCAAGTAAATATGGCACTGGATTATATGTCCTGCAGGGTTAATATTATATTACTTATAGATTACTTATTTTATTTACTTTTTTAAAATGCTACTATGCTTCTTTTTCTTCTTGTGCATTAATATATTTGTGCTGACAGGTTAAGACTCAACACAAAAAGCATCTTAGTCAAATCCCAGCCAAAAAATGTGCTGTAGCCATAAAGTCAAGTCAAAAGCAGAAAAAGCTATCTCCAGAGTAAAACAATCATTTAACTGAATGATAAAAAAGAAAACAAAATAAATTTCCTCGCGGAAGATAAGGAACTGCAGGAAAAACAAAAAATTACATACTACGTCAGAATACCTTGCTGCCCAAAGGAGTGCAGACAATCTGTAACAGAAGAAAAAGATTACCAAACTTAGAGGACAGTCAAAGCAGGAAAATAATAACATACAAAAAAGCTTTAGCATATTGCATGGTATGAACTTGAGACATGAAAAACAGATGAAAGAAAATAAACTTTAATGGATACTGTTTGAAAGGCCAAATAACACTGAAAAAGTTTTAAAGTCATGAATACATCTGTGTGTATACCTGTCCATGCACTCGCTTTTTTGTCACACGTCCATGCTATAATGAACAGCAAGAGAAGGTAGACCAGTTTTAGTTTTTTGGTTTTGGTTTTTTTTTTTTTTGTGGTAGTAGTAGCTGTAAAACAACAAAATTAATATGTCACATTCCTTTGGGACTCCTTTTGTTTCTGGACTGCAGAATACAAATTGCATTTCACACTAATTAGCCTCAGCAGTTAATGTGCTATGTAGAAATCTTTGATTATTTTCCTTTTCACCTATTGTGATGGATACATATTCCTGTAGCATTTTTTTTTCCTTTTCACTGGTCATGCTTGATATATTTTCTTATAGTCAACTTTTTTTTCAACATCTATTGGTAGTCTGTTTAGTCTTTTTGAAGCTTCAGATGTTTTTGAGTCTTATGTTGATCTCTTTAACATATAAAAGACTACATATAAAAAAGCCTAAGAACAGTCACAACTCCCAAATCACAGCTAAGTACAGTTAAAAACCATAGCATTGCCTAGAATTTTTGCAAGACTGAACTGCAAAACAGTCAGATGTTGAACGCTTAAGAGAACTAGAAGACATACCTTGACTCCTGCTGCAGTACAAGGAAAATCAGACATTTCCCAGTATAAATTAATGCATGGGTACAGTAAAGCCAATAAAGCCAATTAAAGATCACTATTCATTTGTTAAGATTAAGACGACAGAACGTGGAGAAATAAAAACTTCAAAGTATCCTGATTAGTATCCTGGGTTAGTAAAATTGTCTTTTAAGTTTTGTGAACCAACATTAACAATAGCGGTGAAAATTCTGAGAGACTATAGGTACTTCAGGCAGGAACATCTCCACCGCTTTCTACAGTATGCCTAGAAAATCATCAGTTGGAGAGACACTGTCAATAGTCATCATGGTGATATGGCAGCAATACGAAAGGAAAAAAAACAAAAGTAATTGTTCTGGCATACAGAGTAAGAGCATCATGTAACTAGTCTTATAAATAACTGATTAATGCAAATGATGCAAATACTTCACGTTATTATCGTCACTCATAAATGAGAGATAAATGTGTCCTATTGTGCTCATATCTCTAACAGCTCTTAGTTCTTTTAGAGAGAGACCTAATCAAGTCATCCTGGAATCTATCACCTCAATTACTATGACTGTGATTGTAACTCAAGGCACCTGATACATAAACCAGGTGCAACCATGATACTGTGAGCTGGTCCTACAAGGGACAGGTGTCAGGAAATAACAGTGAAGTATCCATAGAACTTGTTCCATGCTGAGGTGTCATGTATGCCTGCATAGTTGTGGTATGTACCATGAGCCGTATGTATCTTATTTTTTATGTATACATATTCTTTTAAACAGGTGATGAGACCTATAAGCAAATTCTATTCCAGAAATCTCACAGGCTGTTCGATGAGCCACCAGTTGTAGAGTTTTGCAAAGGTCCAGAAGGGTTAACTGAGATACTTGTAAAGTTTTAAAAAGACAAATCTAGCAGTTCAACTGCTCAGATCTGCAATTTGTAACCGCAGACTAAGGCATGATGTCAATGTCATTATGTTAATACCTGCAATTTTAGGAAAAATGCGTCATAAATACTTCTCAGCTCTCTAATTGCTCTCAGTACATGCGTAGGTTTCCCAAACAGGAAGCCATTCTTTGTAATATTTTAATTCTCAAAATATTTTATTTACTATAACCATTCTAAGTGTTATGTATTGCTGATATAGTTTTATTGATGTTTGAGTCATTTGGATAACTGATTTTTATTTTATAAAAATTATGTACAAAAGTATATTAAAAGAACATGAAACAGTCAATGCAGTCAAAATCTGGGATATGGTAAAGTTATACTTGCCTGTGCAACCTTTTCTATGCTCCCCTCTGTACCTGAATTATACTGTTTTCTTACTGTGTTATTGGATTCTCCCCACATACCATTTTTCTGAGGACAAATTAAAAATATTTGTCGGGGCCCTGAGAGTATGCACAACCCTTCCTGCCCTCCTCCCACCTGGGGCTCCCCGCACCCTACCCACAGCCCAGGACCCCATGTCAGCCCCATGGAGCTCCCCTCACCCTACCCACAGCCCAGGACCCCATGTCAGCCCACCGGGGCCATCAGCCCCTGCCCCAGAAATGCTGCAGCAGGGCCGGCCTCCAGCTCCCCACAGCCCTGCCCGGCCACGGGCCTTGCCGAGCCAGGCCCACCGTCAGGCCCCCATCCCAGCCCAGCTTCAACCAGTCCCCATCCTCAGGGATATGCTCGGGCCTGGGGCTGCCCCGGTGTCCCCCCCACTGCCCTGCTCCTGGTCAGGGTCAAGGACAGTCCCTGGCTGCCAAGTTCTGCCCTGCTGCCAGCCCAGGGAGTCCCTGCCGCTCCTGGCCCCAGGCCCACATGGAGCTGCAGCCCACCCAGCACCTTGGTAATATTTAGGAAAGGAACCTTGCCACTTGGTATTGTGGTATTGTGGTACTTGATACCATACAATAAAGAAATTGTGTTGTAAAAAAAAAAAAAAAAAAGCC
>RSEF01000005.1:35755690-35769893 GCA_003993805.1 Himantopus leucocephalus | reverse complement strand
CCCAGCCTGTATTTGTGCATGGGAGTGCCCTGACCCACATGCATTATTCTTCCTGAGTGAAACTTAGAACATTCCTAGTAGGACTGAAACGTTATTGGAGTTATTTTTAACTTCTCTTTATAATATTTTAACATGTTTGCTTTTACATGTTTCCATATGCATGGTTGAGATTTTACTCATAATAAATATTGTAAAGTTCATCATAACACCTTAAGCCTTGCTTTAGAGTGGCCATACACATCCTTCTACATCCAAACATGATGTAGATGTGGAAAGATTTGTAAGTTGGAAGTGATTCCAACAGCAAAAAAATGTAAATCTGCATAGTTTAGTGATTAATCAGTTATTAATCCAGTACTCCTCTATATGCCAGCATTTTTTCTATTAATGTAATTTCCAGTGACTGTTAGGAAAAAGAAGATTATTGGTTGGGTACTTGGAATAACACTATGTTGTTCTAGATTTCCAAAGTTATAATTCTACTTCCACAGCAAAAAAAAAAGGATTCTTAGATGATGCAAATCAGTGTTAATTCCTTTGACAACAGTGGCGAATGTTGAATTTGCACTACAGAAATGTTTAAAATACAGTATACAGTGATGCAGCAGTGATGCTGGATATAGTTCTTTCACATCATTAATTTGCTTTTAATGGTATTGTTTAGCTGATCCTAAATGTAGTATTGATTCAAAGACTATTATTCCTGTACTTACATATTATTTGACTTTACTGATCATGGAAAGCAATCTGGAAGAAAGTGATACCTGTTTTAGAAAGAAAACAAAAAGTTCAATTACAATCTCATTTCAACAGCAACTTTCATGCTGTTGTGAGATCTCCAACATCGCATTTTATAGATTTCCTTTGGTTTGTTTCACCTTTAACTTAATTTCTTATTGTGCAACTGAACATCCATGTCAAATTTCCAATCAATCCCAAATTTACAATTCTTGGATGTCATATTCTCTTAATGTGAAAAACTAAGATGAACTATGTGTTTACTTAGTAAGCCTAACTCTTCTTTCACTTACTGGTTACATTAACAGATCTAGTTTGATCCTCTTACAGAAAACATTCCTGTGTGCTATTCATGCATATTTCTGTGTGTCTATACGTATGGTTAACATATCTGGTTGAGTTCATATTTAATTCACAACCATGCTGTATTTTAACGTTACTACCTGTGTATGTTTGTATGAGGGGAACAATCTGGGTTGTTATTTCATAATGCCTCAGCTTAAACAGGATGCCTGAAAAAAATACATTAAAGGTATTGCTAGCAGTTGGTTTGGAATTCATGCTGGGGTATTGTTACACAAGATGTTGGATGAGAAGCAGTGCCAGATAACAAACTGTCATTAAGCATGGACATTTCCAACTATCCCTAGCTAGAAAACAATGGGCTTGCAACCTCCCAAGAGGAGCCAGAGTAAATAGGCGATGAAAAAGCATCAGTCTCTTCTGGTCAGGGAACAATTATTAAACACATCAAATAATGTTAGAGAACATCCTTTTTAGGGATTTGTGTACTACTTTCGTACCTCCCTGCTGGATTAATAAAAGGTTATGGGCTTGATGGACTTGATCAAGTCCTTAAAAGGTTAAGGACTTGATGTTGTAATGTAGATAGAACATTCATTTTCTGTTTCTGGAACAAGAAAGAAAGTAATATTATTCAGATTGCCTTCTATCATTTTAAGATACAGATTAAGTTTGCACTTTCCACAGTACATATAGAGGCAATTAATTTTAATTATTCTTTCCTGATAATCAGATATTTAGTCAGGAGCATTTCAGGGTTCACTTAGATCCAGGAGCTGTATTTCAGCCATACACGTACAAAATCTTATCCTAAAACAGGATTTTTCAAAGATGGTTTTCCAACGAGAACACCAGTGTTCTTTCTGCCGTTACCTATCTCTTACTGTAATCTTGTGTCCCTACAGGAGGCACCACAGGACCATTCTATATAATGACTGTTGTTGGCAAATGCAAGCAATGGAACAAATGCCATCCCTTGCAAAGCCAATGCCTGTCAATGCCTGCTCCCTGGCTGGCAGAGAGCACCCTACTCAAATGCTAAGAGGTTTGTTGGCTTCACTGTCTGCTATAATTCACCCTGTTATGGAAGAAAACAGCTGTCCTGCGATCATGACCTGGAAACATGCCATAATAACTCACTGAGTTAAAATCCCAACTTGACTGCTAGCACTAGGATTCAGTCTCCTGACTGTTGGTGAATGAATTGTAAAACAGTCTTAAGGGGATAGAGTATCATTGTTTAATTTTTAATGCTATGACTGGAAAATGGTCTGCACTTGAAAAACTTTATTGCATGCACAATTAGCACAGCTCTGACATTTTATGTGTTCAGAAGGCAGAGGAGTCAAAAAAACCCCCTTCCTAGTGCAGCCACACCTCCTATCCTCTGCAGATATATGCTAGATCTTATATATGCTGGTAAGATTTGCTATTCAGTTCTCAGATACAGATACAGACTGTGATCTACCCATGAAACACTAAGAGACACCGTATCATGGTTTAACCCCAGCTGGCAACTAAGCACCACACAGCCGCTTGCTAACTCTCCCCTGGTGGGACTGGGGAGAGAATCTGAAGAGTTGAAGTGAGAAAATGCACAGGTTGAGATAAAGACAGTTTAATAAGTAAAGCAAGAGCTGTGCATGCAAGCAAAGCAAACCAAGGAATTCATTCACTACTTCTCATTGGCATGCAGGTGAAAGGACAGCAGGGCTCCATTACGCATAACGGTTACTTGAGAAGACAAACACCATGACTCCAAACATCCCCCCCTTCGTCCTTCTTTCCCCAGCTTTATATGCTGAGCATGACATCATAGGGTATGGAATATCCCTGTGGTCAGTTGGGGTCAGCTGTCCCAGCTGTGTCTCCTCCCAACTTCCTCTGCACTCCCAGCCTACTCGCTGGTGGGGTGGTGTGAGAAGCAGAAAAAGCCTCCCCCTCTGTGTAAGCACTGCTCAGCAATAACTAAAATATCCCTGTATTATCAACACTGTTTTCAGCATAAATCCAAAACATAGCCTCATACTAGCTTCTCTGAAGTAAATTAACTTTATCCCAGCCAAAACCAACACACACCAATATATAGCTCTAAAGTAAAGTAAGTCACCTTTCCCTGCAGAAGACAACTTTCTACTTCCTTATCTAACCTGCACATCAATTCAATACCACAATGCTGTGTTAAAATGCTTTGTTAAAGAATTGCACACCAGTATTGCATAGCCAAATGGAGTCACATTCTGAATACAAAGATACTAATGAAGAAAGATATATTATAAGACTGGATTTGGTCCTCCAGTGGCTTTAATCCTTTATTTATTTCAGTTAATAATAACCTTTAATTTAAAGAAAAAAAACATGTAGCCTACGTGCCATAAAGGACAACTCAGGAGCAGTCTGTTCAAGGAATTTTTATAAGTCTTAAGGTTACCTATGAATTTTTTAATTCCTTGCAAGTTATTCTCAAACTAGTTCCAAAGCACAAACTTTCACTGAAATAGCTGATTAGTCTTCCTAGTAAAAGAAAAATATGATGAAAAGAAAACAAAAGAATATATAAAAGAAAGAAGACTGACAAAATTATATAAAGTCAGATAAATGAATGTCAGTTTATATAGTTCACTTTAGGGAAATGTAGTTATCCCTGCAGTCATCTACGCAGATTGATGGAGCATAAGATTGTTTGCTTTGACAAATTAGTTAAATATAGGAATTCTGAAGATGGAAAAGGAATACACTTTTATGGATATCTGTTCCATTTTTGTGAGTATCTACTTCACCTCTGGTAGTAAATGTAAGTTATGTTGGGGGTGTGTCATTTTTTAATACAAATATAGATAGACTGAAAATGAAACCGTTTCTTTAGCTATGTCTGCTGTGAAATTTCACTTTGCTGTATTCAGTGACACCTAGAGTAAGTTCCAACTTAAACTCAGAACTCTTCAGGGCAGGAGCTTTGTTAGAACTCTATAATGAACTCATCACTCATAATTTTATCACTATATAGGAAATAATAATGTTGGTAATAACATTTTCTAAATATAAATATATTACAACCTGATAAACCCCTCACCTGGGAAATCATTTAGAGAGATGTATGTGAAACTTGGGACAGCTACTTTCTACTCCTATATTTGCTTACCTCCACTGATTCAAATGAGCAGCTGGGGATTCCCACAACCTGGAAAAAAAAGCAAAGCTGTCATAAAACCAAAATAGCCCAGTGTTTAGCATGCTTAAGAGTCTAGGCCACAATGTTTATTTGTGTTTGAATATTTGTCTCTATTGTGCAAGGAAAACTAAGTACCATTAATAGAAAAAAAATCATCATCTAGGTATCCTAAATGTCACCCGTTTGCTTACAAGACCTAAACATATGTTTTTTCTCTGTCTTTCTTCTCAGTAACAATTTCTAAAGCCTCTTGTATTTTCTCAAAAGAGGAGGAATATATGAAGTGAGCAAGAAGCAAAAATAATAGTTTGATGCTGATCCTTTCAGTAAAAGCAATTGGAACAATTTTCATAGTACAGGACCACTTACTATGATTAAAAATAATGGAATCTGGAGTTTAGCACAAATATATTCTTTCTTGCTCTCTGATTAGTTTTTTCTTTATTTACTCAAAAAATAAATTTGTATGGTATCATTAAAGGGTTATATGAAACCAGAAACTTAGATCTAGAATAATATTCTGTTCTACAGGTGTGGAAGCCGACCAGCACTTTGATCCTAATTTGTAACTGGAATGCTCCCTTGTCAGCTAGTGACAGGCTGTATCCAGCAGCCTGACATCTAGGAATCCAGAGCAGATGCTTCCCATATATGACACACAAAAAATCGACTATTGTTCATAGATGTGCAGGGGACACTGCGTGTATGATGTAGAGTCCATCTGTTAATGCAGGGTGAAAAGTATTTGGAACATGTTGGATGCCTGACACATCCATATGTACCTGACAGGAGTCCAAGGCAGAAGGCGTTGAACTGCTTTCCTCTGAAACTTCCAATGGTGCTCATGTTAAGAATTTGTTCTGGCAATTTACTGTATCAAATCCCCCAATATTCCTTTGAGTGATTGAGAAAGTATGAAAATCTTGCTAATCAGAACTACTTTTGAATGTGATAGTTTAATTGTTAACAGAGATAGTCATTGTTAATGAGCAAAACCAGCACGGACATTTCTCAAAGAAAAGAGATCTAAGGAATGTTAAAAAATAATAAATTGGACCTTTTAATATTATTTTTATACTAAATTATCATAGAGTACTTTACAAAGATATTAGTTAGAAACTCATAATGCACAGACTATGCGGGAAAACAAAACACTGTTAACCTCATTTGTAGTTGGACCAGATGCTATAGATGAGAAGAGAATGTTTCACGGAATACTGAGCTCCTTCCACAGTGATGCTTAGCAGCCAGAAAAACTACCTTGTCTGCAGTACTAAGTACCAGCAAGATTTTGCACTCATGGATATTATAACCTGCTTTATTGAACAAAGGGAGTTTCATTGATTGCTGTGTAATTGGCTTCACTGAGAGGTTGATATATTTTACTATCATTTGATTTTACAGTTCAAGAAACTTAATGCAGCTTCATTATAAATGACCAGTTCAACAAACTTTTGCTGGAATTCCCATTAATGTTCAGTACTCTTGCTTATAAAACTACAAGAAAACAAATCAAAACTACGAAACAAACCCTTTTTAAAAAATGTAATATCATAAACTATTTGTCTTAAAAATAGTTGTAAAACATAAACTAATTAACTTCTAATTATAAAAAGTCTTCACAGAAGAATACAACATAATATTTACAGTGATATTTTATATAATATATTTAAGTGTATTTCCAGAGTGAAAGAATACAATTTGCTTTTAGTAATAAGTATCATTCATATTCATCCATGGAATTGATGTTTTTTATGAACAATTCCATCTTTTATTTGTGTGTGATGGGTGAACTTCCAAAGACTGGACATTTCCAAGCAGACAGTGAGCAGATGGAGTTAATGCAACCTTCAACCATCAAGTGGAGATCTGCAAGTGTAAGCTCCGATCATCCCCTCAATTCCCTACTAAATAGAAGTCTTCACTGACAATTTATGAAGCAAGCAAAGAGGGTCCATGTCATAGAATAGTCATCAACAAGGAAGAGTCACAAATGCTTTATATTAAATTTTCATGCTGGCAGTTATCAGCCACAAGGTCAATTGACAAAAAGGTTGAGCTTTTTGCCCTGCACATTCCTAAACTTGAAGAGAAAATCACAGTAATTGAAAAGACTTATCAGTCTATTAGTAACAAAGGTCTAAATGTAACTATAAACTAGCCTAAAACATCTAAATTTGCTTCCAAGTAATATCATTTTAGATAGTGTGTATGAAGCACTACCTCAGAAACAGGTATTAGGTAGGACATGCTAATAAATGAAAGACTTGACTAAATTCAGTCTGAACTCTGGAAAGCTGTTCTTACCTGTGAAAACTCAAAAATCCCTCATAAGCCTTGAAGTTCTTTCTCTGCCATTGTAGTCAAAGCATTTCATATGGTTGGGAGAGAAAGAGATGTGGATTCTGAAAGAGAAATTAAGGCTACAGAATGGGTAATCTGCATTGAATAAGCACCTTCTGGTAATCCTCTGACACTGAAGATCTTTCAGACTGACCTCCCACCTCCTTCTCCATGGAAATAATTTAGCTATCCCCACAACAGTAAAATTTGTCACTTCTTAAATCTTGCTATGTCCTTAATTTTTTTCTATCCTGCTGAGAACCTTGAGCTGGCATTGAATACTTACAGCTTTTGGTACTTGTCTGTCACTTGCATGGCACAGGTCACCCCTAATTGGAAGGTCTACACGGCTACAAAACTCAGAAATCTCTGCAGTAGCTGATGCTGCCAGGAGAGCAACTTCAGACTCTCCAGTGAGAATATAAAATGAAGTCTGAACTATAAGCGTGGTCAGGTCACTAGACAATATTGTATTACAGGGGAGCATATCAATACACAAAGCACTTTCCTCACTGTAAATATGGTTTTCAAACCAAAGTGAAGCTCATTCAGACTATTGTAGAGAAAGATACAAATTCTGTGTAACTGTAGACCCTTGCTGTATACAAGTGCCCTCTATTTCTTTCATGTTCTTTTCCTCCATTCTATTTTCTCACTGTAAGAAAAAAGACGTATGCAGTTTTCACATTCAAATAATTGCATTTCAATGGAATTTTAACTGCAGCTTCTGAAAATATTATTCATACAACTACAGGCAGATCTCATGGGTCTATTTTGGCATACTTACAACATATTAATAAGTATCCCTTTCCTTCATCTCTTTTTGTTTTTAGTTTATCTTACAGTTTGGTTTTCCTAGTGATAATGCAGACTCTCCCACAGGGAGAGTGTTCTAGTTTTGCATTAAAATCAGTGACCACAAGTAGTGTTAAGTTACAAAGGGGAGTCATATTTCAAATAATGACATCATTTTGGCTTTGTTCCTGTGTTCAGGAATATCTTTTGCATGTGGTGAACCTATGGAAATATGTATTAAACCTTCTCCTTTTTCCATCTCCACTCGTTTTCACACACTTGGAAGTACTGTGTTCACTTGAACACAATGCTTTGACAAATTTGAATGTATGTTACTCAGAAAACAATAAGCAATTATATGTTTTTTCCTCCAGACTCTTGATCCGTAGATTTAATCTTTGGTTAAAATGCTATGCGTTTATCTAAGAGAGTGATGCAAAATAAAGCTTTATTTTTTCTTATTTTTTCCACCTTCTATGACTTTCTCCTTTGAAAATATTAACACTATGCTCTTTATTTATGTACGCTCCTCAGGTTATTTATCTGTAATAAGCATTAAGTATTCTTGAGCAGATCTTTATTTGGTATAAAACTCTAGCTGTGTTGCTTTCATTGGTGCTCTGTCAGTGTACCCCAGCAGAAGCTATAGAGCACAATATTTTATTATAAGGGTATGCTCAAGAAGTAATAAGCACCTCATCAAAAGCCCTCAAGGTCTTTTAGAAACATTAACTGAACAAGCTTTATTTCACCAATGTGTGGTAGACAAGCATTATTAGATTTCCTGGCATTTTCTTTATCAAACATATGAAGTTGTTACGCTTATAAACTGTTTCAGAGGAAGGGAACTACTTTTTAGAGAAAGTGAATAGTAAAATGTTCTGTTTTAAAATAGCATTTCTAAAGCAATTACTGAAGTTAACAGGAAAGTTCACTGAACTTTACGTCATCCCAACCTGCACAAACTTCTACCTGACCAGCTACCAAATTTCAAAGGTGACATAAAAATGTTTTGATGAAGGAGGTTTGGCTAAACATCAAAAATTTTGCAGCCTATTGCTTTTTACATCCTAGATCAAGTTCACTGCATTGACCTAGACCCAGCCAGGGTAAGTGAAGATAGAAACCACTGATTGAATGAGGAGTTATGTGATTTTTTTGTGTGTAAGGCTTGCAAGGTTTTTATAAAGGTGTTTTAAAAGAATGATGTAGAAGATATCTACTTTAATATAAATTAAATAACTAAGGGAAGTCTCCAATCTTTATGGCCCTTTCATAAACCAGGAGGGATACAAAAAAATTTGTATTATGCCTAGAAATATGCTACCTACTTAGGAGTTCTTCCACTGTTAACACGAGTCATCATGATAGTAAGTCATATCTCCCAGGTTGCAAGGCCACTTTTATCGTCAAACGTGTTTCTTTATCTACCTTTTCAGCTTGCCTTGAAGATCAATTTTCTATCTATCTCCCTATCTGTGTCTTCCTATCTAGGTATCATTTCGTCATGTTCAGTATTTCTTCCTAAATAATCTCTGTTATGTTATCTCTACATGTATATAAATATATATTTTATTTTCTCACTGTAGGACTTTATTGTGCCTAAATCACAAGCCAGCCATAAAGTAATCCCGTCCTCTTGAAGGAAATATTGTTAATTTACTAACCAGTCTCCTCTTTGGCCTGTTTTCACTTTTATTACAATGCTAGCAAATGTACAGTCTTAGTTCATTTCTCTCTTGTTTTCAAATAAAAAATAAAGGTATTATTTTTTATTTCTCTGTCTTTTCTGCCTTGGTTTTAGTACATACTGATTTTCTGTATCTCTCATATATTCTATTTTCCTTTAGTATAATTTTAAAAATATTTTTATTTTTCTAAATGAGTTTTTCATTTTTCTATCTTGATCACTTTTTCTCAGTTATTCAGTATTGAAAAATGATTACT
Source organism: Himantopus leucocephalus (assembly GCA_003993805.1). Taxonomy (NCBI): domain Eukaryota; kingdom Metazoa; phylum Chordata; class Aves; order Charadriiformes; family Recurvirostridae; genus Himantopus; species Himantopus leucocephalus. Next base: position 35,760,595 of record RSEF01000005.1, on the reverse strand, counting down.
GATATCTTTTCTTCCTCAGATATAACTCCTTCCTGTTTCTTACTGTCTTCCTGAAAAAAAAAAAAAAAAGATGTAATGTCTTCAAATAGTCTATTGCTTTATAACGTGGAACAGTAAAGGCTGTAAAACAGCCTGGCTTGTTTTCTCCCTTAGTGGAATGAAATGACTTTGCCCACTGAGATGCTCACGCCTTCTCCCTCACCAAACCATGGCTTTTTTATTGTTTAACTTTGCGGATTCAGCTCTGGACATATGAGTATCAGTCTCGGTAAAGAAAATTAGCAATTTGGGGCAATCTTGTGTTGCATTTGGTCAGTGAAACAAACTGAATATATTTTTAGGCACTGCTTGTTTATAACCTAATTTTCTCTCATGGCTTTACAGAGGTGACCTTGTTTTAATACCTTCAGCACCTGATGTTATAAAAGTGAAATTCCTTTCAAATCTCATCTGTTTAATGTGTTCCTGCTCTGAAACAAATGCAAGATAACATTAACATTCTTCCCACAAAATACCTGCTAATTTGCTTTCAGTGAAGATAGAAAGCTTTTCATTACATATCACAAACTTCATTTATGTGGAATGAGTCACCAGGCCTTCTGAAAAGCCAAATGAGTACCTAATCTCTAATGTGCCTTCAGCTTTAACATCAATCCTCCCTGGTTATACTCGTCTTTTATCAGCTATTCGGTTTTTAAAATTTTCCATTCTGTTACAAAATTATGTTTTTCATCTGTCAAAACAGCTTTGATTTATGTTTTTTTAATATTAAAGCATCAGAAAAAAAGCCCACAGAAATGTACTATTTTGTTATTAGAGACAACCAAATCATTGTAACGTAAAATGATTAACTCTGTTTTGCACAATTGTTGACATTATTAACTTAATAAAAGTCATACTGTTGATAATAAATTCTGTGTGATACTCATCATATGTATTATTTTCTGAATTTTTCTCTTCTGCAGAGACCATGCTGGGAGATGTGTATGCTGTATACATATACATACATGGTAGATGATGTACGCAAAATATAGGTGATCTATAAGCTTTGATTTTACTTATAAATTAATAGAAGCTACCATCTTTAAGTTTCTGTACAACTGAAAACAGGTGCATGATACCACGCAGATGGAAACCCTGAAACCTATGAGAAATTATTTTGGAACTGGTCAAATTAATCATTAACAATATTTTTACAAATATTTTACTGGATGAACAAAGCAATTTACAGTGACTTGAAATTACTGAGTAGTTTCAGCTGAAAAATAACCACCTGGAAGGGAGGAACACAAAGCTGACTTCTGAAACCAAGAGCTATTTAATCTTTCACACAGCAAGCTCAAGGCCAGGAGACTCATCCAAGATGTACAAAAACTCAGTTTCTGTTCTGCTTCCTAAAAGGACTTTAACTTGTATTGCCAACTTTTCAAGCGGAAGTCCTACTGGTTAATAGTCTATAAAAGAAATTAAAGGAAAAGAAAAGGAATTGAAATCCACATGTCCAAAACTTGCAACTGTCCTGTACATAAGAATATAAAATCACAGAATCACAGAATCACAAAATGGTTGATGTTGGAAGGGACTTCTCAGGATTATCTGGTCCAACCCAAAATCTGTGGTTATTTTTTGGATTACTAAATAGTTTAAGTTTTTGTACCGATTGGCTGGGAATATCTTACTCCCCGATGTATTAGTCAATGGTGACGGGAAAGCTCCCACACAGGAGGCCAAGTTTGGTTTCCCTCAGGCAGAAAGGTGTCTCCCAAATCCATTTCCCTGTCCACTGACCTACCCAGAGAAAAAACCATCATCTTCCACTGGGTCCATATGGGCCTTCCCTTCTAATTTCAGAAAAAAATGCAAGTACTTTCCATGAGAATTAAATATTGTTGTTTGATCATACATTGATCACATATTTATTTCAGTAAAGCGAAACAATATAAACATAAGAAAATGCTTGTTTCTTTTAGATGTAAACTACTACACCAATTTTTCAGCTGATTTTCACATAAAAAAAAGCTAGCACAGCTCTCGAGTCTGATGGTCTTGAAGAGCCAAAAAAAGAATTAGGTAGTTACTGCAGAATTGAGAGAAAATATATTGAGAGAGATAATAATCTTACATAGCCACAAATTAAACATTGAGAGAAAAAACACTGAAAGAAATAACAGTCTTCAAAATTGGAAGCCCTTTGTTTACATGCTTGCTTCCATAATGTCATAAATGCAATGTTATGCTTCATTTTATCGTTAGCAACGAGTGTCTAATGAGTTATTAGGATGTATAGTCACATGACTCTCCTGCAGCTTCTTGTAAGAAGGAATAGAGATATATTTGTAAAAAACAAGGTGTCAGAAAGGGCAGGTTGCCTTCTTTTAGTTAAGCATTCTCTAGCACACAGAGACCTCCGAGGGCACAGCTAGTGTAAACTTGCATTTTAGACTATCCTTTTAGATAGTCTAGCTGCCCTCATGCCATGCACGGGGTGAGGAGACACGTATTGGGAAGGGGAAGGCTGAGGAGTTATCTCACCTCTGTGCTCAGATTGTGAGTAGCTCTGAGAGACAACTGTTGCCTCTTAGTTACAGCACAAGTTGCAGACATCCTTGGAGTGCTAATTTATGCCAGCCCCAGGTCTTGAGGGTGGGTGGATAATCAGAGTATATCTGATGCTCTTGTCAATTTTCTTGTCAAAGGCAAAGAAAGTGCCAGCCTAGGGCAACAAAGCAGCAGCAGTAAGATAGCCATGATCCTGCTGCCTATTTTTGGCATTGAGTTTGTTGCTAACAGAGGTGGGAATTTACAGAGGTCACCAGCTGCAATCCATTCTCCACGCTGGAGCACCTCTTCTGCTGCATTCCAGCTACACCTTTGTTCTCTCCTTCTTGGGACAGGACAACAGACCCCTCAGCCTGACCCCCCCAGACCTTTGCTCTTTTTAAGGATCCTTGTCCTATTCATTTGCCTGGTCTGCATAGAAACAGGCACTTTTCACCAAGTACATTTCTGGCAAATCACAGATTCTTGACTTTTAGAAGTCCTCAACTGTCTCTTCATACACCACAAAAGAGATGGGAGTCTGCTGGAATACGTGCAATGATGTCAATTAGTCAAGCCATTATAACAAGACTGGGACTTGTAATTTCCTCATCTGTCTGGCACCCAGAATGACTAATGTAACCTTAATGCCTATTGCTTCTGGAAACCCTGGCTTGAACTACAAATTGATTGGATGACTTGTTTACCATGCAACAGATTCAACAGTTCTGTAATTTCTTTCATGGAAGTTAACAATGTACTGAAAATTTATATAAGTTCTTTAGTTCTACATCTAACCAAACCATTAGGCTAACCAAATCATTATACTGTCTAGAATATTGTTACTATTCATATAATAAAATTATTTGCGTAAAGCTTACTCCCCAGAACACAGAATATTCTTTAGTAAGGATGTTTCTATCTTTTACTAAGAATCTCATCTGAGTAAGCAGAGATTGATGGTAAGCTAATAATATTAAAGATGAAGAAACAGCTGAAGAATATTTAATCAAGATTTCAGATTATATATTCTGTTACAGAAATAATAAGAAATTAACTATTATTTTGCATTTGTATTTTCTTTGTCCAGTTAGAAGAAAGACAACAATTTTCTTATAATAACTCATTTCTAAAGAAGCATATTCAGGTAAATCTGAAGAATTTTCAAGTTCATTCTTAAATACTTTAATTGTTTGAGTAAGAAGAAAAAAAGAAACAACAAAGAAAAAGATTCTATTTAAAAATGAAACATTTAAGATTTTAGTTTCCAAATTATTTATTAAGAAAAAGTCTCAGAAAAACAAGGAATAAAATGTTGAAAGAATAAATTTTTTCATTGTCAGTAAAGAGTGTTTAGAGTAGCCCTAAACTGAAAAAGCATAAAGATGTCCATAAACATGTATATATGAATAATGTACATATATACATATATGTATATGTGTGTGTGTGAATTTAGTTCATGATCAGAGCATGTATGTTCAACAGCCCAGAAGGTTTGAGAAACTTCACTTAACATTTTTATATACACTTTTTCTATAGCTACATGTATATAAAATCTGTAGTTACGAGTTTAAAGCTTGATGTATCACGCTAAATTGTATCCCTAGAGGTCACTGATATTCTAGATGAACCCAAATACTAACAGAATTACTGGCCAGTAAAAACATGATGCTTAGAAGTGGAATGTACAAAAATAATTTCTAGATAATTAGGCACAGTGGTAGTTCTACTACACAGGATACTACTCACAGAGTGTGCTGTTTCAAATCACTTGATTACTCTTCAGATTTAGATAAGGATTTATATTTTGATAGGTAATTAAAGAATTAAATTTCATAGGAAACCACTGCCTTTGGAAAAAAATTGTATTTCATTAGAGGAAATTCTTATTATCCATATACCTATGCTTAAACTTTAGAAATGAGGTAGCAAAAACTTTTCTCCTAGTGTTCACAATTCAAAACACTAAAGATTTTCTTATTCTAATCATAGAATCATAGAATCATAGAATGGATTAAGTTGGAAGGGACCTTAAAGATCATCAAGTTCCAACACCCCTGCCATTGTCAGGGACACCTCCCACTAGACCAGTTTACTCAAAGCCCCATCCCACCTGGCCTTGAACACCTCCAGGGATGGGGCATCCACTACTTCCCTGAGCAACCTGTGCCAGTGCCTCACCACCCTCACAATGAAAAATTTCTTCCTGACCTCTAATCTAAATCTACCCTCTTTCAGTTTGAAACCATTACCCGTCATCCTAGCACTACATGCCCTTGTAAAATGTCCCTCTCCATCTTTCTTGTAGGACACCTTCAGATACTGGAAAGCTGCTATAAGTTCTCCCTGGAGCCTTCTCTTCTCCAG
>RSEF01000005.1:35741942-35755590 GCA_003993805.1 Himantopus leucocephalus | reverse complement strand
AGGACCTTGCACTTGGCCTTGTTGAACTTCATGTGGTTTGCACAGTCCCACCTCTGTCAAGGACCCTCTGGACGGCATCCTTACCCTCCAGCAGGTCAACCGCTCCACACAACCTGGTGTCATCGGCAAAGTTGTTGAGGGTGCACTCAATCCCAACACCCATGTCTCCAACAAAGATGTTAAACAGTACCGGTCCTAGTACTGACTCCTGAGGAACGCCACTCGTTACCCGTTTCCACTTGGACATTGAGCCATTCACTGCAACTTTTTGAGTGTGGCCATCCAGCCAGTTCCTTATCCACTGAGTGGTCCATTGGTCAAATCTATGTCTCTCCAATTTAGAGATGAGGATGTCGTGAGGGACAGTGTTAAATGATTTGCACAAGTCCACGTAGATGACATCTGTTGCTCTCCCCTTGTCCACCAAGGCAATAACCCCATTACAGAAGGCCACCAAATTTGTCAGGAATGGCTTGCCCTTGGTGAAGCTATGTTGGCTGTTACCAACCACCTCCTCATTTTCCACATGCCTTAGCAGAGTTTCCAGGAGGATCTGTTCCATGATCTTACCAGGCACAGAGGCGAGGCTGACCGGCCTGTAGTTTGTTGGGTCTTCCTTTTTTTCCCTTTTTGAAAATGGGGGTTATGTTTCCCCTTTCCCAGTCAGTGGGAACTTCACTGGACTGCGGTGGCTTTTCAAATATAATGGAAAGTGGCTTAGCAACTTCATGTGCTACTTCCCTTGGGACCCAAGGATGGATTTCATCAGGTCCCATGGACTTGTGTACCTCCAGGTTCCTTAGATGGTCTCGTACTTGATCTTCACCTACAGTTGGCCGTTCCTTAGTCTCCCAGTCCCTACCTTTGCCTTCTGTGACTTGGGTGGTGTGGTTAGATCCCTTGCCGGTGAAGGCTGGGGCAAAATGTCAGTGAGTACCTCAGCCTTCTCCATATCCTGGGTGAGATATGGATGAGATATTCCTTTCTATATCATGTTCAAATATGAAAAAGACCAAATTTTTTACCTTTCATCTTTTTCTTTTTTTTCCTTTTTTAAGGACATCCTGTTTTTTATGTCATTCCAGATTAACCTTGGTCAGTTCATACAATATTTCCATCATCCCATCATGATAAACTGCATACCTGACATCTCTGCTCATCCTCATGTTGGTACGTTGCCACTTCTGCCTCGTCAGGGAGTTCATGAATTAGTTGCGTTTGGTAACAGCTTAATTTGGCCCTTGCCTCAGCCAGCCTTTTTTTCAAGCACCAAGCAATGGGAAATGCTCCGGTTAGGCTTATGGGCAACATACATAAGAAGTATGGTGTAATAGTTAAAAACACCTCTGATCATCTTTGTTGTACTTTGGCACAGAAAAGCAGTATTAATAAGATGCTTATGAGATGTTGCATGCTGCATGAGCTAGCATTATTTCCTTTTCCCCTTAAAGAGTATTGATTTTAATTAAAAATAAAAACTCAACTGTTTCACCCCATCTGCAAGTTTTTACATCTGAAACTAGAATATTTTGATTCTGAAATGCATGCAGCAGCGACTGGTCCACAAACTCGGTTTCTCCATTTTGAGTCATCATCTCCCTGGAATTTCAGAGAAGACCATCACCCTTGCTGAGCATTTTACCCAGCTATTTGTCATTAAATTCACAGAATTAGTGCTTGATTCATCACTGTCAGCTTTTGTAGAGAGTGGGGAAATACCATGGAACCAAAGAATGGTTTCTGGCAAATCATGTTTTTCCTATTCTGGTATTTTCAGATGCGCTTCTCATCCTCTTGAGGACAACTCTTTATGACTGTATTATCAAAGTCTATGATATTAAGTAATTTTACAGCCTCTTTTGAAAGTTCATATATGGTGTTTTACCTGCCCATTGGGAGTGCTTGCTGATGAACTTGCAGCAATTTCATGAGGTCAAGACAAACTCCCCAGTTTGTGTATGCAGTAGTAGAGTGATGAGTAATGCATGCTACGTATGCTTCACAGACTAATGACATATGTTAGACGACCACTTACTAAAAGTCACAGAAGAGTCAAAGAGTGAATTTCCAAAGTTTAACTTTCTTAGCTTTTAAAGGAAATGCAGACAATTCCTCTTATTTCTTATTGGTAATAGCCTGTAAGAACACCTTGAGTGAGAAAATGCTTTTTCAAGAAGATTAGCATTTAAAGAGTCTTTATTGACAACCTGAAGCTAACGAAGAAGTACAAGTGGTATATTACCCTCTAAAAGTCTTGCTGCTGCTTGCTATTTTTAAACTAACGTTTTGATAATCAAGAAGATAAAGTGTGTTTTGATTTAAAGACCATAGTCTTCCTATTCTGTCAGTCGACTGCATTAAGATCATTTTGTTTTCAATTATCGTCTTTCATTGAGCACCATTATCACCCATCAGCCCCTGAACAAATATCACATTGTCCATCTTCCCAGGCAAGTACTGTAATTACTCAATAACTGCAATATTGATTCTGGACAACCGAGTCTTACTGGCTGGCACACCAAGTTGCTTACTAACTCAGAACTGCAGCAGTGAGATAGAGTTGTTTTTAATGTGATTCCAACAAGAACTCACTCAAATGAAATTTTAAGTTTTCTCTCCTTATTTGATGCCTTGGATTGTGAAGATTGTATTCTTTAATCCGATTTTAAATCACACGTGAACTGAAAGCCTCCAGCTTTGTAAAGCTTTGCCAGAGGCCTGCAGAGTTTAATGTGGGCAGAGGCATATCGGAGGTTGTACAGCTCCTTTTAAAAACACATCTGCAATGTATTACCAAGATATCATATTGTGAAACATCAAATCCATGAAGAGGAATCCTGGAGTAAAACATCACACAGCCATGGTCAGTACCTAGGCAATGCTTTCAGCTTCTCATTTACAAAGCTGTTTCCTCACTCTTACCTCACAGAACTTTCTCCTCTTTTCAGTGCTTCCAATGGCAAGCTAACAGCACAAATCACATCGTTAAAATGGAAATCGATTTATTCAGCACTTGCATGTGGTAGGACATGGAATCCATTTCTGAAAAGTTTCATTGAGTTCATGTAGCTTTGCCAAATATTCTCAAGTAAATTAAAAGAACACCACCAAAGGTTGTCTATGAATCTGGCACTGATGATTTGCTACAACCGAGAAACTGAAATGCACCCCAGATACAGACTTGGAGACTGCACCTGTCTCCAGCAAATCTATGACAGAGGGTATTTAATATGGGTCCCATGCTATTTAGAAGCTGCCTTTACTGGATGGATTCCTTTCTGATTTTTGTTTCCCTGAATGGGCCATTGCACTGTTGACTGCTCACAGTAAGTAACACAATACAAGATTTATATGCAGAAACAATGTGTGGAATAAGAGCCACACAGTGGGACCTACCTGAAATGGTTCATTTTTCAAACCTGTTGATTGCTGTCCCCTGTATATACGGGGAGGTAGAAAAATTCCATTCTATTTTATAGGAAATCTTCAGCCGTCATTGATCTGCTGATCACTGATTTAAATGTCAGGTCAGTTCTGTTTCAGATTATGCACTGTTTCTCTTTTTTCTCCTTCTTCCTAGCTCCCCTACAAACTGCTTCCCCTCACAAATTGATTGTAATCAGTATGCATATAGAACAGCTGGCTCTCAGAACTATTTGGTCCATCCCTTGCTGCCATTATTTTTTTTAAAGGCAACGGCAGTGTATTTAGTATGACTACAGCAGCTCTGAAGCTGAGAGGGCAGGAAGTAAATGGACTGGCAAATGCACACTGAAGTGAAAAAGTCAGTACTACAAGCTCAGTCATAATCTTTGTGCAGTGTTTTTATTTTTGACCATAAATAGCAAATTCTGTATGACTGTGCCAGTACAAAACCAATGCAGCACTGACCAAGTCAGCCCTGTGACTCTCTGCTGCTTTGGAGAATTTTGCATTTGGGTGCTATCACAGAAGCCCCATGACTATGCTGCCAACCAGAAGTATGTTTTAGGGCCACTGTGACGTGTTGAGAAATGGGCTTTGGCAACAGCTATATACCTACATAGCAATGCCTGAGACCTCTTTCTGAGTGGCTGTAGCTTACTGAAACCTAGTAGGGATAACCATGTTGTATTTTATATTTTTATTCCCAGTGTCCGTTACATAATATTTACCAACAAGGAACTAGAATTGCACTTGCGCTCTCCCTCTCACTCAAGTTGTTTTGATCCCACTGACGTTTTTCAAAGGTTTCTGTGGACTTGTACAACTGTGTTGTAGGAGACTGATAAGATGTCTCAAGATTCGTCTACCACAAGCAAAATTAGCAATAGGAAACCAGTAGTCCAGATGGCTCTTATCACAAGCAGACCAGCCATATCCTGTTTGCGACAGGGGCCAGAGGCACCCGGAACTTGCTGAACTAAGCAGGCAGCCAAAACTTGCTGAACTAAGCTATAAGTTGTCCACCAACGTGGTGTATGTGACCACCAAGGGATACATCAGGGGCAACCATCTTCCAAGATACTTATTAGGCAAAGACTGGCCAAGCAAAAGTGACCTCTATACTGATTGGTCAAGTATTGAGCAGACTTTAACTATAAATTAGTACCGTGTCCCTCCCCAGTTGGGAACATGGCACCCCTGCCATCGTTGTGACCAGAGGATCGTGAGTCAATGGGACACCGCTGATGCTAAGAGGACCATCGGGACCCTGAAAAGGGCCTATGGTGGTGACTATACTCTTGCTGTGCTCCATAATACTGCTTCTCTCTCCTGCCTTTCCTTTTCTTCTTCCTTTAGTGCTTATTTCAGTAATCAAGGCTGGGAGATAACAATAGAGCTTTAGCAGACAGCATCTGACTTTGTTTGTGTCTTAATCTCGCGTGTGGCATCGTTATGGGTCCTCCCGGACCCCGCCATGTCCCGGATTGGGACGTGACGTGTGCTGTGCAGATTTTGCTACTTCTTTAGGTTATGAAGAAGTGTATTAATAACTTTAGGCCTAATGCAGAGTCTTGAAAAATTTTGTATTCTCTGATTTTGATGAAAATTGGTCCACCTCTATTTTTCCATGCCTATTTTTTCACATGCTCTTCTTAGCTCTTCTTAGAATGAGAAGATTTGGGATCTATTAGTTTTCTAGAGTAAGCAAAAGGTTTAAGATAGTCAAACAGAGATATACAGAAAATTACTTAAAACCTGAAACCATAAATGCTAAAACCTTTTATACACCACTAATAATACTAAAAATAAAATAAAAAAAAGATACAATGTAAATATACACCATTCTTAAGGGCATTTTATAGAAGCAAAGAAGATCTTACAAGTAGTTAATAGTCATGTCCCCAGTGTTTCCAAATGCATCTTGGAATTCACCCAATGTTTTCTAAGGCTGCTTTTACCATGTCACACTCAGTTACAGTTATAAAGAAGCTAACTTCTGAGGTTAGAAAAAAGTTATCTCTATAAAAAATCATATTCAACTTCAGCTCTGGAGACCACTGAAATAGACTGTAGGACACTTTAAGTAATAGTATCAATAGTGGGGAAATAATTTGCAATAGCTGAAAACAGAGGACAAAAGCTGAATTTTGTATTCCTTTCAAAAGCAGGGGTTTGCATAAGGGAAAATTGTCTTTATAGGACAGCTACCACTAAGGAATCTCTGTGCTGCGGGAAAGTAACACAAGCAGGCTGACACTAGTCATTTACTTTGCATTCAGATGATCAGCACAGGAGGATTACAGAAAGGCATATGAGAAACAGCAGGAGCAGATCAAGTTATGCATCAGCTCTTTGTGTACTTTCGGCCCATCAGGTTCCACACTTGAGAAGAGAAGAGGTGACAGACATCATGCCTGGAGTACAGATTTGGACCAGCCTGATCCCAGGCTTGTTGACTGGCTTGTTTGCCATACAGTGGCAATATGAAACTTCTACATTTCAGAATACCCTGGCTCAGGATCTTGACAAGCCCTCTTCTAGAAAAGTAAGAGCTCCCTCTGATATCAAAGTGAACTCAGTGGTGAGTCACAGCCAAGAAGGATAGAAGGTTATTCCCTACTACCTTCTTAGCATTAACTACCACTTCTCAGCTGAGCCTGAGTTAGACTGAACTGTTTTTGCTCTCCTGGAAAGCAGCAGCTATTAGCTCCATCTCCTAGAAGAGACCAGTATCTCTCCATGGGGCCACCTGGAGACAAGGAGAGGAGGACTAATGTCATGGTTTTTCTTTACTCTTAGCTGAGATGATGCAATTAAGGGCACTTTTCCCAAAGTAGAGTGGAGGTTCACCATGTGAGTTATCTCTTCAGTGCTTGGCTTGCAATAGCTAAGAGCCCAGAGCTTTTCTCCCCCTTAAAATCAAAGGAAAGAGCCAAGCTTTTTTTCACTTTAAAACAGGAAGAGGTGCTGTTAGTTTCTGCTTTCTAGTGAGAGCAACAGCATGATTTCTGTGCTCTGCTCTACCAGTGCCAGAAGTTAAACAGTGGAGCATAACAGTAGTAAGCTGCTCAGGTATGCTCTTAACTTTTATGTATTAGTTCCTCCCACATTCTGCCCCAAACAGTAGCTAAAAAGAAGTTATCCGAGTTCAGAAACTACTCTGAGCAAATATGATCAATACTGCTGCAAGAGACAAGTCTAATGCTAGCTTTTATGTTAATGAGATGCACGCCTAAGTATACTTTAGTCTGGACGAAGTAACAGTAGACTCACGTGCTCCAGTCCCGAGGCCCTGTTGTATAATATGGATGTAGTCAGAGCATTATTCAGGATCAAGTCTATTAAACCCTTTGCTGTTTCTTCCCTTCAATTATTTTTCACTCTTTGGTCGCTTTTGTGCATGTTCAGTACATAGTAAGGCAGTGTGTGATGGTGTGCAACTTTTCAGAGGGTTAACATACTGCCACTTTTGGGGTAAATTACTGAATTTGCATATCATCAGCAAATCAGCAAGATGTATTGCTCCAGCTGAATTCCTGCTTGACCTCTGAAGGCAGTCTAGCTACTAGCAGCAGCTGAGCTTTTCTTCTTTCTAGCAGAAACTAGACAAGATGGTCACTGATGAACGGTGATGATCATAAATTTTGCAGGAGCCAATGGAGTCTGACTCCCAAGAGCCTGAACTCAATAAATTCTGAAACACGTTGGCAGCCACCAGTCAGGTGTGAATCTGCAAGCTCTAGTTCACAGGTTCCACCAAGTGCAAAACTCATCAAGATGAAGATGTGCTTATCTCTCACAAGTGAAACATGTTCTCTGGAGCTCAGGGGGAGCTCCAAAACCAGCAAGAGCTGGAATCCCCTTCCTGCCACAGACAATGGCTTCTAGCTCCCACTGCGTTCTAGCTCAGCAGGAGCCGGGAGGAAAGCAAAATACTTCCAATCAGCCTGAGAGTGAATGATTCTTAGCTCCTGCTGATCTGAGAACCTTATAAACATGATTTTTTTTCCCTACCATTCAGGTAACATTAGAATTCTGTAGTGTACTGAAATCTTACACAAACTTACTGCTGAAATCAAAGGAAATCTTTCAAGTCATTTCAAAAGCCAGTGTGTCAGGTCATACACCTGGGCTAAATCAGATTGTGCTTTAAAACCCCTCCAGAAGATAATGATTTTGGTTTTTTCTTTCTTTTTCATCTTTCAACTTTATAGTTGATAGTGACAAGATTGGAAGTTATGAACCTCAAAAACACCTTCAACTGCTTGGTAAAAATTCGTACAAGAAAAGAGTTCTCCTCCTAATCTTCCATCTGATGTTCACAAAGAAATTCAAAGTTGAAGGATTGTTTTCCATTCAATACAGTTTAAATCAAGACTAAGGGCATCAGTTAAGCTAGTGTGAAATGAGAATAAGACAATAAACCATTCAATACATAATAGGACAGAGAACTAATCTGGTGCCATATAAAATGATTTTGTTTCTGTTCTTTCCAGCAGTCTATATTTTAACTCTACCTTTTACTCTTTATCATATGATTTAATTGGTTTTCTGGAAATGTTTTCCAAGGTATTTTATTTTGTTTGTTTTAATTTCTGCATTCATTAACTGGCTGTGAATGTTGTTTTTGGCTTGCTGCCTCTTTCCTGCCTCGGGGAGTATTTCTCAGTGGCTAACAGTAGGTGCTGAGTCCTGAAGTGTCGATTCAGAGCAATGGAGACAGGTGGGCCGTCAGCAGGAGTAGTAAAGTGATATGCCACCGTAAATACGAAACTGTGACAGCCCACAGAAACAATCTATTTTTCCTTTCAAACTTCAGGCATGACAGCTCCTAAACTCTAAAATCCAGATTCATGTAGGAAAAAAACCCTCCATAGCTTAGAAATCAGTTTCTTATATTAAGAATTTTTCTTCTGTTGTGATATGTAGGTATGTATGTAGGAACAGTTTAAAAGCAACAGAACATGGTAAGTCTCAACTCATGGATATTCAAACGGCTGCATTTGGAGAACAGCTTTTCACCTCCTTCCCCCCTTCCCCCTACTTGGAGAAAACTGCAAATGAGGTAATGTTTCTCCTTGAGTAAACAGACAGAGATTTAACAATATTTTAGATGATACCCTGGGTAGGAAAAACACACACGTTATTGTTATTAGTAGTAATATTACTAATATGATGCTACTATCTGGTTTTGACAGTTTTGAAGTCTGGAATTGTTCTAAATGAACTCTCTCTTCTTCCTCCCCCCTTCTCCTAATACTCACATAAGCATACATACATTACTTAATTATCACCAATGCTGAGGAGAGAAAAAAGAAATACCTCCAGCCTACTGGAGAAAAGAGTTTTGTTTTCTGTTTTCTTTAATGGAATGATTAAAGAAATCTTTAATATTTCCAGTATCTTTAAGAATATTAAACTGACTGTATGTTTTGAACATCTTAGAACATGTCCATACTTGGTACCGTATGATTTTAATGAAGGAATGGAATTTCTTGGCTATCAAGATGTTGATAAAACATTGGAATACTGGTGAGAGGAAGATGGAGGGGTCGCTACAGGTTTTGTTACTAAAAGCAGGAAAAGATCATTGTTTCACACTCAAAAATGCACTCCCTTACTTATAAGTATTCTGGTTCGCTTGTTAAGGCAATAGAGTGACAGCTTTTGCTGTTCACTGAGAGACACTCTTCTGTGTTCAAAGTGCACAGTGGAAAAGAAAATTACTTGTACTTAACATCTTCATAGGGCTCCTAATGTCCTAGCCTTGGCTGGGATATCTAAGCAATTGCAAGCTACCCATAAATAAAGAAACAGCAAACAGGTAACACTGTAGCATTATCTAAATAGGCTGCACCATTCACTGATGAAAAAGAGAAGCAATAAGAGAACCTGAGTCACACACATGAAAGACTGTGGGTGAGATACTTGCATTTTATCAGCTTTGTTGCCTTAAGCTTGTTATGGTCATTTCCATTTCTTAGAAACACTGGGAAGAACCAGTACACTCTCTTTTTCACAGAAAGAAATGCAAAACTCTCTCTGAAAAAGTCTGTTCTGTCAAGTGAAATTAAGAGCAAGGTGTGTATCTGTAATTTCATTTCATAAATACAATATGAAAAACTTCATCAAAATGCGTAATAAAATGTGACGCTGAAAATCCATAGCTATTTTTCTTCATACCTTTGAATATTTATGGCAGCTTGCATCTGAAGATCTTTGTCAGTTATGACTCTTTCTTCTTAAATAGTAAATCAGGAAGTTCTTCTTCCATATCTTATCTACCTGAACCTATTTATCACATGAAGTCAAAATTCACTGTTAGAATGCAACAATAATTCTAACAATGGACCATTACATATCTAGGCAGTTTCATTACTTAGTAGGAACCAAAGCAAGAAAAGGATCATTTATAACAGTGACACCTCCCTTGTACGTTCAAAGTAATACATATAAAAATAGGTAGATATTCAGCTATAGAATATTAGAATCCTTTCAATTCACTGCAAATAGAACACTCAGGAGAATCTGTTCTGCTAACCATGTTTCTTTGGGTTTTGTTTCGGGTTTTTTTTGTTTGTTTATTTTCTTTGCATTTTTGTTGTTTTTAATTAATACTCATTCCCCAATATAAATATTTTAAGGCAAAAATCCTCATGATTCTGCCAGGTGCCTGAAATGTTAGAATCTTAGCATATTTAAATACAAGAGTTTAACTATTTCCCGCTCTGGTTAAAGCTGAACTCAGCAGTATTTCTTACGAGCACTTAGTGCCATGATACAATATTTCATCCGTTTCTAGAAAATAACTGTAAATGCAAGAGTTGTTATAAAATACTGCTGTGTTGTGTTACACTGCTACTCCATCTCATTGCAGTGGTGGCATTTCATTGATGGGTTAAGTGATTCTGAGATACTGATTGAGTAGATACGGTTCTTGAAGTGGTTTTTGAACACCTTTAGAGTACTTTGTGAGGTAATACATATAAATATAATCTTATCTACTGCTATTAGTTTCAGAGAAAATGCTAAGTTATGCATAACTTCTGCAGCAGAATGCACAGACATTCAATTTTTAAGTTTCTTAGACAATTTTGCAATAGTAATCAGTGAATATCTAAAGTGAAGCAAAATAGGTCATGTATTGAGTCTTGATCAGAAAGGATAAGCTCCAAATTTAACAAATCTTTCACTAAAGTCATTCAGACATCTTAGTACAAAAAAAAAACCCAATATGATTGCCAGAAGATCACACCATAATGAAGCCAAGGGGAATTTTGTCATGTAAGATTTATGCAAGTGTTAGTGGCCCATGTACAACAAATCCGGCTCTGCCTCTCATTTGCACATTCTTGTATTTGAATACATTGATTATTGTAGCAGGTTTTCAAACTATAAGCCATTTATAAACTGATTAAATTGGTTATTTGCATTTAATTTTTTTCTTTTAGCTAAAAAATATGATTTGAAAAAAATGCAAAATAGATTTAATTGTTTGGCGTCTGAAAAATAATAGCTGTCTTTTAAAAATTTGTTATTGAAAACTATTTTTAAGCTCACATCACAGCTACTTTAAATAAACCTTATTCAGCTGCATACAAAGTTTATGCCAATTCACCCATGCTGCTTTATTCTGAAATAAATGTGTAAGAAATAGTCATAAACACATTTTTCCTTTGCATTTATTAGAGCTGCTATATAATATCAAACCTGTTCCAAGATAATTGCTTCTCTGCATTGCAAAAATGCTTAAGAATTTAGTGGGGCGGGATGAGAAGGAGGATTCAATTTATACGGTGGCTAAAAGAATTAAAAGCAATGGTTAGTGATGCTGGTTAGCCATACCAATTTGTACAACACATTGAAAGATCAGGATGTAGATACATGCTGGAAGGATTTAAGGAACAAAATATGTGCACACATGGAGAGATTGCTTCTGTTAAAACTCAACCTTGTCTTGTGTTCTGGAAAGAACTGGATGAATCTATTAGCTCTCTGTAAACAATTTACAAACATCAAAACTAGAAATAAGAAAAAACATTATTTTCATACTGTTACTATTGCAAATAAAACTCGCCTGTAACAGACCATTATATATTCATAGAAATATAACAATTAGATTACTATAACCAGCAACTATAATTTAATGTATGAAAATTTAATAACATCACAGTAAATAGAGCTCCACATGGCATACAAACCCACCAGTTTTTAATTGAGTGCAGTTCTTATTTCTGTTTTTCTTGTTACTGATAAATCTTTTGAGGAAGGTTTAAGCACATGAAAATGCTTCTGACATTTATTTTAAGATGCATCAAAAATTATAATACGACTTTTTTAAACATGGAAATCTAACAGTAGCTCTAGACCACCAGATAGCAAATGAATGGTGAGAAACACTTAAGTAGCACAAATATGCTTTTATGTTATTTGAAAACTAAGTACTACATATGTACCTATTTTCCTTAAAATACGATAGTGTGGTTCTTTATTGATTGNGAGCAGGTGTGTGAGGTGGAAATACCTGAGAAGAGGAGACATATTTGAAATCCAACAGAGAATTAAAACGTGAGCGATTTAAGCCATATTCCACATTAAGCATACTGTAAACTTAGTTATTAAAAAGTCAGAAGCATATTTGTAAGCTGACGGAAGTGACTGTTATAACAAATATATACCTGTAGAACAAGTACATGCATTTATACATGTCTATACCAGTGCATGTATTTGTATGTATTTTTTTATGTAAATGTATTCTAACAAATACATATGTATACTTATCAGAACTGAAGTTGGAGCTGCAAAATGTACATCCATACATAAAAGCTCAGGCTTTCTCTATTGCTCCCACAGCAAACAGAACAAGTGGCAAAAGTATATGATTTTTTTTTCCCCAAAAAAGAATTTTCTGAAAAAAAGTAGCATAGGGTTTTTGTGGTTTGGATTTTTGTTTTGTTTTGTTTTGGGGGTTTGGGTTATTTTAGCGACAGAACTGAGCACTCCCAAATATAAACTCTAGTGTTATAATAACAGTCTAATGTCTCATTTGAAATAATTTGGTTTACTTGTGTGACCATACCATTCTGTGGCTGCAGGTGGCTAGCTGGAAAAGACATAATACATTGTGTGTACTCCATGTAGATTCAATATACATCTTGGGACATCTTTGTGTCTTGCCATGAAATCCAGCCTGTAAAAAAGACTGAAGCATGAGATTCTAACCTAGGGTTCCCTGGAGGTCACACAATGGCATTTCTGAATGTTCATAGTTTGGTTGAAAATTAATAGTTTTCATCAGAAAATGTTTTGGGCTTTCATTTCCTGCCAGAAACATACATATTCTACAGGAAGCAGGAAAAAAATGTACAAGATTTATTTTATTTAAAAAATAAAAAGAATGAGACACTCTAATTTTATGTTATTCAAGTATTACTGTCCCCTGAAGAAATCCTTTGCTACCTGCTTAATGAATCTTTCTGTGCACTTTGTAACAAAAATATGACAAACATTATATTTAAGAACTTAACACAAAAGAAAACAGAAGGGTTATTACAGGGTTTAATAGAGAGTGAAACAGAAGAAGGATGAAACAGACATTCTACAGAGGTAAACCAGAGCAGTTTCTACTGCTGCGTTGCTGGAACTCTGTAAGTAAAGGCCAATGTTTGAAATGCAGTTTTTGTGGTAGGCACTCCACAAATGCACATTCCTTTCCCAAAGAGCTTACAATCAAGCTAGAAAATAATTTGCCATGACCTCAATGAGGAGTACTTGCTGCAACACACAACAGTAATTTCTGAAATTTTGACAGTTGATGATAAGATGTTGGTCCCTGAAATGAAAGGAAATAGAAACCAACTAGGCTTCTTTTAAAAAACAAGAAGTACTATTAAGTTATGCAACATTAAACATAGACACATGCTCTGTGCCAAATGCAAATCCCTGTTTCAGATAATAAAGACACATCTAACAGGTGGAGAGGGTATCCTCCAACTAGCACCCATAAGAGAATTTGATGAGCTGTAAATTTAACAAGAACTTTGAATTTTTTTCGCTGAATGCAATGTCCTTAAATAGGTGTTGTAAAACAGTTCTTGACTTGTCAAAGACACATATGAAACAATTTATGACCTATCCTTGTTTAATAGTTACAGGAAAAAACATTGTCATATCACACCATTTTCCACAGCATTCTCCTGGAGAAACTGTCTGCTCATGGCTT
>RSEF01000005.1:35676423-35732956 GCA_003993805.1 Himantopus leucocephalus | reverse complement strand
TCCTTTGCTTCTGTTTGCAGCCTTTGCTTTTGCTTTATTAAACGGCCTTTATCTTGACCCATGAGGTTTTTTTCTTTTTCCATCTTATTTTCTCCCCCACTGTCCTGCTGAGGAGGGAATTGATAGAATGGCATGGTGGAGACCTGCATCCAGCCAAGGTCAACTCACCACAGTTATTAAGANTAATTAAGGTATGTTCTGTAGTTCAGATTCCTAGAACTTTAACTATATAGAAGTAAAGAAATTTATCTTACCAAAATAAAAAAAAAATCACAATCTTCTTTCTGTTTCTGATTTCCTTTTAAGCAATGACAATAAAATGATATTGTTATGCGTGCCAGCTGAGCTCTAAGTAGATTATTCAAGTTCTATTTCACTTCAGNGAATTAAGGTATGTTCTGTCGTTCAGATTCCTAGAACTTTAACTATATAGAAGTAAAGAAAATTATCTTACCAAAGTAAAAAAAAATCACAATCTTCTTTCTGTTTCTGGTTTCCTTTTAAGCAATGACAATAAAATGATATTGTTATGCGTGTCAGCTGAGCTCTAAGTAGATTATTCAAGTTCTATTTCACTTCAGAAACCTTGTGTCCAAGATGTCAACATGGAAACTTGCTGCAAAGAGGACTTTGTCACTGAAGAGACAGAAGTCTGTTTTATTGCCTTTCAGTATGAGAGAAGTTTCTGTAGCTTTTTTTGTTTGGTTGGTTTGTTTTAATCTATTGCTTCCTCACACTTTAGGAACACCTGAAAAAATGGCAGGGGAAATGAAAACTGATAGGACAGTCTCTGGCTCAGAAATGAGGAGCATTGTGTCTGTTTTAATGTCCTTAATTTAAAAATTCCAGGGAAAAATGTGAAAAGATGTTTCTTTTTTGCACAACTGTGAAGTGTTTGAATGGGTGTATGAATATGCTGTGGCACAGTGTCCAAAAACTGAGTAATAGCACCACCTGGACACTCAAGACTGACTCATGTGTAAGGCATTTCTTGCTTCCATTGGAAAGAACTCATCTCTCGTAAGTACAGAAAGTACTGTTTCTAACTCAGGAAGGGAATGACATTGCCTTGACCTATTATCCAGCTGCCCAGAGAGTAGTTCACACACAGGTCTGAGACTGTTCTCCCGACCAAAAGGAAGCTTTGGATGAATTGCTCATTCATCATTCCAACATCATTAAATCAAGCTCTTCCTCTGTGTTGTTGCTTTGTTACTCCTCAGTACTAGCAAAGAAGCCAAGTTTAGCTAAGGCTAAGACAAACAAGATAACTTTGTGCTCCAACCTGTTGTTCAGTTAGCTTTCAATACTGATCTGTCTTATGGTAAGATCCTGAGTGGAGGAAAGATGAATAGAGTATGTGTTAAATTTTAAGGCTCATGTGTCTCTCTCAGACTGAAAGGGATCTGTACTATCTTTTTCCCTTCTGCTCTGTATTATCTAGTACCTTTTTTCTCATGCACAAGAACTCAGGATATAATCAATCCCCATACTAAAAAAGTGCAAAGAGAGAAGAGATGCTCAAAAAACCCCCAGAGAAAAACAAGAGTGCTATTCTATATTCTATGCAGAAAAGTGATCAACAGGACCTCTATATGTACAGCAGCAGGTCTCGACATTCACACTAAAGAGCTGATTCAATCTTGTCATTTTTTCCCAAATGTAAGCAAGACTTAATTAATGAAGAAGAGGTTTTAGGAGCTGAGCTGAAGATCTCATGAGGAGTGTAATAAAAGTGCAGTAAGATATTAATGTGCTATAGTTTCAAATATTTGGACATTTAAATGGAATATATATTAACTTAAAAATGAAATGGAATGCTTTTTCTTTTTTTTTTTTGTAATAATTTGTCAGTATTTTCTGGTCTGTCTGGCTCATAAACATTTCAAACAGTCCAATTGCTTATGTGGGTTTTGTTTTCCAATCCTGGCTGATGTCAAAGACTCACAATGACAAACAAGAAAAAAAATTATAACTTCTCAAGATATAAAAAGTTTCTTCAAGTACTGAACAAAAGGTTTAATCTGTTTTCTTTGTAAATTATTACTTTCTTCTTTATTCTCTTCTTTAAAGATTTCCTGCCTCAACTGCTGTGTCAATATGCAGTATAACATATATTTCCTTTCTCTAAACTGACCTAACTTAATTTTTTATTTTGACAGAATAAAAAATACAGATGTACATTAACTCACTTTAATCATCACTTAGATTAGCACTCGAGGTTGGAGACTTCATCTGTAGCAGTACAGCAGGTCTGAGCTTATTTCCACTGAAACCAACAAAATCATTGCCTGTGACTCTAATGATGCAAACCTAGATGCTGTCAAAATTGCTCTATCTAGACACAAATCTGTAAAAATAGCTTGACAAAAATAAAAATATCCCCATAGAAAACTTTTTACATATGTATATTAAAGCTCTAGAACCTCTTGCCTGTCTCCAAACCAAGTCTTCTAAATTAATTTCTGGCCCATCCTAATAACAAAAACATTGGGTGTTTTATAGTATTTGCTCTAAACATTATTGCTGTTTGTATTCTTTCTATTTAATATAAATCAAACCACCTTCTTTCTTATCATGCTCTTAGACACTTATAAGCCAGGAATGAAACACCTATTTTTCCTGATATAGACAGATGTTTTTCAACAGATACTGTAACAGAAGAAGGTTATTCCCTCTATAGACATTTGGCTAGCTGTGACTCATGTGAATAGCTTTCTAATGGTTCCTAGATTAGATTGGGAAGAAATTTTTCTGAACATCTAATTAGCTGGAATAGATATTTGCACATTGGAGCATAGGTGACCTACTAGAATGATCTTAGTTTTTCCCCACAGAAACAATTTTATGTCAATGAAAGGTCTTTAAACATTCATGGCATTTCCACCCTTGTGGTTCTACTATTCTGGGACACGATGGTTATACTTGAAGATCTGAATACTGTAATTGCTGGTTTCAAGGCAAAGAAAGCTGAATGAAGTAACTTTAATCTAATGTCTTACATTAGGAGAGCTAGTGGTCCCTTATTACCGTACAATCTATGAAACTAACCAAAGTCCAAGTTTGCCAATCATTTTTCTTGTTCCTTTCTTTCTTTAAAAACCACTAATTTATTTCTCTGACTTCTCCTGCTCACTTTTCATGATCTAGATTTTCTTTATATCACCCAGCCTGCTTCCGTCACCCTCTATTCAATTTCTTATCGGAATGTTCCCTAAGCTTTTGTCCTCTTTCCGTGAGAACGTATGACCTTAGCACGTCCCTCCATTTCTTTTTATTTCGAATAATTCCATATGAACCTTTCGTAGCTGAATCACCTATTGTACACCTACCAAAAGAATCTAATTTTTCTTGTATCCCTGCATTCATCTTCTCACAGCTACAACTCCCAAATCTATTTTCAGTTACTTTTCCAAACTTGGCACTCCAATATTATTGTTATTTGTCTGCCCAAATTATCTTATGTTTCCTTCTTTGTGCTGGTCAACTACAGAGTCAGCCATAATAAATTCCAAAATTAGTCCTTTAGCCTTTAACTTTGGAACATTTTATGGTAGCCTGAAATTATTTGTCTCTTCACAGTATTTTGTTTCCTTACCTTCTGTTCAAAATCCCAAGACTTACAAAGCCTCTGTTTTAAAATGTTACCCTCCTCTTCCTTAGTTTCCTTTCTCTCATCCAGATCATCATCTATTTAAAATTGTCTTTGGAGATTTGCGCATAAACCATTATTTCATACATTTTCTGCTAGTTAATCCTCTAATTACATCTTCCTTCACATCCATTCCTTTCAGTTTATTACATCTGTCATCTACACAACTCTGTCTCCAGCAGTTTTCCTACAAGCCATCCTTTAAGAATTTTTCTAACTTAGCTTTCAAATCTTTGCCTCTTTCAGGTGTGTGCAGGGAGAAAAAAGTCCATTAGTTATTTGGCAGGAACAGGAGCCAGAGAAGGAAAGTATTCTCCTCCTAATTCCTTCTCCTTCCCTTCCTGGTTATTGGCAGACTGGGACTGTTACAACAGACAGTGTTGAGCAGGACAGGAGGGAAGCCATAGCTCAAAATAATATCTTCAGGGGCTCATTAGGAGGACACAAGATCTCTCCTCTGGCAAATTTAGTGTTCAGCCAGACCTTAGGATTATGGAGCTTCCACCTCTCACAGAGGAATAAAATATCTAATTTATGGAAGACTGTATCTTGCACTTGTGAGAGGCAGAAGCTCTAAAATTTGGACTGCTTCACTAAGTGTTTTTTGTCATGATCTTGCAGGCACTCCAAATTAAGCCTTTTTCTCCCAGAAGGAAGGTACTTCCAAATTAAAAAAAAAAAAAANGGATTCCTCTGTGTGTGTGTATATATATTTAATTTTTATATTTTTTTTAGCTGTTCATGGGGAAACAAATTTCTTCATCTTTATTTCTGGATATAATTTAGCTGAGATTACTAACCCGGGCTGACCTCATCTGAGAAATAAAGCTTTTGGATGTTGCTGCGAGGTCCACATAATAATGAACAGATATTTAAGCAAGGAGTACAGACTATGCTATTTTGACTGTGTTGCCTCTGGTTACAGTAATTGCAGTCAGCTGAAGTATGTCAGCTTACGCCCAACATGCATTCTCAGTGAGAAGGTAGTGTTTTGTAAAATGGGAAAGGCTCTCAGTAAAAGGAAAGGCCTCTCAAAGCTTTCAGCTGGCAATAGTGCACCACCACAGCAGCTCAGCGTGTGTCAAGTTGATCATTTCACTGACAGCCAGGCTCCATGTCGAAAATAGTGCAGTCCTTCGCATCTACCAGTAGAAGCTATTTCCTTCCGCTTTTATTCTCTGACACTTACAGTCTTAACGCAGTCTTAACCCTGTTAAAATGAAGGCTAATTCTTTGCAATCAGAAGCTATAGAGACGCTACAGTTATTTATTAAACAGGGAAATAGCCTGTGTTTTAACTACTGTAAGTGAAAAAATATCATGTGCATGGATGAGTGAGACCCANAAGGCTAATTCTTTGCAATCAGAAGCTATAGAGATGCTACAGTTATTTATTAAACAGGGAAATAGCCTGTGTTTTAACAACTGTAAGTGAAAAAATATCATGTGCATGGATGAGTGAGACCCATTCATTGGTTAACAGACCCACAAACCTGCCAAGAGAATCGACGCCCACCTGATGCCCCCCAGCTGCTGGAGTTCACATATGAATCTCTGGGTTAGCTGACAGATGTGTAAAAACTCGTGTAGACAGACAGACAAGTCACTGCCGAAATTGCTCCACGGCAAGAGGAAGCTTGTGTGAATTGTTAATTCCAATACACAGATTCCGCCGTGCTTATGAGTGATTAGTTTCAGACGGGGACACAGACAGGCAAGCATGCTGGACATGAATCTCTCCCAGTCCACCTATTCTGGCACAGTATTTGAGCGGGATAATATTGGCCTCTCTAGACAAGTAAGTTAATCTACTTGTGTTATAATAAATGTACGTATTTGAGCCCACTGTGGAATTTTACTTTTTCTACAGGCAGAGTTAGATTGGCACGCTTTTGGAAATGCTTCCCTCCCCACATTAACTGTGACGGTACGGAAACGATCTAGCTCATATTTGCTGTCAGAAACATCCAAGTTTTGAGTGGACACCCGTGCTCAGTTTTTTCTTCTACAAAAGTAATGAAACAAACTCTCACCTTAGTTTACTTGTCATAATGCCGAGGGGGTCAAAGCGATGAAGGGACAACAGTTTAGACCACGAAAGGCTGCCACTGCCAGTTCTGTTAAACATGTCCTGCTGCAAGCAGCTGGCACTAAACATCATTATGCCCTGACTGACAGTTTAAATAGAAAATGCAGCATAGAGCCATGTTATAAAGGCAAATTCTTTCATATAAAGGAAACCTTAATCATGAGAACAGTAGCTGGCCTGCAAATGTGTTTTTTTCATACCAGTACTACAAAGCAATTGTCAAATAAATTTTTACATTCGGTAACATCAACTCTGATTTGTATTTCAAAATCAAGAAATGTGAAAGCAATAGATAAGAGGCAACACGCTCTACGTGGAAGATCCAGAGACTTAGATTTATGCAGGGTTCTACTACTGATATACCCTATGACTTTATGCAAGGCGTTTCACTCAAGTATCTATATGTAAAGTATGGTTAATGGTATTTTCTCTTCTATAAACTGAAAGAACAGTATGATAGCGAAGTGTTATTATATGTGTGTGGTCTTTTTCGGTATCTATTGTAATAACTACATAAATTCTACTCAGCTTTAATATCTTTGAGATGTCAGTGAAAAAATTGAAGGAAGATGTTTGGAAATAAAGATTTAGGAGGAAATGCAATTCTAGGAATAGTAAGCAAGAAGTAAGTTTGCATCTAAGTCTAAATGAAGCCTAATATATAAGCTTCTAGTTTTGATATACAGTATCTATTAAGGGGAAGTTATGATAAATGAAGGTAACACATATTCATTACAGGACTTTTTTCATATTTTGAATAACACACCCTTTTGTCCAATAAGGAAAAGTACACAATTATTTTCACCCTTATGCTTCGTTAGTCCACAAATATAGACATATGCAGACACACACTCACACATACAAATCAAGGCTTTCAAATAACTTCTTACAGCCTTAAGAAAATAGACTTCTGTTCAGTCTAATTTTTTTGAAAGAAAATTGATTAATATTGCCAGAGGAAGATCGAACAGATTTAGCTAGAAAACACTATAACCAATATCTTTGTCAAGTTCTCTCTGCTGCCGCTTCAGCTGTCAAAGTCAGTGGTGCACTGCAGCATTGAAGGTAATTTCCATTTAGTGGTAAAAGCTGTTTTCCTCAATTTTTTGGCTTCTTTGTCTTTTGACTTCTTTGTTTTTCTGCTTGCCCTCTATCCATCTAATACCACTCAGATGTCATTGACACACTTACATTTACCACACCCCAGTGATTCCTATCCACCTACATGACATGCCTATAGCACAAATGCTGATGATGCATTATATGTCCAGCACTTTTTGTCGCAGTGACATTCCTCAACAAAGTACTGCCTCAGGGCAGCTGCTGGTTCACAGCCACTCTCTTATGCAGCAATTATTCTGTTCGATTACATGTTGATGATAAGCTATTAAAATGCACTCACGCAGGACTTTTTATTTACCAACAATCATTACATTCTTTTTTTCCTTCTGCCATCTACAAATCTAATTGGAGACCAAAAAAGAGAAACCATCTGACAGGTTCTTAAAATGCTTGGATTAATTAATGAATGTAAATATATCTGTATTAGGCGTTATGTTTCTAAAACAAAAGCTCAGAGAAAGTGAGAGCAACAAGGAAAGAAACAATTGTATTCAAAAAGTCACATTCTCTAAATAGCGTGTCCCTTGTCTTTCCAAATTAATACAGAAATAGTAGAATGATAAAATGCATGCATAAATCTCAGTGGTTTAGGTCTTATATTGATGAATTTGTCAAATACCAAAGAAACTAAAAAGAATTCTGGTGGGTAAGATAAAGCTAGAAAAACCACACAAAGCACCCCAGTTATTTAGCTAGTACCACTCAGTATGTGGCAGAGCCAGGGAGAACCCTTCTATATGGTATAGAGAGAGCATTCAGAACTAATTCTCTTGATTTATTTCTGTATGAACTAGAATAAATGCCAAATTTCCATTTCCTATAGACTCCTGTCTCTTTAAAATGGGAGTAAACAGGAAGGAAAATGGTACAGAACTATAAAATGATCTGACACTTAAAGCTGTCTATATTAGAGATATAACAGAAAGGAAGGACCATAACACAGCCAGAATCTTGGTTATATGGTAAAAAATAAAGTGTTAAAGTGTGTTAAAAAAAGAAAAAATACTATAAAACTAGTAGAACTTGTAAGTGGTTCAGAACGGACAGCAGACTAACTTTCTTAAAACTGCTAGACCTGGCAACAAAGATGTAAGACTTATAAGTCTATTACAGGGTTCCTGATGTTTTATTTAACAAAAAACCCCAAACCCAACAGTATTATTTTAATGGCTTAGTGACTGTTCAATATATGATAAAACATGAAATTAATGTAAAGAAATATTTGTTCTTGAGTCAAGTAAATTAGTAAGACCTTAAAAGCACAATTCCTTATTACAGCTCACTGCAAGATAGAGTTGTTAACAAATAACTGGCCTTTTAAATCAGTCAGTATTTTATATTAGAATTGTAGACAGGAAAAGCTCTTCCAGACACAGCAAAATTCCCTGGTTGTGTAACCTGTAACCCATTGGCTTGATCTAATTATGTGTATTAGATAAGAACTGTAAGTCTAAGTCTTGACTTTAGGCTAAAAGCTCCCAGTCTTATGTGTTGAGTAATACATCAGGTAAAATATATCAGTTTGTGCGGGGCTGATTCTTTTATGGTGGAATTCCATGGCTCCTGAAAGTGAATGGAGGAAAAACTATGTCACACAGTCAATAATCTTCTTGGAATGGCAAATTAAAATAATAACAACAACAGTAATCATAGAATCATAGAAACATAGAATGGTTTGGGCTGGAAGGGATGTTAAAGATCATCGAGTTCCAACCCCCCTGCCATGGGCAGGGACAACTCTCACTAGACCAGGTTGCTCAAAGCCTCAGCCCACCTGGCCTTGAACCCTTCCAGAGAGGGGGCATCCACAACTTCTCTGGGCAGCCTGTAATAATAATAATAATAATAATAATAATAATAATAATAATAGCAGCAGGAATACCATTTGAATTAGATGACATTTTCAGAAATGGGCCTTTTTAAGTTATAGGTACTTAGCTTGGTAAAAGTACAAGTCAGTTCTTCTATAACTGCAGTTTTATGCCTATAGGTTTCCTTCCACAATGTGTAAGAGGGCAGTGCAGCAAATTTGAAGATAAAGACTATAGAAACAAGAAAAACATCTGAAAGTTAGACACTGCAAAGTTATTCCCAAAGAATTCCTATAGAATTATTCTTGAGTCCCAAACCTATGAAACAAACAGATCCTGAATTGAAGCCCATAGTTACCACCTCTTTTGTGGATATTTACAAAAGGCATTAATAAAATGCCTAAACAGCTTTCAGGTAAACCATTTTGCCATCTAAAAGTCAGCAGTTGCTTTGATTCTTCCTGTCTTTTCCGTAGCCTGATTACAAGATAGTCTAGCTGTTCTGCCAAGTGGAAGAAAGGAAAACCATTACTGAAATGTCACTCTGACCCCATTCAAAGAATCAAAGACTTTTCAAAGAATCAGGTCTCAAAGTAAACCCAAAGATGCTCAACCTTTGATTAAAGCAGTTTATTTCCTCCTCTTGAAAGAGCTGGAGCCCTAGTGGAGATAATGAACTGCTCCTGCTACTGTGCATCAGCAACATCCAGTAGCTTTGAGCTGAATACTGTCAGTACAAATGAATTGGCATAAAAGCTCTATCAGCCAATTCAATGTTCTTATCTCTTTTTATGTATGACTGAGATACTAACAGACAACAGGGAGAAGGTAGTTGGACCATACAAAGTCACAGAGTGTCACTGTTGGAATATATGGAAAGGAGTTATTTGGTATATTTATGGAATTCAGCATAGAACCATAAGGATAGAGCACTTTGGCAAAGGATGAGAACTTAATGGTTTTTATAGATTCAGCTGTAGAGATATTTTTAACTTACTGGAAAAAATAAGGATTAGAATGTATTTAAATCTAAAATTAATTAAAGAATTTAAACAAGACATATCTCTTCTAGTGTTCTAGAATCTGTGAAGAATTAAAATCAGAACAGTCTAAATATAGAATTATATTACCAAATTTGTTCTTTTACTCTATACTGGAGAAAATTAACAAAGGTTTTCTTAGTTGTCTGTTGTTCATCTCCTCTAATATACTATTTCATAATGCATGTAGTCAGATTAATTACATCTTATAATTATTTTTTAAATTAATTCCTTAATTTTATGTTTTAGGTGAAGGTTGCTTAAAAATATGATTAAATGTTTATTTTAATAAATGTGTAACTTATCTGTTTCATATGACCATTTCGAGACTGGAGAGAGTGCAAAAGGTTCCTGTTTATTTTGATTTATATGGTTAGAATGCACATTACTTAGTGCCAAACACTCTTCAGCTCTTTCCAAAGTAACCTGAGTATAGTGGCACTCTTAAACAGTAATTTTCAATTTTCTGAAGTCTACATGGGGAAAAAAAACCCAATAAGGAATATGAGAGGAAATTAATTGAGTGTTGGCCCATAAAACTTAAACAAAATTTTAAAAAACACATAAAATTAGAGGTGTTTTGAGTACTGTAATCATGCAGAAAAATTAAGATTGAGCTAAGTAATACCAAAATGCTAATTTCTGATGCACTTCTTTTAGTTCAAGTAAATTATAAAAAAGACTTTGGAGTATCTTTTGGATGCTTTTGGAGTATAAACATATAACTCAGCAGCTAAATCATCAACAGACTCTTTAAAGACCCTGCCCCTTCTGGATGATTTCTTAGTCTAAGGAGAGCCATCCAAGATCCCCAGCGTCACCTGCCTCAGCAGCTCCGTGCGCAGTGACATCTCACTGTAGTTCATAGAGATTTACATGCTGTAGGGAGACACGTACTGCTGAGCCAACAGGCTTCGGAGAACCTGACAGTTGGTGTGATGGGGGCATAACAGGGAAAACCTACAGCCAGACTGTTCAGATGGATAAGGAGTGGAGAGGAACAGGCTTTGCACAAACAGTTATGCACCATTCACTTAACTGTAACGCCTCACCTTAGGCAATATGACCCTGTTTGGGAAATGGAGGAATTTAAATAAGTGAACAGAGCAGTAAGTGAACTTTGTGTTGTGGCTATGCAATAAAAAGTTTCCATGTTATAAAGATCTGCAAGTCTATCTGAAATATTGCTTTCTGTTGCCAGAGGGAAAAGTTACAATCTCGCAAGAATTTTCATTAATATAGTTTAGCATTATATATGACATATTATATATGATATTTCAAGGTGTTCCTTGCTTGCAAGAAAATGATCAGAAATGATCAACACTTATATGTCTGACAGAATGTAAACTGAAATATATAGAATAGTAAGCTAGAAAAATCTGTCTATAGCTCCACGGGGTAAAATCTTTCCGTAAAACTTAAATACATATCTTTAGCTTTATCTCATGGTAGATCGAGAGTGAATATCAATCTTTAGGCTAATAAAAATCAAATGCAGCTCATCCTCGGGACCCTAGTCAGCTGTCTTGCTGCCAGTAACTACAACTTAATGGCAATAAACACTTATTTTTCAAGTTTTGTGTGCAGCAACAAAATTTTTTTACATTTATTGCTTCTAATATATTAGTAAACTACTTAGAAGCATAGAATTTGCATGCAATGCAATATATCTAAAGTTTCTTCCTTGTACTCAGCAGTTCAGCTTTCTTAAAAGTGTATTTTTGTGTGTGTTTGTGTAAACTTCAGCATTTTGGGAAGGAGGAAGGCTGTGAGATCAAAATTCCAGTTAATACTGTATGACACAGTTTGTTAGCTTGGACTTAAAACACAGGTTTAANCGTGTAAACTTCAGCATTTTGGGAAGGAGGAAGACTGTGAGATCAAAATTCCAGTTATGTATGACACAGTTTGTTAGCTTGGACTTAAAACACAGGTTTAAATGTCTGGCCACATGTGGAAGCAAGAAAATTAGAGATTTAAGGAATGTGTTTCTACTATGGTGCTGAGGATAACAAAGAGAGAGAGAGAGAGAGAAAGACATTTTCTCCTGCCTCAAAGATAGTTTAGGGGAACGGTTCATCTGAAAAGGAAACTGTAAGCCTTTCTGGGTGAAAAGCAGGAAAATCATTTGTATTCCCCCAGGATAACACTAAATCTACAGAAGATGCTTAAGGCAGCTGAAGTACAGCTTTGTGTAAAGTTGCAAATAATTTGAGTAGTCTGTTAAAGACAGTCAAGAAAGAAATTGGGAAGACATTCACAGCTCATCACAAGGAAATTGAATATTTGAAACTTGAGAAAAAGATTAAGGAGCAGAACCCAGAGTACAAGGCTCGGCAGTGTTCCCTGGTAAATATTCTGTATTCAGCACCTGTGATGCAACAAATCCAGGAGGGAAGTACTAACTGATGTATAAAAGCAAGTGCAGTAATGTTTGAGCAGGAGAGTTAAACAGGCAGTGAAAGGCAGCTCAGGTAAGGTTGATGACAGGGAAAAAAACCCCAACAACCAAAACCACAAATACAACCTCTTGAGTAAGATCCTTTGATTTGTCTAAAATATCATCTTTAGAGGAAAGCATTTCAGGACAAACAAGAGCACTTAGTGAGATCCTTTTCAACTATTAGCAAGATATGTAGAGATAGAAGCATTGACCTTGGGATTGGGATAGAAACCTGGTGTGCCCAGCAGTCCACATCTAGCGCCACCTGTACTCTTACTCTTACATGCATGCTCCCTTTAGAGAAGAGGTAGCACAGGTGAGTAGGGCACATCCTCTCAGCTTTGATGGCCCTGAATGTATACAAAACAGTCACAAAAAATGATGGAGGAGTTACAGTGTTAGCTTATCTAGGCTGAGAACCAGTCAAGGCCATGTTACAGTCCTTCAGAACCTTGACCAGTGGAACTGATGTACAGTGAGTAGTGGGGACGGGAGGCTGGCATCCTAGAAATCCAGGAAGACGTGTCTCTTATCAGGCCGTTGTGAGGACAGCTATGACTTTCTTAGATTGGACAGTAGTGTAAACAACATTAAATATAAGCCTTGTTGTAGGAAATAATAGGTCTGCCCCCCAACACATCCATAGAATCATAGAATGGTTTAGGTTGGAAGGGACCTTGAAGATCGTCGAGTTCCAACCCCCCTGCCACAGGCAGGGACACCTCCCACTAGACCAGGTTGCTCAAAACCCCATCCAGCCTGGCCTTAAACACCTCCAGGGATGGAGAAAAAAGGTCCGGAAGGTACTGACAACATTGTTGAATTCCCAAACTTAGTTGTTTTGTTTAGACTAGAAGCCCAAACAGGGACTTGGCAGTGTTTAAGAATACAGAAGCAGCTGAAATTTTTAAATTGATACAATTGTCTAATTGTGACATTTTAGAATTTATGATTGAACCTCTAATTCACTCCTACCATGCTGACCTGACTGCCTCAGGGAGACATTCATGCTCTTTGAATGGACTCAGGGAGAAACATTTGCACTACCAGTTGACCACTCAACTGTTGATAGCTGTTTAAAATGTAGGTCACCCTCTGGTCCCCTTTGTGGTGAGATGAAGTCAGCTTCTTTGCAACAGCTGTGGGCAGTCACACCCTACGTTATTCCCTGAGCTTCATGGGCACATCATCTTTGCCCATATCGTCTGACCTTTCTTCCATTTTAGGGGTTTATTTGTCAGTCACACACTAGAGCAAATCATAAGACGTGTTATTAGTCCTACAAGTGATAGTGAATAAAACAGTATTATTGCCGTATTTCAGTCATCAGTGAGACCCCATCTTCTGAATCTACTCATTATCAGGGAGCAGATATTTCTAGATATGCAAACTTTGATGGTCAGTTCCTGTGCCATCTGTTGTTACCACAAACTGGTGATATTTTTATAGTTCCTGACAGTGATGCCTACCAAATGTGCTTCACACAGATGGATAAATGACTCTGTAATTACTGAAGACAAATATGTATGTATTAGGACATCACATATAAATGCAAATGTTGCTGTTAATGAAGAGCACAGACTCAACATTAAAGAACCCTACTTTTTCACGTTTAAATTTATGAATATAGTAGAGTAACAATAAAGCAAATCTTTGTAACAAAGTTTATGTACTATAATTTGCATAGCCTTGGAGTTAGGTCCTGACTTCATGTAATACTTTAGTACTCACATTTAATGTCTCAAATTGACAGTTGCAAAAGAAATATTGAATGTTTTACAACCTACCCAAATAAAGTGAAATGCAATTGACAGCCACTAAGAAACCATTTTTGATTACCTGCAATGGCTGATATGATATGGCTGATATGATACAAAACTCGGCATCTTTGCAGTTCTTTAAAAGTTGCAAGTCCTAATAGCTAGCATCCTTAATAAGGTTTCTTTGCTAGTACAACAGAGAATATTCAAATTCAGGACACTTAATGCAGATTTACCTCCTTAAAATGTAGGTGTGAAAGTTAACTCTTCCACTTAAAAGACTGAGTCTTTCACAGTATTTCACAGTCTTTCACACTCTTGGCACAGGAACTGCAAAGGCAGCCTACCTTTAAAAGGTAGAGGCAATAGCTTAACAAGGAAAATTTGGTGATGTTACTGAATAATTTCTGTAACCGCAATTTCTGAGTCATGGAATTTCTAGGATGTTGTAACTAAGGATTATAGTTAAGCATCAACCAGTGAAATAACTAAAGTAGCAGTTCTTGCATGAGTAAAGATGAAGCATCTCTGCTCTGTTGGTTAGCAAAAAGTAAAGATGAGAAGTTTCAAAGAAAGCTTTGAGGTTTCCTTTAGTCATTGGAATTCCTAGAAAACTTCAAACTATAGATATGGGATTCTGACCATTCTGGTCCTGCTCTAAACAGCCTTCATAGAGAGCAGAATGACATAGGAACCAGACCTGCAGCCACACTCCCCATAAAGTCTTGTTAGTTCATCACAAGATACTCTACCAGAGCAGAAGGTTTAGCAGGTAAAGTCATTTCTCAGCTTGCTGACTGGGAAGTCTTGAATTGTTGCAAAGCACAGAAATAAGTTATAAAAAACAGAAAAATGAATTTCTTTTATTCATTGTGCCTTCCTAATAAGGCATAATGTAAAGCATACAGGAGTACCTTCAGAATATACTTTGCCTGTCAAGCATTACGGAGGTCTTGAGAGCTTGAAAGCTAAGGCATTTAGTTCACCCTTCTTTACCAAAGGCAGTTTGTAGCCTTAGGAGACTGATGGCCCC
Source organism: Himantopus leucocephalus (assembly GCA_003993805.1). Taxonomy (NCBI): domain Eukaryota; kingdom Metazoa; phylum Chordata; class Aves; order Charadriiformes; family Recurvirostridae; genus Himantopus; species Himantopus leucocephalus. Next base: position 35,718,006 of record RSEF01000005.1, on the reverse strand, counting down.
ATTTACAGACTGAGCAATCTGAGCAATCAAGCATGAATACATTTAGGTATTTATGTCCATTTTTTAATTAAAGGCTTGATTGAAAAAATACAGATTGCCAGTCTTTAAAAGTAGGTTCCTATGGTAGAATCCACAGTCTTCACATAAGTTTGGAAGATCTCAATATAATGTTTGGGAAGTGGTATATACTTCAGAATAATCGTAATCTAAATGGTTTTAAAAATCTGCCAGCTGTATTTGTCTAGTAAGAAACGTCCCATATCCCTTCCCAAGGCTTGCATATCTTAGTAAGGAACATTTCTATATACTTTTTTTCTAAATGCAATACCTTCTGTGTTTCAGGAAGTCAAGATTCATAGCTCTCCAAGCCTAGAAATTAGGGTAGTAGGAAAAGCATTGTACTTGTTTCTCCAAGGAAAATTAATCTGTTTAGCAGAGACTGCAGTCAAACTTGCAGTGCACGCTCCTCTACCACATTCAGCAGAGTTTCTGTTCCTAAAAGAGTCTGTGAAGAACCAGCTTGTGTGTCTCTGCAGCTGCCAAGCCTTCCATTCTGAAGCATGGCAAATACACTGATTTTGTAGAGCTTTGAATATTCTGATTCAGATCTATGGTATTCTTTCAAGCAGAATGAGTTACATTGTTGGAACCGATTATATGTATAAGTTTCTCTTATTGTGGTGACTTCCACATTGATATACTCTATCCTAATGTAAGAACATTTTTAGAATGGGGATGGGGAAAAATAACTGAAGTAGCATTGTTATGCTGGTATAACTTTGGTTCACAATCAAAGATTACATGATTGTTTTAAAAATAGTGTTTGAGTTCCTAAGTCAGGGGAGGTGCTTTTAAACTATTTTCTAATATATTTTTTCACATTTTACATCAATTTTCTCAAATCTATGCAGTTCTGCTTCATCTTGGTTTTATAATCTTTTATTTCAGCTATGATTCCCCCCTCAAAAAGCTGCTTAGGACTCAGTGCCTTGCAGTACTCAGTGTCTTGGTAAATACAGCAAGTGCTCTAGTGTTTGGCGCTTAGTATATTTCTGAGTGACTCAGTCCAGACTGAGAGAACATTCACTTTCATGATGGCTTCAGTCTCAGCTTCTACAGCTCTGCCCTCATCGTCTGCAGTTAGACACACTGAAATTCTTTTTCATCAAACCAATTTTTGGTCTTGTTATTAGATCTACATTTTTATTCACCTTGGTATTCCATGTATTTTAGGAAAGCAGTAAGCCAAAACCCTAACATTTACCCTAAACAAATGTCCACCAATATATACTATGAAATTCTGTTTATTAGAAATTATAGTTTTGATAACTTTCAAGACAACCATCAAGTTAGCTCCTGTATTAATTACTCTCTGCACAGAAGGAACATGCTTTCTTAAGTTACACATCCTTGCTTCACACCCAGATTAGAAACTCAGCTGTTAGATAAAAGTTTACTTAACTTTTTTTGTTACTCATACGTCAGTCACAAAAATATTGGATGAGTTTTACTGAAACTGACTTCAAGGATCAGCTTCTGCTCTTTGAAAATTAAATTAACAGTGCTCTAGAAAGTAATAACAGCAACATCCCTATGTTTAGTTCAACCTGCTTATGACATACAATTCATGATTTTATGTACTATAAGTAATAACAGAACTAATACAAAATGATGATTTTGGGGACTAACTCTGTACCTAGTCATAAATGGAAAACAGCTCCAGACCTATCATACCTAATACTCAGAAAGTCCATATTGTATTTTATTATTTAGAGCTATCCTGGTATTTACATTATGGTTCAAATTAACCCTACTTTTAAATAGCCAGTGTAACGTAGTTCAACATCAAAGTGTTAATTTGCTTTTCCAAAAGCCAATTATTACTGAGTCGTTTAAAATAATAATGTAACTTTACAAGAGTGAACTCTATATGACCTTACTGTGGACATATGGCCACAATAATAAAAAATTAAATATTAAAAAGGAAGTATTTTTAACATGCAGCTGTTTCTCTTCAATCTTTTGCATTCAGTAATTCCCCTCCCCAAGTTGGAGTATGGTAAATCTCATTAATAAAACATAAGTATAATGTTAACTTGGAATCTTTATCTCCTGTAGGAAGCTTGAAAATTAGTTAAAAACAGTGCTACAGACTAATGCAAAATCTTTTCAGTTGGCACAATATGAAAATATGCCAACTTCTGTGCCAAGTTCCCAATAGACAGATCTTTTGGGAATATTTCTGATATATTACTCCAACTTAAAAAAGCAGCTAAAAGATTTTTGGAATTCATCTTTGATTACATTCTTGAATATGATGTTTTAAACAAGGGTATGATTCTTACACATATTTTCTTTCAGCTGATATTTTCTTTCTAACTGTTGCAGGAGACTATTGGAACTGCACATCACAGGCAGAAATATATCAAAAAGTAGGTTAAGTATCATGGAGTGTAAATAAGTTGCTTGCTTAGAAGGGGGGCTAAGATGTTATTAGTAGCCTATCTGTTCAATAAAGTATACATACGTAAGTTATAAGAACTCTGTCAAAGGTAACAAAAATCTTTGAAATTGTATCTTTAACTCTAAAGTTGCAATAACAGTCTATTGGGCAACAGAATTTATAGAGTTGTAGCTTCAATTGCAAGACTCAAGACATTGATTGACCTTTAAAACAATACCCTCAATAAATATTGCCCTTGTGCAGAAACTTCTTTTCATGACTTAGCAAGCTATTTATGATATACAATTTCTTAATTGTATATCTGGGTTACAGTTTCACCATTCCTCAAGAAGTTAAAGAAAATAAAGCACATCGATATTGCCAACTTTTCAGAAAGTACGATGCTGTGGGCTGCAGATAGAAAAAAATGGACAGCTCTGTTTTTACTAAGGTTATACATCAAGATAGCACCTAGATATGAACTGAAAAAGACCTAGGGTAGGATTTAAGCTCAAGGAGTAGTTTTCCTTTAAAATCTGTCAAGAGGAATATGGATTTATGGAATATAGTTCATCCTGCCCTAAGATATGCAATTAAGGTACTTCAAAAAGTGTTTATCTCTCTGTTGACTATAAATGGGAAATTTGGAGACTAACTTATGTGCAGACAACCATTAAAAGTCTAAAGTCAGGTGAAATTAATTCCAGACCTTCCATCTAGATCCATTATAAAACGTAAGGAAAATAGGGTTATTAAAGCCTATGTTCAACAGTTTAGCATACAGAAGATGCACTCTGTGCCTCAAAAAGTTAGTGATTCCTTGCTATGTGGTTGTAGGAGGTAGAGCTATTAGTCAATAATTAACTTCTGGTTCATCCATGTAATGAAAACAATCAGGCCAACTATATATATTTTTTTAATATATATATATACACACACTTATATAAGTTTCCTCTTCTGCAGTGTGATGAAGACACAATGAGTCTCCCAGCAAAGTATCCTGAAGGTTGTACAGTATGAATAGCTAGAAAGTGGTTAAAGCTGGTATGTACATAGGGACAGTAGGGAACTATCATGTAGAGTATCAGTAAATTGAACTGAGTATTCAGAGGACCTCAATGAAATCAAGATATGTTTAGGATCCAGAGTAAGAAGTATGAGAACTGGGGTTTATATTTCAGCAAAAGAAAGAGGTTTAGGCTTCGGATCTGGACCAGTAAGGAGGGGGAGATAATTTATAATTTTTTTCCTGCTTATACTGTCTGTGAGGATATTCCAAAATCATCAAACCCCTGGTGGAATCCATCCCTCCATTGATGTTGCAGGAAGCCAAGAAAACTAACTTCAGTGAAGTAAGGGTAGCTTTTTTGAATAAACCCCACCTGTTCTATAAAGCATTATGTTAAGCAGCATCTATACCTGTTAAACACTGTTTGTTAATCTTTCCAGTTACGACAAATCAGATAAATACCTAAGAGTTAATGTCAGGATCTACAAGAACTTTCCTTTGGGGAAGAGATTGTTCTTCAAATCTTCTTATATCATTTTCTGTTAGAAACATGGATTTAAGCAGAGGTAACAAATCTATCCTAGAAATAAATTACAAATTTTAATTAGGGTGATAAACTATAAAAAATATACGACTAGGGTATAACACTCAAAACCTTAAATCAGAAATGCATGTGCTATTGCTCAAACAGAAAGTGTCAGGCTAATGCAAGTTTTACTGGATGATGTTCCATGACCTATATTATACATGAGACAAGATTAGATGATTGTCTTACTCTGCTCTAAAATCACTTGAATCAAACTCTTATCAATAAACTTTTTAAGGATAGTCATAAAATATGGTGTTATTTTTTCTTTTTTTGTACTCCAGATAAAGTTCATTAGTGTTTACGCTGTCTTTTTATTTTCAGATGTACTCTGATTCCTTTACAGACATGAAAGCGTATAGTAAGCATGATAAAACACTTTCTTAACACAAACAGCATGATGAGATGACTCATTACGGTAATATATTTAATTTACACATAATAGTATTGTGGTTGTATTATCACAACCACATCTGTTGTACTATAGTGTGTTCATTCATACAGACAAATGCTTGTAATTTTATGATGAATACATGCAAAGGAGTAAGCCCTAGAAAGCATGACCGTAGATCACTTCTAGCCTAAATCAAGTTGTTTCCCAAAGATTAAAGCAAGCTTAACATTACCTTTACTATTATATCAAATGTTTTTTTAATGTGTGAATGATAAAAAGTTCTGTCTCACTGACTTCTAGAGAACTTTATTTTTAATGGAAATAAATTCAGGGAGAAAAAGAAAGCCCCTTTACAAGGGAAGAAAAACCTATGTTAGCAGTAAAAGTATCTGATAACTATTTTTCACAATGAAGCAGCATGTTAATTCTAAATATTTCCAAATATTTTCTGAGATTAATTTGTTTGTACTGACTGATAGTAGCTGAAAACTTATGCATATGACATATCTCCAAACTTTTGTTAAAAAAAGGCAAAATATTTGTATATAAATTTGTATATCAATGTGCATTTTGTTGGAAAGTACAAATAAAATTGTAATTTCTTCACATGTGGGGCCCAGGTTTCCTTTTTTTCTTGTTTTCTTTTTATTTTCTCTCTCAGGGTTACTTTTCAACCTTTATGGCACCAAATCAGTGCTAGTCTCTGATTCCTCACTCTATTACTGTACAATGTTAGGTCATACATTAATATTTGAAAGGTCTCAAAACTTTGAACTATGGCTTGTGTTTTCAGCGAGATGATGACTAGCTGTGTAGGTAATGTCAACATGAAGATTCTAAATACCAAAGAGTACATCAGCAATTTTCAAATGTTTGTCTCTCAGGATTTTCAAATAGATTAGACAGCCAATCTCTGCCCTTTCCAATGGATGTTAAGATGCTTTTGCAAAAACTATCAATATCCTTGAACATCTAAACTTCATTAAAACTCAAACTTCTGTCATTTAGAAAATACTTCTGTTATTTGTACCCCAAAGTTTTCAGATCCATTTCTTATGCAGAAGATAGGAACAGTCTGATATATTCCACTCATATATGCTCAAAGTGCATTTTCATGTCTTTTACTGTAGATTCAAAAATCATGGTCCAGTAAGGGTCTTGCTTATTAAGATTAAGATTATTCGTAGAAGGGAACATAAAAAAAAAGTCTTCAATGAAATCACACAGTGATTTAAATATGAATTTAAATGNCTCGTGGTCCAGTAAGGGTCTTGCTTATTAAGATTAAGATTATTTGTAGAAGGGAATATAAAAAAAAAGGTCTTCAATGAAATCACACAGTGATTTAAATATGAATTTAAATGCATCGTTTCATAAACACTGTTTTTACAGGGTGTTTACGCCTTATGAAAAGTGTAGCAATCATGAAAGACTTAGGGACAGTTTGCAAGTCCAAGAAAGTTTGGATGGTAGACATGGATACATTATTTAAGAGTGAGAAACATTAAGGAGAAAATTACCATAAGTTATTGTAATATACCAGTTATTATGGAATTTCTGTCACTCGACGCTCAATTTTAGGCCAAAGATGTCATAAGCACAGTTGATTTTAAGGCAGGAGAATGATAGAAGTGACCTTTTAAAGTCACTTCTGTATCTATAATTCTACCTTAGTCTGACTAAAAATAAAATTCTCACATGGTTTGAGATGACAATGTTTTTTAAGTGACTTATGCTTTTAGGCACCACTGACTTCAGAATGATATTTCAGCTCCTGTTTCATTTTGCCCTCTCAGAAAATTTGACCTTGATGCTAATCATATTTTCACTATTGAATAGTACCTGATGTCTTGCTCTCACCTATTGAATAGATACAAGCAGCAGATAGACCATATACAGGTTACGTTTAGATCAAGTAGGTTAATATTTAACCTATTGTCCCCATGAGATGTTAGATGCACCTTTGTCAACAATCATGTATATTTAGTGCTGCAAGAAATATTAGCTGTTGTGAATATCAGCTACATTTTCAGAGAATACATATATTTCTAAGCAAGCAATAGTTTGGGGGATTGTTATACATAGTCTCCAAGGACCACTATTGGGTATGGACAACAACTACCTGTCAGAAAGGCACAACGTTTGCTATACGGGTGTTCACACTGTTTTCTTTGGAAAGTTTAGCTGACAACCAACTTTGGCTGGTCCAGAACTTCTTCAGCTGCATGGTATGAAGTACAGTATTGTTATGGTTTGAGGAACACACAACAATTTATTCAGACAATTATTCTATCACCTGATGACCTCTCCCCACACGGGAAGGGGAATCGGGAAAAACAAGGAAACACAAGGGTTGAAATATAAATATATTTAATAGAATAAGACTAAATAAGTAACATTAATAATACTAAAGAACCAATACCGATACCGATATAAAATATACAAGGATTATACTCAGACAATTACATCAGTAGAAGCTGTGCACTCCCAGCAGTGGGCAGCAAATGTCAGACACTTCAGGAGGAAGGGAAGGCTTCAGGGGTCCAGCAACAGGGCAAGAAGTTCTCAGGATCACAGCAATCAAGGGAGGGAGAAAACTTCACAACAAACTTTCTAATTTATATTGTATGTGACGTTCATAGCATGAAATAATCCTGCTGGCCAGTTTGGGTCAAGCGCCCAGGTCTCGCTCCTTCTCATCCCTGCACCTGGCTAACTCAAAAACACTGAGACCTTGAAACTCACATACCATAGCTGGCTATAAAGGAAATGTTTTCACAAATTCAGACACTAGAGTCATCTAAAAGTGCAATTTTCCCAAGCATTAGCAGAGAAATCAGCCCTGCGTCACTCAAACCAAGTAGTCTAAAACTTTAAGGAAAAAATGGTAGAATCATGGAATTTATGGGGATTTGTTCATGAATATCACTTTCATATGCCTTAAGGTTTCCTCAAGCTTTTTTTTTTAAAGATCAAAGATAATATTTTCACTATAGAACACAGCATGTTAAAGATATATCTAAGTCAAGGAGACCCTTACATAAAAAAGTCTGGGATGTGCATAGAATTAAATGCTGAATTTTAGTGGTATTTGTAGCAATTAGACAATGATATTCTACTAAACATTGGCATTCCTTGTAATGTTCACCAAAACCCCAAAATTTTACATTCCCCATGGAAATTCCATCTGAGAGCTCCCAGATCATACTTTCTTATAAATGTATGACCAAATGAAGTTACATACTAATTAATGCAATGTACTGTAGTTGGACAGCAGAGGACAAGTGAAGATATTAGAAGGATGTTTGAACTGAGACTTCATTTCTAACCGACTTAAATAAGTAGTGTAGTAAGCTTAAATTGTTAAATAGCATATTTTAATACATTTATTTTGTTTGCTGACTTTGGCCAACTGTTTTAGATATTCAAGAAAGGTCATAGTCTAGTCCATAAAATGATGTGTTAAAAATAACTGTCCATTCGGCACCATGTTCAGCTCTTGAGTAGAAGAGACATAGCACAGATAAGGAATGTTTTTGTCAAAACTTCAGTTAAGTTTAATTGTAGATACCAAGTAGTAGTCAAGTAAATTGTTTGTTAAATTACCTTGGCTGGCTGTGGGAGCAGGTGACATTTGCCTAAACGAGTGTGTATAGATAGACACAAGGTCATGAATAAAAAAGGTTTTCCTGTAGTTTGATGGTCTGTATAATACTAATAGGTAATGTAGTAGCAAGGCTATAGTCTTTTTTTTCCAAATAAATTGTACATCCAAATATCACCTATAACCTCTGACTATCATCTGCTGTTGTCCAAACCACACAGCTGGTAAAACACTGGGAAAGATAAGAATTGCATTCTGATGGAATGAGTAGAGAGATCTGAATTCCAGCTACAGCTTGATTCAATGCAAAGTACTGCATTCTTTCCCTTAGTAATTTCTTGACTGTGACACTATTTTAGATTACTAATTATTTCAATCAATAATAGAGTATTAGGCCTTAGTCCAAAGACTCCTTTGAATTTAATGGATTGAATCAGGCCCTTGTTGTTCAGGTGTCACCTTTTATCTGTATTCCCCAAGCCCTATAAAATTCTTACATAGTGTCTTGCTTTCTGCAGCTATATCACACTCATTCATCTCTGAATTATGAATGATTATCATCTCATCTGTAAAATTTGTGCTCTTTGTTTTATGGCTAATGGCTTAAATAACAATAACATACAGCTTTGGATATTTCAGTGTCTTTATCCCTTTTTTCTTGTGTCACCTATCAGATCATTCCAGAAGTTGTCTTACCTACACTAATGCTCATAGAAAATTTTTTTAGGATTGCACACTTGGATACTTTAGATGGCAAATTTTATACACACATGGGAAATTCTTTATACTATATGTGGCATAGAACCTTAATTATTAAGACAGGAGACAGACAGTATTCCCAAAGTCCTTCACTGGAACTATGGCACAGAGGCAATTAAGTGAGTCAGACAGGGCTCTCTCTGTACTCTTTACAGCTTGGCTCAATCATGCATACATACCTTTTTCTGTGACTGAAGGAAAAACCTTAAAAAGTCTTCACCCTGTAAGTAAATCCTAGATAAACCTTGTATTTTTTTTTCCTCAGTCTACTGTACAAGGTCTTGTAGTCTGAAAAAGATTCAGAATGTTCTAAAATTCTCATGCCATATTTACCTGTTGCTTTGACATAAGTCACTTTCAATTCCTGAGAAATTTAGATCTCAGTAGGATCACCAGTTCCATCTTACTGTAGCAGTTATATTTGTTAAGCTATCCTAGAATAAAGCCATGTGATTAGTGTAAACAATAATAACTAATAAGCACAAATGTGAAAAACAAGCCCTAAAGAGAATTGTTAATTTGAGATATTGAACGTATGGGTGTACAACTTTTTGTGTGTGGACTAAACAAGAGAAAAATGATGAGCCTGGTGAGGTTATATGTCATACGAGAAATAGATACCTATTTGCTTCCTAAGACACATTTTTAGAATTACGTTATTTAAGAGGTTGGGTCTACCTGAAATTCCTTTGATCAGTTTTATATTTAAAATTTAATGTTCCTTCAGTATATATCCAACTCACAAAGGTGATCAAATAGGATGCATATATATTAAAAGTAAGTATGGGAAATTAATTCAGTTTCACAAAATATTTAGCATTGTCTCACTTTTTTACTTATTCACCCAGATGAATTATGTTCTTTGAAACAAATTTTCCTGGCTGAATTTGTTTTCATTTTGTATTTGTTACAGTTTGGGAAGGATTTATTTTGCCTGTAAATAGAAAAGGAAAAGGTGCTTCTCTGTATAGAAGTGTGGACATGTTAGCACATGTCTAACATCCACAAAAGGCTAAAGAAATATAAAATGTCTGGAAAGGATATTAACAGGACACAAATATTATTTAAACACAGAGTTACCATTAGGAATATTGTTTTGCTCTATTATGTGTACACAGTATTGTGTATTTGAAGTAGTAGCCCCCAAAACAGAATTTGAAAATATGCTTGATATATATTCTCTAAATTCTCACTTTTTAGTGATTGTGGGACAAGTAACATTCCCAGAAGGAAATATCACTCTTTCTTCATTACAATTATATTTATTTCATTAAGACCCCTTTAGGGCTGCAATGGCTGGAACAGTCATAAAAAAACAAGGTGGAATTTGTTGTAGAGGTTGAAATTAGAATTTTATTTCAGCGCTATTTTGAGGAAACTAATGAGTTTTCACACAAAATTAGGACAGCTAAATTCAGAAGGAAGCAACTTTTGAAAAAAGGCACATACCCCTAAGTATGTATTGCATTTACTGAACCACTAATTGCACATAATGTTTGATATTATGTCTCCTAAAGGCAATTTTGTGATGTTTAGTGCTATAAAAGAGTCAGTGACCTGTGGAGAGGGTTATTTTCTTAAAGTGCTATTCTGTCCCTGTTGAAGTTATTACCTTTGGCTTGTGCAGGATTGGCCTCCTTCAGCTGAAATGAGGACCACATGGAGTCAGGTCAACAGCTCTGAGGATGACTGACTTATATTAATAGCCAGATCTTTTGTACCAATCTGGCTGGTAAAGCAACAAGGTGCTGACATTCAGGAAATGTAGCAATGTGTGGCAAAATAAAATTGTTTGGATGATATACAGCCTGGAGGTATTGTGGTTTGTTGTATTATAAATAAGGCAGTTCATATTCCCTCCTGCGTTCCTGCAGCACAGTAGAGCTAATAATGTGTAACTGATAGAATTTCTTATAAAGCATTATTAAAAATATTTTTTCAGTGATCCTTTCACCCCTTAGTTTTGACTTCTTGTGGCTGTTGGTGTTGCACTTACAGTTTCTGACCAGCCTATGTCTTCCCTATTTTTTTTTTTTTTTGGAACATCCTCCTCTCTGCTCCTGATCGTTTGCAACTTGTCTTAATGTATTCAATGAAAAGGGTGTGATATTATGTGCTGAATGTTTTATACCCTAATTTAACATGTCTTAAAACTGAAGAAGCACAAAATGAGCATCCTGTGGCAAAGGGTACAAAAATCCACTTCTCTCTCTCATGCTTAATTCAACTGAACTAGAGGTCGTCATAGCTTGAAGTGGTTTTCTGTGTCTCCATGGACACAATGGACAACGACTTTGACTTTTGCTCAGATTCAGAAACTGCTTCCAAGAAATTTGCAAAGCTTTATTTTAGCATTCGCCACAGTGGAACTTGCTTTGCAGGCATTCCTGGGGGCACTGCTCTTTAACTGAAGAGACTATGCCACAAGAAGGCAGGGCCAGGGAAGACAAAGCCACTGCATTAAGTGCACTCTCCTGAGGGAAGTACATATCAGTCTCAAACCATACCCATTAGAATTCAACAGGAGGTTCCCTGCCCACAATCCAACTGACATTCAGATTGAGTTGGAAGAAACGACAGTTGCAAGAAAACTATTACCATATTATGAAACAATGTCAGTGGACTTTCATATGCCTTTTTCTGAAAGAGAAATAAGATACGTGCAAGTAGTATAAAATTTTATTTTCTTTTGAATGAGCTCATGAGCAATGTTGTTGAAACTTGCTTTAAAATATTTTAAATACGTAACTATGTTACAACAATGTACAACAATATTACAAAATAATTGCTCTGCTGATGGGACTACTTTGTACAACTGCTTTCCTAAGCTTGGATAAATGTAAATCTGTGTAAATGTGAAATTTTGCTAGTTACATGTAGGAGAATAAGTTACCATTCCAGTAATATGGCCACTCACAAGAACCTGAACAATCCCCACCCTATACTAAAGCTCCAGAAACGAAACAAAACAAACTTCTAAAAAGCAGATTCCTCAAAATATTGATGTTATCAGTAGGAAAGTGCATTGAACAAATATAGATACGAATCCAGGCCACCAGTTATAATGAAGGGCTGGTCTAGACAATATATTTCAGGTATCTCCATTTTATCTATATGTGTTTCAGTGACAAAAAGATCTTCAAAACAATTGTATTCGCAGTGCCATTCAGCTATCCTCTCATCACTTTTGTTCAACCAATACAATATATATTCCCAACTCAACAACAGGTTGTGAAGGATGTTGCCTGAACCATGCTATTCCCTTACACAGAAACATAACCAGAAGGAACAAAGGTGTCTTCCACATTTTAACTCGTTTGTTTGAAAGAATACCAAAACATGATTTACCTCCTGTAAATGTCAATTTAGGATGTTACAATGAAGAAATGGATAGAACAGTGAGAAAGCATTGGAAGGAAATCATCATCAAAATGATGAAAAACTCATTGATTTCTGTTTAGTGAACAGCCTAGTTCTTTCCAACTTCATGTTACCTAACAAACACAAACTCACCAGATGGTGAATCAGAAAATCAAATAGATTATATTCAAACAAATGTAAAAGCACATTGAACAGTCATATCAAGAACAGCCACAATCTTAACTTTGCCAAACTGAAAATAAATCCAAGAAAGAAATCTCAAGATGCACTGAGCATGTATGAGAGGCAGAGGCAAAGACTAGAATGGATGAAAAATGAGCTGCACAATGGAATTCAAACTTCAGTACTTCAAGCGTAAGGCTAGGAAGCTAGCCAAAGAGAGCACTAGAAAAGAATACTAAGAAAAATAAAAAAAGGGGGGGAGGCAAAGTATGTGAAAGTAGATAAAACACTGAAAAGCAAGCATGCCTTGTAGTGTGAAAGCATAGTGTGAAAAGAGATATATGGTGATAGGTGGAAATGTGGAATGATCCTGAAATTTCTCACTGATTTCAAAAGCTCAAAAGAAATCATACTACTCTAAAAAACAATGTATATAAATATTGAAGAAGAACAAGCTGGATTTAGGACCATTAGATTCTACGTAGAACAATTATTCTGAAGACCCTGGTACTTCAAATTAATTCTCAGTCAATAGCGGGACTAAATCTCAAAGGCACTTGATAGACCACAGGTATTTGGTAGATCTTTGATCTGATAGACCAAGGTGTTTGATAGAGTAGACCCACATTTTGGAATACCTTTCTCTTATATGAAACCTCAACAGTTGTTAATATTCTCAGAACAAGAACATAGCTGAACATGAAGACTATCATCAAATGTATCTGCTTTCTCTTTCTCTCATCACTGCTAACATCCAGAGTATAATGAACTAGGTAGAAATCCAAATATTGTTCATACTATGCACACAACTCACAAAAAACCTGAAAAAAAAAATTCGTTTGCAAGATTGAGGGCTCAAAAATATGGCAAAGCTTTGAAATATTAAAAGAGAAAAAAATGTTTAATATGGCAGAACAGCTCACCAATTTCAACAGAACTTTAATGATGCATGGAAACCTCATAAATGCAGTAATATCAAGGTGAGGAAAAGTACAGACTGTATTCACTTAGCTTAAGAGTGGGTGGCCTCAAAGGTTCACAGCAAAGATTCTTGCCAACACTGACACATTTCAACTCAAGTATGTAGAGACTGCCATGACTGAGAGTTTAAATTGTTTTGTCAAAAAAAGACCCGTTTGAACCAACAGCTGAGATACACTTTGCCTGCCTGGCTCAAGACATCTATAGAGAAAACATAGAGGGCTATGATGGTTCCCATGGGCTCCCGACAGGTGCATGCAGGGAGGTGGTGCACCCCAGGGAGGTGGTGGATTCGCCATCCCTGGAGGTGTTTAAAAAAGGGTAGACGTGGTACTTGGGGATATGGTTTAGAAGTGGTTTTGTCAGGTTAGGTTAATGGTTGGACTTGATGATCTTAAAGGTCCCTTCCAACCTTAACAATTCTATGATTCTATGATTACTCTTATCCACAGAGCAACACCTAAGACAACCTCTTATATCTTTAGTGCAGATATCTAAATTAGCTTTGATGAATATATAAAGTCCAGACTTTTATTTTTTTCTCACCAAATGAAAGACATTCTCAACAAAACCTGGATCTCGGATACAACTTCCAGCGGCTGGTTTTCACCAAACTCAACAAAAAGTTTGTGTAACTGGGTGCGTACTTTGACTCCTATGCAACAGTGTCAAGTAAAACCTATGGTTTGGAGAAATGAGTGCAGGCACCAGCAAATGCGGGAAAAAAACCCATTATTTGAGAATGCAGAATAGATGGTATTAGTATGAGTAACTGAGTACATAATACAATTTAGTGGAACTGAAGATACACTGGGAAGTACATATTTTTTCACCTGTTATGGGGAGTTTTGCACATTGCCCTGCTATACAATAACCTTATTTTATACTGTAATATATATTAAAGAAATGATTAACTAAAAGATAGATCTAAAAATAAAGGTCTACATCAGTCCCCAGATTTTGGAGCTTTTTTACATCATTCACCTGATTAGCCAGTGTTCCTTATTCTGAAAACAATGTATTGAAATATCTATGTGAAATTTTCTCACTAAGGTTAAAGAGACAAGCAAATACCGAATAAATTAAATATTACCAAAAAGTAAGAAAAAGCAATAGGTCAATCAAAAAATCAAAAGAAAGATAAGCTGTTCTAAAAATCAGCATAATTTCTTGGGAAAAGGCTTTTTCTCCATCTTTGGAATATTCACATTCTGATCTTCACAAAGACTTTTCAAAGCTTTTAGAAGACTGTGACTTGAATGATATTGGACAGTTACCTTTGGATACTGGTTTTTAGGGACTGCTTGTTGAAGCTCGTGAAAATATTTGATCCACTAGCTCATGCAACCAGTTACATAATGTTATCAATATCTTGGTTGTGGTTACTACTGGGACTTGTCTTTCTGTCACCAACTTAATATCATAGGGGTACTGATCCAAGACCTGTGTTGCACTTTCAGTGCACAAACATCTGTTACTCCTAACCAAGTCAGAAGATGTCATCTACATGTCCCTACTTTACTTTCTTTGTATTGCCCAGACTGTATAGCTGAAAAAAGGTGCAGAGTGCATCAAGGGATGCTATGAAGAACATTTTTTTAATTGAATTCTGACTCTGGTGAACCTACATTAAACTACATCTATTTTTTAATGTCATTCTGCAATAATTGTAGTCCAAGAAATTTATCTAAGTAACTAGCAAGACACTGTAAGTTAGAGTCTATCAGATTGCAGAGACAAACTCTTCACTCTGCTGTTTGCAAAACAGAGATAGTACAAGTGAGAAAAGAATAAAATGGCTCTGTTCCAATTTAGGCATAGAAAATTGAAGAGCACATATTTCACTCTGAACTTTTTTTTCTATACCATAAGCTTCAACTCCTTTTTCTTTGATAACCTGTTCTATTTTTTCAAAGATCAAAAACTTATTATCCCACCAAACCCCATGCTGAGCTTTCCTCTTATCCTTTCCTGATTGTTGGTATTGTTGCAACCTGTTCACAGTAAATACATCAGATTATCTTTCACAGTTTGCTCAAGCTCTTCCACCTCCACAAAGCTGTCAAATCACTATTTGAAACACACACACGTATACAAGCAGAAAAATACCATCTTGGCTGAAAGTTTTCATTCTTCATTTACGTATAGACTTGACACTTCACTTTTTACAAACATCAGGCTCATCTTATAAATCAGATTGTTAAGATAGTTTCAGATAAATTGGTTTTTAATGCCCAGGCAATCTATACTTTCCAGAAGATGAGTCAGGATTGAAACACAGGCAGCTGCTGAAGTAGTTTATAAGTGTTAAAGCACAGACATAAAATTTAACTGAGGTTTTTGCAAAAAATCAAGATCTTTTTTTCAGATAAAAACAAGGATAAATTCATTAAATATGTTGACTCCAATTACAGGTGGCACAAAATATCTGAATATACTTGAAAAGGTGAAAGGAGATGGCAGATTCCAAAGGACTGTTAGGATGAGAGGGTAGGTTAATATGAATGAAATTAGAGGGTTCAAAGGAGAAGAGAAATGGAAGAGAAATTCATGCAAAATCTACCTTTTTGTCATGTATCAACCCAACTAATATTTTCTTAATGCATATCCTTCCAGATTGTGTCAATTACTCCTAAGACATGGGTGAAGAAGGATTAGATTTCAGGTCTATTTTTTTTTCTCTTTTTCAGGACAGAAAATGCAAATAGGTAGTTTGGAAGATGGCTAAATAAATTATGTCTGGGAAATCAGGTTTCATACTTCAGCTCTTAACACATTCTTAAACTTCAGACTTCAAAACTTTCCAGTTGTTTCTTGGTTTATGCTATTATTCTTTATTTCTTGTTATAACAACTTTGCTTTGAGAGGAATCCTGATGATGTCTATTGAGCTCAGTTATTGCTGAGCAAGCCCTTAGGTTTTCATGCTTGTTTGTCTCAGTCCCATTAAGAACTGCTTTCCCTTTGACTAAATTCCCCTGCAGTTCCAGTTGGCTATACTACTTCTGTCTCTAGCTGTGCATTATGGAAACATTACTGGGTTTCACTGTAACAACAACTGCATTTCAGTAGTTGATAAATTGATCCTTGTTCATACAATTTAAAAAACACTCGGATGACATTTTGTTAATAAGTATTCTCAAATGTTTTGTTAATAATTCCACATGTATAGAGCACGTAGAAGCCATCGTTTCACTTACCAGCACATGGGAGTGGTGCTTGGGCTGCATATGTGCTGTATGTTTAACACTTCAATTGTTGTGCCTCCTAGCTAATCACCTAGATTTTAAAGGGCTCACACACAGTTCCTACAAAGAGAGTTTTATCTTCCAGCTGGCTTATCCTCCCAGTACTTACCCTATAGTTAGCTCTTGCTCTTTTTCCAGTCTCTATCCCTTTGAAAGGTTTAGAGAAAACACTTCAAAGTGTTGTTTTTCAAAGATGTGGTACTTAAGATAAACTCCCCTCCAGTCTGACCCTCTCCTCATATTTCCCATCTTACGAAAATTCACATTCAGCTTCTCTTCTCCAATTTGCTGCTGTCACATCCAGTGGCCACTCTTTGCATTCAGTTCCCATATGCAATCAAAATATATTTAGAAAAAAAAAAAAAAGATATACAATAATCTTTCATTTAACAGCTTCCATTAAACAGTTTCCCGGTAGTTCGGTTTTACCAGCCTGCCTGTGAATAAGCAGATTGAACAAGAGGATTCAACATTAAAAATGCACTGCTAGTGTACTTAATCCATACAATAATTGTCAAATTTTTCAAAAGACCCTTAAAATAGGTAAATGTCCAATTCTAAACAAGTTTCAGAAGGAGCTAAAGGAAGAGAAATATCAAGAAATATTTTGGTTCTAGGAAATATGACTTATCTGTGTAACTATCCCTGTAACTATCATCTGTCTGATCTGTAATTTTCTATTCTGTGCATGTGCAACACAGATTGTCTTGCCTTTTCCCTAGGTTAAAAGGGTTCTTTGTGGTAAATATGTGAGGTGGTCAAGTAGTGTAAAAATAGTCCACTAACAGTCATGTAGTATACCTTTATCAAAGCACGATATACATTATGGGAAGTCTCATATCAAGCGCAAACTCCATCAGTTCAGGTTAAGTGCCTTACAGTTCTACATTCAACACTATTTTCAGAGTTCATGTCTTTTTTTTAAAAAAACCTCCACCAATAACAGCAACAACCTTCCTCACAAACACAGTCAGCAAGCATTCTGGCCACCAAATGATGCAGTGACAAAAAATTTTTCTTCGCCCTTGGACTTTTTCATTTCCCCTTGCTTTTCTAACCAGTTCAAGTGCATTGGCCAGACTCTTTTCAGTGGTGCCCAGTGAAAGGACAAGGGGCAATGAGTACAAACTGGAACGCAGGAAATTCCGTCTCAACATGAGGAAAAACTTCTTTATTTTGAGGGTAACAGAGCACTGGAACAGGCTGCCCAGAGAGGTTGTGGAGTCTCCTTCTCTGGAGATATTCAAAATCTGCCTGGAAGCGTTCCTGTCCAACATGTTCTAGGTGAACCTGCTCTGGCAGGGGGGTTGGACTAGATGATCTCTGAAAGTGCCTTCCAACCCTGACCATTCTGTGATTCTGTGACTGCCACTTAGCTGATATGTGTTGCAGGATTTGTGTCAGCCAGGGCAGATGATTGGGACTGATAAGCTATCCTGAAAAGTGCCTGATTAGGCGTGTTAGCTTCTGTAATGAGTTGGTGTTATGCAAAACAAATAGGTCATGTTGCCCCTAGCCTGCTCCTTAGTATGCACTTGAAATTGGCACCGTGTAATCACTGCCACCTGCTCATTCACTGGCAAGACAGAACAAGATGATGTGTTCTGGCAAATGGATGTCCAACAGCTCAATCACTGATGCAGTAACGAAGGCAAAAGGGAAAATATACACATAAGAAATCATCCCAGAGGGAAGATTCCCTGCAACTGCCAGCACCGCCAGCCAGTCATTCCATCCCACATCCCCTCTCTACTCCGTCTACAGAGCCATGATACTCAGTACCTCTGGTTGGCTTTGTGTAGGCTTATAGATGATATATTTGAAAACTTGGCTTGTCTCAGATTGGTAGTTCTGGAAAGTGTTAATTTCCACTGCTCACTGGCTAACTTCCAGGTCACACTTCCAAAGACTGTGATATCTTGACTTAGTAGTGGCATGGGACATTTAAAGAAGGATGTGCAGCAATGACAGCAAACCCACTGCCATTTTAGTAGAATTTACAACCTAGTATCAGTTATGTTGTGTACTCTTGTATATACTTACTCATGCCAGAATACAAAAAAAAGGGCAGAAGTAAACCCTATCACAGAGACAAGATTCTGAGAAAGAAATGTTGGCTTTTTAAAATGTCATTCCTTCTGGAATTTGTTTTCCTTTAAGGAACTACATTATGATCTAAATAAATTGCTGCAATTATGGCTCTGATTCAGAAAAGCACTTCAGCACATTTTTAACTTAAGCATGAACTTGGCATGCATACTCCTGGATGCTTGCTTATGATGATATTGCTGTAACTGAAGATAGAAACCCTACACCTTTTATTCAATACACAGCAAAAGTAAAACTTTCATATGAAAGCTTAAAAAGTCACTTTTCGCAAGTATGTGCTCAGTATCATAAAATCTACTGTGCAACTGACTTCACAACACCCTTTTTCCCAGCTTTTCTTTGACTTATCTTGAAATAGCCCTGTTGCATTGATGATGACTAACTAGTTTTATCAAATGAGCACTAGCTATTACAGGTGTCCTTCAAAGAAAAAAATATAAATCCATTTATTTTATGAAATAACGCAATTCAAACTTAAACCACCACCCCTACCCAAGACTGAAAATATTTTTGAGAAGAAAATTGACCAAGAGCATTATAATATGGGCAGGATAGATAATTGTGTGAAATACTGAAATTTTAATCATACATGAACTCTAAAACATTTAGACCTCCTGTCCAGATAAGAAACTAGCAAATAAATATTTAAAGTCCAGGAGACCTGTCTATACTTTTAGAAAAAAAATAATCCCTACAACAGCATCTCAAAGCAGAACCCTTTAAAAATTTCTCACCTTTGATCATAAGGCACAGATATCCAGCTTCATCATTACACACTTTTGGCCACTGTTATCTGAAGGAACAGATTGTCTTTGCCTTCTCCCAATGTTCAGTCCTGCAAGAAGTGCTATACAGAGAAAGGGCAGGACCCTGTAAAAAAATGCAAGAGAGGAATGAATTGCCAAGGAGCGGTGTAATTTAGTAGAGACTATGAAGACACAGTAAATGTTCTTAAAGGAGATGATGCAAAAAAAATTAGAGACAAGTGTCCAAAGTCTGTGTGACTGCTTTTGGCTGAATCCCTTAAACAACTTCTCAGTGATAGCTTTCTTCTTATTGCAGAATGTTGTTTCCTCAACCTGACTTTTAAACGTCTGGATTTTGACAGCACTATGAGGTAAAGGTCTTCTCTGACTCATTAACTTCCCATGTTCCACTCTCTGTTGTTACGTTTAAAGTTTAAGAATTCTTGTGGCAGCAAAGTCCTAATAGCACAATGATTTATGGCCAAAGACTATTGAATAACTTCACATTTGAGTACACATTGGGATGTGAGAGAATCCTTATAATGTTGAAGAACAGTGAGAGTCCATAAATAAAAAACATAGAGGTCAAGGACATAAATACCATGCAATGCCTTGTACGTGAGGTTGTACAAGATTCTTTAAGCAGAATTCTAGATCAGAGTCTGATTTCAGCTGCAATGATATAATACTATTTAATCCCATTCCTTTTTTTAAACTATAATCAATTTCTGTTTTTTTGTGTGAGAAACAAATTTTATGCAAATGACACACATGGTATTACATCACTTCCTGTTCCTGTGTTAAAAATAGAAATTGTAGTAACTAATGTACCATGAATACTATAACTGCTTGCTGTAAAGGTCTAACTGGGCCTGTCATCTGTCACTTCTTTACCTTTTTTATGAGACAATCAATAAAACTTGTCATGTTGTTCCTTTTTATGGCTCATTGAGCTCTTATCAAATACTCAGTGAACTATTGATTAATGGACAAACTGGGAAGTATCAGCTTTTGCTCACCTTGAAGGACTGTTTCCATGAACAGTAAGACTTTAAAATACAACTTTGCAGAGGTTTAATTCTAGATTGTGAATCATACACAGAATTTCAGATATTTCTCAACATCATCAATTCTTCATCTCAGAGTGTTCTGGTCCATGAAATCTGCAATTAAAATCAAATGCTAAACAGAATTCTAGTCCTTTTATATGGTAAGTCAGGATTTTTCATTCCACTTAGATCAGTGCAGAAATACTACTGGGATCTATCAAAGCAGAAATTTTATTTGACTAAAAAGATTACTTTACCAATTAAGTGATAAAATGTTAAATTTTTTGCATCTGGTTGCAAATGAAACAAAGTTACTTTGGTCTGCCCTAAGCCAAGACAAACTGGAATTCTTATTCATAACCACAATTTTCTTTTACTACTTGTGCTTTTCTCCCCTCAACTCTTCCAAACCCCTACAGTCTTCATTAACGTCCACATTTATGTTCCCAGCAAAGGTTGCAACATTTTCTTTGTAGATGTCAATATTTTCACTCGAGCTGCTGATGAAGATAAATTCCAGCAGTTGTTAGACAGGTTGTAGATTTATATATGTGGAAATAGGAGATGTTACTGTTCTTCCCAGAACTTACAAAAAACTCAGGCTTTAGTTTTTGTACTATTGCTTTTTCAGTGCACCATTTTTGACACCTCTTTTTGATGGAATCAATAGTTAATAAGCCCATTTTGTTTCTGTATACATGTGTGTATGATTGTACCCAACAGCGTGTAAGATGACTCTCTTTACAGTCTTTTCAGTCTTTTTTTTTTTTCCCCCCTTTGGTGCTGTGTGATGTCATCACAAGATTTAATCTGCCTATTTTTTCTTTACTTTTTTTTTAAACATTTTTATGCAATTAGCCTGCTTCCTCATTCCTTTTCAGTAAAGCTGCAGTATAGAGACACCTGCTGGGAAATGAATGAACAGAAACAAATGCAAATATCCATTATAATAATAATAATTTAAAAATCGTAATAATAACATTATTCTTTTTTACAGCTTTCAAGATGGGAAGCATTGACTAACCTTATTTTTATTTGGTATTTCTCATTTCTGCAGAAACCTTATTAACTTGATCCAGGAACATTCTAGACAAGGATGTTAAATTTGAACATTCAGTCTGACTGATCATAACAGAACTTAACTTATCCATGGGATTTCACATCCTTACACATATTTTGCCCTTTCAGTATCAGAGAGAATCCTTGTGATTGGAACCGGGAGTAAGCAATGCCTTGTGTCAAATTCTGTGCATTAATTTTAGAAGTTTAATTATTTAAGAAAATCAATTGCTAGATCTAGTGATTCTATATAGCAAAAAAAAAAAAAGACAGACTATAAGCTGGGGAACATATTACTGAAACCCATACTGTGTATAATATGTTCACACAAATAGACAATTTAAGTTAATGCTTCATTTCAATCTTATATTGAAACTTTCCTCTCATATTAGATGATATGATTAGTCATAGTATTCAATAAAATCTTCATTAGTCAGGAAACCCAGGATAATATACTTAGCTAATAACTGTTTTGTTATTGTATAATGATTTTGTTTATAAAACATATATAATATATTGAATACCTTATTTATTTAGGCATCTAATGGTAAACAGTAGGGGTTTTGTTGTTTACTCTTTTCTGTAGTTTCTGTCATAATTCACAAGAAAATAGCTTCCTACTCTGCTTCAGAAGTCTCCTGAGAATAAGTACTGTAGCACATGCTCCAAAACATTTGTAATGATAGCTCTATGTGCTTATAAGTTAATATATCCCTGGAAAAATCATTCTAGCAGTTAATATTTTATGAACAGTTTCCTAAAAAAATAAATCTTATAAACAAGTTAATATAAAAACTATTAAACTTTTTTTTTTTTTTTTTAATTTTGCCACCAGTGGGAACAAACAGCATTTTCCAAATGATCGCACTCAGGAATAAATTCACAAAAGTACTTTTATGCTGCAATGTTTTGTATTACAGTTCTTGGCTTGAGGCATCTTGCTACCAGTGGAAATTACAGGACTGAATTAGGCATTTTCTTAGGAATGACAGCTGAGGGAGATCCACCATTTACTTGAAGGAATTCAATCATGTTTCATTCTACCTCTCAGCTAAGAACGCTGGTCCCCAGACTGCAGGACAGTCGGTACACTGGCCTCATGCATCCTCTGCTTTCTAAGGAGCCTAAGCTGGGCTGGGGAGGATGGTGCAGGAGCCTGCCATTAAGGCTCAGTAACGAGAGTATTGCGGAAGGGGAAGCTCCAGTTCAAACTCTGCACCAGTTAGCGTGCTAGGTTTAGATGCGTGGGAATCTATTATGTTGTGTGGAGCAACTTCAATAGGAAAGGCTGTTTTGGAAACTTGTCAGAGCAACACATTTATGTGTGGGCAATTTGACCCAGTAATATTAATAAAAGGAAATTTTCAAGTGCAAATAAACAAAACAAATTCTTACCACAGCTGCATGAAATATTGTTATTTTATATGAAGAACATACTAATCAAGGTGAATAATTACTTCTCTAATACTCAGATTCTCGAATGACACCCAGCTTGGTACCTTCTCTTATGTATTAGCCTTAAAGCTCCTGAAACTAATTCCCAAGTGTTTCACTATCAGTCACTTTAATGGAAGAGTTCAGATATTTTGTAAACCATTTAATCATGTCCTTTGCAACTTCCTTCTAAGCAAATAAATATACCTTATTACGCCCTGATTTTTTTTGTTGCTTTATTTCTTCTTTTTTTTTCTATCAGTAGATCTTTGGACTCCATTAATTCTTGATACCTAATAAATACCTATAGAAAGGGTGATATTAATTGTTATTCCCCCAAAAATCTCTGTCATAAACTTGAGTCAGGACTAGAATAAAGAAATCATTTCTTGCCCAACCCAGCGTTTGTTGAAAAAATACCTCCTCCCATAAAGCAAGATGCTGGGTTTTTTTACTGTTGGAGGTGATTTTCATCCAGTAATATTCAGTTTACGTGTATCTGAGTTAGATACTCTGCTTCACCTAGTTTTTATTTAAGCTTCTCATATTTGGTATACTTTAGCAAGATTTTTGGGGGGGGGGGGGGGGGGGGGGTTNNNNTTTTTTGCCTGCTACTTAATTTCTTTGCGTGACGCTCCAGTATTTTTCTAGGCTGTACCTCTTTGATATCTATCTACCTACTACCAATTCATGTATAATTTTTGTCCCAGGTTGCATTGACAGCTACAATGGTACATGTGTCTTAGTAACATCTGAAGTAGAAGTTTGAATTCAAAATATATTTTCTTGTCAACTTTACTTCAGTGTCTAGTTTAAATAGACTTCCCAGAAAATGTCCCTCTCTTTCTTCGCTAATATAAGGTAGAAATTTAGATAGCAAGAAATGAAGAGCACCAATCAACTTTCCTAAAGGCTTTGAAACTGTATTTTTTTCTAAAAATCTGAAATTAGAAGATTCATGAGAAACTTGTCTTCCCTGATATCTATCCTGTTCATTCTGAGAGGATACTCAGACTTTACATACAAGTGGAAAAGTAAAGACTTTACATACACATATCTAAACATGTATACATACTAAAAAATATGTGTGTGTACACAGACACGTACATATAAACATGCATATACATATAAACTATAACCAGATAAGATATCATATAAAGTGGAATAACCAAGCTCTTTGACAGGTGAGTCATCGAGATAATCTATTCTGTTATTTTACTTGTACTCACTTCTATTTCAAGTTGTTTCTGCATGTTTCTCATGATCAGCAACTTCAGTGTACAGCATTCAAAAATAATATATTTTGCTATTAAGATCCTTACAATAATAATTATTATTTTTTGGGTAGTGTACATCAAGACTAACCTCTATTGAGAAGGGCTTATTAGCATTACTTTCTTCACTGAAGTTTCGTATTACTTATTTTTTTAAAAGTATATATTAATATATATTAACAGATCGCTCATAAATTTAATATTTTCTAATCATTCTTTATAAAAAGCAGGCTCCATGCATATTAGAGTGTCATGACTCTAGTAATACAAATTGAAGAAATAATTCGAAAAGTAGTTAGGTTTCTCTATCTTAAAAACTATAAAAAACAACTATATCTTGGCTTAATGCAAACTGGCATTTTAAAGTTAACCAGCTCACTTTAGTCAGGAGTAATATCTGAGCACAGCCACCTAGTTAAAAGAAGAATTTTACCACTATTACTTGAGTATATCAAACATAACTCGTCAACATATGACTTTGTTGCAGACTTAGACGTAAATTTTAAAAATGAAGCAACATAAGGAAAAAGGCAATAGCTGACTAAATAGTACACGAGAATTGAAACACGAGGTTTATTATTAACTTTTTTAAAGCATATGTGATTAAGAAAATTAATATTTACAACATTTAGAGCCACCTAAGGGACCAATGTAATCAACATCTTGGATCAGCCACTGGCTGATTTATCAGTACAGAAGAATACAAGCTAATTCATCTGTTACCAACTTTTTAAAAACAGCTGCTGTGGTGAAACCTAAATACTAACACACATAATATCTATTTCTATTGAATAGCAACAACTCTGCGGAAAGACCTGCTGAACTCTGAAATGTATGCATCTTGTTCCATGAAAACCACCTTGAATTCACCTTTTGTTTATGAGTCTGGGACACTTTTATTCTCTTCTTTACCAGATGCTACTTCATAAAGTCTGGGTAGCTACCACTTTAGGATTAATATTCTTGCTCAGTTCTTTTTCTCTCTCTTGTAACTAAGCAGAGGTCCTGTTGTTTTTGTTCTCCTCCAATAAATTTTGTCATATATGTAAAATGAAACATAAAAATATGACAGTTCTGTGAAATTGCTTCTTGTGCTGGTGTGATTAAGGAGACCACAGAAAACATTATCTGAACAATAGTAGGTAACTAATTGTTTTAACAGTTATTTAAAATGTATCCTTACTTCTCTTAACTAAGATAAAATTTAAGCTCCCTGTGTTATATTCTCTGACAGTATTTGGGAGTTCAACTAATATTCAACTTGCTATGATGGGGCTAAAGGCTAGTTAATAGTATCTTAGAGCTGAGAGGGGAACAGTTAACCCTAATACTAGTGCCAGTTCTAACAGGACTACTACTTTAGTTCCAGAACCACATTTCAAGTCTAACCTGAAGGCTCTCACCTGAAATGAGTGTAATAATGTTGATTCTGGGCACCCAAAAAGAATTGGACATTACTCCTCCAGGTTCAGCTTCACTGATGGTAGGTGTTACTGAGTAACCTGAATAAATTAGTGGAATAAACCCTGGTGGTCTTGCAACATGAAGAATACCTTTGCACCAGTGTGGATATTTCTTAAGCTTGTGTTATTATGTTCTACCAATCTCCTTAATCAAATAGCTCCTGGACTGCATTCATGTAACCATGTTAGGTGAAATTACTATCCTTCTTGGCAGCAACATACATAGTGGAATTTTGTTCTCAAAAGGTAGTAGAGAATCAAAGTCCAGATGAGAGACCTAACTCTAAATAACCATTTAAGACACAAACAAAGCTCTTCACTGAACTATATTCTTGATTTCGCTTAAGGTCAAAACCTCTGTATTATTTAGAAATATATTGTTTTATCCACTACAAAATTGAGAAAGTTATTTCCTGTGAGTAGCCACCTATTGGTTTAATATTATACCTCTTGGAGAAGGTGAAAAGTGTATTTGTCTCCAAAGTCAGCTAGAGGGATTTGAAGTATCTTCACTTCCCAATTTTAAACATAAAGGCTAGTCGATTTGCGTTTAAAATACGTAAGAGAGTTCACAAAATCCATGTGCCTTTTTAGAAAAAATATTTGACACAGAGTTTTCCATATTCACCATGGTCTTTATTGAATGGCTCAAATGGTGTTTAGTACAGCTAAAGGCTTTACTAAACTATACCACAGTATAATTTTTTCTCTCCTCTTCACTACAGTCTTTAAAATAGCATAGTACAGATATGCTTGTGATTTTCAAATGGAAGAAAGATTTGAGACCATTGGAAAGCCTCACATATTATGAGAAATTTTGTGCCGATGAACTAAAGTGTAACTTTTTAACATAGTAATATTATTTGATATATTATTATTTAATATTTTAATATGTTATATTGATATAATAATTTTGAAATGTTAATGAAATATTTTTTTTTTTATTTTTCATTTACAAGACCAAAGCTAAAAGAAATTGTAACCAACCTAAATAGAGTGTTGGACATTCTTTTCAGCAGGATTAATCTTACAGGTTTTATGAACTATCCACAAAATTAAATATGTTTTATTTGTACCACAGCCATGTGAGAATCCTTTCCATAGAATGGTGTGCGGATGTGTGCAGGTGTCTGTACACACACCAGTCCTTTGATAATGGAAGTACGAAATGAGTGTTCCTGGACTGTCGAAAGAGCACAAAGTATAATATTCTCAACATTTTCAGGAGACCGATAGTAAAATGATGTGTTTATTTTGATCCTATAAACAACCACATGACATTTTAGTTGAGGTAATATGGGTTTCCTAATGTGAGTAAAGTGACACATCTACATAAGTGTTTTATGGCTTTATGCACATAACTGCAGAAGCTGAACCAATTTCATATCTGACTTCGGTTTACCTGTTTTATTTACTAGCAGAATGGATTTGATACTTATTCATCTAAAATATAATAAAACCAGAATATTTGTTGTTTCTGTATCACTGGATTGTGAATAATTCTTACTTTGAAGTAAAAAGAATCAAGGCATTAAGTTTTCAGCACAAAGAACCAGCAGGAAATGAAGGACAGGAGAGATTAAATGAAGTAAACACTTATTTTACTTTTTCAGTTCTTGCAGCAAGTGATGCTGCACTGCAGAATTTTAACCATGACTTTACACCTGTCTGGATCATGCTGGAGGAGCAGACTAGTTTTACTGTCTGTGTAAATATGTACACATATATTTTTAAGCTCTTCCTTTAGAATAGTTTTTCAGGATCATCTCCCATTTATTTCTGCAATGTTTTCCATCTCTGCTAAGTTTAGCAGCAGGAAACAAACTTACAAGCTTGTTTCCTAGTCTAACATATTGGAAAATAACAACCTATGCTTTTGTGTTTGATTGGTCTTGGGTTAATGTGTTGATCATAACACATTACCACATACACATATAACATATATAAAATATTTTAAAATATGTAACATAAATGTTTTGCACATATCTTGAGGAAAGAACTCCTCAGAAGAAGAGAAAAAAGTGACATTTTTCATTCTTATTAATAGTTCCTTGTTCTGTTTTAATATCACAATTAGGAAGTCCCAAGACTCAAAGCGGGATATAAAACAGTATTGTGACTCTGACCACTTTTCTTACATGAAAATTGCAAGCTAAGGACTAATGCTGTGCTTGGGGTTTTGTTTTGCTTTTTACCTGAAGGAAGAAAGCTTCAGTTCACAGAGTGTCTGCCCAGCAAAGTGCAGTTAGAGAAAAGCACATGCTTTAAAAAGCAGAACTCAGCACTTTTCTTTTCTATTTTATGTTATTTTTTTTGACAACAGCTATTATCAGGACCAAACTTTCAATGACTGTTTTTAAGCATATAAGCAGATATATCATATGCTATCTTAAAACATTTATGAATATATATTGGCCTATATATTCTGTGGTTGGGTTAATAAGATCATGCACTATAGCTCAGTAAGGAATTATGAAACAAATATTCATTCTGACATAAGAGTGTCAGTCATCACATTCAGCATGTCTTACTGAAATGTACCCCTCTGGGCTTTCCGTTTCATGGGGAAAAATCCAAACAAATAAACTCAAGTCTAACTTTTTGATACATTTCACAGAATCAAGCAAGAAGGGACTGGAAGATATCTTGAGCAGTTTTCATGTACATTTAGTGTTATCTCCTATTAACGCAAAGCTATTGGACACATTTGAAATGAAATATTTCTGTATTCCAAAACAAAAATTGAGCTAGAAGTGAGTTGTAGAAGAAATTCCTTTTTCTGACAAGTTTTATTAAACAGGTTTGCCTGTACCAACACAACGTATGTTTACATTGCAATTCCGGTTGGGACTCTAGGATATGTTGACATACTTAGTTAACAATCCTAGCTCAGACAATGATATCCCTCACTGCAGATTTACTTAGATGGATATTCCAGCCCTCTTTACAAGGACAATATAAGTCCTGGAGTCACACCTGCTTATTTCAACCGAGACAGAGCTGCTAGTCAAGCAATTTATGTGTGTGTCTGTGTGTTTTTCTCAGAAATTATATAGATACATAATTATCAAGCATACATTAATTTATAAAATATGTAGCAAAATATAACCATATGTATTATATTGGTATAAAATACGCATTAATAACCATTAAATTTCTGTCAGTTAAGACTATACACAATTAAAAGAATAACTACGTGTTCTCAAAGTAAATATATATCACGTTACAGAACAGATACATTGCCATTCTCACACTAGTTGTATTACACTAGAGCTGGCTGTCTACACTAGTGAAAAACTTTTTATCATTATTTGCACATATTAATTCTACACACACTAGACTTTTTGAGGCTTCTATATATCTGCATAAGGAAATATGTTTAGGATAGTCATGGACTGATTTTTTGTTTGTTGCATCTAACCTGACTTTTGACAGTCAAGTATAATAGCAATTGATTTTGCATGGTTTAGATTGCAGAGATTCGTTAACAAATGCCATAATGGTGCAAGGGGCACTTTTTTCTGTCTATTTGCAGCTATGCCATTACCAAAGCCATTCCTGTATCATTAGTAATGGCATTCTTTACACACAAAAAATCTCACATAATTGAATCACGGAAAAAGGATTGACATGGCATTTACATCTTCTAGTTAACCAGGAAGACCTTTAGGTTTGCCGGAAAAGCATAAGAAAACAGTTGAAATCGCCAATACTACACAGGACAGAAGAAAGGGATGAATTTATGGACAATGTTACAGTTGACTTTCTGAATGGACTACCTGAATTCGAAGGCGTAACATCTCAAAGTAATTTTAGAAGCATGAACCCTCAAAGTGCCTGCAGTACATAACAGTTGACTGCATAGATAAAGAACTGATATTCTTTAGTGATTTTCTCGCCCACCAACACTACCCAAGCAGTCAGTCTAAAGAGATTTAACTAGAGGCACAGTGAGGTCCAATGAAGAGGTAGGCATTCATTAGCATTCAATGCTAAATTAGCTACCAAATAAAGGATAGTCTTATTAGCACACTCCTTTATTTCGTGCCAGTGCTTCCCAAAAGAACAAATTAATTCCTCTGGGGCACATGGCTAACATACCTTTACTGGTTCAATACCTGAAATCGCTCATGTGGGGTCAGTTAGCTCTATGCAACTGTTCATTGTAGCACATTAGAATATACTGTGACTAAAGGTGCAACAACTGAAAAACTGCCAGGATTAGACATTGTAGAGGAAAATGTAAGAGTAAAAAAACCCCTATCTGTAGTGAGGCTGTAATTAAGCTGGGCAGTATTTCAGAATTTAAGATTGTCAGAAGTAGATGGAAAAATCTACAGACACTTTTCCAGAATTGTGTGCTCTTCTGATCCACCCTAGCTGTGACTTTAACACTTCAAGGTGCCACAATGTAAGTTAGCCATAGTCAAACAAATCTAATGAAAGAGAAGACCAGTTCAAAAATATATATCTACAAGGAGTGCTGTCAGACAGCCTCCGAGGCCCTGCTCTTTGTAATTCTTCTGCTGAGTTGACTATGTCAGAATTTCACGGTCAATTACAGAAGTTCACCAGTGGTAGGGCACTTTTGACTTCAGACAGAATATAAATGTTTGAAGAAATCAAGTTCTGTAGGAACTGTGCAATCAAAGAGTGATTCATGTTTTCTGATCCAAATAAGCCTTACTTTTTGCAGGTTTAATTTTGTCTTAGCTTGAAAAGAAATTTGTGTTGCTTGAGTTAATTCCTTGCAGTGAGGAAGGACAGGAGAGTTGGAACACTTCTCTGGTTCTATTATTAAACAGTAGACTGTGGGAATAAGTATGTGCAGAAAATCATCCTACAAGCTCTGTGATATGGGTGTAGCTTATAATGAGAGATGAGATACACAAGAACTAAGATTCTTTATGTAAATAGATCTGGGATGAATTATGTAACAAATTCTTGCTAGATGGAATTTTACAGCAATGTAGTCTTCGTATTTGTGCATCTTTTTTTTTCATAACGATGAGCAATTTGTGGTGGAAACCAAGGCAAAGAAAATATGTAGGTTGGATATTTAATCATTACTTTTCTATAAAGAAGCAAATAGATCATGATTTATAACACTGTCCCAAATTATGCCAAGGTTTAGAGCAGGCTGAATAATATGAAAAAATTTAACCCTTAAAATAAAAAAAAATCTGAAATGTCAAACACTTCACTTCTGATAAAACTATTTTAAAAATGCAGCTAACAGTATTTAGTTAACTGTTTTCAATCATCTTCTATAGCTGTATACCATACAAAACTAAACCTTTTTTCTTCCACTCTTCATTTGACTGGTCTATTTAGGCATTCTTAATATATTTTATAAAATAAGGCGGAAAAAAATTCTTCTTCTGTGTTCTTCTAAGGAGCTTGTCTGTGGCCAAAGGCCAAAGGCTATTTATGTGGACAAGAATTAAGGACAACAATGTCAGAGTACAAAGTCTCTGAGGCAGCCAATTTTTTTCTAACTGACAGCATACGGTCCAGTGACAGTGTTCTACATATAATTTCTACCTTAGTTACATATCTCCTGTTTGACCTCAATTCATCAGGAAGGGTAAGATGCATTTCATCTATTTTTTACCATCTTCAAATACTTGGTAGCAACAATGATAAACAAGTGATGCCAAAGTAGTTTCATATAAAAAGTATTTAGTCTCAATTCATTAATCGAGCTGTCTCCATGGCCCATGGAGAGGCAAGCACTTCCAGAGGACAATTCCTGCCATTCTGAAATATGTGTCAAATTTGCTGAGATGAATCGTATTTTGGAACATCTTATTTTTTGACTCTGGCTTAAGAAGTGGTCGTATGACTAGCTTAGAATGCATGTCTAATTTATAAAATGGCTAAAGAAAAATGAGATAAATCATGTTATCAATCCATTTTTCTGTAAATAGGACCCTTCTGTGAAATGGCAATATGAGCTTTAGAGCTGTAAGAAGAGGAGCTTGGAGACTACTGTCCGAGTAGGTATTACTGCCTGAGGCAGATATAAATCTAAATATAACATTTAACACATACTGTCCTGATCCTACTCAGGACTGGTAGAAACTACTGTAATACAAATCATAGTATTAACTACTAGTCCTTAAAAAGAAAAGAAATTACAACTATTTAAACCTATCTCTACACTTAATGGAGAATGACATTTAGATGAGATTTCTTTGGCAAACATTTAGATACTAGAGACTGATTGGGGATACAGGCAGTTTAAAATCTGACATCATTCAGGAACACCAGTTTGCCAAGAATACAGCTGAAGGTTTGTTGAGGAAAGTACTCGGGCGATTTAAATGAGAATTTCAAGGCATGAGAGATGGTTAGAGCTCTAATTAAAGGGATAGCCAAGTTATAGAGCTTGAACTGAAGTAGCAAAAGCAGTAGGACATTAATTCATTTAGTTATACATGACAATAACATGAAAATCTGACAACTCAAACAGCTGTCCAAATTACTGTACATATGTGCTACTCTGAATTTTACAAAATCACATGCACACACTCAGATTATGAGTCTGCAGAGGATTCTGTGAGCAGAAGAAATATCAGGTCAAACAGAAAAATTTCAGGATAGGGAAAAATTAGCATCGTACCCCTGGGGAAAAATATACATGCAAACTACTGAATACCAGAGCAGAAACAGAGAGGTTTGATGACTGAATATAAGCTATAAAATCTATAAAGAGATCAGGAAGACTACAGAAAGTCACTGGAGCTTTCAGGAACCATCAGCACCAGAAGAAAAGCTTGATTTGTTTCTTCTTTCCTTCCTCTTTGTAAAACCTCTTACAGTGCACTATTTAGTCCATTCAGAATCTCGCTGAATCTAACACTAGATTCTGTGCCAAACCAAGTAAGAACATTTCATCAAGGTCTGTTTTGTTTTTTGCATATTATTTTTAAAAAAATAAGGGGGAAAGATATAAACAACCTATTATGCATTTGGTAACCATGCATTTAGTAACACGTTACCTTTTAATCTAAAAATTCATTAGCTGACAGCCAGTGTTTGGGCATATTTTGCAGCAGCCAAACACTTACAAAAAAAAAAAAAGGAGATTGGCTAAGCAAAACCAAGGATAATAAAAAACAAAAGGTTTTCTAAATGACTGTTGCCTGTGTCATTAAATTTCATATTGTGCATGGAATCTGAATACATCACTTTGTTCTGCATGACAAGCAGAAGTGAGCATTCATACATTACTCAGCCACTTAATTAAGAGCCTGGGATATTTGCAGTTAGCAGAAACTAATAAGGGAATCACATTTAAATTCAAATCACTCCTCAGGGTAGCTGTCTGCAACATAAGCAAAGCTTACTGGGTAGATGTTCCACTAAATGCTCAGCTAAAAGCTTAGTTTTACTGTATTTGTGAGTAAAGAATAATTCTGGGTTTGATTAGAGGTGAGAGTAAAATAAACAAATCTGTTTTAGATTTTCAAGTTATGTTTTGTCTCAGTTATTTTTAAATTCCATTATGTCTGTTACTTTGTGTAATAAAATGAGAGTGTGATTTAGGGCTTTACTACCACAAAACAGGAAATTCTATAAAATGGTCAGCTGGGTTTACCCTATACATAGTATTTCAAGACATTTTGCAGGAATAAGACCTATTGCAGACAACAAGCAGCAACCCCAGCGCCCTTAAGGAAAGAAAATCCATGTACTGGTACATTATGAGCCATGTCACAATTCCAAAAACTTATTAAATAAATTAAATTTACTGTACTACCAATTTTCTTCTTGTTGTTCACTACTGAGCAGCTCATTTTGCATTTTATTTGGGAACTCCAACTCTTACAGGATTTCAGATTTTTTTCTATAATGGACCAAAATAAAGTAGTAAAGACAGTAGTAGTAAGGATATGTAAAATGTCATTAGCCAGAAATATTGTCACTGATGATGTGCAGATGACCCTGCACTATCTTCAGACCATTGCCAGGGTCCTCACACCAGTTCTAATCATTTTTTTCACTTTTCTTTAGAGGACATCTGAAAACACACAGAAGAAC
The DNA here is from genome assembly GCA_003993805.1 of Himantopus leucocephalus. NCBI lineage: Eukaryota > Metazoa > Chordata > Aves > Charadriiformes > Recurvirostridae > Himantopus > Himantopus leucocephalus. Next base: position 35,684,260 of record RSEF01000005.1, on the reverse strand, counting down.
TGTGTTATTAATTATTTTTCTGCTTTAAAAGTTGCAAACAGGGCAAAACCGCTGCCAATAATTTGTTCATTAAAAATAAAGCAATTTAAACTAGAAAAATATAACGTCAATAAAAAAACCCCAAACAACAAAAAACCAAAACAACATAAGCAACCAAACCTCAAAATCTTTCATGCAAATTTTTAAGCATGAGAAAAATTGTCACATCATAAATGTAAGCAACAGTGAATATTTAATGTTTACCACAACATTAGGGTGGGTCTGTATCACAATGTATGCATTCTTGCACATCATGCAAGTATGTTTAAGCTAGCTCTGAATGAGTTCAGTCAAACATTTCAGCAACAGAAAAGTAGTGCTTCTAGCCTAGCAATGAATCCCTGCTCTAAGCCATTACTATTTCACTCCTTGCTGCCTGTCCACAATGTATGTGTTCCCTGTTGGCCACCTCGTCCATACTTTCAGTATGTATAACTGACAACATAAAATATCTTTCCTTCTGTGACCTTTCCACTCTTTCACTAAGTATAAGGCGTGAAGTTATTTTCCCAAGGATCCTTCTGCTGGTCTGGGACTTAAGCAGTTCTGAGACTCTCAGCTCCTATATTTGAGGTATTATATTTAAAGTACTTAGATTTTGGGTTATTTTTAAATGTTTTGGAAATTCAATGAGGGTCATTTACATTTTTTGATAAATTTATGAGGGAATCTGTTTTGACACCTTTGCTTTACTATAGCATGTGTTGTCTTCAAAATCATATTATCATACTTTATTTTTTATATGGTATTTTTTAAGATATAATTTCTTTATGGCTACAGTGGCCAAAGAAGACTCTAGACTCACAGTTTCCTGGAATGCTCTGGTGTATAATACTCTGCCATATATTGTATGGCATTTTCAAGCATTAAATCTATTTCTCACATTCCTGGGGATGCCTGTGCTAGGGTATGCATCTATGCAGTGAAACAGGATAGTAGCAAGAAGTTAGCATTAACTGTTAACCAAGACTGCTCCAAAATTAGAAGTAGTTTGATTGCACCAGCATGATTATGTGCACTCAGCATTTATGAGTGGTCTGACATACTTCTGCAAATGCAACATCACTCCAGCACTGAGCTGTTGCTTTCAGATCTGAGCTTTTATCACCACGTTAGATCTCCCTTGTGTCCTTCTCCATACAGTATTGGTTGGAACCAGAGATTTCTGTATCTTATTAAAATGCACAGTGCAAGCAAGCCTTCAGAGGATAGGGATGTATTCTTACTCTGCCTTTGCTCATAAAGAAACAGAGGAACAGAGATATAAAGGTTTAAAATGCCTTAGGAATCATTCCTTTTCAGCCTTACGCTTCTAACCACCTGCAAAAATTATGTTTGTCCAATAGTGTTTGCTGACAGTGAAATCAGCAACAGAACTGTGATTGAGTGTGAATTTGACTCAGGGCAAAGCTTAGAAGAGCTACTTCAAATGCCAGTATTTCTTAAACAGTTGTTCTTCTGTATCATAACTGGAAGAGATTAACAAGTTTGAAGTCAACCGAGATAAAACTGTTCTAGTAGAAGTATCTTCTCAGTAAATTAGGATACATCCCATAATCTGCTAAGTTTAGCAAAACTGTGTAAGTAGCCTAAGAGTTTAGCTCTGTGAATTCTGTAAATCAGGTTTATTTTTCACCATTTAGTTTTCCTGTGACAATACACAAAATACGCCATAATACATCTTGAAAAGTCTTGGAGCGCACTGTCTTGAAGTAGATTTTCACATGTAATGCCAAATACAGCCAAAACCACAAAAGATCCGCACTGTTTGAACTTCACTTTCTTTCTTTGGCTCTCCTACTTCAAAAGAAGTTAAGAAAGTGCATCACCTTGTAGCCCAATAAAACAAATAGCACTTGAGCTATGAATAGACATTGGCCTATGTTTTGCTTTCTTAATGCTAAGCATTTTCAACCCTTTATGGCACTTGTCCTTTCTCTAGTGCAATATAAAATAGAGAAGAGCAAGAGGGGTGCTCAAGCTGGCTGAGATAAGAAAACTATCACTTGGCAAAGGAAAGAGAAGTAAGAAAAAAAGCAGAGGGAATCTGCCTTCTCATTTTCCAGATTAAAGGAACGGTATGAGGAGCAATACAGGATGTACAACTGAGAGGAGAAAAAGTGCTTTTCTATTTTTCAGTTGATTGATTTTATTTGGGAGATCCTACAAACACTTGATGTGGAAGGAAAAGCATGAAGATTTCAGAAATAATTGGAAGAAGGTAGGTAATGCTTGCCACTGACTGTGAGGATCAGCCTTGCCTGTGATCCTTTCACAGGTAAACTTGTATGCACATGGACATTATATTTTCACTGGTGTATAAAAATAGCAGTTCTTTGAATGAAGATACTTATTTTCTTCCATAACGGGGTATTTGTCTGGGATGAAGACTGCTTGGAAAGAATACTAGTTAATGTAGAAAGTTGTCATAGAACACAAAATGGGATATGCAGCCTGAGCAAATACTAACAATTTTTTTCTCTATCCAGAACACTCAACCACTGCTCAGATACCACAGAATAATTCATCTGGTTTACAGTTTGCTCCTGAATGCCTCCTTTGCAGCAGAAGGGGTAGGGAGAGGGAGTCCCCACAGCTTTTCCCCAATATGTTGCTTACTGTAATTTAGTTTATTTTCATCTGCCATTCTGCCCGGGGAGTAGAAATGAGCTTACTTGTGCTTACCCGGGAAACACCAGGTCAGGAAACCTCTGAGATGTACACTGGCTCCGTAGCAGGGGAGGGACCATAGCATTCCTTTTCCCCAATCAGTAGCATAAGCTTTATGACCTTCCAAGCCACATAAGCTGAGTACAACTCGTTACAAGCACAGTTCATAATTATCCCTAGGATAAAAAATGCCTAAACTTTAGATAGATATTGCTAATTAACAAGCACATTTGCACACATCAAGACCAATTAACATATCATTAAATAACTTAGTTTATTTGCATTCACGTTTGGGTCTATACACCAATTTACCTCACAAAGAAAACAAAATCATGTCCGCTGGGGTTAAATCTGGCATTTCTTTTTGTGAGACTTTCTGTGTTCCTGCTATTTTTTCTGTGTAGTCAAGTTAACAGAAATATGTTTCTCCAGAAAGAGATATTTCACTGAATGCCAGCAAGCAGGTTGAGGATATCTATCATGAATTTTAACTTGTGCAAAATTATTGGACCATAATAAGGGAAATTCTGCATGTGTCTATGGCTTGTGCAGCAGAAACACAGCCCATGGTTGTCTTCTCCAACCACATGACTATTTCAAAGGGATAATTCAGGCTTCAGAGTAATTTGCACATTTTTGTCCAGGTCTAAACTGCCTGTAGAAGAATATCTGTCAGAAATAATAGATCAGAGTTTCAAAAGAGTAGTCATTTCTCAGTAAGGGATAGTAAAAGTAAGAACATATGAAATTTACACCATATTCTTAATCTCCATCTTGGTTCCTGTGGTAAAGAAGGCCTTTATGAACCAGTTATTTAAAAACTGCAGTGCGATATGTCTAATAAAAATAGTCTTTATACATAGTTTTTTCAAAAAAGGCTTTATGCATTGATCTAGTAAAAAATAAGTCCTTCACAACTGTAGTCAGCCAGTAAAACACTGACATTTAGCAGTTTCAAGAAGTTAAAGTTGTGGACTGCATTTGCACTTTAGCATGAAGATAAATCTGAGGCTCAGTTTATGGCAGCCTCATTACTGCTCTAATTTTAGAGCTGGAGATCAGCAGTACTCTGAGCTTTCATCCCTTTTCTTTCCTGTTACTCTTGCAGAATCCTTGAGTACCTAGTTAAATAGGCTTGAAAGTTGATTTTCCATGCCACTTGCACAAAATACCATTCACGGGAGATCGGCTCCTGACTGAGCATTCTGCTTTTTTTTCAGTATAACTTATTGTATTTCTCATTCAGACACATTTCATAGAATCATAGAATTGTTTAGGTTGGAAAAGACCTTTAGGGTTATCAAGTCCAACCATTAACCTAGCACTGCCAAGTCGACCACTAAACCACGTCCCTAAGCACCACACCTACACATCTTTTAAAAACCTTCAGGGATGGTGACCCAACCACTTCCCTGGACAGCCTCTTCCAATGCTTGACAACACTTTTGGTGAAGAAATTTTTCCTAATATCCAATCTAAACCTCCCTGGTGCAACTTGAGGCCATTTTCTCTTGTCCTATCCCTTGTTACTTGAGAAAAGAGACCCACACCCACCTCACTACAACCTCCTTTCAGGTAGTTGTAGAAGGCAATAAGGTCTCCCCTCAGCCTCCTGGCTTTTCTCCAGGCTAAAAAACTCCAGTTCCCTCAGCTTCTTCTCGTTAGACGTGCTCTAGACCCTTCACCATCTTTGTTGCCCTTCTTTGGACACACTCCAGTACGTCAAAGTCTTTCTTGTCTTGAGGGGCCCAAAAGTGAAGACAGAATTTGAGGTGTGGCCTCACCAGTGCCTAGTACAGGGGCACAATCACTTCCCTACTCCTGCTGACCACGCTATTTTTGATAGAATGCAGGATGCCATTGGCCTTCTTGGCCACTTGGTCACGTTGCTGGCTCATATTCAGCCAGCTGTCGACCAACAGCCCCATGTCCTTTTCCACCGGGCAGCTTTCCAGCCACTCTTCCCCAAGCTTGTAGTGCAGCATGGGGTTGTTGTGACTCAAGTGCAGGACCCAGCACTTGGCCTTGTTGAACCTCATACCATTGGCTTTGGCCCATTGATCCAGCCTGTAGAGCTGTACAGCCTTTCCCTCATCCACTGAGCGAGTTATCTTCTCATAGAAGGAGATCAGGTTAGTCAAGCAGGACCTGCCCTTCATGAACCCATGCTGACTGGGCCTGATCACCTGGTTGTCCTGTATGACACTCAAGATGATCTGCTCCATAACCTCTCCCAGCAATGAGGTCAGACTGACAGGCCTGTAGTTCCCAGGATTCTCCTTCCAGCCCTTCTTGTAGATGGTCATCACATTTGCCAACTTCCAGTCAACTGAAATCATCATGCCTTCTTGTTCTTATAATACTACCCAGAACACTCTCCTGAGGCTCTCTTTGCAATAGAAAGCATATATTTAAGTATTTTTAATTGTGCAATGTTTTATTTCCAATTAGTTAATCTTCGGCTTTTACATGTAATCTCCATGCTATATTGTGTCAGAAAGCGATAAAATGAATTCCAAAATAAGAGTAATTAAAATATCTGAAACCCTGTGTTACATATTAATGTGTAAAAAGGTGTAATTCCTAAGAACTAGTGTTTTGACCTGAAAAAAGAATAGAATAAATGGATTACTATTAAATTAATGACATACTTAGCTGTTCTATCACACTTTTATGTCCACAGATTTCAAAGGACATGAATAGCACTTTCTTTATTTGCAGATGGAAGAACTGAACCACAGAAACTGGCAGATGTCTAGCAGGTTAATCTCAAGATTCAGTACTTCTTTTTCTTTGGAGGTTGCTCACATTGGCCTACCGTGACTTACAGTTGTAGGATGATTGTCTTTATCTCATGCAATGCCACCTGCAAGGTGCTGAGCATAAATCTCTTACAGGTAAAGATGTAATTATGGCCGTGAATTCCACCAAGACAACTCTCATGCATAAATTTAAGCCCAAACTGAAATGTGTGTAGACCCAGACCTTGACAAGCTGTGTTTTATTTTATTCAGAGGACCAGCAAAATATCAGTGTACTTCTGAGATGCCATGTAAGTTCTTGGAATAGATTTTAATGGTGTATTGATTCTCTGCCTGGGATGAAATTCAGTCTGTACGGTTCTCAGACCTAGATAAATGCCCTTACCATTAATATATGTTACCATTAAACTAATAGCAGTTTATTACCCAGTTCCTTCATTGTTATTTTAAGTTTTAACATTTCATGGTTTTCTGACTAACAATAAAACTGTACTCTGGAAACTAGTAGACATTTTAAATTAGCTTCATTATTATCAAATGAAAAGTCATTAACAAATGAATGTATTATATCTGTATTTATACCTGCCCTAAAGTTTCAATTAATGGAATTCATTAGTGAAATTCATATTTTTATGTACCACCACGTCTTTCTGCGACATCACTTTGATTTTATAAACTATCTTGCATTCATAAGTTCTAACACTAGACACTATATAAAGAGTTGTGTTAAGGATATGATAAAGAATTGTAGTTAAACTCAGTGCTATGGTATCTTTAGGATTAATTTCCATTGATTTAAGCCTTCTTAGATGGGGAAAGTTTCCTTAGGAAGAGTTTTCTTCCTTTCTAAATAATTAGCAGTGGTTATAAAAACAAGTGATTTTCCAAAGTCCAGACAAGCATGAGGAATATTGTCCTCCTAAATCTGAATTACCAGCTCTCACAGAACTTAATAGGATTTTTTTTCATGCACATTCAAGGACAGTATTTGGTCCTTGCTGAGGATAAGCATGCAATGTAAGTTCTCCCAGTGTAATATACATCTGACTTGCAATATCCCAGCTATTTCAGATGTGTGCCTGTCTCAGAAAAAGCCTTTTAATTATGGCAAATTATATGGTGGTTTTGCAAAGGGGATAAAATTCCACAAGGAATTAATCTATACTGAGCACTAGATCTGAAATAGCTGATGCCTCACCTTTTCTTAGCTGTGCTTTTCTTTTTTTATCTGTGTTAAAATTAATTACATTCTCTGTAGTGTTACCACTACAAAACAGAGAAGCTTTTGCAAAGAAGAGAAGAGAAGAGAAGAGAAGAGAAGAGAAGAGAAGAGAAGAGATGGAAGGGACCTACAATGATCACCTGCTCCAGTTGCCTGACCACTTCAGGGGCTTACCAAAAGTTAAATCATATTATTAAAAGCATTGTCCAAATGTCTCTTAAACACTGACAGATATCCCTGCGCATGGCAGGGGGGCTGGACTAGATGACCTTTAAAGGTAAATTCCAACCCAAACCATTCTATGAGTCTATGTTTCAACAACTTTATCAATTTATAAGTTAACAGAGTTAAAAGAAATTAGCAAGAAACTCTTCAGTGGTGGGTTGCTCTGGGGTTGTGTTAAAAAAAATCTCTTAAGATGACTTTTCTTTTAAAGTTATATATAGTTAGGGGCAATTTTAGTTCCTCGGACTGAGTAAGGGTTTTTCACAATAAAATTATCAAATAAAATATTGCTCATTTTGCCCATAAGTGGAAGTTCACCACAATTCACAGCCATCTGAGTTATGTTATGGTTAGAATTATCAGCATATCAAGCACACATCAAAATAACACAATAGTTAAACTTCTACACTTCCAGTGTAGCCGAAATTGGCTGAACATCTGTGTAGCTTAAATGGGGAAAAGGATAGATTCTCTCTTCTTTAGAGCAGATGTTCAAATTCTGAGACAATGCAGAGTGAAAGTCTTTACTATTTCAACACTGTCTCATAGCCCATGTGAAAACAAGAAACTGATCTTAATCCAGGGCAGCTACAACACACTGACACAAATGACACTAACAGTGTCCTCTAGTAAGAAAAGAGCCTAAAGATTAAAATTATGCAGATCTTATTTTACTTTCATGATGGGTTTGATGCACACCAGTAATTACATTCAGAGAAGTTTGGACTCCTGTTATCTCTTTTAAATCTATATTGTTGATAAATGAAAAAACTTCAGCCTCCAGGGCATTCTGGCCCTTACAGACTGTTTACCAAAACCCTTGACTACCTCCATATAGTTTCAGCCCCTGATTTATCATAGCTTAACTGGTTACAGAAGATTTTAATGCAGTTATCACAGAATCACAGAATCACAGAAT
>RSEF01000005.1:35653305-35668393 GCA_003993805.1 Himantopus leucocephalus | reverse complement strand
AAGTTACTGTTTTTTTTCTTTTTTATGTGGTAGATTTGAACAGTTATAAATTAAATTTGACCATCTGTCATATTCAGGGTGTGTTTGTAAATTTAGCAATTGTTTCAAACATTACTAGTGTAAATTTAATGAGACTGAAACCCAGGATATTAGCTGTAAGGATTCTTGTGTTGCAGTACAGGAATGGTTATCAGTACCTACTATTTATCTGATACTTGTTTAATATCCCATATTCTAATTTCCATAATTTGATGCAAATGTGTTCTGTAAGACTAAAATACCGTAGAAGTTAAAAAAAAAATAAAGAAGAATTAAAAATGGACCTTTCCTAAAAACTACATGCATTGTGAGTAATGCTTCAAAATGATTGGGCCTGACCTCTCTCTGCTGTTTGATACAAGAAGTTTACCTAATATTGTTTCAAAGTAACTGAGAAAAGGAAGAGTGGATGAACATTCTGATAATCATTTGTGCAACATTCTTGTTTATACACATTTTTATTCCCAGTCTCAATACTTAAGACAAAAATGTCTGATAGTTTATGCTGTTCTAAGTGAAGTAGCACCAAATCTTAAGGACTGTAATGAGCTAAATTCAATTTAGGGTTAAAAAATTGAAATAATATGAACAAAGAGAATATCAGTATGTACAGCTCAATACAAGATGTACTCACATATGTGTATTAGCTGTAACACATTCTTTAAAACAGGATTTCATTTACCTAAGTGAAACCCAGTGAAAAGAAGGGTACGTTTTGGGAAAATACAATGTGGAGAAAGAAGGTGGTCAAATTTGGGAATAATAGTTTTTATTGTAGTTATTATTTTACCTTTGATATAATCCATTGAGGCTTCTTGTGGTCATTATCCTTGATGGAATTAGGGGAAATAAGTGGAGTGATTTCTCACTTATAAGTTACATCCTCTTAGCTCATTTCAGGTATCTTGGTGTCTACTTTGTGATTTTAAAAAAAATGAGAAAACAAACATAGGAATAATTCCTTGTGTATGTATATATAAGTTATATTTAAAAGTATTTCAATCTAGACCATCTTTGTAAGTCTTAGCAAAGCAGAAAAAGAAGATAGGATTATTGCGTGGTTGGAAAGTGAATTTGTCAAAAGTATTATTGCTAGAGATTAATCAAATGTAATGGTTAGCTTGAAAACAGGAGTCATCTTAAAACTAATAAAATTCTGAGGTAGCTGTGGAAAGACATAAGCAAAACCTGATTTTATAAGGCTCAAAGGAATTGCTGATATATTTCCCCCATCTTAGCTATATGTTGTAAAATGCCAGAGGCATGTTGAATTTCCCTTTTTTTTTTGGTGTGTTTTTTGGATGTGATTTTTAAGTAGGGATGCTGTACTTGAAATTTTTGCAGTTGATCATTTGTTGTCATAGATAAAACTGCTGTGTTATTTTCTGATATGTCAAATATTATGGATTTAAAGCTATTTCTTTTTAAGTGTCTTATATATAGCGTAATTCTATATGGCGTGTCTAGGCTGCTATAGAAGTCTGCTTTGGCTTTTTTTTGTGGGGAATNTTATGGATTTAAAGCTATTTCTTTTTAAGTGTCTTATATATAGCATAATTCTATATGGCATGTCTAGGCTGCTATAGAAGTCTTCTTTGGCTTTTTTTTTTGTGGGGAACNTTGGCTTTTTTTTGTGGGGAATTGTTGTTGGTTTTGTTCCCTGTAAAGGAAATTATTCTAGTACAACAGATTAAAGCCAAGAAAATTTCCCAACGCTCTGATCTCACAGGTCTAGAACATCCCAGGCACTTTTAATTTTGTACTTACAAAATAGATCTGCTGAACAAGCTGTGAACATCTGTACAAAAAATTAAATGCAATTAAACAACTAATTAGAAAAATCAAATTCAACTAGATTCCTTGCTGCCAAGATTTCTCACTTAAATTACGTAGAAAAAAAATGAAAAAGAACCCATTGCGTGGATGTATTAACAACTGTGTTTTAGCATACTGTAGTGTAGGTAGACTACAGCTTCTTAATATAGATTTGTGTTAATGTAAACTCACCAGAAGTCCATTATTTCTGTTGATGATTTGAAGGTATTAGTCATAAATTTGCCTTGATCAAGTAACTGGTATGGTGCTTCTTACATTCTTAATTTCAATACAAACATTTCAATTAAGAGCATTGGAAATCAGAAAAATTGTCAAGACAGTGGATGTTCTGCACAAAAAAAAATATCTAATGGTGGTCCTATTACGGCTGAAGGTATTTTATATTTCCTAATAGATAGGTCTATTAATGATACAGATGATTAACTGTACAGGTTCATTTCTTTCTGTTGCTGAAGTAGGGAAGAATAACCATTTGCTTCATACCTCTCTTACTCTTCTTGAATGTAAGACAGTTATTTGTGTTCAAAGTCAATGCTACTGGCAGACTGAAAGGGGAGGATGTAGCGTTGACTTTTCCTTCTAGCACGTGGATGCAGCATCTTTGGGTTTGAACGCTGACCTTGATTAAATGGGCAAGAGGAGAGTACTTGCCATTACTTTTCTGGTAGTCATATTCAAAAAGGTTTCCAGTCAACTGACAGAATTGTTAGTTGTTTGAAATCTCACGATTTCCTTATTGTTTTCCTTCCTATATTTTACTCCTTGAGAACTGTAGAGTCGAATTCTCAGTTTCATGGTTGTTCTGCTTGAGATTTTATGCTTAGTGTGGTGCTGGGTTCAAAAGCAGAGATGTATCTATGGTGTCTGTAAGGTGTGAATACCTACTGTACTTCCAACTTTATATCTTTGTAAAGTATCAGAGGTGGAATCTTGTTCATTTGCTTGTAGCTCATGTTGTGAGCTATGGCTAAACAAATGTTTCCAGATGGAATGAAAAGAGAGTCACCTTATAATGAGAATGAAAGATTATACAGTATTTTGATAGGCCAATGGATGATGTATATGCATGTGTACATATCTGTGTACACATATGCATACATGTATATATATATTTAAAAAAAAATTTAAAAACTACTTGCTTTCCATTATACTTTTTGCTAAACAAGAAAAAAATCAAATCTTTATTGCAAGAAGAAAGTTGCAGAACTTGATACTATTACTTTTGTTACCACTTGTGTTTTAGGTATCTGTGTCTCAAACTAGATTCAGATGTTAGCAATAAAAGAAAAAAAAAGCAAAGACTTTATAGTGTTAGTTAGGATTGTTTTTGATGAAACTAACTCTCACTAACTACAAATGTTAGTGCGCCTTGACTGAATTCTCATCTGATATTTTATTAATTTTTGCTTTTCAAAGACTTTTTCTGTAACATTATATGGAGATAATAGTCTCTTATCTGGTTTTGTGTTGTAGCATTTGTTTTGTAGTAATTGTCATTGCCTTCCTCTTACCTTGTAACTGTCTCTTGTTTATTTATGTTGAAGCAGTCCAGAGGGGTGATAATGATGTGGTGAAAGGAAATGAGACAGGGTTGCAACTGTACATACGTGAGAAGTCAAATTTTCTATTGTCACTTTTTAACTTTTAGTTTCTGATATGGAGGAGAGGCACCATTGAAAGTAAAGAAAGAGTGCAGAAAAAAATAATTCACAAGTGATTTTTTTGATGCTATTTACTTAATGACTTGCAAGTCATTAATGATTATGCATACTTACTGAATGGGTAGTTGTGTTAATATCTTGTTTTATTAGCATTGTGCTGCCTTACTTACTCCTTATTTACTTAACCCTTATTTACTCCTAACTTAAGAAAGCATGCATGGAATGGGGTGTTAGTGATTGCTTGTGGTTTTCTTCCGATTCCTTTCTGATTCTCATTTTCACAGTAGTTGTTCATAGATAAAAATAAATAATTACTTTAGCATCCTTCAGGTGTAAGGCATGCTGTTGTCCATAGTTTTTTTGGGTGGGGTGGAAATGACTGGAGAACTATAGCTGAATTTTATATAAACATTGGATATCCAGTTTGAGCTTCCACAGAATTATTTTTGTCAGGATACGTAAAATTTTTTTATAGTTCCATATATCGGTCATGGATGATTACCATTGTGTTTGCTTGACTTGCTGTTTGCCAGTTAAATTGCTCTTGTTTGAAACTGGACATTAATAAATAGTGCCCAGAGGCATCATCTGTGAAAAGTTAGGCTGAACTGAATTTGTTAGCATTGTATTGGAACGTTCCCAGGCATTTAGTTTTTAAAAGTTAGCATTCATTTCTGAGTGAGGAAACTCTTCCTTGTGTCCACTAGCCCACCAAAGTTAGCCATGTCTGCTTACCAGTGATCTTCACTAACTCAGATTACGTCATCTAGTTCTTCCACTTTGAACTTCACTTGTGTACAGCTTGGGTTTTCTCTTGGGTTTTGGTAGCTATCACAACAGCAGGTCACAGTTACCAGGAAACACAATTCAAAAAAAGGAGTTATAACAGACATTTAAAAACATGAACTAAGGCACCCAATCGTGTTCCAAATCCTGAGAGCCTCAGTCAGGGTGGTGTGTAGAAGTTATGTGGGAACAGAGAATACTGGCCTCTTCGGGTCAATTTTCTCTTTGATTCCTTAGCTTGACTAATTTCAGTTATTCAGAGGAATCTAATTCAACTACATTTAATTTTGGAGGCGGGGGTGGTGGAGGATGGCTGCTGAAAAGCATACCTCTCACACTTGTAAGAATGAGATTTTTCTAGAGAAGCGTTTAAAACGTACTTAACACGAGGCAATTATCTAATTTTTCATAGTTCTATTGGAAGTCACTGATTCACTTGCTGAAACTTGGAAGTAGAAAACTAACCAACTGAAGACAGAGATCCAAAAAAACCATTTGGATAAGCAATACTTTTGGCAAATTGAAAACTAAGTGAAGACAGAGACAGTATTATTTATAAATCACGTTAAGTGTTAGGAAATCTTAATTATAAAGGAAAAGAATCAATATTATTGTTAATTTTTAAATGATCAAGTAATTTGTAGAAAACTTGATGATTCTAGGAATTTGAAGAATAATCAATTGTGTTTTGTAGCTTTTTTTCCAGAAACCAAAGAACCCTACTGCTTTTAAATTCACTAGCTTTTATTCTGATTCTTGACATTAAGTTGAAAATAAATTTATGCTTTTCATTCCCTGAAAGTGTTTGTTTTGTTTTGTTGTGTTTGCTTTTTCTTGTGCAGAGAAGTGCCACGCTGAGTTTCTTCCACATTGTTGTGATGTGACAAAACAAATCTGTCTTATGTGTGAAACAAATTTCTTATACTAGGGGGACTATCTTTAATAACAGATGTAAAAGGGTTGTGGTAGTTGTGGCTTCCTGAGATTACAGGGATATGGACTTGTTTGCGTGCCTTTGGTTTTCTTTTAAAATTTAAATGTACCACTAAGTATAATGTACAGTTTCCTAGGGAAAATTACATTTAATATGTGGCTTAAAATGTGTTTTCTGTAAATACTTGTGGCTTTAAGTTATCTCTATTTTTGGTTAACTGGGTATGTTCATTTATTCAATAGCAGTCTTTTGGAACCACAAAAATGAAAAGCTTTTAGCTTTGGGTTTCTTGTTGGTTTTTTTTTTTTTGTTTTTGTTTTTTATTTTATTTTATTTTTTTATGCCCACCCCCAGCCTGCCACCCCCCGATTTGTAAAATGCAATTCTTATTTTACAGTGCCCTTAAAATAGAAGGAGGTCTTTTAAGCAGCATACTTTATTCAGGAGTTTAAATGTGGTTATTTAAAAAAAACCTGACCTTCAGTAATATAAAGCCTAATCTTTTAAATAGTGGGTTTTAGCTCTTTAATAACATAATTTTTTTGTTACTCAAAAACACACAAATCTTTCCCTGTGTTCATTGATATTCCATTGCCAGAAGTCATACTGAAGGTTGAAAAGGTAATAAGGTTAGGGAAGGCAGCTCTGGGAATGCCTTATTTCCAGTTTCGGTTTAATGTAACTAAGAGCAGAATCAAGTTTGAACATTTAACAACATGCAAATAAAATTAGTTTACCAAGTCTATTATTTACAGCGATAAATTGGAGTTATACTTTAATTCTGTGAAATCATATTTTGGGAAAAAAGGTTGATTGTCTAATAGGATTAAAGAATTTTCTTATCCTTTTGTCTGTCTTAGTCCCTTTTTTCACTTTCTGTGTAACACGTGTTGAAACATCTCTGTTTTTCCTAGCTGGGCAACTAGAAGATAGTGCACTACCGTAATTAATGAGTCAAGAGACACTTTCTTTACAGTCATAGTTGTGTAGTTTACACAATGAAAGACTCAAAAATTCTCTTTTTTTTTTTTAACATCTCTCCAAATCCTAAACTATCAAATAGCAAGTGACTGTTTCATATATATGAGGAACGAGGAAATACTTGGAAAAAATATACCTACCTTGGGAAAAATAATATCCTCACTAAATGTTTCCTTTTGGTATATGTTAAAACATTTCTCTTAGCTCTTTTTAGAATTTCAATAGTAACAATCAGTATTTGTTTGTAACTACAAAAGTCCTTTCTAGCTATTTGACCACTGTAGGTTGCTGTGATGCAACCGAAAGAGCAATACAGAACTAACGTGTTTCATAGGTTGCAACTTTTATTTGTTTTTAACTTACATATTTTCTGCATATCTGGCTGCGCTAAAGTTTGTTCTTTGTTTTGGTAGATGGTTTTTACCATGTGTACCCATCCAAACTTAGCCATCCAGCTAAAATCATATAGTGTAAAGAAAGGGAATTCTGGTATACTGAGATGCAGAGGTCTCTCACTCTGGTCATCAGATCCACCAGTCTGCTCTGTTTAGCACCTTCTGTTGCCTGGCCCTGTGCCGACGCAGTATCCTTGACCTGCCTTTCAGATCATTTATTTATTTATAAGGACAGCTCCTTGCTTATTTAACCACTATAAATAATACCAGAAAATCCCCAAACATTAAGTATTCCTTTGTTTCCTGTCTATCAATTTGTTCCCATCAAGAAAGTAAAATTCTTTTGGTTTCAACCAGCCATGCCTTTCTAGCAACAGCTGCTTAACTTTTTCTTTGCAGATGGTTCAGTGCTTTCTAATATGTCAAAAGTCCTTTATAGCTGGCCAAACTGTGGGTGGTTTCTGCCTATTGCCAAATCCATATGAAAATGGCAAAGCCCCAGGTGAGGTAAGACAATATAGCCTTTTACTGTCCCGTAAGGGCTGGTCATTTACCACCCCAAAAGAGAAGTTAGTGGAGGACCAGTTGACCTCAGCTAAGTCTCCTGGATCCCTTTATTCATTAAAACCAAATACCATACTTGTTGATTTGCTCATGGCATTATGTGAATTGCTTATTCAGAACTCGGAGTTTTTGAACTTCCTAGCAACCATTTGTTATAAACTTAAATGGATTTGATTAGGAAATATTGACACAGTGTGGATATAGCTGTAGTATGCTATAGTCATTGTTGATTAATTGTACTTGGGACTCTCTTTATGAAAACGGGTGATGTTTTTAGATTTTTGTATGTGTTTTTAATGAAGAAGTACAATTGCAGATACTCAAGATGCTAACAATTCGCCAAGTGTTGCTATTTCAATTCTCAGTTACATCACAATTTTCATGATGGATGACCCAGTTTTATGGCCAGGAAAATAGGAGTAATTTTGTCAGACCATTAGCTTACTACCTGCCGTGCGTATCTTCACTTCATCTGTTTGCTTCAAACAATTTGTCTAGGATTATCAGCACTTAAGTAGGAAGTTTTGCTTTGAGAATGAGCAAAGTGAAGTGTTGGGGGGGAGTGATGTGTACCTTTGTATACGAAAGCAGCAACCTTCTCCCTTCTCCTTCCTCACCTCCTGCCCGACTTTCAAAAAACATATGACATGTTTCTTTTTAATAACTTTAATCTTTTCAAACATTTAAAATGTTGGAAATACCAACTTATGGCTTTTTTTTTTAATATAGGGCTTCAGAAAGTTTTTAAAAGGAAAAAAAATATATTTGGGGCTCTTTCTAAGTTCTTAAATAAAAGGTGTATGCTGTAAAATCTTTTACAAAGAGAACTTTTCCTCCCAGAGGGGTAAGGAGTATTTGAAATGTATTTAGGTTAATTGCAAGTTAAAAAAAGAACAAAGTTTTAAATGGTCTAGTGGTCTGAATTAAAAAGAAAAAGAAGTTTTCCATATCAGTTTTTATTTAGTCATTCCTGTCATAATTTTATTAGTGTTGCAGTCCTTCACAGAATCTTCTGAGGATACTGGGATAGCCAAGACCTGAATTTCTAATTTGGAGAATTATGTCAGACATTCCCCTTCCACTCTTACTGAGGTTTTTGGGGTTTTGTTGTTTTTTGTTAAGCCTACTTTCCTTAGGTAACTGAGGATTATGAGGCTGTGGTGTGTCCCTTCTGGTCCCTTCTGACCTGTTTGCTCATTTCAACCACACAGAAGGATTGGGGTTTCAAAGATGGTTGTTTTGGGTTTTAAGATCCCCCATGTTTTGTGAAAATTGGCAACAATTTGCCAGTTGAGAGAAAAGGCCCTTAAAAGGTCCTTAATCAGCAAATCCCTCAACGTTGACATTTATTGTTAATTTAGTCGTGCATAAACATCTCAAATGCGAGAAAGGTTTCTCGAGCCATACTCAGCTTCAGCATCCAGACTTACTATCTTTAATACTGATTAAAGATTTTCATGTATATCCTTATATTTAGTAAAGTACAATGGCTAGATATATTTAACTTGTATATTTGATGCATTTGAGGAATCCCTCATAAGTAGTTACTATTGTCTTATCACTTTTTTCATAGGTTACACTTAATCTGAAAATCCAAGCAAATTTAAATCAGAGAAAGTAAAATGAAGATATCTGTTTTCAATGATAAATAACCTTGTTCCTGCAAGATAGAAACAAAACCCCCTTTAATGTCTACTGCATTTACTCTTTTCAGATAGCATAACCTTTATAGCCAAATGCCTGCTTTGAGTATGTTATTACAGTATATATTCGATATTTAAATTAGGAACCATTATTAGTCACAGGTTTATTCATGTTTGTTCTGTACTTAAGTAATCTGTGTCCAGCTAACCCAGAAATGTTAAATATAGTTCTGCCTTTTAAAATAGCCTTTCATTGCTGAATCATTAAGGATTGTGATTAAATATAGAAAGTATTTCAGCCACCATCTTGTAAAGAATTTTGTATGGGGCTACAGTATCTTTAAGGCAGACGCTATGGGTGGCTGGTTTTAGTCTCTGTGCTTGAGGAATACTTTGTGTAGTTAATACTGCTTATAAATATATAATAAACACCCACGTTTTGGTTTCTCTGATCTAGACTTTTTTGGATTTTAAGATGAAATCAAACTCTGAAGAAAATAGTGATAACATGATGTGCTGTAATAATGCAGTGATTTTTCTAGCTCTTTGTTCATTATAATTTGATGTGCATTTATTTCTAGCATTAAATTCTTGTATGTGTTGCAGAATATAATCCACAAAAAGCGAGAATAATGAAAAAAGCTTTTCTCCTGGCTTGTATTAGCTGAAATAGGCTCTCCCTTTTTGCCCTTCTTTTTACATGGAATGCATTTCTATTAGAATTTCATATTTGTATTTTTTCTTTATTTTAACCTCTAGAGGTTCTAAATAGATTCATATCTATTTATAATTTTGTGCGTAACCTATATTTTGAGGCATCCTTTTCTTTTAGTTATGCCAGACTAGAGATACTGGTTTAAAGAAAAAAAAAACAAACGGAGATTGTGATGAAGGCATTTGTTAGGGGAAGGTTTACCTTTAGAGGTTTTGAAGAAAGGTGTAATGTATTTTTTAAAAAAAGGACAGTTCCATTTCTCAGTGACTGTCTGTGCTTCCCTGCTACAGCTGCAGATATTTTGAATGTGATCTTTCTTCCTCCACCATCCGACTTCTTTCTGCAGAGTCGTGCAGTGAAGTCATAATCCTGTGTTTCACATCCATCTGTTACCATAGAAATGATTGTAATAACCTAAATTTAGCACGATGTCTTTCCTGCAGGATCAAGCAGGAGGATTGAATGGGTTGTATGTGAAAGAATCTCTGTAAAAATCAGAATATGTTAGCAAAATCTAAATGCTGTGATAAATTTACATGACAAAAAAATTAAATCTCAAGTAAAACATCTGTATGCCACATACCATGCGAACTATTTAACTTTAATGGCAATAATTTTTTTTATCCTAACAGGAGCCTAGTACAAGATACAATGTTCGTTGGCAGACAGATATGTTAATCTGATGAAAATTATTATTTTTGAGAATATTAACATAATATTTACTGTTGTCTAGATATATTAAAAAGCAAAGGAATGAGCTTAGAATTTACTATGAAAGAGACAATTTCTTTTCATATTTAAAAATGCAAACCAAACTTTTAGAAACTTATTTCATAGAAATTGAGTTGAAATGGATTTTCCCTTCTTCAAAGAAACAGAAGAATTTCTCATTGTTTGTTGAGAGCAGTGAGTTCTTTATTGCATAACTTACGTCCTGTCTTTCTACATTTGTGCCTTCTGGATAGATGACTGCCCATGCACAGAATCCTACCATTGTTACATGTGTTACATGTGTATCAAGGAAAGATAAAAAGAGAACATATTTTAAAATGTCTAGGAAAGCTGCATAATCAGAATTTTGAAATTAGGAAATATCTATACTACCCCCTACATACATTCGTCATGACAAATCCATTGGATGGATTATCGTGTACTGTTACAAACACGGGACTTCAGGACCTTCACATAAAGGATGATTTCTGGTCATCTGAGGACCACTTATTCAATATGTACTGTTTCATCATTGGCCAGCAAGCAGCCGCATGAATTATTTACTTCATGTTACTTCATGTTATTTTCACTCTGAAAACAGAATTGCTAATTTCCTTGTGGTCCTTATGGAGTATTTGAGCTACATACACAATTTGAATCACTCTGTAGGGTTGAAGCATTAATATTATCATTTCATAGATAAAGAAATGAGGCACAGAGGGATTCAGATCAAAAGTATCTGTTAATTTTGAGTGTGATATTGGAGTTATTTACAAAATCATTTTTAGAGTACTTAGTATTTAGTATTATGTAACACAAAATATGTTCAATCCATAGCTCTCATTAACATGGTTAAATGGTGAATGCTAAACATTTATGTAAAATAGGTCTTAAGATGTCAAATCAGACACTCAAAGAACAGGGTCTCCCCTTTCTTTCTTTATCCTCGCTTTTCTTTCTTTCCCCCCTTCTCCCTCCCCACGCTTGCACACGCTCTTACTTTTACTTTCCCTCTTGTCTGCTCTGCCTCAGTGGGAAGAATAAATCTGTTTTTATAGAGAAACCTTTTTGCAATTCACTTTTGTTCTGTGCATATCTTTCAACTTTGCCACAAATCAGGCAAGACTGTCTGTTATCAGGCCTGTAAGGCAACGATCACTTAGTGCTTTGCTGGAAAATATACTCCCTAGCAGTAGTGGGTCAGAAAATAGCATATACATCCCAAGAAAGCTGTTTTGTTCTATTTTTTACATGGAACTAAGAATATATATTTCTGATTTTTCGAAGATTTTTAAAAATTTTCATGCTGTGATAAGATACGCATGTCTCTGCAAAACAGTGGTTTCCTCAGCATTTATATCCTGCAAACTGTTTATTAGTGCTGGTGGTGATGGTAATAAATTTGAGAGCCCTGCTCTAACATTCTTTAAGCTCCTGGCTAACCATCTTCATTGATTTAAATACCTGAAATCACAGCCGCTTTTCTGTGGAAATGGATTTTTTTGCCGCTACTATGTCATAAGTCTGACAACATTTTCAAGAGGTAGAATATAAAAAAACATCAGGAGCTTTTATGATTTATTGATGTATAACTCCTTTTGCAGACAAAGAAGATTGAAGTTTGCTTTTAGTTGGTTTATTTCACTGAAAAATAGGAGTTAGACCTAAGACAAATACCGTATGATTTTTCATGATACACGACTGATGTACATGTAGAGAAAAACAGTAGTAGCTTTATGTTAAGACTGGTACTGGATATTCTCCTACTAATAAAAGGTGCTTGAGCAAGGTCTAAGACAATTACGTTGCCTTTTGGCTCTTTGTTATGCCTGCAGCTCCTATCTGTTTGAACCAAAAGTGGCAAGGTTTGATGCAATGCCTTTTCCTGAGAAGCTGGCATCTTTTAATTTCCTTACTAGAACCCCCCTTTGCAGTAAAACATCATGCATTTCTGTTTTGGATTTCTTTGAATTTTTATTTTCTTACAAATTTTATGGCTGTTCTTTATGGGTTAAGCAACAGTCCATTGTAAATGCGTAAGTGAAGGTGTAAAGCTATGGTAATTTGGATAGTACTGCCCCAATTAAATGTGTTAGACAGTCTTCATATTTTTAAGTTAGGTGATAATGCAGTATATTTGCAAAGTATTATATAAAAGTACAGAACAAGTGAAGTATTTTCTGGTTCATAAACTTGTACGAATGAGCCTTGGAGTTGGAATAGTAATTGAACAGACAATTTATCTTGACTTTCATTTAAAGAATTGCCACAAAAAAGATACATTTTTTCATTAGGTCACAATATTTTTTTGAAAAACAAGCAATTAAAGAGAGGTACAGCTCTTTAATGTAAATGTTGTAATCTTTTTTTTTCTGNGCCACAAAAAAGATACATTTTTTCATTAGGTCACAATATTTTTTGAAAAACAAGCAATTAAAGAGAGGTACAGATCTTTAATGTAAATATTGTAATCTTTTTTTTTTCTGTAAAGAAATAAAAAAGTTGCTACATGTTATGCCTTTGAATATTCTTTTTCATTAATACACGTGAAGTTGTATCAAAAGCTTGTTTTTAATGTGTGAATCCAATGTAATGGTATTAATGTAATTAGGACAGATATTTGTCTCAAATGTAGAGATATTTAAGTGACTATCAGCACAAGTGTTACATATTAATATCAACAATAAATGGTTTTGCTAGCATTTATTTGTCTGCAAAATCATAAGGAACACCTGTGCGAGATTATGAGTGTATAGTAATAAACAGAGAGAAAACAACTACATTTTAATGACTTCATACGAGGTCATGTAATTGATAGTGAGAATCCTAGGTTTTTCATATAGAAGTCTGACTGCTCAATGGCTACAGTCACACTAAACCACATTTTTCTAAGTTATAGGTGTTTATGCTGTAAAAGATGTGCTTTAAAAGCAGCTTTACCTGCTTTGAATGGAGTTTGAGTTTACTAGTCCAATGTAATTTAGTTTGCAGCTGAAATTACTGCATGATGTTCAATAAGAAATCATTTATAATGGTGGACATATATAAAATCAGCTAAGTGTGTGGGTTCTGCGTTTGGTTTGGTTTTTTTTGCTAGACCTGCACAAGGGTTATTTCCTTTGAATCTGCATTTGTATACTTTTCAGGTAAGCTGTTAGTTCTCTTCCTCCCTCTCCCTTGAAAAACAGCTTTCTATTCATATTCTAACCATTCATACTCTTGTCATTAGATCATACAGGTAAGTTGCCTACCCCATAAATAGTTCAGATGGTGTCTTCTCAATACAGCATGCATGGATTTGTTGTCACCCTATGGTAGGTGCATGTTCTGTCTTTTCTTATGAAGTTCAAGAGAACTGCCTTTTTACTCAATTATTGGGTTGTAGCTGTTTTGGGACATTATATTCATACTGAATAGTGGGAATTCATGAAGCAGTTTGTGTTTTTATAGAGTTTTATATTTCAGTTTGTACTTCACTGTAGTGTAAAATCAGGTAAAAGTAAAATATTGAAATGTAAATTCAGCTTGTGGCCATCTGTAATCTAATGTAGCACTTATTTTATGTTGTTGCTTTCATATATTGGTAAGGATAAGTGCAACTGTCAAATTGAGAGGTCATGTAGATGCTGATTAATGGCTTAGAAAATAATAGTACTTCGACTTCGGTGTTGGCTAGACGCCTCAGAAGGATTTAGTAGTGTCCATCCATTACTAGAAAGTCTTCTCAGGATTTAAGCAGATGATGACTTGTACTAGAACAAGTCATCTTGCTTCTGGAACTTGATATTATGGTAAAGGGCTATGTTCGCTGAGAGGAAAAAAAATAAATGTTTGCATCTGAGTAATACAGCTATGTGTAAAATGTACAACCTGGAAAGCATTCTGGGGTTTTAGTTACTTGATTGTATGCATTAGGAAACCTGATTGAGTTGGTCATAATCCCATTTGGCCTTTCTTTGGGAGCATTGTTCCATGGAAGCTAGAAAATGGACTGATTACAGTGAGCATCTGGTCCAACCCCTAAGTGAAGCTGAGATATGTCTTGATAGAAGGTTGGTTTAGGAGCCCAAGCACATTACTGGGTATCTCGGGTTTCTCTAGATTTGGTACTTCCAGTTGCAGAGTTTAAACAAGATAAAGGGATTGAGGCTGAATAATCTGAGGATCTGACTACTTCGCTTCATATCAATTTCCAGAGGCTTCTTACTGTTTCTAGCACAGGTTATAGAGGAACATATAACCCAAGGTTTGGTGCAATTTTGGAGTTCTTTTCAGTTGAGGATGTAGTGAAATAAAACTTAACCTTGTAATTCTAAAACCCTAAAAATGAACTAAAAAATGAAGAAATAAGGTTGTAGGGTTTAGATCTTGTGTATGAGGAGTCTAAATATATCTTAACTAGGTAGGGAAACCTAGATATCACAGTGAAAAACTATAAGTAGTTTCAGAAATGGATAAGGTGGCTTGAAAGAAATCTGTATTGATCTTCAGTAGAAAGTCAAGTAATCGATTTCTGATTTAATTGCGGTGCCAGATTTGTATCTGCGTTACATCTTTAGGCAAGAGGCAGAAAAGGACACTCAGCAACAGAGGGGAAGTAAGAGGAGAATCACTGTCTGCCTAAATAGGAGGCTCTTATCTAATGCTGTCTTTTTAAACACTTAAGGCTGGTTTTGTTGTGGGTTTTTTAT
Organism: Himantopus leucocephalus; assembly: GCA_003993805.1. NCBI lineage: Eukaryota > Metazoa > Chordata > Aves > Charadriiformes > Recurvirostridae > Himantopus > Himantopus leucocephalus. The sequence goes on along the minus strand of RSEF01000005.1, from coordinate 35,653,437 downwards.
TACTTTTGGAGGTTCTAAAAGTGAATATTGAATAAATCAAACCCTTACGCAGAATTATTTTCTAAACAGAGTAGTATGTATAAAGCTTTTACTCTTCTTGAATGTTATGACAGGCTCTGTATACCAACTCTG
>RSEF01000005.1:35639402-35652305 GCA_003993805.1 Himantopus leucocephalus | reverse complement strand
AAAAAAAAAAAACAAACAAACCCACAACTTAAAACAAACAAACAAAAAAACCCTTTGGTTAATGAGGTGTAAAAGTATTACCAACATGTAGATGGGGTATAAATTTATGGTAAGACTAGGTAAGTGGGTTTTGTTCCTGGTCTATTCAATTATAAATCTTGGGGTTCATGTGGATGCCTACCTCTTATGGCAAAGTCAGTGAAAATTAAGGACTGTCAATAACTGGTGGAATCAGATTGTATAGTTTTAATTTTTTAAAGTAGTTTCATATGATAGGAAAAATCAGAATTTTGTAAGCCAGCTTGCCTAATCCTTGATGATTAACTACATTCAGCATAATTACTCTTTCTCTGAGCCGTTTTAATCACTGTTGTGAGGAAAACTGAATGCATCAGTAACTGTACAAATGTAACTGCTCTTAAAATCCTGTCCCTAGAGTCTGAGGCACTTTGAGGAGCAGAATAGTTCTGTTGCAGAAATTGATAGTAGATGTTACTTTGTTGTTATGCCCTGGTTTTTTTCTGGGTAATTATTTTAAAGATTTTTTTTTTTGAACCTACTGTTTTTATATAAATGCATATATACTCTTCTCACACTGGCAAGGAAGTTCAATAGCTAAGTTGATGCTAATGCATTTGTGCTTATAAAAAAATTTAATATATTATTGTGGTTGTCTTTGAAATATATACTATTGGGCTTTTCTTTTAGTGATATTTAGTAAGCACTGACAACTTTGTGATAATAATAAAAAAAAAGAAATGTTGATTGCAGAGGACAGTTATTAATTGTCATCAACTATTGCCTAAATTTTCTAAATAGGTATTTCAAAGGATAAGTGATCTGGAAAAAAGTTACTGATATTCATTGTAAAAAATTTTGTCTGAAATCATGAATCAGTATAGGTAATTATCTCTCCACCACTCTTTGTATTTGTCTTTGTTAACTGTGATTAGGTGGTATGTTGTGTGTGTAATATTAGCCAATTAACACCCTATAAATGTGGACGGTATTACAAAAGGTAGCAGGTAATTCATTGAATTCTGCCTTCTAAAGAGACATATACTTAATGAGAAAAAAAAAACCCTGGTTTTGTAGTGGTTTTAGTAGACTGATTTTAGTCAGTCTAAATCAATAGCAGGTTTTTGAAACCTTTGTTTATGCATTCAGCCAGACAGCATATGACATCTATGGCTAATCTCACCTGCTGCCATTGCCTGTTCCTTCTCACCTGCTGCTATTGCCTGCTGTTACTTACTTGACTTTCAAAGGAAGCTAAGGTTGGTGGAACACAATTAAGAGAAACAAGTTTTGATTGATTGGTAGATATTTAGTTAGATTCTTTGGTTAAAGCCTTACTTTATTTTGTGAAGTTTGATCTTTATTTTTGAAGAAGCAGCTGGAAATTTTGGCTGTTAGGGGCTGGTTGTGCTTTCATTTCTGTTAGCATGGACATTGGATTAATGAAATAAGGTACTTTTTTTTTTATTAACAATTTTCCTTCCTTTTTCTTCCTTTTCTCCCTTTTCTCCTTTCATGTGTTTTTTTTAATTATTTTTCTTCTGATTACAGCCTGTAGTTGCAGAGCAGTCTGTAGCAGTGGGTGGCAGTCATAAATCCATAGATTTATTGTCGTAGATTTCTGTAGCCTGGCTGCCTGCTGGTACAATTACCAGCTTAAAATCAACTGTGGAATTTGACAATTTGGAGGAGGTTTTTACAAAAATCAAGATTTTTAAGGAGATATTCTTAGCATTTGTAACTCATTTCACTCAAAGTCAAGGGGCTGTGGTCTTTGAAAACATCGGGTAATCATTTCAAACTGCATTTAAATAATATTTGAGATTGTTTTGATAAGGTAACAAAGCAATTATGTTGATACACGAGGTACTGCACTTGTGCAGTTGAAATCATGAGGGTTTTAACTGTAAATTACTTTCTTGTCATTACATCAGCTTACTGCAGATATTAATAAACTGTATACGATAATACTGATAACATCTGTACTTCAGAATGCAGCAAACAGCTTTTTGTGTCTGTATCATCCTGGACTAAAAAGCTCTTTTTACACAAGGACTAAGGTGGGAAGCAGTTTTTCCCGATTCCTGCTTGCCACACCCATTGCTCTGCTGCTTTTGTGTCTGGCAGCATCTTTGCTTCGATCTTTTCTATGCTTTTCTTAACCGAGATTGGCTCTAACTTGTGGCAGACTTGATTATCTCTTCAACTACTATCTTCTCTATATTCTTTTTCTTCACAGGAGCATAGAACATGACTGAGTCAAGGACCTCATGGGCTGTCATTTAACTACGCACTCTGCTTTCCGTCTGCCTTTTTTTTTTTCAATTTGAGCTGCAAAATTGCGAACTGTATTTTAACTTTTCTCCCTATTACTTTTGCAACCAGGTCTGGGTTTTGTCTGTGTCAAAAGTTCTTAAAATACCTAGTTTAGGACTGTCTGATATGTGTGTATAGTCCATAACATATAAATTGGTATTCTGACAAATCCTACTGGAGGAAAAGCAAGTAGGAAAGGGCCGCCATGAGGAGTTAATGGTAACATAGACTGTTGCAGAAAGGAAAATTCTTGTGTATCCTTTCTAAGAATAAGTAGTTGAGTACTGCACTACTTGAGTACCTTGTGATAGTGTCTCACACCATTCTTTACAGAAAAAGAAAAGAAATTTTAGTCCAAGTTATGATGTCATTGATTTAGAGTATAAGACTCAGAATATTATTTTGAAGTAGCTGGCAAATAACTAAATCTGAATTTTATTTTAATATGATTTTAATAATTAATGTAGCAATCAATAGAGTATACTTCCACAGAGATGATTGATTGAAGTATCCTTTAATTGCAGCCTTTAATTAGAATTGATGGCTCACCACCCTAGCTCTTCTCTATTATATTAATAATTACAAAATTGATTTATTTCCATTTTAATTTTGACCCACTAGGGAACTATGTGGCTCAAATTCACATCCTTGCAAATGAAGGTGATTTGTTGACAGTGGCGATATGGTATTGCTTCTTGTTGATATGTGTAAAAATATATTCATGTAAACTATACTTGTTAGTGTAATTCTGTTTAATCATGTTCTATCCAATTATTTATTTTAGGCAGAGTAAAGGAACAGTGGCAGTTACTGGGCTGTTTTGCTTCTGTATTTGCCATTTTGTTGTTATGCTAAATACTTCTTAGTCAAAGACAATGACAGTGGAGCTTTATAGTGGTAGTTGCAAAAATGCCTGGTGGTTGATATGAAAAGACTTAAGATATTTACATTATCAAATATGGTTTGTTGGGTTTTTTTTCTTTGAGCTTTCTGTACTTTTTTTTTCCTTATTAGGAAAATTATTATTATTCATATTAAAGATTTAATGAATTTTAGACAGCAGCTCATTTTTTTTTAGTTATAAAATACTTTGAGAGGTATGTATGTATCTATACATATTTATATAAAAATATCTTCCTTCCCCGTGGACAAACGAAAGCCTTACATTCATCCTTTTTATTTTTGATTGCCCTACTTTCTTTTCAACATCCATTTGCTTTACTAAACCTCCAAGATCTAAAGAATATAGTGTTCTTTTTCTGATGCTGTCTGAATCCTTTGTGGTGGATTTGCTGCAAATTGTAGTTCACTCTATTTTTTTCATGCCTTCTGGGTGACCTGTTAGATGAGATACTGTAGTGTTGATTAGCAAAGTTAGTGTTGTCTTGCATACTGTAAGTCATTCTGTAAGCAGAAAAGTTAGTTCTGAATCCTTGCCGTCTTAGGCAGGTTGTCTGTGGGATACCAAGATATGATTAGAATACAGTTGAATTTTATAGTAAAAATGTCTCTGTCTTTTGTATTAAAAAGTTACAGAACAATTACACTTCCCAAATGAAAAGCTGATCTCATTGGTGATCTTTTTTAAATTCTAAAGGTTTATCCTGCTGGATTCCTTGAGGGTTGCCTTTTTTTTTATCTTGGCTGTTCAGCCATACCATTGCTTGGAACATATTAGACTGAGAAGATATTCTTGAGGAATGTGTAGAGAAATCTTGATTATTTTAACCTTGATTTGCATGTTCGTGCATAGACTCAGTGAGTGGAGGAAGGTCTTTTTTGGTTATTTTCTGATTGGTTACCACTTTCGAGATCCAAGATGCCCGCTTCCTCAGAGCTTTGCGTGACATGCATTGTGAGCACATATGCATTAGGTAGTTGAGCAAGATTCAGATTCAAACTCAGGAACAATGACCTCTAATCTTCACTAGCACATGAAATTTGTGCATGTTACAATTTCTTGCCAAGTTGTTCAATCTGATAGTAGTTAGGTGATGTTTGACAATTTCCTAAATGAGCATCAGCATTGTAGTCGTTTACATGCTACCGCTAAAACCACCTTGTAGTGACTGCATCAGAGAAGTCTCTTGAAGGGTCTTCCTTTAGAAGACTTGACTTAGAGTCAACTTGGAAAGAAATGCAATTCTAACAGGGCACAATGATAAAATAAAATTGAGTAAGGAAAAGAAAATTGACATCCCTGTGCCAGAATTCTGGAGCAGACTGACTTGTATAATCAGTCTGCAGGATATATGACATTTAAAGTTTGACATTTTTACTTCAATAAAACTAAAATAGCATTTTTCAAGGTTTATACACATGTTCTTCTACATACACGTTAAGTCAGGAGAGGACAAAGTTGAAGCACAAAATGCAAGCTTAGTTTTCCTTATGGAGACATGCCATACAAAACAGTGTTTAATAATGTGAGCAATACCTGCCTGCAAGTAATACAATAAAATATTGTGTATTGCTAAAAGGTTATTGGAGAGGTACATAATCTTTAGTTAATTTCGTTCTGAATTATGTGTGCCAGAGGTTGTGAAATACAGCTCTTAGAGGTATCCAGCACCTAATGCCATGTTCATACTTGTAAATGTCCTTTTATGCTGCCCATATTTTACTTAGCCGATAGCCAGAAAGCAGTTCTCCTGGTGATTACTCATCACTGTAAATAAATGTAGAACAAAAAACTAGGTGGTTTTTCTGTCTTACTTCTCTCAGATTTTCACCATCACTGTGGAGAGCTTCTGAAGGGTAGAAAAATGAGAGGTTCGTGAGAAACAGACAAGAGTGAAAATTCCTTATATCCCCTACTTCAAAAAATTCTCACCTACCTGAGCTTGTGGCCTCCACAGGAACCCAAATCATATAGTTTTAGGCATTCCACTATGAAGATACCATTTTTCTTAACCAACAGCTTATTGCACACTCTTTTCTAGTCTTTTCACCTTTATTTGCATTTTACGCCTGTCTGGTGCTACTGAAGGAAGTCCCCAGGGTGTCTGCAAGGAAAAGGTGAAACTGCATTTGAAAGGAGCCTCTGTCTGCTTTGGAAAACTTTAAACTTTTTACTCTAAGTTCCTTGAGGATTGTTGCTGCAGAGTTTCATGTCATGGGCTAGATCTGGGGGAAAGGAAATTAGAGCTGCTACTTTGTAGGAAGATCCCAAAACCTGGATGATTATGTCTTTGGGGAGTCTTGCCCTGCTTTAGGACACAATGCCTTCCAAGGGTAATTTTTTTATGAAAAGTTTCACTGAGGAAAAGAGGAGGAATGAAAGAGAAAATGTTTCTTGTCTTATAGCTCTTGGGCATTTGTAGAGGCCTAATATCTTTTTGATCCTTATACTGTCCATTGGAGAAGAAACTTTTCTTTAGTATGGCTGTACTCAGGACAAAATATTAAGGAACTGCTAGGAATTAAACAATACAGCTGCTACACACATAAGGAAACTTATTACCAAGAAAGAGAGCCACGGTAATGTGATCCTATTTCTGTCATCCATTTGAAAANAGAGAGCCACGGTAATGTGATCCTATTTCTGTCATCCATCTGAAAATGCTACTTTCATTGGCATTATTTGATCATCTTGACGCTGCCCTGCGAGCTTGCTTGCCAAGCTTTTGAAGGTCTCACCTAACAGAGCAGAACTTTAAACTTTAGCNACATAAGGAAACTTATTACCAAGAAAGAGAGCCACGGTAATGTGATCCTATTTCTGTCATCCATTTGAAAATGCTACTTTCATTGGCATTATTTGATCATCTTGACGCTGCCCTTCGAGCTTGCTTGCCAAGTTTTTGGAGGTCTCACCTAACAGAGCAGAACTTTAAACTTTAGGCACAGGAATGCAGCTTTGGCACTATTTCAGGGAGTTTCTGGACTCTGTCATGATCAGTCCTTTGCACCCTGGATACTGCCCTAGTCCTACAAAATAGAGTATCCTACCTAAAAAAGTAACTTGTAGCACAGGNTTGGCACTATTTCAGGGAGTTTCTGGACTCTGTCATGATCAGTCATTTGCACCCTGGATACGGCCCTAGTCCTACAAAATAGAGTATCCTATCTAAAAAAGTAACTTGTAGCACAGGTATGCAGCTGTCCCATCATATCAGTGAAAAAATCCATTTCATATGTTGGTATCTGTGGATGTCAACAGAGATCTGTAGATTTCATATGTTGATAAAATCTTCTGCTTTGTTTGTTTGTGGCTTTATTGGAAGTTATTTCTATAATACCAGTAAGTAACACTACTTTATAATTCTGGTTTGATTCACTGGTACAAGAAGTTTCATTTAAATAAATTCTGCTGCCAGTGTTGAGTTGCACCTGAGCCAATGTAGAATAAAATGTATAATGCCAACCTGAAAAGACTCTTGACTGGGTCATGGTTGATGATATATTCTAATTATGTATGTGAGGAGCAAACATTACAATAATAATCAAATACTGATATTTAATCTGCAATGCTAACCTGTTGCAAGCTCAGGTGGAATGCTATGTAAAATTGGTTTGGTTTGATTTTAAACTTGGAAGAAAGTTAATGAGTAAAAATATTTCTAATAAAAAATAGCACTGATTCTGTTATAATTTAATCATTTTAAAAGTTCAGGAAAGTGGCTTTTCAAATTTAATCTTATAACTTCTGTAGCTGTGATGATTGCTTATAAATGAACAGCTGCATCTTCATTGCCACAGGCTTAAATTAAAGTCCCAAAGTCCCATAGGTTTTGAATTCCGTAGCACGTTAGCAAGAAACCTACAAATATAGAAAGGCTCATGTTCTAAGACTGAGCACAATCCATGTAATATTCATGATTAGTAAGACAAACAAAATACAGCCTCATGCCAAATGCTGCAGTGAAAACTACTGTAGAAATTAAAAAGTACAGAATAACAAGGCTTACCATAATCAATAGAATGATGTGATATGTTTTATGCTTATTTTTCATTTAAAAACTTAAATTTTAGGTGAAAAGGTATTCCTTTGCCTTATTTGTATTTCTCACAATTTATTAATTCAAGTTAAAGTAGCTCCCATTGTTTAAACTGTTGCTTTTTTTCTCTTTTTTGTTCAGTTTTGAAGCGACTGACAAACTCTGTGTTACTTGTTACATTTGAACATGTATAAACACCTCGGTTATTCTTTGCTACTTTTTTTTTCATCATTTCAATCATTTAATCATATTTAGAACCCTACGGTCTGCAATATGTTTTCTTAGGANTAATTCAAGTTAAAGTAGCTCCCATTGTTTAAACTGTTGCTTTTTTTCTCTTTTTTGTTCAGTTTTGAAGTGACTGACAAACTCCGTGTTACTTGTTACATTTGAACATGTATAAACACCTTGGTTATTCTTTGCTACTTTTTTTTCATCATTTCAATCATTTAATCATATTTAGAACCCTACGGTCTGCAATATGTTTTCTTAGGAGTGGTACAAAAAGCTGTGAAAAATGCAGTAACGGGGGAATGATCATGGTCTCGTAATTCTTCGTCTCAGAATATAAATTGCCATGAATGTAGTTCAGAGTGATCTTGGCATCAGAATGTGAGTGTTATGGCACTCGAAAAAATTTCTCCATGTATTTTGAGGCGGAAATACAAATTCAATGCATGGGAATGAGGTAGTCAGAAAAACTTCTTTTTTTTTTTTATAGAAGTAAATATACGTTTTCTACACTTGACGTAGTTTAGTCTGCCCAGTATTGGTTTGCTAGTCAAAAAGTTCAACTCAGAAGGTAGCATTAAGGAGGGGTTTGAAAGAGTTGCAAGAGTCCTTTTAAAGACACTTGTTTTGTTTCCTAAACATGTTTCTAAGTTTGTGACTACAAGAGAGGTTTATACATTTAATTTAAAGGCACAGTTCAAAATGTACGAGTACTAATTTATCAAAAACGTACAAAAAGCCTAAATACACAAATGCATAATCTTTGAATTTTGGTGTTTGTTTTTTTTTATTATTAGTATATGCATATTCTGTTGCTTCTGAATAGATTTTGAGGAGTTCAAGAGGATTTTGAGCAAGACACTTTATTTATTTGATCAGCCCCAGTGTTACCTGTTTTGGGGGAACGATGTTGAACCCTTTACTAACACGAGCCACATTTGACAGAGTTGAACATCTCTCAGATAAATAAATTCTTACAAGCTTTGTAAAGATGAGCATCTGTGGATTAGAGATTGATGCTATGAAGTCCTCCACTAACGGAAGGTATTGGCTTATGCCTATATTTGCTGTCCCCAGAAAACTGACAACTCTGGGAAAAGCTTCAGTCAGAGCCTGCACCTTCTTATCATACACACAAAGATGCAAATCTGTGGGGAAATAGGCTTTATCAATTCCAGCTTCGCAAAATTACTTGGATTTTTTTGATGTTGTTTTTGTCGTGATTCTGATCTTGTTTTTTCTCAGGAGTGGGGATAAAAAAATATGAACTTTTTGTATCATGCAGGAGTAAACAATCCATGGATTTAGATTGGTTGTCTGTGAGAAGATTAAGAAATCTAATTAGGCTGGAAAGTTCTTTTTCAAATGGGCAAAAGCTATTTCCTTGACTTAAAGCAAAATATCATGAATGATCGAAGGACAGGGATTTTATGGCATCTGTTTTCTCTTGTTCTAGGATGTATTAGTCTGTTACTAAGTGATTATACACTTTTAAAGTTCTCTTTGTTTATTTATTGCTAAAATACATCTCAGAATGAATAGGAATTTCACTCCTGTTTCAGGCTGTTTTATTGGTTTTGCAGAGAGAAACCTAAAATCAGATTTGGAGGAAAGCAGGCAGATTTTAAAACCTGAATTAATTCTGATATCCTCAGTCAATAACAGCGTTGGGAACAGTCCCCTTACAGCCTCAAAGCTGTGAAAACAGAGGATATGCTGTTATTACTGAAGCTTTGTTCAGTTAGTGACTTGTTCTGAGTAGATACAAATTAAAGTTTCAGAGAAGAATATTACTGTGTATAGCTGTGAAACATGGTCCAAATCAATACAAGATATCAGTGGACAGTTTTCACTTTGTTTATGCTGTTTCTGTCTGTGATTAGAAACTATTTACTGCAATTTTTTATTTCTAGACTAGAATAGATGTTTCTTGCTAGGCTTTTGCCTTAAAGTAGTAGAAAGTTCTTCATTTATAATTGTTTGTAGTTGAATCTGTTTGAATTTAGAGGGCTATTTTTAAATGTACTTTGCATGTACATGCTCCCAGAAACATATGCTAGACATATTTCAAATAGCTATATCAAAAAACGCATGAAACATGGATATGCTTATGTGCAATCAGTTCTCTAATTAAAAAATTTTGATTGAAAAAGTTGAGCCATATTTATTTTTGTGGTTAATTATTTTGACTATGTCTGAATCAAAATTATCTAAATGTATTACTGACTATTAGGCATTCTGCCTGTGTAAATTATTTGAATGGTGCCAGTTCTCCTTCTGCCTTTTCCTCAACTTTTGCTGTTCCCACTTGATTGCCATGTTAGACATAATTTATGTCAACCTATACTTGAAGTAGCATATCTCCTTTGATGTTAAGTAGTGGTAGTTAAGAGTTATTAAAAGTTTCAAATGCCAGTGCTTTGGACATACAAATTTCAAAATTAATCTTCCCATTCTATTTATTTTAATACAACGCTTTCTCATTGTGAAAATTGTACTTTGTTTAGCTAGTCTTTTCCCTGTTTAGTGACACTTCAAATGTATTCTTGAAAATGCACGTTGTTAGCATTTAAATAACTTTCCTAACCTTACCAAGCAATCATAATGCACCTTTTCCGCAGATTAGCATTTTGTAGGTCCTCTCTCCAACATCCAAAGATACATTTTATTTTGCCAAAAGGGGATGTGAGCAAATGGCTAATGAATAGTGAACTATGAAATCTTAAAGACTCCACAAGTAATTAAGTTTTGAGGGCAAGAAAAAGTCATTATCTTTATTGATGGCAGGTGATATTGTGGAAAAAAAAGAAGGGGAGGGGGCTGTTAGGCTGCCCCCTCCTCAGGCATATAAATGCTGTGGAACATTTTCACACTTATGTTCAGCTTAACGTACATTCCTGCCTTAGGTTAACTTGGCTTCTTAATGAATGTGAAAAATTATACTTTATGTGGGTTAATGATGCCATCTGAATTTGTCACAATAATATTAAAAAAGCATATCAGAGGACTACCACCCACTCTGATGCTATTATTTTGGGGATAAAAGAGTTCGTAAGGTTTGGGGAGTGTAAATGCTCTTTAATAATCAAACTCTTGCTGGCCAGTTTCGTCTTGCTGTAGGAGAGCCTGTCCCTAAGGCTCTGAATGTTCTGATGGAAAGCGTAGTGCCGAGTGGCATGGGAGATGTAAAACGGTGTTGGTGTTTGTCTCTTCCCTCAGCAGAATTACTGGGTTCCAGCTCCTTTCCTGCAGCAAGAGAGAAGTTCTGTATTTAGAGAGGAAGAGAGGAACAGCAGAATAGCTACTGCACCCTTCCTCCTACCCATTCCCACCTGCAGTGCTCCCCTGCTGCTGAAGTAGAGAAGCTACGTGAGCATCCCTGGTTTAGTGCTGGGGGAGGAAACAGGCTTAAGATGGTGGAGAACTGGGCCATTCCTGGTACAGGATTCATACAGGGATTTAGTACAGAATAAATACTGTCCTAGAAGTTCACATTGTTGATTTATTATTCTGCTGCCATCCTATAAAGATAAACTCTCAGGCAAACACAGAAAAGAAACAATTTTATGTGTATTTGTGTTAGTAGACAGTCTGAACTTTAGAGGCGAACTTGTCTATTCTCCTTACCTATTCAGGAGAAGAACTGGTGAGTGAGGTTCTTAATTCAGTGAAGTCTATTTTATGTTACTGCACAGAAGGGCCATGGAGAAGTATCTGAGCATCAGCAATTTGTGCAGATTCGTTAGAAATTGCAGCCCACAGGGAGGCTCTCTGGAAGAGTAGGAGTGGAAAAACTACGTGGCCTTGGAGTCATCCGAGATGCAGATTCCTTCCTCGCCAGAGACTTCTGAGGAGGTTTTGATCTGATGTTGATCTTATGGTCTAACTTGGGAGACTTATTCTTTAGGCATTTATATAGTGGTTTTATTTCAAGTGGGTTATTTCATGTTTTATACAGGTTGCTTGTTCATTTGGGCACACATAACTGTGATTCACATTGTAATATTCTTATTGCAAAGCAAAGGTACATGTTTGCCGTGTCTTACGTGGAGGGTATTTTAATCGCAATGTCAGTGTGTGATTAGATTTGATCATCCTGTCTTAATGTGGCATCTTTTATTATTTTTTCATTACCAACTGCTTAATATCCTGACAGTCTCCATCAGAGACAGTACCTTGTATGGATTCATGTTAGAAATGATAGTTCTTTTTAGCTTATTAAGATCTGTCTGATTTGATATACTGGAAGATTAACAGGTGTGTGCTAGGTAAATAGTAGGCACATTTAAGGATGTTAAAGGGTTTCTAGGTTAGAATGTATGGAAAATCTTAAACCAGGACTTGTCAGAAAAGTATTTATTTCCGTTTTTAAAAAGGGAGTTACAGGATTTCCATCTTAAAAAAAAAAAAGGGGGGGGGTGTCATAGGGGGGAATAACAAAAACTCATCTAGTTCTAGAATTGTTGTATGAGTTTGATGTAATGCAAGAAAATGTACAACTTTTAAAGCTATCTAGAAGAATCCAGTGGTTTGTTTTTCATCATAAATTTATCTGCTTAATACAGAACAGAAATGTGGAGAATTAAACCTGATAGTATATTCAGTAGGTTGGTAGTGTATTCATTCAGTCCAGGTTCTTATCACGCAGTCAGATTTATGTTGGAGACTTATTGTCTATGAAGTTTCAATGACTTCAGTGGCAATATCCATAGATTTAAGCATCTGATAATGATGTTTTGGCTGTTAACATTTTGATTGCATTTGTTCCACATGAATTCTGACACCATTCAGTTTCTAATCAGGAATGCTTGACCCACTCTTCAAAAGCAGGGGGAAAACCCCTATTCTTCAGCACTGTGCTTGATCAGTGAAGTTGCACGAGCTAGCTGCCCAGATTTCCTCAAATCCAATAACGTAAACATTGAAATGGGGTAGCATTTGTATAAACATCAAATTGTGGCATTATTCTTTTGAAGAGTTGAAAGTACTCACAGAATGACTGACCCATAAAAAAGGCTCCTGTCTGGACCAGCCATAGTACTGGCAGGAGATCTTTTGTTTGCTTCATCTGCTTCTCTTTCTGGCAGTGAAAGGGTACAGACATTAAAGAAAAAGCTGTTTCCTAAATCTCTCTCTTTTTCTTTTTCTTTTTTCCTTTTTTTTTTTTAGTCTTCTGTGGATTTTTTGTAACTGAACATGCAAAAAATGAATTTCAGCAAGACATTTAGCTCAATGGTACTGAACTTACCAAGGCCCTTATATCTGCCTTGACTATTTTAAAGGTGATTTTGTACAAGAATGAAAATAGTCCAGCAAATATCAGTGAAGCAAGAATTTTTGAGTGCTTAGGAGAAAAGAATCACAGAATCACAGAATAGTCAGGGTTGGAAGGGACCTC
>RSEF01000005.1:35616816-35630899 GCA_003993805.1 Himantopus leucocephalus | reverse complement strand
TGGTCTAGTGGGAGGCATCCCTGCCCATGTCAGGCAGATGACCTTTAAGGTACCTTCCAACCTAAACCATTCTATGATTCTGTGACTGTGATTCTGGAACCACACTTACTGAAGAGTACTCTTTTGTTATAGTTGAGTTCACATGATAAAGTACACACAAATAAATAGAAAATAAATCATTTAGGCTTACCCAAATAAATACTTGGAATTTTTGGTAGGAATGCTGAATTCTTCATGGAAGGAAAGAGTATGATTGGCAGAGACTTTTAAAATTTATATTGTTGTTTACGTTAACATTTCACAAACTTAGACCTTACCAGTCTTTCTTTCCAATTTACTACTTTTTAGACACTGATGTATATTTCACAGGAAATTAAGACAGCAATTACATTTTGAACTGCATTATGCAAGCTTTCACGGTGCTGCTGGCTTCCATTCCCAGCCATTTGAATGCACCTGAGGTGTGCTATTTCTCTGGAGGTAGGCTATGTTCTTGTGTGTCACTGTTTCTTGTATAGTGGCATGTTTCAGGCATGCACTTTGACAGGCAAATCAGGTGTATTTTATCTATGGACCTGGAAAGCTTTAAAGACTTGTTTGCTTCTCTAGCAGTCAATTCATTTCTTTCTTAATTATAACAATAGCAATGCTCCAGTATTTTATCTGGCAGCTAAAAAAGCCTTTGACAGTATTCCATCATCACTCTCCTACTGCTAAATCTTTAATAGCATTTATAATATCACCTGTCATCAGACAGAGTTCCAATAGTAATTTATCTTTACTCTTCCCCTTTGCACTTTGTTGGAAACTAGTAGAAATGTGAGATACACAGCTACTGAAGGAAACCTGCACTGCCCCAAAGATACATTCTCAATAGGCTAAATTATCCCCCAGTTGATACACAACATTAAAATAAAATTAAACTTAAAATTGAATTTTAGACAGTTGTGATAAAATTTTAAAGAGGAAATTGATAGCCAAAATCCCTCTTTATTTTTTAATGAAGTTTTACAGACTAGTCATCTTATTTTTCCAACCTTTGCAATGCTGATTTGATATGTCCCGTATCTGTTTTAATGTTATATTTTCTTTACAAAAAGAAAACAAGTCATTCTCCACTTATATGTCTTATAGATAAAACAAAAGCAACTAAGAAAGACATATGTATTATGTAAGAGTTTACAGTACATAATCTTCTCAGAATGTTCGTCTGTTTAGACAAGTTATAAGTGTTCACCCTGCACAGTCACAAAGTGGAAGTGGAAGTGGATGCATGGATATGAAATAACTAGTGATGCCAAATTTTGTACTAGTTAAGACATTATTTGATTAATATAAAGTGAGTAAAATATTTTGAGTAAGAATGGGATTAATTTTGACAACAAAAGCTGCAGAAAACCACCTTCTGCCTTCAAACTTTCAGTCAATTCTCATGGACTTTTAGGGCTGGGATGCTGGACTGTTGGGAGTAACATGAAGAGTGAGATTTCAGGTTTATCTTCACTCTTTCCTCTTCCAAGTTTTAAAGACAATGGGAAACTCAGGGAAAATTAATATATTCAGTCTGTTCAGTAAAAAATTAAGAAAGATGAAGGCCCAGAAGATCTTTTACACTAAAACCATTTTTGCTTCTCTTCTCAGCCCCTAAATGTGGCAGTGTAGGCAATACTCTATACTTAGATCTCTGTTAAGGTGAATTAATGACATGCTTAAAACACAAAAAGCTGTCTTGAACATTACTTTGGATGGCAAAATCTGAAAAATCAAGTCTATTTCTGAAAAACGATCTCTCTGCCCTTTTTAATAAAAAGGAATGTCTTCATACCCTTTCATTGTTGGCAGAGACTAGGAAGATGTCATTGACCTTATATAGTCTTCACAGTAACGTAGGCTTTTCCAAAAGTCAAGCCTACAAGGGAGGTAAACAGCTATTTCATATTCAAAGCCACCTGGGTCCTTTATCATTTTCGTCAAAACCTAGAAATTCCTCATCTAGGAATTACTTCATCAATAAAAAATGTATATTACAGAATGACAGTTTGGCATTTCTGGCTGGCAGTTGCCCTGTGTAGGTGTCATGTTTCAATATATCTATCTTTAGTACAGTACCCTCCGACTCAGTGCAATATATAACCTGTTCATAGTGGCTAAATCCTGGCTTTCGGTTCCTCTTGTTTAAAAGGTGACTGTCATCTCTGAGGCATCTAAGTTTAAACTTAATCCTGGTTATGTGGACAATTTCACATTGTAATGGGAAACATTTCTTAAGGGGAAACTAGCCGTGAACCTTTCTAGATATGACAATTTGGCTCAGATAAGCATCCAAAATTTAGACACTTATCTGGGTCTCTCCGTGGTTTCTGTGATCTTGTTAGAATTTCTTAAAATATTTCCATATTTTGTGGGTCTACCAGTGTGGACATATCAGAATATTATTTTTTGGTGGTATTTTGGTATTAATGCCACATTTCTGTGACTGGGAGATTACAATATTAAAAAAAAATTAGATAAGGGCAGTCATTCAGTAAAGTTTTGTTCTGTAAGGTCATACATGTTTCACAACTGGGACTGAATACTATAAACTATTAAAGAAAGCCTTTAACTGAAATAAATAATATTTGAGAATTCTGCTATATACCTAGTTTATGGTGCTAGTCCTGGGGCAGACAGGAAAAAAAAAAGGAATTGCTCTTGTCTTCCTGAAATGGTAGATATATAACAGAAAATTGATTTAGAAATTCAGCAAACATACTCACTTGGTATGTTCAACGTTTCTAGCCCTGGTCAACTTATAAATATTTCAAAAATGCCTTTGAAATTTTCTACTTTCTGTCCCAGTCAAAACAGGAAATGAAAAATATACAGAGGAGAAAGACAATGTTTACTCTTTTTGTCTTCCTTTATATTAAACATGAACAACAAATGGATTTTCAATGAAGAAAATCCAAAATATTGAATCAGTTGTTAAGTATTTGCCCAACGCTGTACAGAACTTCTCTTTTCCAGCGGCTGACAGTTCTCCATTGCTACTCTGCGACATTTTGCTTTGAAAGGTTTATCGCTCCGTAAATGCTGAGTCTGTACTAGAGGGCTTTATCATCTGAGGTGAGATGGTCAACAAAAGTGTCAACTCGTCCTCCTTATGTATTCAGAGAGAGGCCTGAGAATGCTCCTGGGGGTGGGGCCCACAAGCACACCTCATTACTTTGTGATGGAGTGAGAATTACCCACTCAGCATTTTCCATTGAACCCTACATTTTTGTGCCATTTATTGTTTTGGCTGTTTACCAGGTCCAAAGGGCTGGTGCAAATAAATGATTGTTTCCATTACCTGTCTATGATAGATATAAAAGTAGCTCTTAGGAGAATTTAGGTTTCCTGATCTGAAGGCCTATGCCTAATCTAAGAAACTTTTGGTAGCAGCTTTCTCTTTCGTGCAGTCCAAACAAAGTTCGCTCTGTCACATTCCTGTTTCACCCACAATCAGATGTTTGGGTTTCATGTCCTATTTCTTCCCTATTTCTTCCTTGTGATAAAGCAGAATGTGGCATGATATAGTTGGCTGAAGATAGGTGTCTAGTGTCATTTGGCACTCTCTGGGATACCAGAGGTAACTACAGGGGACTGGCAGCTAGGACACAGAGTTTGTTGGAGGCACTTGCCCTTCTGCAGAGGCAGCTGGAGTCCAGGTAGGACATCCCCTGGACCCTGTGTGGAGTAATGATTTGATCCATTTGTCACAGAAGAATTTTCTCTAACACTTGAATTTGTCAAAACACAATTAAGAATTTCATTGGAGTTCTTCAGTGACATTCCAGGAAGTTTACTTGTTGCTGAATGGCAGGAATAGGGACAGTCAGGTTATACCATTTAATGGCTATGGACCACTTCAGTTTACACAAACCCACTCTGTCACCTTTTACTATTTGATAATTAATAGATTTTAGAAATTCCACTTAAACTCATAGTTATGTATGTGAAGTGCCTATAAAATCAATAGTTGCTTGTGTATGCATCCAGATGCTTTATTAATTTAGCCTTCATTATGCTTCCCTGTGGCAGGTAATAAGCTTTAATGTTCCCAGACAGAATATGGGGGATCTGAAATAAAGATAGGTTTATTGAGTTACCCAAGGCTATGCTGCAGGTATAGGGTCTGAGATTAGCATTACTTGCTTTAGTGTTTTCTTATTCTGTATAATCCTAAGGATTTCCATTCCCAAACCTTCCAAGACTGTCTCCAAATATAGTCTAAATGTGATTAATCAATACACACCATACTATAAAAAATTCCTGGGGAGTTTGGGATGAAAGTTGTGTTTCTTCTGGTGCAAACCCAAAGACAGTCTTCTTAAAAAACCTTTCAGAGTTAGGGCACTGTAGGGGCAAATAATGATCCCTTAAAGGAGACGTGGCACAGTGTGCAGATATCTGCATGTTCTCCTTTTGCCTTTGGTGGACTGGTCTAGGCGACTTAAGCCAGTTTTTATATTCTTAACAACAATAATCCATTCCAGGGGACAGCAAGTGATACATGTGGGTGCCATAGCATCTGCTCATTAGAATTCAAGCACACCCTAACACTGTAACCATGGGTTAGATTCCTTTTTATCAGAACATGGGATAAAATCAGTCTAGCACTACTCATTCTTTATCAAGTGGTAAGGAATTTCTTATAATTGATGATCCAAAATATACACAACAGATTTTTAGATTAGATCAGTGTGTTACTGTGAGCCCAGAACAGACCATGCTGGCTGAAATCTTGTATACTGAAAAAGAAATCATTTGACACTTCTGTTGCAGTTTCCAGTAGGTTTGGTGTTTGGCATATATAATTTAACAATTTTGCAAAATAAGAAAAATAATTCATTGTCATCAAGGCTCTCAAAAATGGGATATTTAAGTGTTTCATTGAACATCTGGTTTTAGAGAATTTCGTTTCTATAACTTCAAAAAATAACATGTCATTTCAGAAAAAATAAAATGCTGCAAATCTTAGATGTAAGTAACAGATGAAAGTTGATTTCACTTGATATGAAAAGTGAAATACTGAAGAATAAAAATAAATTATGTGATATTATTCAAATTTTAATAAATGATCTTTTCCATTCCAAGAGTGTTACTCCTGATATTTGTATCCTGTAATCAGCCTCAGGAGTTTGAGTCGGCAAAGAAATTTCTTTTCTAGCCTGTAGTCATGTGCTTTCTTGTGTTCTTTCATCCAACTGTTTTATTTATACCCTTTTGCTCCCATCTTTTATTCTCTTATGCATACTCACACTTTCTGATCCCCTGCCTTGTATTTCATTTTCTCAGTTCTTATCCCAGCAGATTTCTTTTCAAAATACAGGCATAGCTCTGAGAAAATGGCTTGGGAAGTGGGATCCCTGGGGAGAAGGCCTCAGGAAATGAAATAGCTCAGCTTAAACATAACAATGGGTTGGTCACAGGATTGGGATGAATGCATTTAAGTGTGCTGGTTTTGTTTTGTTTGTTTCTTGAACAGCGGTTCTAATTTCCCTGTACTAAATAATCATATTTTAAGCATATCTAAAAGTAAAACTAGAAGTTTTAAAATGGAGTAATAGCAGAAATGTATTTGAAGTTCAGGTTAATTAAAATTTTTTATTTCACTTGATAATACAGATAGATTTAATGATCATTTTGGCTAAATTTCAACAAACTGCACACAAAAAAATCCAGTCCTAGGGTATTAAAGCAGCATACATTATCAGAAAGATTATGGATGACAGCTGGGCTGGTTGATGATAGCTGAGGAAAAACAAGTTTTGCTAGCTGGAAAGATTATTACTGAAGGGCTCACAGTGATGAGATGGCAAAATCAAATACAGATTGTGCCTTTAGCTGTTGGCAATTGAAATTTGCATGACTGAAATCTACATATGCAACGTGATGGTTCTTTTTCATTGCACCTTTTCCCTCACTCTGTATATAAAAGACAAATGGTATCTTGCTTTCCCTGCACCACACCAAATAATTGTCAAGTGTTGTTTTTGTCCATTTAGTCATTGCTTGATGTAAGATACGATCCAAATAGAAAAATGGCATGATTTTATACAAATTGTGCTGGCTCATCTGCACTAGTCCTTAATAATTGCTAAGATAAAAAAAAAAAATTGTTTACCTTATTTACTGTTTACTATTTACATGTAATAAATGCTTGCAAAGCATAATTTGTTTTCCAGAACCTAACATATAAAACTGAGTTTTATACATTATATACTGGTTTATGTTAATGTAGAAAACTGAGTTTTAAACTGTTACAGAGCCACTAATAGCCAAATTGCGTGGTATAACTTCTGAGACTTGGATAGTACTGCACAGGCTGTAAATTAGGAAGGAATCTGACTTTTAGTGGCTTCATATTATAGTCTATCAGGACAGTGAAGAAACAAGACCTATTTCTATTAGCATAGTAATGAAGGATTTTTTCCAAAGATAGTGAATGAAATCAACACACTAATTGGATTTTATGCATAATACTTGATGGTCAACATTAGTCAAAAGAGATAGGGAAAACTTCCATTTAATGCATGCCAATATTCTTATTTATATTGGACAAAAAGAAAGAACAAGAAGATAACATAAGCGACTGTGAGAGGAGCACTTCTCAGAATAAAATCATGTGCATCTCACATTATGAAGATGCGGAAAGGAAAAAACTGCTATAGACGAGAAAAATAATTCTCAGCATAGCATGGTCTTTGTCACATGATTCAGATAAGGTCATGCACATAATTGCAGAGATAGAACGTACATGTACATCAGCTGTGATATACATACATTTAGGCAAGAAACATAATATTTTGTATCTAATCTTACATACATACATGTTTGTTCACAGCCCTTCTTTAAAAGAAAAAAACTGAAGCCCAGTGACTTGTGTCCAATGCTCTAACAGTGTATTTTATGTCCTCTGGCATATTTTCCGAAACTCAGTTGCCCTGAAATATAGCCACGAGGCTGGTGTGACTGGTGGTACTGATCTAACAGAATTTGATTTCTAGCCACTTTTGCTCAGACTATCAGACCAAGAGTCCAATAGTAAGAACATGTTGCTAGAAAAGATTAGAATTCTTGCACCTTTATATGAGCAAATATAAAAGATTTTCTTTGTTTTATGTGAAGTGCTCATATTTACAAAGAAATATTTCATTTTTTTTATACTAAACTCTGTTTCATAAGAACTACTTCACAGGGTTTCTGTATTCATGGAAGCAAGTTTAATGAATTCTGTTCTGTAGCATCTCGAACGCATCTCTAGAATTACAAAAGAGCATATTTTATTTCTTTCTATAGGATATAGATTCATTCTTTTACTATCATTTCTTCTTTCCTACTTTTATATTCTTTTTCTTACCTGTGTCCTTCTTCCCCTTCATATACTAGTACCACTGTTTCTTCTCTATTTCTCATGTATTTATCACGACTCAATTACAAATGCAGCTTTTCCTTCCTGCTTGCAAAATTATCGCATAGTTGTGTATTCAATTAAAGGATTTTCAGATAAATTTATGATATTTTTTAACATAATAAAATTCATAAAAATAATTTATAAGTGTTCACTTTATTTAATGCAGAATGAAAAAAATATTTGTTTCATTCATATGAGGTAGCCCGGAGAGGTTGAAAAGGAAGCATCCTTATAATCGCAAAATTTCCTCTGATTATGCAGCTGTAGAAAGAAAAGGTAATTGACATTTACTCACTCTCATATAGAGACAAAATGACTACTTTCATCATATCTCTTTTGCACAGTATTTAAACTATAAGTGGAAATAGCTTTTGACAAATTGCAAGTAACTCAGCAAATATATTAATAGTAATTTATGTGAATCATGTATAATGTAATTTATGCCAGGATTGCTGAAATTTTATCAGATCATCACTCTCTGAAAGTACAGAATAATATATTGACCTCCCCAAGTAAAAAACTTTAAATACAGCTTATCTGGCACTTTACTTTCTCATTATGAAATAAGCAGCTGCATTAACTGCTTACCAAAGATTCATAATATATTGCTGTTCTACTTTATTCAGCTCTTGAGTAGAAATGATTCCAAAACACAACCTTAGATGTAAACAGTCTCACACTGTTCATAATTCTGTTGTGTAAACAGACTTTCACCTATATAAATAGATAAAAACAACACCAAATATTCTCACATTGTGGGGTTTGAACACTGTGGATTTCAATCCAAGTGTCGAACCTTCAGTGTGCTCCTTAATGAACGTGAATTGACTGAATTACATACATTTTATTCTCTTTATGTGTGCTCTTTGTGGTTGTCTAAGACTTCCATAACAGAGACAACATCTCCACAGAGAAAAGCATCACAGCTACAGAAAAACTGCTTTATGTATGCAATATTCTATTTAATCTAATATTTAAAAGCTGGTGGAACATTTTGAAAGGGTTTTTTTCCAAAATTAGAAACAATCCAAATATTTCTCTGGAAAAAAATTGTTCATGATTTTCTATCTTTTTCATGTATATGTAAAATGAATGCTGTCCCCATTGAATTCCCCTTTCAACACCATAACACTGTTGCAATGATAGTGTGTTAAATTTGGCATTTCATAGTTTTTAGGTTATGGGAAATAGCGAGTAACCATTCCTATTCATTTTATCCATGGCTTTTATGATTCCAGAGACCTTTATTGTATTCATTCTTTTATTTATTCCTTTGCAAAACTGCAGAGCACCAAATAGTTTCAGTCTCTTCTTGCTCAGAAGCTGTTCCACATTTCTGATAATCTTCATTGCCCCACACAGAGTGTAACTGGTGACTTGTCCGCAGAGCTCAGGTGAGCACTACCGCCTTTGTACCCAGTGGGCAAGCTAACACATTTTCTTCACTGCAATCACAAAGCTTCTAGGTATCTGAGTCCTTAATAACAGAATCTCCTCTTACTATGGCTTGCTTATTGGACAGGTTCCTATCTGCAATAGGTTATTTTTGACACTGGAATGTATAAGATCATGATTAGGGAGACAGAAAGGAAAGAGTATTAGAGAAATTCTGTCAGCAATGGCATCACTTCCACCTCTTTTTTTTTTTCTTCTTTTCTTTTTTACTTACATGATCTGTTTACCTGGAGGTAAGACTGCCCGATGACTTGTTCTGCAGCCTGTATAATGTCTTGATTTTGTACAGGTTACCCTGTCTGGTCTTAAGAGACAAATATTACGTAAATAAGTAATATAGCTTTTTTCTCTGTAGATTGTTTTTTTAAAATACAGTTATTGCAAATGCCTGGAAAAACAGTGTTTGCAGCAGTATTTGTTGTCCCCTCTCTCAGAGGTATTGCGTGAGATGCATCCCTTAAATTCAGGTCAATGCAGATTTAGGTTAGATTGTGAAAAGAGATTGCTAATTAAAATACGTAGATTCCACTGGGGACCAGTGTATTCTGTGGACAAAAAACCATAATGTTCAAATGGAGGTGACTGCAATCTCAAAAGACTTTTCATTGACTTTTCTCTTGCAGTCTTCTATCCTTTCCCCTTCCCCCACCCCACAGTAGCAGCTGAACTAATAAATTAAAAACCTAAGGTCTAGAGTAAAAGACTGTTTATTTCACTTCAAAATCTAGTCACTTTACAAAACAAAACCAAAAGAAAACAATAAGCTATAGTGAGATTGTGATTCCTTAAAACAAATATGTAAATGTTTTACAACTCCTGTAAAGTTCCAAACAGCAATTTTCACTTTTGTTTGCTCAAAAGTGAGCCCTTCTACAAAGTCCGTAATGCCTAAGCCAGAGCTATACTTTGTAGGAATAAAATCACATACACGTGAGTCAGGATTATCTCATTGTGGAGCAAAGCCACGTTTTAATCTGGCAGAGAGCATTGAAATAGTTCTCACTTATAGCATGTGCTTCCAATATCTCTAAAACAATTTCTATCATCAACTTCACCACTTCAAAAAAAGAGCTGACATTCAGTTTGTCTGAATAAACAGAGATATTTCTGAATGGACTTCAGTGCTTTCTGTAATTTGACAGTTAGCTTGAAGCAGATGAAGTTAAGTAATCAGTCAATTTTGGCTGAAATTTGAACTATAGACCAAAACATGTCATGAACATACATTTCTATTATGTTTGGTGGTGTTATGAATGTTTCTCAATATT
This sequence comes from Himantopus leucocephalus, assembly GCA_003993805.1. Taxonomy (NCBI): domain Eukaryota; kingdom Metazoa; phylum Chordata; class Aves; order Charadriiformes; family Recurvirostridae; genus Himantopus; species Himantopus leucocephalus. The sequence goes on along the minus strand of RSEF01000005.1, from coordinate 35,620,738 downwards.
TTCAATCAAATTTCAGCCTTTCTTTCAAGATCTGGATTGAACATTGGGCACTGTAAAATCAATCATTTTGAGATAGATCTGTATAATGGATTTCTTTACTGAATTTAAATGGCTTGAATTGGTGTTATCACCTGTCCCTGCAATATTAACATCTTTTTCTTTTTTTTTTTAAGCCCTAATATTTTATCTATCTTCGACTTTCAGCCTCTTAGGTGGATTTTTTCATAGAGTAGGTGCAAGCTTTCTCCTGATTGATAGATTGAATGAAGCAGCATTTTCATAAAAGATTGGACTTCTGTTGATGAAAGTTGCCCTTGAAAAATTGCTATATAAATCATTCAAAAAGTTAAACTGCTCCATTTGCACTGCCATGCCATTAGTTAAAGGGACCATTTCAGTCTTTTGTTGTTGCAGGAAATGTTTATTGTTTATTTTATTTGCAAGATAATTCTCAGAAACTGAAACAAGCCTTCTTGAAAAAAAAAATTCAACTTGTTGGGGGCAAGATACTGGTGCTTGTTGACTTACTACTTACATTCCTTTTGTCTTGGAATACAATAGGATTTTTCCTGTTAATTTTTTGTTTATGAATAATTAAGAGTCCATTAGAAAAGTATTACCTCTAAAATAGGAACATAATGATGCGTATGTTAAACTTTTATACGTGTTATTGCATTCAGCTTTCTATAACCCTACACTACCAGTGGCATTTTCATTCTTTGTTTATGAATGCTGTTGATTCACAGCTCTAAACCTGTTACTACACTTTTAATTGTTGGGTCTAATACCTCTGGCTTATCGTACGCTCCTTATGAGATCTTCACCAAGTTCTGCATCATCATCTATTTACCACTGGCATAAAATGCGGTTGCTGTCGGTTTTGAAGTTTTTTGTCCAGTTGACCAAAACTTCTGGGAAGTAGTTTAAATTTTTTCAGAATTACCTCTGCAATTTTAAGATCCAATTTTTCTGTGATATCTCTTTAGAAAACCTCTCTCTTGAATTTGTCACTTTTCCAGCCACTTTGAAATATCAGGATCAAGTTCTGCCAGCAAGCCAAGCTATTGAATAAAGCGACTGTCATCCTCTGTGCCTAGCAATCTGTCTTCAGCCCATTTGGCTTAGTGGTATCACAGAGGAGTCCTCGTCTGGCAAGCGAATATATGTTACTGTTTTCATTCGGACTCTTCTGTTTGTTCTTTCTTCTAAGAATACTGAAAACATTTTTGTCTCCAACATTTCCTGTGCTATTTTGAAGAACAGAAACAGCTCATGGTGACATTAGCAAGCTCTCCATCATTCAAATTTGATTCAAGACCTTTTTTAAAAAGTAAGACAGGACACTCTAAGTCATTCCCAGACAGCCTGACACAGCTGTGATCACGGACCTGCCATGAGAGATGGGCAGTCTGATAGGCAAATCATCCCTAAGAAACCTAGTGTTCCTCTTACCTGACTCTGTGCTTAAAACACTCCACCCCTTGAAATTCACAGCTTTTTTCTTTCTCTTGCCACATGTAGTCAATGTGGCTGTGGACACTTTCAGAAACGTGTGGGCTTTCCACTCTGATTATTTAGTTCTAGAATCTGAAATTCAAGATAGCGACAGCCTATGGTCAGTAAGGGTTCCCTGAAAGAAGATCCAAAGCAAAAAGAAAAGTCAAGTAAGTTTACCAAAATAAACTGCACAGGCTGAAACAGTTAGAAAGCAGTATAGTCATGTCAGGAGACCTCTTTCCTATTCATCCGGCACTGAGCTTCTGTGGATGGCATTATGAGGTGTGTACCTGAGGAGAAAACAAGTTAATCTTGAATCCTCCCCTGCAACATGGTTGGGTGCCGTGGTGTTCTTAATGCTTTGTTTCTTCATGGCTCATACATTATCAAAAGGATTGTCTGGCACCAGATAGGTTTTATGATCAAAGAATTCACTCAGCATTTGCCTCCTGGCTGCCTGTCCTGTTCCAGGATGTTTCAGTGGAGTTCAGCCAAATGCTACCGGTTTTCAGCCTGTTCCCTCTCTCCCTAATCTTGATGCAAAAATCAATGTAGGGCTTAAAAGTATCAAGGTTCTGCCTTGCTGATGGAGTTCCACATCCTGTTTATTAACAGCAAGCAGAAAAGTTGCTCTACTGGGGACTCAGTTTCAAGTATTTCTGTGGAGGGCAATAAACTAAATCAACAGTGTAGAATTTGTTCCTTGTACCTACACTCTTCAGAATCTCAGCCCTCTAAAATGCTGCTCTCATCCATGTATCATCCATGGATTTTCTTATGTATTCATCAGGCTGGTACCTTTTGGGGGAAAATATATTGTGCCAGCTCCGACATGTTGAGTGAGGCATGACTGCTGCAGCTTTGTGCCCTGGGTCCCACCAGCAGTGAGGCTGAGCATGTATTCTCAGTAGGCACATGCACACAGAGCACACATACACACAAAGATACATGGCCATCCATACAGATCAACAGAGACAGACAGACACACAGAGAACTCACATGAACACAGACAGCACCAATGGCTTCATCCTGTTCCCCTCTCTGGCTGAGCAAGGTGGAGGTACATAGTAAGACTGTAAATACACACGTGTACAACTTGGAACCCTCCAGCAGCTGGGCTCGGACACTCAGTCTGCCCAGCAGCCTGGATCTCAGTCTCCCCAGTTGCTGTCAAATGGACATACAAGCCTCAAGGCCATAGCCCCACTCCAGTTGCTGGTACAGACCCCTCACTCACAGTCACATTCACACCCACGCCCCCATGGACTCCCCTGGTCCCCAGTAGTCAATTCCCCCCTAGTCTCACCCTTAGAGATACACACCCCCACCCTCCCTGGCTCCTTTGCCACTTCACCTACTCCCCAGCCAGTCCAGCTTGATCTTCATTAGTGCTCACACGCTCACTTGCACCTGAGCCCTGGTCCCAGTCCTGTGGTTGGCACTGGGTTTCACTCACTCAGGTCTCTCCAGTTGCTGCCCCTGAGTCACACGGGCCCCCCAACCTGTGGTCTGACTCCAGTTGCTGACACCCAGACCCTCATACAGACACACAATAGAGAGGGTGAGACTCCCTCACCCAGGAAAGGGTTAGAGAGGAATTTAATATGAAGATAGGATAGATAGCATGCCAGACAATTGTACCAATCAGCCAACTATTTACACATGACATCCACTTTTATCTCTTTAACCTTATTTTCCCACACTTGATCCTTGCAAATCACCTAAATCCATCCCTTTCCCTGACATTGATCCCTCCCCTAAATAACCCATAAGGAGTCTTATGCAATCCCCAAATGCTCTTCCCCTGGTTTCTAGCGGGTCAGCTCCCAACATATATTGGTGCCTGGGGTTGGTCCTGCCCAGGTGCAGGACTTTACGCTTCCCTTTGTGGAACTGCATGAGGTTCCTGTCAGGCCACTTCAGCCTGCTCTCAGTTTCCTGCTCCAGATATAAATTCCAAAAGGTTACTCTTTTTTATGAGATTAACTGCTTTATAGCCCACTACGTGAATGTTTTTTGTGATGAGAAGTCAAGGGCCAGTCAGCCTGAAATGTCTGGGCACAGGACAGAGCTTGAAAATGGGAATAGAAAAGAAAAGGTGCAAGGCCAGTGAGAATAAGGGGTAGTAATTTTTGATTCAAGTCTGTTCAGTCACATCCATAAGATCTATGGGGTCTGAAGTAGAGATCGAGTTAAATCCTCCCTCCTTGTCCTTCTCTGCTTCCTGACTTGTCCAAGAATTACAGATAGAGAATACATGCATGAGTTTAGAAGAATGGGGNTGACTTGTCCAAGAATTACAGATAGAGAATACATGCATGAGTTTAGAAGAATGGGGGGAGGTATGTAGATAGTGATACCAGTGTAGCATTAGACTCCTAAATACATTGGTATACATGGATTTTAGGTCATTAGCAAACAATAG
>RSEF01000005.1:35592438-35607635 GCA_003993805.1 Himantopus leucocephalus | reverse complement strand
AAGTCAGCTGTTAACTGAGGAATGATAGGAAAGAAACCACTTCAGATTTTCACTGTAGAACTACCCACTGTCTGCATGCCGCCACCTTCTGTGCTAAAAGGTGAAGATGGTCCCATAGTCTGTCACATTTTGGTGATTTCTGTGTTCTTCTTTTTGTCCCTATGGGCCAAAACATGACTTAATTACATGTATCATCATACCTGAATAAGCCTGACACCTCCATTTCAAGTGACAATACATTTCAATCAGAAAGCACAGAATGTCACAGATGAGAACAGATAAATAGAATAGAATAGAGTAGAATAGAATAGAACAGAACAGAACAGAACAGTTTTGGTTGGAAGAGACCCTTAAGATCACCAATTCCAACCATTAACATAACACTGCCAAGTTACCACTAAACCATATCCCTAAGCACCACATCTACACATTTTTTAATACCTCCAGGGATGGTGACTCAACCACTTCCCTGGACCACCTGTTCCAATGCTTGACAATCCTTTCAGTGAAGAAATTTTTCCTAATATCTAATCTAAACCTCCCCTGGTGCAACATGAGGCTATTTTTTGGTTTAATTGGGCTGCATTTGCAAATGAAAGTAATTCTGCGGTAGTACAAAGAAGCTTGAAATATCTTTTTAACTTGGCTTTGCAATACACTGAGTTATTACATAAATCCGTCCCTGCATCTTGGACACAGTGGAGAAATGGGGATCCATGAGTGTCTCCACCTTGAGATAAATATCTGATACCAAATGGCAATCATGGTTTTTCATGTTCCAAGCACAGCATCCCAAGTTTAAAATGCAAAGTAATGGACCTTATACTATGGCTCCTGTCGAACCTAAAACAGTTCTTCTAAAGCTCCTTTCAACCATCTGCAGCCCAACAATGTAGAAATGAACATATTCTGTTATAGACCAAAAATAATTCAAATGGGAAAAATTACTGCAAATATACTGTTTCTAGTGTCAGAAAACAGATAAAGGAAGTTTGGTTTCCTGTAGTCAGGGCCTTACACTTGTGGTGCTATGTAGATTCTTTGACAGCTCAAAATTAAGGAGTTCATTTTGCAGCCCCTCTGTTAATAGAGGTATTAGCAAGGTCTTACTTGTACAGAAACCGTAGGATCGTCTGGGGATGTAGGATGTACCAAATTTGGTGAAATTACTCTGCTGTAGTGGGTTCACCCAAGCCAGCACCTAAGCGCTCACACAGCTGCTTGCTCACTCCCCTGCCTGCAGTGAGACAGGGGAAAAGAATAAGAGGAAAAGTAAGAAAACTCATGGGTCGAGATAAAGATAGTTTAGTAAGTGAAGGAAAGAGAAAAAACTAAGTGATGTAAAGGCAATTGCCTCCCACAAGCAGACTAATGCCCAGCCAGTCTCTGAGCAGCAACCATCTTGGAAGACAACATCCCCCAACTCCTTTCTTCTGCCCCCATTTTTTTATTGCTGAGCCTCTACCCTCTTTTTTTTTTTTTATTGCTAAGCATGATTTTATATGGTATGGAGTATCCCTTTGGCCAGTTTGAGTCAGTTGTTCTGGCTGTGTCCTCTCTCAAGTTCTTGCCCGCTCCCAGCCTACTTGCTGGGGGGTGCACAGAGGGGAAAGCAGAATGGTTAAAAAAAACCAGAAAGCCCTGAGGCTGTTCAGTCACTGTTTGACAAACCCCAAAGCTTTGGTGTGTCATCAACACTGTTTTAGCCAAGAATCCAAAACACAGCAACATATGAGTTCCTATGAAGAAAGTTAACTCTGTCCTGGCCAGACCCAGAACAAAGGGGTACAGAATTTGTTATAAATGTGCATGCAATGATGTAAGCTTTATTGTTTTCCAGGACAGCCAAGTTAATGAAGGTGATATCTACATGAGCCTTGATACTGTTCCTGCAGGAACCTGTGCTTGCCCTCGGTGGGACCTTAAGATTCTATTACTTCAATATCATCAGGTTAAATATATAATTAAAAAAACTGTCAAAAGAGTAAAAAAAAAAAAANAAAAAAAAAAAAAAAAAAAAAAAAAGTCACTCTTCCCATCCTATGTTTCTTCTTCTTTTGTTTTTTGTGGGTTTTACTGGCTTGGGTGTTTTCCACTCAAATTTCATCTTCTCATAGCAGTAATATCAACATTTGGAAAAGTTTGTTCTACAGTACTTTGGCATAGATTGTTCACAGATGCTTTTGGTGGTCATTTTTGTCTTTTCATGAAAGAGCCTACAAGTGAAAAATTGTCACAATATTGTATATGGTGACAGTTCTGCTAGCATATTGAAAACAAGAGAAACTTCAAATTAAGTCTATGGCAAACCTGTCTGGACTTTTTTCTCCTTCAAAACAGAATAAGAATGCTAGTGAACTACTAAAAAAAGCAGCATTGCACTCACATTATGTTTACTACAGCAAACATATCCCAGACGTTGGGGAAAAATGCCAGTTTTCAACAAGAGCTTTCATAAAGCCACAGCGTTTATGGCATTCCTCAAGACTTGGGAAATCCAGCAAACTTTATGAGAGAAACGGGATATTCCAGATCAGAATCGTAAAATGAACATGCTGGTATCTCTAGTTTCATTAAAAAAGAACCCCAAATAAACAAAATCCCCAACAAATTAATAAGAAAACAAATACTTCAATGTGTTAATAAACAATGGAAAATAAGAAATTGCCCCAGTTAAGAGCACTGTGATTCCTCATGTAGTTAACTTACTTGTCCAGTTACATTTTTGGCTTTGCACTAGTGAGAACTAAATCAACACTACTGGGTTATTGAGATTCATCATCTAGGAGGTGAAGAAGTTTTTAAAGATTCATATATGTTATACAGAAGAGGTGGTATTGTAGAAAATTACTCACATCTTGATCTGCTAATTGTTCTATGACTTGTTTTTTAAGATCCTACTATTTGTTTTGTCTTTGCAAACAAAAAATGGAAATTTTCCAAAAGGTTAGGAACATTTCCACAACAAGAGCAAAGCTTAAGTAATCATAACTGTTTGTAGCTTTTTAGAGGTCTTTAGGACCTGGAAGAAAAGCGGAAAGCTGATATTAAACACTGAATAAAATTTTAAGCTTTTGGAGACGTATCAAAAATATATGGTCAAATGACTTTATCATTCCATCTGCTGGTGAATCTTTTAAGTGAAACATTCACAGTTGTCAGAATTCCTAGTAAAAGTAATTTCTAATTTTAAATGAATGCATATAAGAATGGAACAGAAAACTGCATTTTTGCTTATGTTGGCTGATTAGAATTTGTAGTAATTTTCTTGTATTTATATATCTGCAGATATATCTATTTAAATTAACATTCCTTGGCAGAGGCTTTGCTTTATCATTATTTTTCATTTTATAAATAGACACAAGCTGTTGTGCCAGAGTCCTAGCACTATCCAACCTGATCTTGATCCATTCCAAAAACATTTTTATTATAGCAAGGTGCAAGTCAAAGGACATAATCCATGTATTAAAGGTGTGTGCTAGCACAATACTACAAGGTAAATTATTATTGATTCATCTTCTTTAGGGAAACAGTTTTTGACAGTGCTGAGGATGGATATAAAGAGATGCAGCTCTAAATACAAAGGGTAAAGTTGAAAAGATTTACATTTAAATTGAAAAAATGGCTGCTGGAAATCAATAATAATAATCAAGGGATTTAGCTTTGGAAACGTCATAACATTAAAAAAAAATTATTCAGATTTACAATTGTTGCCCTTTAGGTAGACGGAGAAATCAAGGACAAAATTGATTTTTTTATGCCCCTGTTTCTATTAAATAAGCTCAGATAATACTTGAATGTTAAGTATAGCTATTTTAAAGTATTTCATATCTGCAATATATGCCAAAGTGTATGATTACATATCTTTATCTGTCTCTGAACTTCCTTTATCCTGAACAGTCTCACCTGTGTTGTCACTAATGTAATCTATATCCCACATTTTGTTGGTAGAATGGCAATCTTATGTTGTGTCCAATTATTATGTAAAAAAATGTTCCAGTGAACAGTCAGTAGTTAAGCAGGCAACGAAGCCGAAAAGGTAGCTATGTAGAATTCTACTCAGAACCTATCTCAGACTAGCATTTTCCCACCTGATTTCTGTTCCATACATGAACGTGCATGAGTATAATGTCGCTCATATCCTATGGATACAGTACAAAGCATGGTAGTAAGAGGCTCACCAGGAGGCTGCACAGCTGTGGGAAAGCAATGAAGGCTAGCAGAGTATCTGTAGACACCTTCCGCAAACAGACTGAGGAACCTTTAGGTGTAGGTTAAAAAGATATTTATGAACATTTATAGAATATAAAGATGTAAAGCTCTTCTAGTAGAAATTCAATAAACTGACAGCTGTGTAGCTCACTACCTTTCCCTCCTCAATGTTTGACCACAAATTGAATCAAAAAGATTCATGCTTTGTCAAGGTGACAAAACAGATTAGAGATTCTTATTTTCATCTGGCTCCTGGATGGTAAGCTGAACAGCCAATGTGATTCTTGCACTCTTGTCAGAAACTGTGGAAGTAAAAACATTTCTAGATGTAAAGAATCTCTCCCTCTCTATCCGTCTCTTTTCCTCACTTCTCCCCCCTTACCCCCACCACATCTCTGAAGGTGGTTAATTTTGTTTTAGACTCCCTTTTCCCTCTCCAATATATTTTGGAGAAAAGGAAATCTCACAACCCGACATTCAATGTGTAAAAAGAGAAAGGGTTTTTTAGATCCTATTTCCAGTGTCTGTTTGGTGATCCTATAGAATACCTTTGTGACTAAGGTCCTACACTGTGATTAAGGAAGCTTAAGGTATCTTTTCTTCTTGCATAAGCCTCTTGTATTGTTATAGAAAATAAATTTGTTTTAATTCTTTTAAGTTATTTTATTAGTTCTCAGTATCTCAGTTTACAACCTACACTGGAAATAAAATTTCATTCTCCCAGATCAACATTGTGAAAACTTGTTCATTAATGTTTACAAGGACTTCAGCTATGGGCTTTTTGGAGGCTTTAAGATAATTCATTTTACAGATAGGGAGACATACCATAGTAGTTAGGCACCTGTAAGTTTCCGAGACTGTTAAGATATGAAGTTCAATTTTGAAGACACTTGGAAAAGTTACCAGGTCTTCCCAGAATGTCATTTTTGCATAAATGAATTCAAGTTTTGGAAAGGCTAAGTGACCTGCCTGGAAAAGATTTCCTGTGGGAAACAGGAGAATGGTACACTTCAGTGGGTTGAGTAGCTGCGGGGAGAGAATAGAGAATAGGAATGAGAAAAGTGACAAATACCAGAATTAAACTCAGCAATATTTATGTTTATCTGAATAGTTTGACCTGAATCTGAGAGTAGAGGCTTTGCTAGAAGGGTTTTTTTTTATCTCTATTGTTTCTCTCTCTCATTAACAAAGTGTATTTTCTGTACAAGGAAGTCTTTGGTTTTTTCTGTGTATGCTCACAGAGCCACTGTTTCAATGTGTATATGCATCACGTGTTATAAAACAGTGTTCACACTAGGTCTAATAAAACTCTGGTGTCAGTACCACTAGCAAAGCAGAAGAAATTTGTAGTTAATGCAGGATTTCTTCCCTACTCTATAATGTGTAGTATAGCTGTAGCATAAATCTTCCAACTGAACAAAATACAGGTATATACTGGGATCTAGTGTCCCTGTTAATTTTCGTGTAAATCTGATAACAAGGATGTCATCTCTTTCCCTGTATCTGATTTAGTAACTACCATTAACTGTCAAAAAATTATGGCTAAGTGAAATAATATTATCTTGTTCTTTTACAGTAATTTTCACCATTAATTCTTAGAGTTCTTTATTAAAAAAAAAAAAGAAGGCGGCTTCATTAACCTCATTTTATCATTTTAAACTGGGACACAGAGAGGGGAAAAGTGTCTTGTTTGAGTGCATTGACACTTAAAATCTGATGACTTTTGCTGCAACATATGAACAAAATTACTACCATGTCCCCAGCAGCTGTCAAAAGCGAAAGGGTACCCATATTTCTGTTACACTATACTAAGCTAAAGGACTTTTTACCTTAAGCTATTAATTAATGAAGATGCTAGACCTTTTCACTAATGTGTGGGTATACCACCTACTTTGCTGAAGAGAAATAACTTCAAGTGAAAGGAAAAGAAGACAATTAGAAGGAAGCATATGATTTTTCTGCAGGGTGATACCTGAAATTTTTCCAGAACTACCTGTCAATGTCCTACATTGCCCAGTAAATGTGTCAGGAAAAGGATGTGAGTCCCCAGAGCATTATCCAGCATAACATACTTCCTCAGTTACTGAGATTTAAACACAGTATAATAAAGCATTACAGTGGTTTCCTGTATTAGAAAAATACTTCAGGTAGTCTGGGACAGAATTTGACCTTCTATTTTTGAAGTTCCTCTTTCTCGCAAACCTTCCCCTGTGGGGAAGACATTTCTGTGTCTGAGGTTTGTTCTCATATTTATCTCGAAAGGAACTCTTTCATTTTAAGTTCTGAATATAGCAACTTCCTTAGCACAAGGAAGTGGATAAAACTCCGATTCAGTTCTAACTTTCTATACGCACCTGCATTATAGTTTTCCTTCATATATCCCCTTCATGTCTTAGTGGCTTGACTATTCTCATGTCTTAGTGGCTTGACTATTCTTTAGAATTAACTTTTTTGAGGAATAAAGTCTTTAGATATTCTTTTACAATATGTCTATTGTATTAATTGTAATTTTAGCTACACAATATCAACAAATGATATATCAAAATCACAATGAAGTATTCAGAACTGGAGCTTGTGAAACATGCTATGAGGTTTCATCAGAGTCTTGAATATGATCTTAAATGGCACAGCTTTAATATCATTAAGAGTTTTGTATATGCTTCAGCTAGTGCTCATGCAAATGAGCAACAAATATCAATATCCATCTGTCAAGTGAGTACAGCACATATGGTATCATAGAACCTTAAAATAAGTCAGGTATGGTTTATAAAATATGATTCAAACCACTGCAGTGTGCATAAGCAGGCTAAGGAATTTGCTTACCTTGATTTGCCTTCTAATTAAAGACAGGACTGTGTGAAAACCTTGGAATTGGATACCTCCTTTTGCAGAAAAGTGTGAATGCAAATTTGAGCTACTCAGGAGTGCACTTATCTGTATTAATCCTACAGCTAAATAATTTCAAAGGTTGTGAGAATTTGGCTGCATTATGCCTATGCATATTTTGCTTTCCATTGTGTCTACAGACAATTAAATGAAAGTAGTGGTTTATAGACAGTCACAGCACATCTATATGAATCTATGTATGTATATATAAGACAAAAATACACAAATTACTATATGTTCATAGCTGTGTTACTGACTTCTAAAACCTGGCTTTAAGAACTAAAAAAAGGTTCACTCTTTTGATGTGAGCAGATGGAAGAGTCCCATATGAGTAGGGAGAGCTTGGCAAGTTTCAAGAATTTGTTAACTTCAGTAGTTCCATTTGGAATTACACGATAGCAGTTGTGTCAAAACTATACTTGTTATATAGCTTTTTACCACAACCTCTTCTCTATGTTGCAGTTATACCTTTTTTAGTGGGAACAGGGAAAATTTGTTAAAAGAGGAAGAAAAAAAATAGAAAGAAACTACAGTACACATTAGGTTTTCATTTCCTAAACTAATACCAGGAAAAAGAAAAAAAAATATCCTCCTGTAACTCTGTGGAATAGAGATATTAAAGGTATTGTTTTCATTTACAGATTTTGAAAGTTGAAAATGATTTCTCCAAGATAGACTGCTAAGAAAGACAAAATGGATTTCTATTGACATCTTATTTCACAGAATATTGATCGAACTAGTTATCCTATTGTACTATAGGAAGAACACACTCTGTAGCTTGGAAAACAAAAGTTTAAGTAAGAGGAATCGTGGATCACTAATGGTCTGTTTCAGTTTTGGAACAGTTCATGCCTTTGCTTTTGCAAAGAAATTTCATGCCTGTCTTTTTCTGGCATAATGCATGATTCAAATAAAAGAAAAAAGAGTGGTGTTTCTGTTTTGTTTTGTTTGGGTTTGTTTTGTCTTGTTTTGTTTTATTTTTACATTGTTAACCTTATTGAGAAGTAAGTATGTTGATTTAATGGAAACCTCCCACCCACAAAAAGTTTTTGAGTTGAGTGTGGGGCCAAAACCTTAGCTGTAAATTAAAGCCATGTGAATAAAAGTGAGCAACTGCTTTGCAAAAAGTCTTTTTCTTTTCTAAGAGAAAAAAAAAAGATAAAATATGAAGAATTGTATTCGGAACATAATAAGATGGAGTGGACGTTCAATACCTGATTTAGGGATTTCATAGAAGATTCATCACAAGTTTCCTTTCTGCTTTTGGGTATAATGGGAGATTTCAGAAATGACATAGGATGTATAAAGGTTTGGAGAATTACACATTCACAATTCCTTCAAAACATGCTACACAAAGCTGATCTGTACAACAGAGGGTGCTCTTAGGAACAAGTTATGACTAAATGTCTAGTTAAGTAAATCCATACATAAGCTAAAGATGTATGTACACCAATGTGAAGAAGTAGCTCTAGTACTGTATACAAGGTAATTTTGAACTAAGACAGCTATGACAACATCAGTTTGCTTTCAAAAGTGTAGAGCTCAGAGCCAAGTAAGGCAAGATTGTACAGAAAGGTATCCTCCAGAATGTGGTAAAGTTGCTGGGAGCTAATCCTATACAGATAATGGACGATTTTTCACTCTTTTTCCTTAAACTTTCATCCCTTAGCCAAATAAAGGAGTTCAAATAGAACTATGTAAAAACAATATAAAAAGATAGAATGTAAAGCCTGGAAAAATTAATTTTTTAAAATATGTCTTGCATAGAATTTCATCCTTTTAAAATATTTCCTTTAACCTATTGCTTGCATATCAAGCCTCATTTGAAGTCTGTCTCTCTGCTATGTATGTTATAGATCTGTGGATTTAACTAAAAACGTGGTAGAGGTATTTTACCTTTCCTTTTCAAAGTATAGTTTTGAGATAGTGGACTTACATGCAAAGAAGAAATGTAAGATAATAAATTCATCCTAGATATAGTGTCATTGATTTCAGGAGTAATTCTGGCCTAGTTATTTGAAAATATATTTTTCAAAGATTTCATTATCTCATAGCAATTTTTCATTTCACTAGGGAAACCAAAGACATGCAAAAGGACCAGGAAAAAGAATCAGAAACAATTAAAATCACTTGTGATATTAATTTCTTCTGTACCCAAAGAGAATTTAAAGCCTGTTATTTAGCTTTCTACAGAAAAGACAGAAAGAAGATGCAGTAAAGTGAATAATACATCAAATGCTGATACAAAAGATTTATCGCTAGAATTTTTTCTATCCTTTCTAAAATAATAAAGTTGAGTCATCAGTAGATTAGAGTATTTATTTGGCAAAGGCTAAATATATTGCATTTATCAGAATCACTCCATGGAACTCACTGATACTGTGGAAACAAATATGTAAGGTTATTCAGAAAAGGTCAGTACATATTCTCCTACAGAAAAAAAACCCAGACCCAAACAAACCAACATTTCAAGGCCAGAACCAATTCAGTATCTATCATTGTGTCAATCTGGTTTGTCTCTCTGCGGCTTGCAAAGACAGTCTTCAGGATTCAAATGCATCAAGGTCTTCCACCATCCAAGATTAGGCAGTAGGAGCTGTTGCTCTGTGTTTGTCGGGACAATGTAGGTTTTCTTCTTGTTTTGGATGTTTCAGAAAACCTGATTCTAAAGGTTCTGATTTCTTAAGCCAAAGCTTGGGGTGTAATATACAGCTACTTGAGAAAAAATGGAGAAATATTGGAAAAAAATGTTATTAAAGATTGACATTTCCTGCATGTGAAGAGAAGCCCCTTGGAGTGCCTTTCCTACAATTGGGAGCTGCATTCACGTGATATTATTAAAACTTTTGTATTAGGGCATAAATTGATCACTAGCTAGCACCAGGAAAAAATGTCTTTGCTAAATTGGGGGGGGAGGGCAGGGTGGAATATGAGACGTATGTACTCTACAGTTTTTTCACTTGATGTATCTTCATTCAATGTGTTGTTTGAAGGCAGTCTCAGTTCCAAGCCCACCTTTGGCAAGGTAATAGTAGATTAGAGTTCATAAATGTCAAGTGGTCTCTTCGCCTCAGCTTGCAGCAGGACAAGTGTATACTCAGGGGCAGCTTTCTTTGTTCATTCTGGTGATAAAAAAGGTTTCTGCAGCAGCTGAAGAGTTTATAAGTTCCTTTCTCTGTTCTTTTTTTCTTCTCTATTTTTTTCTTGCAGTATCATTTTACCTGTAACTCATTAAAGAGTAGACCTTCTGCAAAATCTGTGTTTTAACAATCATCTGTTTCTACAATCTCAGACTGACTTTGCTGCAGTGTGCTAGATTGCAGAAGAGTGAACTGTCAGCAGCAACTGATTTATAAGAGTGATTTACCTTCTGGAGAGTGTAATTATGTTCATAGTTAAGAATTAATCAGGTGAGAGAATTATAGAATAATCACACCCTTGACTTTGGAAGGACAAACTAAATGGAGATTGTTCCACCGAGTCATCTCAGCAGATGGAGATCTCTTTACTCTTTAACAGCTGGAAGACTGAGTTTCCAGGATAGTAGCCTTTATTTTTAAAAAGAGAGAAAATGAGTGAACTTGCAGTGGTTAGCAATCATGAAATTAAAATAAATCAGATAAAATTCTAGCTGAGATTTTTTTAATTTGCCATTATGACATCGTGTGCAGTTCTGTGAACGTAAGAAAGGTTTCTCTCTGTCTCTGCTGACTAAAAGACTTTTCTTTTTCTTCTTAATAATGAGTGCAATGTCTTTTACGTTTCAACCTTCTTGGTACATGTCCTTTAACAGTTATGTTTTATTAAACTTCATGGCTGTTGGATCTTCATTTGAAGATGCCACACTGTCTGAAATTCTAAAGGCTAAAAGATGAGCTTTTCCAGATGGTTTCTTATGGACTCTGCAGGATTTTTTTCTCAAGTATATCTTGTTTTACATTTTGTCTGAGCTCACTGCTACCCTTTACAGGTAAAATCTTATCCTAAGCACTGCCAATCAGATATGTCATGTGCAGTTATATATAGCATGTAGGGGATATTGACTTTGTGAGGTACTTTCTGCACAGTGAAAAGTCTCCTTTAATTCTAATGGACCTTGATTAAAGTTTGTAAGATTTATCACCTCCAATGAAGTGGAGGTGACCATTTCACTTATTACCTGTGAGGCTGCAATATTTCAGGAAGCTTGCTGTCAAACAAGTGTTAATTACAGCCACTACAAAGATGTCTCAGGTTCTCCACATTATACTTATACGTGGTACATCAAGGCACAATCTCTTTTCCTAGCCTAATGGGAAACATGGTCTTGAGGAAACGAACTGTGCATAAAACTGGTCATGAATAGATTCTACTGGAATTTTCTTGACTTTAGGCAGCCACAGTTCCTCATGTAGTGACAACATGTAGTCCCTAACAGCTAGTCAGAATTTACCTTTTACTTCAAAAATAATATGACATAGCGAGCTCTGTAGGAGGACACGCTATCTCCTTGTGTTTTTTTGCAGACCAAATGAGCTATCAAATGGGTCTGAGTCCAGAGCAGTCATTTGAACCACTGCAACATCAATGGTAGACAATTTTCATCTTTTCCAAAGGAAATTGTTTTATGATTAAAAAGCTGTGAACCCTCTTGCATTCAGGCAGGAGAGAGAAAAGATCCAGAAATTCAACACACTGTTTCAATGTGAGCAGAATTTCTGACAGGAAAGGTGAAAACTCACTTTCTAAATCAAACATGCTGTAGTGTGTGGGCTGAGCCTCATTTGGCTTCCCTGCCTCATTATGCCTCCTTATCCCTACAGCAGGTTTTTTTTAATAGTGTTTGAAAAGTCACCTTTGGGACTAGACAAATTATCCTTTCTGTTATGTCGTGTTCTCAAGGAGACTATGCTACGGCATTAATTTTAGTAAGAAAAAAAGACCGTAATGTCCATATTGGCAAATAAATGGTCCAGTATTTATTTACATATCTCCCAAGTGTTTCTCAAAGGACCCATTCAAGATGAAATTCTGTCTGTCCCAAAGGAGACTAAGGTGTTTTGGGCCCCATTTGCACAATGAGGGAGCTGTGTATTAAGGTAGTATTCTGCATATCATTATGCATAATTATAACTATAATTACAGCCCTTTATTTCCCTGTATCTCTGAGTTGCCACCTAAAATAATCTGTATCACTCATATTTAGCAAAAATATAGTAATTTTTAAAGTGTAGATAGTAGCATTTTTTTTTCTGAAAAAAGAAAAACTGTATAGAAACCATGCAGATTTTTTCTTTTCCAAGCCTTTACAAGTTTCTTTAAAATACAGTGATTTGGCAGCCATTATATAAGCATGTACTATCTTAGCTATATTCAAAGCACAAAATGTAAATATTAATTCCAAGAACATCAGACTTCAAAGTTTTGGGGCCTACAGAAGTCCCCAGTAAAACATATGACTAAGTCATTAATAAGTTATAGAATAATAATAATTTCAGACTTACAGAAACAAAATTTTATGCTGTTCAGCATATCCATCTAGTTTCAGGTTCCTTCCTAAAATTATGTATTGTGTTCATATTTCTGAGGACTCTTACTGACAACTCTTACACCATACTTGGTGAATGAGTTCCTGAAACTTACCCACACGATTCAAACAGAGGTATAGTTCAAACACTATCCAACATCAGTCCATAAATTACAAAGTAAGTTTTCCTTTTCACATATGCTGTGCAGTATATGCCCATGGATAGGTCCTCCAAATAGACCTGATCTTAAGTCTACTTTCTTCCTAGTTCTAAGCACAGGTATCCGTCCTCCCGTAACAGCAATGACTTGTGGCCGCCCATATCACTTGTCCTGTTTCTTCACCAACAGCATTTCTGTCTTCACATCAGAGAACAGCTGTCACTGATGTGTAGAATCCCCTAAACAAACACTGTTCGGGGGATCAGGGCAAAGTCTTTTGTATTGCTATGTGGGCACCAATCAGTTATTTAGAGAAAAATACTATAATAAAATAAAGGCTTTAAAGAGCACCTCACTGCTTATCTGAGTCCATGTAAGATCTCAGACAATGTATTCATGGAAAAAGATCAACTAGAACTCAGTAGGGATGGAATTAGACTAACAATTTACCTTTATCTTTTATTTTTGTTTTAAATTCTATAGGATCATTAGAAACAAGAATGTAAAACTTTTGTGTGAAATTCAAGGGATTTTTTACACATCATTAAAACTTGGTAATGATATTGAAAGCTTAGGGCACGGCATTTCTAGCTTTTGAAAATTTGTCTGTGATTCTTCTCTGTCCCTACCTCATTCTAATTGTAATAATTATCACATAGTACATGTTCACTGCTTTATATTATATATGCAGAATGCTGCACAAAGAGCAGCTAGTGGATCTTCAGAACTCCCTATTTACACAGTTAAGTTCAAATTTTAAAAATCAAGAAATCATTTGCATTTGGGAGATACTGTGATATGATTTCAATGTAGAGCATATTACCATAGGGAATTTTACTAGAAGTAACGGGAATTTGAGAAGTCCCTTCCTAACTCTGCAGAGTCTCACTGTGTGAGGAAAAGGAAGGGAAGATGTCAAAGTAGTGTAGTAGCGGTGGCTGACTCTACTAACAAGGGATCACACAGGATTTTCCACATGTGGAAAATTCTCTGGGAAACATTTGCTTCTGTCAGACTCCTCTTTCCTTATACTCCTCAGAACATAAAGCTAATAATATTTGCTTGGTTCTCACAGCAATAACAATACTCTGTCATTGTGAAGAAGCATAAAGAAAGGAGAGAGAAGATGAGACATGTAAGTGGTCAGAGAATGGCAGCCTTGCAAAACTTCAGCCGCTGCATAGAAACCAAGTCACTTTATGCTACTAAAGCATTTCCTTTGTCCCTCATACAGGGAAAGCCCACTGGATGTGCCTGTTTCTTTTTATGTAGGAAAGAGACCCACATAGTGTTATCCCTATGGTTTTTAATTTCCTATTTCAGATGGCTTTATTAATCTCTCAGCTGGTCACCTACAGATGCTAACTGTGCTCCCTGAAACAACTCTGCTAGACTCTGGAAACTAACTTTATATTCTGCTATTTTCACACACACNGGGGGGGGGGGGGGGGCAGGGAACAAGGGGAAAGGAAAAGGAAGAAGAAATGTTGTGTATCTCCATCTTTATTAAATACCTGAAGAAAGAAGCGAGATATCTTCAAGCATTTTTTTTTCCTTTCCTAGAATAAAAAAGTACGAAGTGTCTCACTCTTAAGGAGAAAGTCTACTAAAAAATCAGCATAAAAAGAGAGTTCTGTAGAGAACTATCCTGCTGTTTATGTGCTGAACAAGAAGCTCTAATTTATATATTTTTTCCCCCTGTGTTCTCACTGGGACACCAGTAATTTTGAGGAAATTCAGACTTGAAGTCTTGTCTAGTGCTTGTCCTTGCTACTTAAGGATTGCTGCAGCATTATCTCATTTTTGTTTGTTTTCCAAGGTAGTCTTATGGTCCTAAGAAAACTTGTGTCAAAATGATGATGTTTAATAGATTATGCAGACTGCTTATCCAAGCCAAGAATCAGCGTACATTTGTGTCTATTTAAACTGGCTTGTCAGTCTGTAAGTGGACAGACTGAAAAGTGAAAAACGAACAAATTGACATGACAGTGGAGTGTTAAGTGCTCATTGCTGTGCATGGCTTATGTGAGTTTTTCTTCAAGTCTTGAATTCTGAAACGGCTGATCTGCCGTATTTTTTTCTGTCATTAAGGAAATAGGTCACCCAACTTCTAGCCTTTGGAAAAGATAAACTTCAATAAGAAATTAGTGCATGTATCGTATTTTGTCAAATTTATGTGGCTAAAAATCACAATAAATCTCCATTATGTAAAGCAGTAGAGAAGTGCAACCACCCTGCTGAGGTCATTCCCACTGAGGTCAGAGTAAAGTTTCATTTCCAAAGAAAGTTTGTTTTTCTTTTGCTTATGCAAAATGCATGGAGAAAGATACCTTATCTCCATTTCATCACGTTAAGACCCTTCTGATGAAAGACCTTGTGAACACCGACTTCCAATTCTTAGGAGAGAGCTTCAATCCCACCCACCAATTTAT
>RSEF01000005.1:35566240-35592428 GCA_003993805.1 Himantopus leucocephalus | reverse complement strand
TGGGAAAACATAATCCAGGAGTGCAGCACAGGCTGCGATCCACAAAGCTACAAAGATGGAGACTGCCTTTTTACAAGGAATCACGTGGAAAATGTAATAGGTGCAAGTTACCCCTGGGGAGATTCTGATTGGACACAAAAGGAAAATTTCTCACAATGAGAACAATCAGCCATTGGAATAATGTCCCCAGGGAAGTGGTGGATTCCCCAACATCGGACCCTTTTAAGATTTGGCTGGACAGGGTGCTGGGCCATCTTGTCTAGACTATGCTTTTGCCAAGAAAGATTGGACCAGATGATCCTTGATGTCCTTTCCAACGTGGTATTCTATGATTCTATTAAGCAGAAATTTAATAGAAGGTATGATATTCATTTGACATAGTAACTATGTTGCAAACATTTTTACTTAAATTGTTCCTTAATCTACAATTTTTAGATTGATTTATACTGGTTTATGTATGAATCATCTAGAACTATTTTGTAGGATTTTATCAGTTTTAATTACATTTTAATATTTCTGAGCATTTGCTTCCTGTTACACTGGACTTCCTCCTGGTTAGGATGTTATTGGTATTTATGTGCTTTTATCCGTTAAACAGAGAACAGGAAAAAAAATTTAAAACTTTTTTCTTGAAAAGTTTTCTAATCTTTAAATATGGAATATACCCAGTAAAATCAAAGATTGTATTCTTTACCAATGGAGAACTGCTAACATTGACAATGGAAAGATGACACATACATCACAAATTTCAACCTTCTGGGAACCTAAATAAAGTGGACAGTAGCATGTTGCTGTCTCCTGCTATGCAAAGGTGGCACAAATTGATTCAGAAATCTATTAAATTTATCTTCCAAAAAACTAATACCTTTTGGTCTCTCAGGTTACTGATATAAGTCTCTTTCATACGTTAACATATTTCAACGTATCCCTGAAACAGTCTTAATCACACATTACCTAAAGCCTGTCTGTGTTATGGGCCCATTTGTAACTGCAGTTGGGTTAATTTTTTCCCCTCCAGATAGTGACTGATTAAATGCCAATAGATTCAGAACATCTTCTCTAGCAATGTGAATCTTTTAAGAATCATAGGATAGCAAGTCTGTGAATATGATTCAGCTTACAATACTGCACATGAATTTTTTTCAGAATGTATTTCAAGGAACATTGGAAGAAGGAGGAATGAGACAAGCTTTAAAATGTGTGTCCCAGGTAGTGTTTCATATAAGCACACAACTTCTTTTCGTTAAAAGAAGTTTCACTCAGAAGAATGATTGCAAAACTGTAAGATGAGACTATTTCCTTTTAGTCTTTCATGTGATCTTCTGAGTCCTGACCTAGGCCATAGGGGTCTTGGCCACAAAGACAACTTATTGCACATCCTCACACCATTTGCCTGTGACTACACTAGCCACCTAACTCAGGTGTACTTATCAACACTAAAAGTAGGAATGTATTAGGGGTATTACATGTCCCTCCAGAGGAAGATTCACAGCAGCAGTCCAAGTTATAATCTTGGTGGACACAGAATAAACAAAATTAGAAGGGAGCATTCTCATTTTCAAACTCTAACTCCTCTCAATTCTTTTCTCCACTCTGACATAACTCAGCTTCCCTGCACCGCAGAAGATATTGCCGTGTCCTCTTGAACATTTTATATTTTTTATTAGTATAGTAATGATATTTAATGTTGTCTTCTCCCACTAGCTGCTGAAACCAAACAAAAATAATGATCTATTCACAAAGTTGACTCCTAAAAACTGTCTTGGGTCAGCCATCATGTGAAACAAGACTTCTGTAGTCTTGTGAACACAAATAGATCAAAAATCATGACTCCAATACTCCGAAATCATATTATTGGCCTAAAAGTCCAGAGGAGTTTTTACCATCTCTTACAGATCACCTGTGTTTCACAATATGTTGAAAATTTAACATTAAATGTGTGACAATGTCTATTTCCTATAATTTTCCTTTTCTGCTCAGAACTCTCTAGTTGTCTTCCTATAACCTCTCATATACACTTAACCTTTACTACTGTATCACCTCCAGCAGGCTGTCACAGTCCCCTGCTCTCCCGATCCTCTTACACTGATCTCTCCCGACATATTTTTCTTCTTCAACTATCTTAAAGTTTTCAGCAGGAGTGTACAAAAAGCACTAATTTATATAAGTAACATTATCATATCAACCTATACTGAATATAGCTGACCATTAACTAGCACTGTTCCAAATAGCTTTAAGACAGGTGTTGTAAAAAAATATATTTGTTTAAATAAACAGAACAAGTTCACTTTTGCAGAAATATTTATTTTTTCTGTAAACCAGTATGAAAATGGGAAATAAAACAAGTCAATGACTACCAGAGTACTATATGAAATAGGTAGCATATTAACTTTGACCTCATCCATAACAAGCTTATATTAATATAACTAAGATAAGAACCAAGCTTAAAATACTGCTGAGCTTGAAACAATAAGGTCCTTTTTTTAACAAAGTATGTAAAAATGGATGTAGAGTACATCCCTGCCAACTGTTAAGTTTTATTGTGAGCTTGCAACACTCAGTTTTATTGAACAAAAGGTCCTAGCTTTTACTGAATAAAAAGTAGTGTTTCAGTCTTCATGGCAACAACAACGGAAAAAAAAATACATCCCCTGTGTACCACTATAGAAAAGCAGCCATGGACAAAAGCCCATAGCAGTAACCATTTTCATCAGCAACTTTCAAATTCTTTCAAGAAACATGGAGTCTTAAATATCACAGCATTGACAATGAAAGCTCTGCAAAAGATCTTCACAAAATACATCTAAGTTGAAAGAAATGGAAATGGACTACAATATGAAGCCTGACAGCAGATGGATTAATATAAAAATCTATCATTTCAGTATTCAACTGTCATTAAGTGGACACGGATGCTACTCCTACCCAAGCTATAATGGTGTCATTTCAGTCTAACTGGTCAATTACTATCTCTTTCCAAACTCACCTTCTTTTGCTTCTGGAATAAATCCCTAAATTTAACATAGAGAATTGCTGCTTATAATCCCTTCTTTATTGCTAAGTCATTTTTCTGTCCTTCCATCCTTCTGTACAGCTGGGGAAGTCTGGACATGAGTTGTTCCAAAAACCTTAGCATACTTTGAATATTTACAAGGGCACTATATTTCAAAAGCCTTCACCATGCTTCCAGATTCTCTGTGTAAGAAAGGAGACGTATAGCCATGTATCTCCTGACTGATTATTAGTTTTACTGACATAACAATGTTAGCTTAAATTTATGCTGAACATTAATCATAATGTTCAATATTCATAAACCAAGGTGAATGTTGTTAACCTGGGTTTGACTATTACTATTGGACGCTTGCAGATATTCTTGGCATGGAGTCTCCAGTCTGTTGAGGCCTCCTCCACAGTGAAAATTGGCTTTAAAATCAGGTGGTGATTGCTTACAAAGGTCACCTAATGAAGGGAATTTGCAGTCAAACAAGTTCAAATTAAAAATAAAACATGTTGCTAAAAGAACATATTGTTGGATCCTCCATTTGCTGTGGCCTCCTAATCAAACTTTGAACTTTTCTGGTGTGTATGTCTTAGTTAAGCATAAGACATTGAGCTCAAGACAGAAGCAATTGTTTGAAAATGATAAAAACTGCTTACATAAATCCAGCAAATGTTTGATCTTCAGACCTTAGGCAATATCAAGAAATCTCACAGTCTTCATGGAGACATAGCTCTGTAAACTTCAGAAAGCCCCTTACCAGCATGAACTAAATTCTGCTCACCTACCTCAGATGAGTAATCCAGCTATTTTCTTTTAAAGTTCTTTTTTATGCACAGTGGACTCACTTCATTTTTCTACAACACAGCACAGTAAGTGCTTCAACATCCAAGCTACTGCTTTTTCAACAATCATTTTTCCACGCTTTTTTTTTAATGTACTGTCCTTGTATGCACAGTATATTTCAGTGAAAGCTTATCTCCCCAGTTCATAACCATATTCTACAAGTCCAAAATTAAGCTCATCCTCAGGCACTGAAGAAACAAGAACAGAGAGTAAATGAACAGTCTCTGAAGAAAATGTTTGGCCATAATCTCTCAACTCATGCATTTTGCAAGTTCATCAACCGATCTTACCTTACAAATTCATGCTTGCTGCCAATTCTGGTGTTAATTTTCTTGAATACCACATTTATGAGAAGCCCAGAAAAGAAAAAGGTAAAGCAATGGCTTACAAATAACCTGACAAAAGCTTTTGACACATTGCTTGTAGCAATACTTACTGCTCATTTTTCCTACTTATTAGATTAAGAATCTTATGGTAAGAATACAGTTGATCCTGACACA
Organism: Himantopus leucocephalus; assembly: GCA_003993805.1. NCBI lineage: Eukaryota > Metazoa > Chordata > Aves > Charadriiformes > Recurvirostridae > Himantopus > Himantopus leucocephalus. The sequence goes on along the minus strand of RSEF01000005.1, from coordinate 35,588,087 downwards.
GCTGGCTGAGTAACTGTCGTAAAAAAAAAGACATGCTTTTAAAAAGAGAGTTTATGAAAAAGATCCAAGCTCTTCCGTATTTCTAAGTTAAACAAACTGCTATATAGACATATTAAATGAAATCCCATAAACAGATTAAGAAAACTAAAAGAGAAGAAAAGTTTCTTTAGTACCATTATTGATAAGCCTATTTAAAAAACCACAACAAACCACCTATGGCAAGCAATGAGCACAGGGAAGAAACACTGTTTATTCTGCTTATTCATTCAATTTAGGTTGCCATCCAGCACTTGCTCACATTAAACCAGAGGAACATTTTCTTTATCTATAAGTATGCAAAACAGCAGGGAAATAATTGTCACATAAAACCAAAATTACTGAGATATTTTATTTTGCCAACATTAAATGTATTCTATTCTTTCCATTTAGTATTTCTAGTCAAAGAAGTTATTCAAATTTTGTCTTAGTTAAACACAATTCCCTCTGCCACAGACTTTAAATCCCTTTTCTCTGAGGATTGCTTTTTAAATATGTTATACATGCATCTATCTATCTTTCTATCTCTCTATCTATTTCTATATCTCTCTGTGTTATCTGTTTCTTTTTCCACAGGTATTAAAACATTTTAGGTTTAGTCTTGCTAATGTTCACAGAAAGCAAAATTTGGGGTCGCCCACTCAGGTAGTCGTGTTCCTGCGAGTCATCATCAGAATCTTAGTCCGGAACATTTCACACAGACCAGATCAAACTTTGACTTCTCACACATGCAACTAGTTGGTTGTTGAGTAAGAAAAGAAATCTGATTTTCATCTCCATTCACTTTTAATCTAATACAAAGATTTTACTTTAATGTTAGTAGCAGACTTGGCACCTAGGTTTTCCTTCATAATGTTGACTAACCTGGCTAATACATGTTTTGGACCTGAATTTTAATTTTTTTTAACATAAAAAAAAGATAAAATACTTAAATTACATGACTAGTAAAGAACATTTGTATGTTGCACACATAGAATTTTACCCAGCTCAATCATAAATGCTTTGCTTCATTTTATATCTTCAGTTCTATGCCTTTTCATTTTATCCTTCTGTTCTTACGGATTGTGCCGAGTTTCATGTCCTTCTTCTTCAAGCCGCTGCCTATATAACTATGCAATTAGATAGGAATCTTTCTTCTTTTTCTTTTTTGTTTTGCAAAATAATATCATGCAAATGATACTATCAATCATAATAACATGTAAATTTTTAAGATATGTTTACAGATTAAAGTTAAAAATATGATCCACAAAAGAATCCCGAAAGTCAAAGACCCAGGAATATTTATTATAGATTTATTATAATCTTTTTAAGATTTTTTTAAAATATTTTTTAAAATACATTTTAAGTACATAAGAAAATAAAATGTATTCTGTGGGGCTTGATTATTATTATTTTAATACCTGGGGTTAACAATGTTGCTTTAAAATCTGTTCTGAAATTTGTGTAGTAAAATAAAATAAGTACTTTTTAAATCTAAAAAATATGGCTATTTCACATTTAGGATGGTATCCTCATTGCATGAATAAATACCACTAGTAGTGGTCAACATTTATTTTGAGATGTATGGGAAGGTTTAAAATACAAAGAAAAGACAGAGAAGTACTTTCATGACCTTCTCTAGATATTGATCCCTTTTTAACTATTTTAGAATAGAAATTGAAGGTGGCAAAAGTGACTCTAAAAAACTTAAGTAGGAGAAATCTGCTGATGAAAAGCATGGAGAAGACAGCTAAGACATGGTGTGAAGGAGGTCCAAAAGATCTCATCTATGTCCCAGGAAAGAAAGAGAATCATGAGCGAGCTGCTGGTGGAAGAGGCTCTTAGAAGTTGATCCAGTTCGTCTGGGCAGTGTATCAGTTAACACGGGAATAATTTTTGGTATAATTGAGGTCTGAATCAGGCAGGAATAGAATAGACCCCTCCACCTTCCAGACCACATATAGTCCATATTAGAATGGACCATTGGTGTAACTACAACAGGATAAATTAAAGACTTGGATTTTACTTATGGAATCTTATAAAATAATTCTTCACTTCACCACTCATTCGTTTATGTATATTCTCTTCAAATTATATGTATAACTCCCTAAAATTCAGCGATCTCTTATTCTCTTAAAAAATAAGGATGGCTAGACTAAGATTTTATAAGTCAAGTTTTACCATATGAAAAAAGTTTGCAGCTGACTTACAAACTGTTGAAGCTGTTGAAATGAAAGTTAAAAAATGCTAATTCAGCTCTAAGTTTAGTCTGCCCTATTTAATATTAGTTTATTAGTGGGGAAAAGGACATACAAAGTGCAAAATATTTGCTTTTTTTAGACTCACTCGGAGATATTATGCGTGCATAAGACAGCTGGCATATTGATTTCAAAAATTGCATAGATTTGTTTTAGATGTATTTCATTAAATGTTTAGCTTGCAGCTAGAGGCAACCATTCTATAATCATTGATAGAGTAAAACAGCACAGAAAAATCTTTTTTTCATCAACAATTCATGCAAACATTGCTTCAAATGAAAGTCAAGTTATTTCAAATTTTAGGTCCATATTTATCTCTGTCCAAATAGTTGTACCTCATGGGAGCTGTAGTTCAAATGATTTCTGTACACATTCTCTTCTAAGGACTAATTTCCCAACCTGGGCCATGTTTCTAATGATCACTGTAATGCTGTCTGGATTGTTTCTGTAGGAAAGACAAGTAATTTTTCTATAAGACACCATACCTTTGAAAAAAAGAAGCATAAAATAAATTAATTGAAGGATTATGACATTAATTGTGGTTATACTCAAAAAATTACTCAGAATATTTCTGATTTAAGTAAATATTATTTGTTTTGTTTCTTTCACGGAGTTACTAAGCAGGTGATCCCTATAACTATATGTTCAGCTAAAGAGCCATAACCTGTCAGAAATACTTCTCCACTTAAAGATGAACAACAAATTGTGAAACAATGAAATGATGTAGAGAAAGGTGATGAGACTTTCCAAGTTTATGTACTAAAGCATTAATTCAAGGAGTGCAGAGGTTATCTTGGGAAGTTTTAATCAAATAGACTAGTTATCTAATTTTTGGGGATTTAGTGGAGAAAAACTAGAGAAAATTAATTTGGTTTAGAAATACAGATTGTACATATCGCATAACTTGTCTATTATAAATTTACAAAGGTACTATAAACCTACAATTTAGCATTACAGATTTGTGTATATACACACTTAGGGCCAACATACAAATTCATACTGATGACTATTGATCTATTGATTTTGGCGGAGTCAACTGTGCAAGTGTTGTAATTGCTAGTTCTTCCACTGCTCGCTGAAGAACCTGAAAGAAATGAAAAGAAAGTCAATTTAAAGACTACAATATCATAGAATAGAAAGATGAACAATCTCTTTACAATGTTCTTTGTATCAAAAATGGATCACATGCAATAACATACCTCCATAAATTTTGATCCATGATAATAGAATGACATAAGCAAAATGAGCGCTTGGATTTGGAGAAAAAAATTCCAAGTAATTCATTGCTTCAGCATAATAACATTTTTAGGGAGAAATCTAAAAATAGTTTGTTGAAGCTGTCCCTGATTTCTTAAAGCAATGTGTTTCTGAACAGTCTTGAAATGCAGCTTATTGATTGTATTGTGAAACTCTTGATTGAAGTGAAGGATAACAGAAGCAAAATATAGTGTGTGCCAGCAACATATGTGTCATCTTTTAGTAGATGGCTCACTTCAGAAAATCAGTCAGCATAGAAAGTAGATCAGATAACTTCTGAGTGCAGATTGGTTTCAGATTACCTTAAAATAGACATGATTCATGTAAGTATTCATTATAAATATATATCTGCCCATTGTAAGTTTATATACAGAAGCCTAGGATTTTCCGTTTAACTATTATTGGGCATTAACGTTATCTGCAATATACTGACCTGTTTCTTCTCAAACTATCAGTAAGGCAGCACATTGGAAGCCTCCTAGCTCAGCTGTGAAAAACAAAATTTAAAGGAAATCCTAATTCCTCACTGGTCAAAATTATAAAAGGAAATTATCAGAGCCTGTTAATAATTCTATTTATGTTCTACAATAAAGCCAACATAGTGCTTTCACCCTGAAAGGGAAGCACATGATGTTATAGTAATCCTATGATCAAATGTTTGACTTTGCTCTGCTTTTCAATTTACAGGTATATTTTTAATGAATCTTGGAAAGATACACTGTCAGAATAAAACCACAGTGCCTAAGGTTGCAATTTTATGTCAGGCCTCTGAAATATGCCTACTGAAGCCAAAAAAGATGACTGAAACCCGTGTAGAAATGCCTGAGTTAGCTTTAAACTAGCTGAATGAAGTTAATAACAGTAAACATGCAAGAGGCTGAAGCTCAGCATGAGCTATAAAATAGACCTGGGAAAAAGCATCAATACTTACGAAATTAGTCTGCCATAAAATTGGAGTTATTAAAACTACCCTTTTACTGGTAACTGATTTTCCATATTTTTGACTAAAGTATAAACACACAAACAGGAGTATATTCTCTGTATTCTTGCACACCTATTTAGAATTGGGTGTACAGAGTTGGTTAAAGTTGTATCACTGATTTTTTTTCTCTTTTGCTGATGGACTACAAGATCTTACAAATATCTCAATGCTTAACATTATTGTTGTCATATAAAATTGTATGAGAAAGCTATAAATTACTGTTACTTTGTGCTGTTGTGATATGGGATATGTTATGGATATGTGGCTTATGGGTATGTGGCTTGTGGATATGGGCTTCTGCAGAGTGTTTGTCTGTCAGAGCTAAGATATTATATATCCCTACATGAAATAAGCTTAAAAAAGCAAAACAGTATTCTTTCACATGTACTTTTCTGTTCAAAGTAGATGATCTGGTTTATTTTGTAATTTTAAAAAATTGCATGTTTTATATTGAGTGATTGCACGTTTTAAGGAGATCTCCAGCTTGGGGAGTCACTCCAGTGGAAAGTAAGTCAATAAATAGAAAATAACTTAAAACACAAACAGTTCAGTTTTTGGCATTATGGAATGTTCTTTTGTTATTTTTTCAGATGTGATGAAACATTAACTGTCACCATTCCTGAGACGGAATGAGCAGATTTTTTTACAGTACTGAGTGCAATGCAACAACAGTGAGATCTTAGATGTATGAGATCTCACTGCATTGTACTTTTATGCAATCTTAGCTGAAAAATAACCCGAGACGGTTGGGTTCGTGTATGAAATATGGAGTATTACGGTATCGCTAGTGTGAGGTTTAGTCAAGGTTTTTGCTATTACAGTTTAACTACTTTATATCTTTAAACACATTCTGAAAAGAGACTCATTTGCAACACAAAAACAATGGCCCAGATTGAGCACCCCTGAGAAGAAGCCAGCAGGGTAAAACCACTACTGCTCCAGTGTTACTGGTGTTGCTCTGAACAAAAGAATAAGGTTAACCGCTCCTACATGCAGAGATTGAAGCCTTTCCATTGTATTCTCTGTCCTGACAGTAACTTTGCTGTTAGAAACACAGTTGCCAGCAGAAGCAAATGGCAGAAATGTATATGCCATTTTGCAAATGGCAAAACCAGCAGCTTAAACTGAAATCCTAGCAGGAGGCATGTAACTATAGGGGCAGTGAGGAGGTAGGAATGTCCAAAATTGAATTTTCGAACTGCCTGCTGCTTGCTACGTGCAGCTGGTACAGGCAGGTTGTAAAATTTTATAACATCTAAACTAAGCAAAAGCGGCATGCCTTGAATCCTCCAATCAATAAAGAGACGTGAGACTGCACCAACAATTGCAAGGCTGATCACGTGCTGTGCTTCAGCACATAGACTGTTTAGATTGGGAAAAATGGGGGATTTGGGGGCCCAGAAAGAAGAAGGAATGGAAAATAAAGGTTCCCAAAAAGAAGTGGTCTCAGAAAGAAGGGAGGTGGAAAGAAAAAGATTAAGATCCTGCACGCAGGAAAGATGCTGGAAGTGGGGGACAATCCTGGACACGAGGGACATGCATGGAGACAGATGCCAGGGGACAGCCAGGCACTTCGGCCAGTGATGCCCAAAACTGGTAGCTGGAAACAATGCCAGCATGGGAAGCAACATGGCTTTCTGCCTGACCTCCAAAGCAGGCCACTGAACCAACTCCCAGTCCTCATAAATTGCAAGCACTGCTGAATTCCAGAATAATTTGTGTAGTGACCACATGCAGCCTGCTGCACTTTAATTACATTATGGAGTTGACTGCCTTGGTGTACCTGCATGGACTATCTCTCTGACATTGTAGACAATGATACTGAAGCATTTGCCTTTCCTATAAATGTAGTCAAACTTGATTGAAGAATGTATCTTTTTATGTCCTAGTATATTATGGAACATAGTTTATCCCATCTGAGTCTGCAGTTTAAGGGTAAATGCAAAAGCGAGATAACTCACTATCATACCCACAGCAGAACATTTCCTCTACATATCCCTGATAGGATTTAAATTCAGTTAATATACTTTTGTGTAAGCTTTGCCCTTCATTTCATATTCTTTGTGGTATGAATTATTACTGACATTTAAGAACCCCATTTTATAGCTGTGATCAAAATGGAATGCAGGTAAATAAAAAGTGACATTATACATAACACAATATAGAAGGCTATAAAAAAATGCAAATTGTAGTAGCTCATCCATGCTCATATTTAAGGCCATTGAAAGTATTAGAACATCCCATGAAATGAGAACTAATGCCTACTTGCCTGTGGTAAGAAAAAATAGGAAAGAGAAAATAATTAAGTTATAAATCTTTGGTCTGATCCTGAATACTGGTCCCTGATCTTGAGTGTGGTATCCTCCCTTAAGTCGGTATCAAGCCGTGTGTTAATAGAAAATTCTGTAAAAAATAAACCAGATGAACATTTATGTCAGGAAGGAATTTATGGTATAAAGTAAAAATTATGTAAAACTTACTCTTTAAATATTGTGTCAACGCAAATCCATATGAAATGGAAGATAACACGTAGTTTTGATGAGTTTTCTTGGTCTTCAATATCGAACTAAGAATCAAAGCACAACACAAAATTCTAGAAGCTTACCAGGGACACTGCACGCAAAGCCTAATACTGTACTGAAAACTAATACAAGCCCGACTGGAAAACATCTTGATTTAAAACTGGATGAGGATTCCCATGAATGAAAGAACTTTCCCAGTTCGTCCCGGGTTTAACTCTTAGTTCTGGTGCTTTCCGAGTTTGGGTTTGGGGTTTTTTTTGTTTGGGCAGAGGGGAGTTGTTTGGGGTTTTTTTCCTGATCATTATCTAAGTTACTATTTTCGTTGTTAAGAATTAGTTGCCTAGTCTTCACAAAATTTGTTTTTATCACGTATCATGGAATGGATGGGAAACAGGGTTCTTCCATTTTACAAATATTGGAATTTAAGAAAAAATGAGGAGTTGAGAAGAGCAAAATCACGTAGCTACCCACTAGGTAAAGTGGAATGAGGATTTAGTAACTAGTCTTGAATACATGATTGTTTTAATATATGTGAAGAACTAATGACAACTAGATAATTTCCAAGGTCTAAATCAAAGTTGAAATTAACTCTGTGAGAGTTTTTCACTATATAAATATAATTTGTGCAGTATCAATTGCATTTATAAACACCTTTTATCATTAATGATTGTTAATGATAGTTGAAACTTTAAACTTTGCCAAAGAAAGTGTTAAATTTCTTGGAAGTGTTTTATTTTTCAGTTCTCAGTAACACTGACCAAAAGTAATGACTGAAAGTTGTACGAGAAAGTTAGCTTGTCACAGACAATCTGACAAGTTTTTCTTGCAGAATTCTAAAACCCTGAGTGTCTTCTACTTCTTTCCCTCTCTTTCTTTCTTTCTGTCCTTGTTTCTCTCTTTCTTTGCACACACACGTATATACAAAGCACGACTAGTTTCTCACAGCCATGCTGTTTTCACTTTCGGTTCACACTTTCTTTTTCTTTAAAAAATTCTTTTAACACTGTACCTTATATGATATTTTTTCTATGTATGTATATATGCATTTGTCATGCTATTGGATGTTCCTCTTAACGCCAAGATTTTATCTGCATTGGTTAGGAAACCAGACTGGTATATCTTTTTGTCCAATGCTACCTGCGCTGAACTCTTACTGCACAGGATATCCAACCAGTTCTCACGTCAAAGACTTACAGGCCTATGGGCATAAAATCCATGGTGAATTCTGAACAAGACATTTTTTGTGAGTGGATTACTGGAAAATTCAAAAAAAGGAAAGTGCAAATAAGGCACTATGTACAACTTTATATTTGTACATAGATAGGTAGACATAGATAGACAATATGTACTCGAGAAAAAAGAACATACAAGCTTAAAGAAGCAGACTGAAGTTCACCTATTCATTCTTCAAACATTGACAATTTGTCAAAAGACTCTATTGCAAGGGTTATACTTCATGGCTTTTAATGTTGCTGTCTTCCCGTGTTACTGAAAGTGATTACATAGGGCAGAGGGCTGCCATGAAAATCAAAGCACAAGTGCATTAGCAGATAGTTGACTCTGACCCCCTGATTCATAGGTGTCCCGAGTTTCACATGCTAGCATGCAGGTAGACTGAGATTTCCAACTGAAACATGTCATCATCCTATACACTCTGCCAGCCTCAGTAAAGAGGGTTGGATGGGAGTGAGATTTTTTCTTATGATATCTGCTTAGAAGAAGCTCTGCTGCCTCTAGAAGCAGACTTCATTTCTTTCCCTCACCAGAGCTCTGCATACATTGTCCTGATGAGTAGGTTGCCCAGGGAGATTGCAATATATCCATTATCAGATGTTTTTAAGAGCCTCTTAGACAAACATGTATTTCTCATCATGTAACTGCAGCTGAGGCTACCTTCAAGACTAGATGGTCAGTTAAGGTTTCTTCTACTTTGACTCTTATTTTTCTGTGATTTCATGGTCATTTTTAAATGATTTTATATTAATACTCAAGAACCTGAGTGAGAAAATGAGAAAAAGTTTGCCTAAAGGGAAAACTGGCACATATAGAGATTAAGTGATTTGAAGGTCAAGCTACTACTGAATCTGAGATGGAACTCAAGGAAATGTTTTTTGCCCAGCTTACTAGACAACAGCTGACCTCATAAATCCCAAATAAAGAAGATTTTTATACTGTTTGTTCTGATTCTTCAGTCACTGCAGCATTGTACAGAGATATGAAAGCATCACTTTCATTAGGTTTAGACATATCCCACTGGGATGCATTTGACCTGCAGTCTTTTCTCTACTTTTTCACATATATTTATTGGTTCCATTGATTAAGGCATCTGTTTTATGTGAAGCCATCATTTGTTCTTGTGGAACACTGTTTAGCAGCTGTTTATAGTTCAGACAAGGGGTGGCAGGATAACATTTGAACTAATACAGATTAATATTTTAACACCTGGCCTGACAATGGCAATATCAGTGAATCTCACTTTTAGAAAATTACTAAGATGTTTTGAAGTATTTTGACTCTGATGGCAGCATGGATTGTTCTGCATTTTGAAAAATAGTCTTGAAGCGGTAAAAGAATTTTTACACAGATAGTGAGAGATCTTTATACATTTTTTTTTCTTCCACCTTTAATTTTTTGATTAAAAAACTGTTTCCTATCAAAGTTATGGCTCAGCTTTCCAGATAAATTATGTTAGAACACTGAAAATCAACACATTTTTTTATTAAAATGTTAATGTATCCAAGAAATTTGGAGTATTGTTTGCATGTTACTTTAAATTCCACTTCATGAATAAAGGCACGATACAAATTTTCATTGAGATGAGAAAGTTTTGAGACAAACAATTCCAGGGCATTTACAGAACAACTGATAAAACACCTGCTAGAATTACAAAGTGTTCAGGCTGTGGTCAAGATCAGATTCTTTTGCTTGCATACAAAATGTCTTTGCATCTATATGTTTGAATGTACATAAGAAATTTTGTACATGAAGCTATGTTACTTAAAATACTATGTGCAGCAGCAAGTAAAACATCAGTTAAAATGTTTTGATTATACTGCGCTGCAGCAAGTCAGTACTCTGCTCAGAAGTTTTTCAGTCGATGTGCTGGCTGAAAGAAAAAGGGTCTTTTGTCTGTAATCATTTAGGACTGTTAGAAATTGCTGCTGTACCAAAGAATTACATTGTTTAAGATGAAGAAAAACACTGAGTGCTGCATACCATTCTGCTCTTTGCAGTGGGAAAATACTGCAGTAAAACTGCAGTAAAAATACTGCATCCTCCTTTATGCTACTTCACTGAAGAGATTACAAAGCTTCAGCTTCTTCAATGACTTATGTAATCTAAACCTCTCAGTTTTCATATCATCAAGAAAGATAGATAGGGAAATGAAGCGGTTTGGACAACTTCCACTAGCTCCAAGCAGGTGCAGATTTGCTATACCTGCCAGCTGACCCTCATTTTGAATGTCAAACATTGTATTGAATTTGAGACAGAAGAACTGGCAGCAATCTGAATTTCATTTAGTTTAGCTGCTTCTGGTTATCCTCTTACTTTCCACTGCTTTGTGGGTTTTACTGCTGTTGAGGATGTCAAGAGGATGTAGAAAAAAACAGGGTCAGTTTTCAAATATTAATGACCAAAACAGATGGAAGATTCACATGTGACTGTGAACAAAAGTACTCAAAACTTTTCTCTTGTTTAAGGAGTAGGAATGAAATCTTTAGGCAGAATTTAATGTTTCTAGGAAATTTCTTAAAGGACCAAGTTCTACCAGTTTTATGTTTGTGCAGTGATGTTTGCTCTGTGTAGCTGCGCAGGCTTACAATTCCAGGAAATAAACAGTGCTTTGTGTGAGAATAAAAGGTATATATACCTCCCAAAGCCATAGAAAGACACTTCAGTGCATCACGTGTTAACTTTGGGTCTTCTTGTTTCTGCAGCAGCTGTCCGTTGTAGTGGTGATATGGGTAAGAGACCAATTTTCTCAGCTTCCAGTCAGCTTTGAACTCAGCCAGAATTATACCCAGAAGTCATTGTCTCTCATGTTTGCTGTCACTCCGCACTGTACTCCATCTCTCCTCCCTGCTTTTCCCACTTTGGTCTTTGTTACAATCCTATTAGCTCTTTTATAACCTTCATTTATAACCTTCAGGTCTTGAGCAAATAATATGTGTATTGTAGACTCAAACGTATGCAATTAGATTCCCCAGAAAACTCAGTAAGTGCCAGATTGTAAACTTGGGATAAATACAAGTATGACTACCTTTGCAAGGTTTTAGGCCTCAGGTAAATATATCAATTTTGTTTCTACTATCAAGCTATCAAAGTTCCATTAAAAGAACAGATTTTGTGTTATTTTTAAACAGAAAAATATCACTTGCAGCTCAGGAAGACCCAAGGCCACAGACTGTTGTAGGCTTATAGACAGTACTAAGAGAATATAATTGCATGCTGCCCACTTACAGTCTTCTCCAGCTAAACACCACTGGACTCAGATACTGAGGTAGATGGATGAGTATGGTCTTCCTTATTAACAAACTGTGATGAAGGAAAACATACATAGGTTAAAGAATTTGAAATTACAGATATTTATGATTAATATTATAGATATCTTCACACATTCACAAGAAGACCTAAAGTACACAGTCGTTTTCCAAAGTTGTAAGAGGTCAGGCATAATATTAATTACTGGGGACGGTGTAGCATATTCCCCTCCTACTGCTACCTGCAGACAGTGTTTGCTTGATCTGCATGAGTTGCCCAAAGATTTTTCTTATTCTCATAGTATTTCTTACCTTCTGTTACTCTGGATGCCTTAAAGGTGCAGTAGGCACAGCTGAAAAAAAGTTTTTAAACTTTTAACTTTTTAACTTCTAAACTTTTAAAAAAAAAATATTTTAAACTTACATTGGAAAAGGGGAAGGTGGAGAAAAACTTGTTATCCCAGCTAACCAGCCAAGGAAGGTAATTATGTACTGATAAGGTCTTTTGGGCAGAGGAGGAAAAGAATGGTTTTCACTTATTTGTCTTCCTTTTGAGGTTGTCAGTTTGAGAACACTGAAAGATATTTTGTGAATTTGGGTACTGATTAGTGTCCAGTCCATACCTGCTTCTGAACACACTTTCCAAAATGTCCTAGTGGCCAAATATTTGTCTTGATCCTTTACTTGGTGACTGGACATTTACATGTTGTTTGCTGACTGACAGAGGCAATGTCTCAGAAACTGTACGTGGCTAGTCCCCCATAATAAGAATCTCATGGAGCAAATATAAAATTGTCCCTACTTAAGTAAAACCTCAATGGAATAGCATAAATGGAAATACCACATACCTGCCTGCTGAGGGCCCAGACAGATATATTTTATACTTTATTACACTACCTGTGAACAGACAAATTTCCAGAATTTTCTTCTACCATCTTTTTATAACCCATGATAACAGCAACATCTAGTGATCTATTAATCTTCTCTGACAAGCTAAAAAATTAAAAAGAAAAAAATATATAGATATAAAGTGTTAATTAAGAACTAATTCAATAAGGTAAAGGGAACAGTTCCATGACTGGGCACACCCTGGCCATAGTGGGCCAGAGGCCTCATCTCTAAACAAAAAACATCCTGAAGACTCTCAGACCATTTAGTTAACAGCAAGTAGCCACTTGGTGAAGTCAACACACCTTAACTGGGTATGAAAATTCAATAAATAATATAGGGAGTGAAGGTAGAGGGAGAGATAGGTATCTATGAATGGCCCCCACAAAAATTACACAGAAAAAACTCACTGAGCAAAACCTGCTTAAATTAGTCTGTAGATGCACAGGATAAGAGGTGCCTCAAGCATTGTTCTTCCATGAAGCCATAGTCTGGCTTCAGGAAGGCGCCTGTCTCCAGCTAGGGTTAATAACACTGAAATATCTATAGAACTTAGGCTGTCATTCTTGTTCTTTCCCAAAGAAAGCTTGGGTCTTCTCTCACACAGCTCACACAGAAGATAAGTATATACAGTGCAGCAGCAGCATCCTCGGAGTAAAAAGAAATGGCCTTGAAGACAGGTTTCAGAGTGCTTTGACTACAAACAAGAATATAATCTCCTACTATCAATATCACTTCTGTATGTTTATGCAGGAAGAATGGCTATTGTTTCTCTGATTCTGCAGCCTTTGAGTTAGACAGATTTTATATGAAAATCTTCATCTGTTCAACAACATTTTCTGTGATAACCAACTTGAAAGAGATAAATGATTTTTTTTTTCCCATTTTACAGGTTTTAATTCCGATATAATGACGGGTTTTGTTTATTCATTAGGTTCTTATAAGGATACATAAATTGAATTATACAATAAAGTTCAGTATTAGCTCCAAAGGAGGCACAACACATTCCTATGCAATATACTTCTGCCATGTAACTATTTTTTATTTTCCTGACCACTAGACTGAAACTACTGATGTGTGATTTCTGGTGGAAAACACTGACTACAAACAGGGTGGTGTGTTCTTATGTGTGTATGTGCACGCACAAGTGAAGTTAACATAGTGAAGTTGCCAGTATTGCAAGTCTTTACCACTAGCTTAGAAAACATTAAAAGCTAAACAGCTACTTACAATACTGAATCTGTAACAATAACCATATAATGATTTTATATTTTTCATACTGCTGATTATTTATCTGTGACATAAAATTGTCTTCTTTCCCTTCCTTCCTTTTTTTTAAATGTCTTTTTCACTTTTTATTAATCCTGAGGGTTGTTCATGCACATGTATTTTTTTTTACAAGACAAAGTCAAGGGGAACAACATTGTTGATTCCCAGTCCCTGCTACTCCTGTTATCTTAGAGCTCATTCACGCTATTAAATTCAGACAGCAGTGACCTCTGAGGTATGATGAAGCTTTCTGGAAACTGGTGTTCATTTGCCCACCTGGAGCTCCCAAAATACTGATAATTGCAAACTCTCAGCTGGTAGTTCACTTCCAGCAACTGAGTTCTGAGTAAGGAGAGCTTGAGGATTTGGGACCGGTGAATAGTGACACATAAAAATCTTGGGGGCCCTGTCCTTGATGAAACAGCGACAACCTGCAATGGGAGCTCTGGTGATTGTATATCAAGGTACGTGTCAGTTTTTGTAACTTAATAAAAGGTAAGTAAAATAAGAAGACACTGTGCACATTACAATACCTGGATGAAAATATCCTCAGCAGAACCTGCACTTTCTGCTGTGCTATGGTCCAGATTTGCTAGATCAGAAATAAAAAGGCTGTTGTTTAAATACTTAAAAAGGAAAAAAAAAACTATGGCCAGAATACTCCATGTGTTATTGAATAACTACAGGTATTTAATAAAAACAGTTTCCACACTTTCAGCTTTCCCTCTGTCAGAATGCATAATTGTGTTGTGAAAGTTTTCAATGGTGAAGCTGAACAGCTATGCAGCTATGCAAAATATATGACAAGATTTGATCCCCAGAGTGCTGTATCAAGTTTGTCACACTATGAGAAACCATAGTGTGACATAACTTCCACATATGTCGATCATCTGGAGAATCAACCTAGTTTACTGACGATGGGTTTCTAAAGTCATGGCTGCTCCCTCATTCTTAAGTAATGCTGGATAAGATAAGTTATATAACACGAAATTAACCAAAATAAGCACTAAGGTTATCAATAAGATACTATCGATAAGTTTGGTAGAATAGAAATGTGTTGTATAAAATCATCTGTTTAAAAGTCTTCTTTATTTGCTTGAGAAATGTCATCTTTTGCAAAGAATCTTTCAGCTTTATTAAAAAATAAATAAAAGTCTTTTAAAAAAAAAAAAAAGATGATATCATGCAAAATAATTGTATATCCTTACACACAAATACCAAGCAAGGGACTGAATGTATGTATATATGCGGCTGGGTGGTCAGGTAGGTGTGCTTATAAGTTTTGTAAAACTGAAAGCTTTTTTCTTTGGTTACCTAACAAAAGCCAGAAATTGCCAGTTTTCAGGGTGTTAGTTCTTCTAACAGGAATATAAAAGATTTCTAATATATTTTTTCTCATATAAAAATGAAATCCATTTTAATCAACGTTAGTAAAATATTTCATTATAAATAAATACAAGAGTCCAAATTCAGGGGATAATATTCCTTATGTAGTACAAATGCTTCACGCAGTCAAACATTAGTTTTTCCCATTATTGATCTCTATTGTAATAAGATTAAGATTTTATACATTCTTGCTTTCACAAAACAATGCATAAGGTTTTTCTATAGTGGACAGATCGGTATCCATCAGTTATTTATATTAGATGTCAACAAGGTTTTCTTGAGTAAGACGGGATGTCTTTTCACTTCTAAATTCTTTTCATATGGGAACCTCTTAGTCAAAAGCATAGTGTAATTTGAAAATATACCTAAATTTTAGCTGCCACTCATTCCCATGCCCACTAATCTTGGCAGCAAAAACACGGGAGAAAGCAGAACAATCTCTTTGTCTTTGAAATGAATGTCCGGTATATTTTATTTTGTTCTGTGATGTAAAATGCAATGTTATGTAGCACCAAAAAAGTAGAAGTACAGGAAAACCTGAAAAAAAAAAATAGCAATGCTTTATGACTATTTCCTTTTGTGTTCTTTGTGCCATATGAGATGAAATGTTTTCAGCAGCTCTCAGCACTGTGTAAACACAACAGTCACCAATTTAGAAGGTTTTAAGCCAAGGCAAAGCACATGAAAACAAATATGATGATAAAGAAGGAACCTGCTTTTCCTCTTTATCAATTTTACTTTAATGAACAAGCAAGAGGAGTTGCCACAGGAAAGAGTGGGAGTGCCACAAGCACGTCTATAAAAAGAATTTTTTTTGCCTTTTATTAAAAAATGGAAAAACAATCTTTCTCTTTCTCCTCATTTATTTGCTGCTCACCTACATTTTGTCAATGCAGCCTCTTAGAAAGACCAATCCACCAATTTAAAACACAACAGACATCATTATCTATGCCACAGTGTAGAAAGTGTTGGTGGGTGCTGACCACTGTGTTGAACTTTGTTAGTCACTTGTGTACTTGGACTACCCTGGAATGACTTCTGCACAAAGATTTCTAAGCACATTTTTTTTTCAGTCTCAGTTGTTGTACTTAGCAGGCTCTAGCTCTTCTTTCATCAATATAAATAATCAAAATATTTCATACCTATGAGGAATTGTTTTAAAGTTGTGGGTTTTTTTGTTTTCTGAGTTTAACTTCCTGAATCTGTTCTTAATCCCTTACTAAATGTTGTTAGCAAGTATTAGCCAGTAAGATTAACTGTAATGTGTAGGATTTTTTTAGTATCTGCAAATAGCTGTGAGTAATCCTCATTTAGGCATGGATCTAATTCACATGTACTTTTAGAATTGAAGAATAGCATTAGAATGAAAATGAGAATATCTGAGAATTTATTTAAATAAAAAAAAAGTTGAAAATTAATATCATTATGTATCCTCATTTTTACGCACATTTTAAATTTTCAGTTGAAGGAATTCAGTCAATAATAGTTCACAGAAGTAACTAAACTAAGGTAGTCAGACAATATACCTGTGCATTTCAGCTTGTATCATTTAATATGTATATATTATACACATGTAAAAGGAAGTTATTTCCCATTTTTTAACTTAAGTAATGACCATAGACAATTTTTTTTCATCTCAGTGACACAGAAGTACAACTTTTTAAATTATTTCAGTGGTATCAACAATAACTATTATTTTTGCACTCTGCTAGCTGGAATAAACTAAAAGTATATAAAGAGTAATCATGAATAATAAAAAATGATAAAAAGGTAATGAAGAACATAAAACGTTATAGTTTATAGTTAAATTGGCCTATTTCTTCTTTAGGACTTTGACAATCTAGACTCATATCACTACAACTCTATATTACCTGTTCATACAGTATTAATTACTGATAGCCTGTGGACCTGAAACATACTGGAGTCATAAAAAAAAATCCAAAATGATCTATTGACTATTTATTTCTCCACTGTGTTTGGTTGTGGCCCAAGGAAAGCCAAAAATGAATACATTTGCAATGTTTCCATCACTTGGGGTCTAAATTTTTTCAAGAATAAATTGAAAGATTTTACATACCTGGGCTAATGATCCCCACTTTGCTCTCAAATTTAAATCAGACCTACATCTAATCAAGATTCAAAATCTTGATTCTTGCTGTTACAGAAAGAATTTGTAATGACATGGTCATTCAGTTTCTTTTCCTGAGGATATCACTTAAACACCTTTTACCAGACTCAAAACTCATGTAGTACTGTATGGGAATTTGAGACTGAAATGAATTGCAGACATCAGAGCAGCGTGACTGAGGCGTGATCTTTGCTGACTTACACTTTGTGTAGTTATTTACTGTTGTGTAAAGTGGATACAGATTGCTACTAAACCAGATTTTTCCACTGATGTTTGTGAACTAAGTACACAAGGTAGAAGTGACTATATCAGGCGATAGTGAATGTTGCTAAGTGACCAGCCAGAACATTTGCTTAAGCATTACACAGAGATATGGAAGTCGAACTGTGCATGTGGTTCTGTTGTTCAGGCTTTACTGTCCACAGCTTGTTACTTTACTTTATAGTGAAGGGTTCAAGCCAAGCCTTGGAATTTCTCAGACGTACTGATTCAGCAAGATTCAGCTCACCACTAGGACCAAATCTGTACATGAGTTAATTGGAAATAAGGGTTTAAAAAGGGATCACTTGCAGGTTTTTTTATACTGTATAATCTAGATTGTGTGCATGTATACTTTGAAATCACTGTGTTCTAGTTAATTGAATTATGTAGCTATGCTAGATTAAGAAATATATATAAATATGTTTTTATCAAGAATTTAACATTTTGAGACAGTGACATACTTAGTAAGCAAATAATAAAAAGGGTCCTCCACTCCATTTTTTTTTCCTTGATTGAGATGAAGTCCTAAGCTTTTAGGCACAAAATGAAGAAAGAAAAATGTTTTATCAGCTCCGTATTCTAAAATAGCTAATGCTGCTACACAGAATAAACAAATCCATGGGATGTTTTTGAAAATCCAATATTCTCTCTTTCATATAAATCTCAACTATGAAAATGAGACTGAATACTGTTTGTAGATACTGATTTGTATTAATAAAAGATGTGATCAAACATTTAAATAACTGCAGTGTGGGACAAAAGCAGAAAATTCTCTGTTTCTGAATGACTGTTCACAATACTTGTGGATCCAATTGTAGGTTTATATCACATCTTTGTGCAGTGAAGAAACCATTTTCAAAGCACTAATAGAAATCCAGATCGAGATACCAGTCAGAGGAAAATATAATCTATATGGATCAGGTTTGCAACTATTAAAAATTATCTTCAGTAAAAAACTTCAAATATTTTAAAATATTGAGTAGAATAGCTTTTTCTACAGTTTGGCAATGCTAGTAGCACTATTTTTGCAGGAATACTGTTAACAGAAACCTATTTCACCTTTATCCACTAGGTGGTCATTTTATGTCTATGTAATGAATAGATTTAATGCAACCAACATATTTTTTTCAAATCATATTACATTAACTGGATATTTTTGTCAAGAAAAACCTAAGATTAATATCTTTTTTTAAAAATATTGAAATACTTGTGCATAAAACAGAAAAATAATCACATTCAAATTACAGAGTTCAATTTTCAGTCTTAAAAATTCAACTGTTCCCATGGTATTTTTGCTATTTCTAATATGAAGAAATCAGTTTAAATTACAATTGCTAGTTTAAATTACGGTTACTATATGCTTATATGTTAATGCCAGCTCCTTGTACCTGAGCTGCTTTGTATATAGAAACAAACATTTTGATCTAATATTAGTCATTTCTGTTCCACTACTGCCAGTTTTCAAAGAGACAGACAAGAAAACAAGTTGTATGTTTGAATATGCAAATGAATTTCAGATCTAGTCACCTTCAAGCATTTTGTTAATTTGGTGGGACATTTTTCTTTGGAGTTCAGACCAATATGCTTACCATGTGCCAGAACAGGACTGCTAACTTGAGTGTGACTCCTAGACACAGTAAATATTGCTGATATTCTGATATGTAGAAAAAGCTGAGTATGGCCATTGAGTTACTGCAAAAGCTTTGAAATGATAGCTCTGGAGTTCCAGCCCCAGGTCTTTTCCTCATTCACTTGTAAGTTCGAGCATGTTGTTTTACAAACAAAGTATGGTCCTAGCTAAGACTCTGATAGTACAGTATAATCTTATGGACCTGAAAATTCCCGTAGTATAACAAAGCCTTATAAATGCCATCGGGATGGTATAAGTTTCCTTAGGAGAAGTACATGGGCAGAGACATTCTGGAATGAACATTCTTTGGTTCCTTTGCCCCTGAGGGATTTTAACAGATGCCACATTTAAGGTTTCCTCCGCTGTAATACACTCTGTGTTACACTGAAGCCTTGCTGCATGAGAATTAGCCTTTTCTAAAGGTATTTTACACAGAAATTTTATTGCCATCCTCTGATTAGTTGTGATAACAACCAAACAGTAGATGCCAGTGATCTCCCCAAATCCAAATATAAACCTGTCAAAAGAGTGCTATGAACCTTTGTGGATGTTTAAAAAGTGTTTGTAATATTTGTGTAAAAGGTACAGTTAAAATACTGTTCACAATCTCCACTAATAACCAGTGATATAGCATCTGCCACTACCTGTCATGNTGATATAGTATCTGCCACTACCTGTCATGTACCATGATCATTTAAAAAAATAGCCTGATTTTTATAAAACCAAGTACCTTTTCATGACAGAAAGCGTGGTAAATCAGCAAAGCCATTTCAGGCGCAGCTTTGACATTTCCATTTTATTTTCACCATGTATGTTTACGCAGCACCATTGGTTTGACTTCACTGATGTGAAGAGTAAGGCGAAGGATCAGAAGGCAGCAACATGAGCGGCTGGGAAAGAAAGAGGCACCCACAGGCCACCCACAGGCTCCAAGCGCAGAAGGTAGCAGTAACAGGGATCCATTTAATATTTTGGATGACTTAACTGTACCAAGGATTCCAGCAGTTATTACTAAATCCAAATCTATCATCTAATTAAATTCCACTAAACTATTTCAGTAAGCAATGATCAAATCCTGTTTCTTGAGCTTGTCTTCCCTGTTTTCTGTCATTTACATGACTCTCCTAGCAAGTGTGTTCCTAGACATCAATCCTAACCCTTCCCAGGTCAGTCCTGATCCCATTTTCCCTTTTCACAGCAGAATACGTTCAGCAGCTCAAATTCTCTAGTTCATAACCCATCAGTTCATCTTGCTTATTTCCAAAAAGACTTCAAAGTCTGGACCATACTGTGGATTTCTCTGCTCTCTAGACCAAAAATAAACACCTTACCTTCCACCTTATCTTTCTTTGAATATATATTATTCTAAGTAAAAGAAAATAATCACTTTTTCTCGCCTAGCTAGAAAGTATATTTCAGTACTTAAAGCTAAATTTTCTGTCATGTGACACCTCAGAAAAACTCTATGATCTGAAAAAATATTTAATGATTTCAAGGGTCACAGACCGAAAATGGTCAGCAATATTCACTGTATTTTTCTCTTCTTTGTGAAGTAATTTTCCTAAAATCATTAGCTACATTTTAAAATCTTGCCTTAGATTCCTGCCACTAAAAATGGTGCCTACCTAAGAGATGAGTACCTGTAAATTCTTGTAGTCTCGTGCATATATATATATATTTGATGTGTCTGTACACTTGAATTAAAGAATGCTCTGCATATCAAGGTGAATTAAAAATTTTTTCTTGATTATAAAAGAGTGGCTAATCACTGTTACTGTGTTTTCTTAAAAAGTCTGGAGGTATTTCTTTCTACTAGCCTCTTTTTGCTTTGATCATAAAGTTTGTTCCTACCACTGCACCTTAGTCAAAAAGTATTTGCATACATCTCCTGAGGAGATATGTCCTTATGATTGACAATTGCATGGCTGAGATTTGAAGAATGAACACTTCAGTCACTGAGACTAGGTTACAGAAATTATAGTTAAGATCCAATCTCTTATTTTGCAGCTTTGTATTCAATGTGCTTATATAACGACATGTATTCATCTGAAAGCTCTTCAGTTCTCTCACTTTTTATTTATGCATCTTTATATAACTGCAGATGAATAGCAGCTAATCAGAAATATCTGTGTCTGGTTAGGTTTACATCTAATGCCATGTTCTTTTGCACTTGTTAAGAAAGGATGAAACTTGTTGCAACAAACAGGTCCCTTAAAAAAAAAGAGAGAGAGAAGAAATTTAAGGGATAATAAATGGAAGAATTAAAGTATATGTATTCAAAGATGAAATCTAGAAATCTTTCTCATCCATATCTGCATGCTTCTATCTTTCTTTCCAGCAAATATTGAGCATGATCAAATCATCTGAGATGATTTATAAATCAGAGCCAATTTTATTAACCAAATTCTTTAGTGTGAAAAGATCCTATAATAGTCTTTTCATTTTCTCTCTTCAGTGAGAAGTGTATGTTATTGTGTCATATTCTGCCCCTACTCAGATTGAGAAGTTCCTTAGAAGAGAATAGAATCATAGAATAGTTTGGGTTGGAAGGGACATTTAAAGGTCATCTAGTCCAACCACCCTGCCATGGGCAGGGACACCTTCAACTGGATCAGGTTGCTCAGAGCTCCGTCCAACCTGACCTTGAATGTTTCCAGGGATGGCAAGTGTACCACCTCTTCCCTGGGCAATCTGTTCCAGTGGTTCACCACCCTCATCATAAAAGTTTCGTTCTTATATCTAGCCTAAATCTACCCTCTTTTAGTTTAAA
>RSEF01000005.1:35524546-35566140 GCA_003993805.1 Himantopus leucocephalus | reverse complement strand
CAGCTTGATGTCATCAGCAAACTTGCTGAGGGTGCACTCAATCTCGCTGTCCATGTAGCAGACAAGATATTAAACAGCACCGGTCCCAGTACTGACCCCTGAGGGGCACCACTTGTCACTGGTCGCCACGTTTACATCAAGCCATTGACTGCAACTCTTTAAGTGTGACCATCCAGCCAATTCCTTATCCACCGAGTGGTCCACCTGTCAAATCCATGTCTCTCCAATTTAGAGACAAGGATGTCATGAGGGACAGTGTCAAATGCTTTGCACAAGTCCAGGTAGATGATGTCAGTTGTTCTTCCCTTATCCACCAAAGTGTAACCCTGTCATAGAAGGCCACCAGATTTGTCAGGCACAATTTGCCCTTAATGAAGCCATGTTGTCTGTCACCACTAACCTCCTTATTTTCCATGTGCCTTAGCATGGTTTCCAGGAGGATATGCTCCATGATCTCTCTGGGCACAGAGGAGAGAATGACCCGTCTGTAGTTCCCTGTGTCTTCCTTGTTTCCCTTTTTGAAAATGGGGGTTATGCTTCCCCTTTTCCAGTCAGTGGGAACATCACTGGACTTCCATGACTTCTCAAATATGATGGACAATGGCTTAGCAACTTCATCTACCAGTTCCCTCAGGACCCGCGGATGAATCTCGTCAGGTCCCATAGGCTTGTGTACCTTCAGGTTCCTTAGATGGTCTCAAACATGATCTTCTTCTACAGTGGGCGGTTCCTCATTCTCACAGCTGCTGTCTTTGCCTTCTGTAACTTGGGCGGTGCAGCTAGATCTCTTGCTGGTGAAGACCAAGGCAAAAAAGTCATTGACTACCTCAGTCTTGTCCATGTTGCGGGTGACCAGGTCTCTCATTTCCTTCCTGAGTGGGCCCACATTTTCCCTAGTCTTTCTTTTGTCACCAACATACCTATAGAAGCTTTTCTTGTTGCCCTTGACATCCCTGGTCAGATTTAACTCTCTCTGGGCTTTAGCTTTCCAAGCCTGATCCCTGGCTGCTTGGACAATTTCTCTGTATCCCTCCCAGGCTATCTGCACTTGCTTCCACCCTCTGTAGGCTTCCTTTTTCCATTTGAGATTGTCCAGGAGCTTCTTTTCATCCATGCAGGCCTCCTGGAGTTTTTGCCTGATTTCCTCTTTGTTGGCAATCATCGCTCCTGAGCTTGGAGGACTTAATCATTGAATATTATCCAGCTTTCCTGGACCAGACTTCCCTCCAGGGCTTTATCCCATAGTACTCTACCAAGCAGATCCCTGAAGAGGCCAAAGTCTGCTCTACTGAAGTCCAGGGTAGCAAGCTTATTGTGTGCCCTCCTCGCTGCCCTAAGGATCTTGAACTCCACCATCTCATGGTCCCTGCAGCCAAGGCTGCCCTTTAGCTTCACATTCCCCACCAGTCCCTACTGTTAGTGAGAACAAAGTCCAGCATAGCACCTCTCCTTTTTGGCTCTTCTGTCACTTGGAGGAGGAAGTTATCATCAATGCATTCCAGGAACTTCCCATATTGATTACACCCTGCTGTATTACCCCTCCAACAGATATCGGGGTGGTTGAAGTCCCCCAGTGAGACCAGGGCTTGTGAACATGAGGCTGCTCCTATCTGTCTATAGAGGGCCTCATTCACTTAGTCTTCCTGGTCAGGTAATCTGTATGAGACACCCACTGTAATTTCACCTGTCCCTGCCCTCCCTTTCATCCTGACCCATAAGCTCTCATTCAGCTCCTCATCCATCCCCAGGCAGAGCTCCATGCACTTCAGCTGGTCATAATAAGGACAGAGGCTTGTGTTTGGGTGAGAAAGGGCTGTAACTGCTTTGTTCTTTCAGAAGTTTTAGGAGCAGCCGTGTATCTTCGCTATTGCTGTGTCTTCTGAGAAGCTCACTTCAAATCCAAAAAGCTGTCTCTTGAGTACTGCATTCAAGGCCATCAGGCATACTTAAG
Organism: Himantopus leucocephalus; assembly: GCA_003993805.1. Lineage (NCBI taxonomy): Eukaryota > Metazoa > Chordata > Aves > Charadriiformes > Recurvirostridae > Himantopus > Himantopus leucocephalus. The sequence goes on along the minus strand of RSEF01000005.1, from coordinate 35,564,189 downwards.
CACATGGGTTTCACACAGCAAGGAATATCCTTCGGCAATGTTTGGATCTCACTGAGGCTTACTGTCTTGTTCAGAGAGCAAATTTGGTCTTCAGAGCATCTTCAGAACAGCCTTCAAAAGACAATGGAAGTTGCTTTTTGTGCCGATGTAAATGGACTCCCTACTTATGGTGGCATGGTTAATGACTGTGAGCAAAATTATACTGCAGTAAGTGGTTTGCTGGTTAGGAGTCCTGTCTCATAACCAAGAAAAGGACTGGGCAGCGTGGGATTATTTCTGATAATTTTATTATGTGTGAGATCAAATGTAGTAATGTAGACTTTGTTAATATTTTCAGGCTTGAAATATACCACATCAAAATTTTAAGGAACATTACTGACTGTGGTTTATTTTAATGTTTATAATTACTGTATTTTATATTCTTTTGATTAATTCAGGTAAGTAATACTCTATGTTAGGTATAGCAGTCTATGACTGAAAATACCACTGCTATAAGTTTTATTTTTGTTGAAAATAAATTTGCGTATTTATATTATTTGGAGATTTCTGCAGAGAGGTTTTTTTTTGTGTTTATTGAACATTTTCTGAATAAACATCATATTAGTTTTCTGTACCTATCCTTTTTCTGTAGATTTGTACAGCTGTGCTTTATCTCAGAGGTAAATATAATGCCACAGAAAGATAATAGTTTCCAAAATAGCCCCAAATTTCACAAATGTTCTAGTTAAAATATTCAGAAGATATAGAAATTTATTGAGCTAATTTCTTTAGGAAATCGCTATTGCCAAAAGAAAAGCCCGTGATCTCTGTATATTCAAAATTTATCTTGAAATTTTAATGACAGAACTTTAGGATGCTGTGTTTTCTTGCTGTGCACGGTTTGATCACTTTCCTGATCACTAAAGGATCAGCTGTACTGGGGAGGTTTTGTTCCCTAATTTATTTCCTTGCAAAAAAAAGAGAAAAGGTCAATACTGTTGTTTGGAAATCCCTGTGACTTATCCAATAACAAAAATAGCATGTCCTAATGAATATGCAGCTTGTTTGCAAATCCTGTGGAGTCCTATGGACTCTCTCGCTTCACATACTGTGTGATCTTGGACAATTCCAACTTAAAATCTTTGTTTTCTTGTTTTGTCTGTTCTTTACATAACTGTGAGAAATGGAATCTTTGAGGATTGTCTTCTTAATCAACCATCTCTGCTATAAATTTAGACTTTGGCAACTTGGAAATGAAATGAAAAGACTACTCAGAAAACTTTAATAAAACAATTCCACAAATATGTGGATTCCCCAGACAAGAAACTGTTCAAATAACTGAATTCTTTTACAAGAGATCCACAGGGGTATAACATCAATATTTACAATCATACTTAAAAACAAAGGAAATGGTTGAAAGATTGATTTCTGAACTCTCAGATATTTATTAGCAAACAAATTACCATTTTAGATATGTTATTCAACATATATTTAGATGTTTAAAGGCATTGCATTTTTGAGACAAAGGAATTTACCTTGTCTTACGTTACTTGTGTTTGAAGCCATCCCATTATCTTTCTAAATACCAAAAAAAAAAAAAAGCTCAGCTTTCTCTTTATCCCAACTATGCCCCTGCTGCTTGTTTACACTCACTTTTTTCCTTCTAATTACAGTTCAATAACTGTTATAGCAGTTTTGGTAGGTCTAGACAATATATCTATTCTTTTTATTTATTAATTCACTTCGCTGCTGTGTTTCTCTTTGGTTTTCCATTAGGCATACTGTGCTGTGAAGATACCTGCCACATGCTAGAGGAATGGCAGGCATGCCCAGGTTTCATGCAATAGGTGGCTGCCCAGCAGCTTTTTACTAAGGACATGCACCTTTTACAGATGTTTTCAGGATTCAAGGAAAGCAGTTGCTCTGGGCTTACAGAGTGGCCAAAAGATTTTTGCCTAATTCATCTTCTCATCTGGCACAGTACAGGCAACCCTTACCTGACTGTTCTACAGTGTCTAAGATACTTTTTTTTTTTATTTTTTCTTTTTAAGAATTGGGCTGCTAAGTGCCCCCTTTTACTTATTAGAAGTCATTCTAACTTACTCAGGCTCCTAACATTTGTCTAAATTTTAGGCAGCAACTGAATTAGCTCTTCTGCTCTAAACATCTGAATTCTTTACATAGACAGTGGGGAAAGAAAGGTATCTTTAAAGCTTCTGAAAGCACCCACATCTTGGTGTGCCATCTAGAAACCTTAAGCCATTTGACGATATGAAGACATATGTTATAACTAGTGAATGCAAATGAACTCGTACAACATATAGCACAATATTATGCAATACATTTATTGATTTTAGGCATGGTTTGCATACCATATAATTAACATTGCCCTAAAAAGTCAAATTTAAATCCAAACCAAATATTTTTCTGTCATTATCAAGTAATTACTCTTTTCTCCTTTAAAAACTCTGATGAATTTTCAGTAATATCTTTCCTCTATATAATTGACTTTTCTCAGATAGGTAAGTTAAAACACATCATTCTATCACTTCTTTTTTCCTCCTAAGCTAGTGTATTTATTTTTCATACAGCAAATTTTAAAAAATGCCTTAAACATGGAAATAATATATCTTTATTACTATAGTTAGGAATATCCATTTATTAAAAATAAATAATAAATACTGATTTGAGATGCCAGTGTTGAAAAACAAGTAATCTCTATTGAGTTTACCTTAAATTCTGTATCTGATGAGATTTTTTTTAAGCAGGTGCACTTTACTTTCATAAGTATACTAAGAAATTTTGATATTCATCTACTGGGACAGATGAAAGTATAAGAAAAAAACCCGTGCAGCTATGAGAATAATTTATAATAATTTTGCAAAAGCATGTCCTATGTTTATGAATAAAAATCTGATTTGTAATCCAGATAAATTACTCCTTTAATAACCAGTGGATGTTTTTCTTCCTTTATTCTTATGATGAGTATAGATCACACTTTCCCAGAATCAGAAGATATACACATATTTTAATTGTGACCAGTCAAAATATGCAAAACCTCTCCAAAGTTGTAAATCTTACAATGCCTTGCCTGTACGCACTTCACAAAGCACAGCATAGCAAAATATGGTTACAGAGACAGCATAGCATAATATGTTTATCCAAATGTTCTCTTTTATCCATAAAGAATTTAAATAGCAATAAGATACGTTCCTTTCCTAATATGAAGAACAAGAGTAATGTTCACAAAATAGAATAAATCCACTGGAAAAAGTGTTGGAAATAGTAATATATGTTCTTATCATATCATGAGGCTAATATAATTTGTTATGCTAAATTTAACTTGAACGTTTCTCATTTATTTTAATTAAATAACACTTGAAAAAGTGTATGCCAAACGACAAGTAATTTATGTAGTTTGAAGGGAAAAAGAAGATGTTTCCTGTATAATTGCCTGCCACCATCTTCTTAATCTCACCATTGCTCTCTCTCACTCTCTCTTTTTTTTTTTAATGTTTGTGAGGAATAAACTGAGTTTTACAGTTTTGGATAATTACAAAGCCTTAGGACAAATTCAAACTTCAGATTTGATCCTGGGCCATGTGAAGGCTATTTTGGAATCTCCAATTGACTTCAGAAATATTTGCCATTGATACACTATTTCTTACAAGCAAACAGTGATTTTTAGACAAATTTCCAAAGTAGTATTCAAGCTGTGTGATTTTCTATGAGTTCGTTATTTATCAAAGAGCACAGTATGGTAGGACTATTCTATTTTACACAGATATTTGCATATCAAAGTAAGCACTGTGAGCTGCTTCCAGTAGGGTAGTAAGAAACAAGACTAGACATTTTTCCTGTTTGTTTTCTCATTCTCTTGTCTCTGGAAAGAGTGCCTTGTTTCTTTTTTTATTTTCTTTATGTAAGTTACTTTATCTTAGTTGGAAAATAATGACTGCAGTGCACCTTGGAGTTGAGCTGGACTGTGCTGATAGTCCTTAACTCTGAGGAAATAATACCTTAATCCAGACCTGTCCCACAAAGATACGCTTTATCCTTACCACAGAGTAAGTATGTCACAGGGTAATGTAGATGTTCAAAACTCCAAGCACTCTTTTTAGTATATTGGTCCTTGATTTTGAAATCTATGTAAAGCCAGTGCTGGGAAAGAAGGTGGGCTTTATATCATCTTTGTGAATTGCCCCCAAGGAAAAATATTTTCCCCTCCTGCCATGATGTAAGGACTGTTTGTGTTCACCCTGCTTCCATCACTGTAGCCGCGCTACTTGGCAGTTGCCTTTCATCTCTTGTAGACCACATGTAGTGTCCTGTGATCTAAATATTTTTGTGTGAAGAAGGAAGGAGACTCAGGACCAAACTAACATGTGTGCAGTGTGGAAATTGAGGGTGGTCAGGCCCTGAAACAAGGTAGGAAATAAAATTGAGGGTATGGAAAATTATATCACTTTGGGCATTCACTGAAAACTCCAAATACGTTGTATCTCTCCGGGCCAGCCAAGAGGTGGGGAAGACATGAATGAAACAGGCCAAATTGTTGTCTTCCAGAATAAAGCATTGTGGACTTGTGGATGCTACTGTAGAAGAGCTCAGCATCAACAAGGAAGTCTACCTACAATACTCCTAAACTACTAAAAGTCTCTAGGGGATCTTATCTATATTCAGTCTCTATTACTAGTACCCAGGCCAGGACTGGTTAATTAAAGTAGCATTAATCATGGTGGCAGATCCAGAACAAATATGTGGTAGACCCCAGATGCATATTCATACATTTTTTGTCTCTCTGATAGCAAATATAAATAGCTAAATGTCTATAGTCTATATAGTCTATAATAGTCTGTAAGCCTATATTTCAGATCACAAATTTACATATCTGACATCATTAAAAACTATAAATTTTTGGGAGATTGTAAAATCCTCCTTCAAAGTGTTCTGTCTCTTATAAGACGAGGATTATTTCTGAGGGTTACTGTAACCATGAAATAATGCAGACTTCTGCAAATCTCAAGCAAGAGCTAATACAAATGTCCAGGCCTGTACAGGCTCAGAAATGATTATATAAGGCACAAAAGTATTTTTTAGGATTTCCAAGCAGTTGCTCATTTGTTTTTAAGATGCAAAATTCTTATAAAGAAAACTTCTATGGCCAGAGTTTATTTAAATGCCATTCCACCCTAAGCTCTTTTTAAGTGTACATACTACTTAAGAACATTTTACAATACCAAATGTTGAGCTATTCATTAAATTAAAAATAAGAATCTGACTACCCTTGCATTTTTTAAATGTATATATAGTATATATATATCTTAGTCTAGTACAATAGACACATAAACCACTGAGTAATCTAAGTACCAGCAATGTAAAAGGGTACTCGTTTTTCCTTTCTTTTTCAATCACATTCTAAAAAAAAAGAAAATTCAAACATAGAGAAAATTATTTAATATGTCAACAACAATGCTGGCAAAATTCTAAAGCAAATAAAACTAAAAAACCATTAGTTTTATAATGCTTCTGCTCCCATTATGTAGTATGCATTATATCTATCCCCTTGCAGCAGCTGTTCTTATACAAGTTTTAGTATGAGAAAGAAAAGTAGATCCCTCAGAGCTGTCATATTTCCACTGCAAACTTGGTTAAGGAAGTGGACTGGCAATAACTGGACTCTCATCCTTTGAATTTGCTAGTCTGTATAACCTTACTGACTCATCAAGAAACACTTGCTGTGCCATGAAAAATAAGGGTGTATCGCACTGCCTCCCTGCTGCAGTGAAGGAAGAAAGAAAAGATTTGAACCTCTGAGGGGGAAGTGAGGTACAGAGTTTGCAAAAAAAAAGTAACTTCTTTTTCCCTTCTCCATATTTTTTCTCACATGTTAAAGCTTGTTTCCCTTGGCTCCTTGTTTAGTCAATGGAGGAATATATGGCCATTCAAAGGGCTGTTCAGTGCATCTAAGTCAGAACTAGAGTATCTCACTAAGCCAGATGCTGTGAGCATCCTGCTGAGCAACAATCTTCCTTCCAGCAACAATATATTGTGTTGATCTTTATCCAGATTAGATTGTGTGCTCATAACTGAGGGCCTCCTAGATATTGTTCCAGTCCTTTTTTTCCCAAGAAAAGTATAACATGTCATTGCTTAAGCTAAGAAAGTATGAATGAAGTCATATTTCGAGGCCTTATCAACGGGCTGATCCAGTGGCCTGTTCTTGTCCTTCCATGTTCTGCATACTTGCTTATTCTGTCTCCTATCTCCTACATCTCTTCACTGTCTCATTTCTAGTTAACATTTTGCTCCCTAGACCCTCTACCAGTCAGTTATATTAGTTTACTAGTGCAGCCCGGTTTATCTTATAGCAGAAAAAAGAAGGGAAGATGGGGCTTCCAAACTTGATTTCTTTCCTTTTCTGTACTTTCTTAAAAAGCAATATATATAAAAAAATGACTCTTTTTGTTTAACTTACGCTAGGCCTTTTCAAGGAACGTGGAGCAATGCCCATAACAATTTGGTCTGTGTTATAAATTATAATACACAGCTGGTTTATTTCTGTTTTCGAGTGACAAATACTTGGTCAGCCACTCTCTAAGGCATACAGTTAACCCTCATATTCTAAATAATGGTGCACATCAGGCCTTGTCCTGCAATTTTCACAGATCAAGAATTTCCATGCATATTAATGCACATTTTGGATGGTGAGAAGTGAAGGATTTAGTTTCTCAGGCAAATGGTATAAGCACCACTTTTTGTGCTATTTCATGAGGCTTTCAAGGTTGTAGAAACACTCCCATTTTAGATTTCTGTGGAGGCAAAACAGATGACTGATAATCTGCATTTTTTCAAAATGGAAGGTAAAGGGTTTTTTAAAATACCATTTTTAAATCACTGTGATTGGACTGAATGCTGTTCTTAAATTGGTTCTTAATTTAATAGACAGTTCCTAAGGGAGGGTTCAAAAGAAAAAAAAAAGATCAGTTATTAGCTGAAAAACTGAACATAGAAAAAGAAAGAGAAACTGAATAAGCACCTAAGGATGCGGACTAATGATTGTGCTATATGTGGACTTTCTTATTTCTAGTTTTGATTTAAAGCTATAAAGATAACTTTTTTTAGGTACAGATAAAGAAAAAGGATAGATAGATAGATAGATAGATAGATGACAGAGATAGATAGATAGATAGATAGATAGATAGATAGATAGATAGATAGATAGATGATAACAGATTCAGAAATGTTTTAATACAGACAAAGCTACAACTGCAAAAACAATCTAGTCCTGGATATATAGAAATTCAGGAATTAACATATACAAGAAATTCATAGAAACCATTAGTTCAACATACTACAATATGTAGGGTGCAAAAAAAATTTTATAAGCCCCATAACAAATGTTGGTTTGGAAAAACTAAACAAACAGATAAGGCAAATTATAACAGAAAAAGGATTCCTTTAAGTAGATTAGTAGGCATTATAAGGGAAACTGTTAGTCTTAAAACCTCCCTTTTTCCCTTTGCACAACCTATTGCAAACATCTGTAATTTTGGGCTGAAAGTCCAAAATATGATGTGAAGCCAAATAGAATAAAATTACTGAAATAAATTCTGAATAATTAAGCTGGTGGTAGAAATAAAATCTCCTGCACTCAGTAAAGTACAAATGTAAAATAACAAATGCTCAGAAACTTTTCTCTTTTGGTAGAGAACAGTTGCATATAGCACGCATTTACAACAACAAAAATGAGCTTGTTTGCAACAGTTTTCAAGCTAGCTCGAACTTTATTTAGTCCCATACTTCATCCCTGCTCCAGTGAAGTCAATTGGAGCTTTGCCCTTGAGTTTGTCAGAGGCAAGCTAAGACTTTAAGTTTATAACTTCATATTGTAGATGGCATCATAGCTTGTTTACTCACTGTCTACCAGCAAAATAAACACTGATGCCAGTAAGCATTCTGAAATTAAATAATTGCTTTCCATGGGGGAAAATTTGTGTTGTTTCCTTAAATCTGAGAAGCACTTGGATATTTTGCCATTTTGTCTTTATTTATGTGTTCCTAAGATGCCCTGAATAAAATTGAACAGCTTGGCAAACCGGAGTAGCTCAGAATATCTATTTTACTTTGTTTTCCTCTCAAAAATATCTACCAACACACTTTTCATGGAATTAAGTATAAAAACCTTGCTGGAATTTCACCTAATATTCTAGACACTCAAAAAATGCAAAATTAATGGTTACACAGCAAAATACCTCTTTTGTGTGTGCGTGTGTGTGCACACACATCCCTAAAAATATACATGCCTGCAAATGCATATATAATTTTGCTGTATGAAATGTAGATTTTTTAAAATACTTATAAAATTTGTAGCATAGCAGTGTTTCTCCACCTTTTTCAATCACACCTTGCTGTCACTAGCTTCTGCTCCAGCCGCAGGGTTCATTACTGCCTCCTTACTTTCTCCCTTTATTTCTTTGCCTCATGCTGTTGCCAGCAGCTCCAGCAATGTTGGCCAAATGCCCAAACCAATAATCTAAGTTGAACTCTGCTGGCTTAGTCTAAAGCTATAGGGATGTCTCAGCTCATGGTTCCCTATAAACATAGTCCAGAGTAAGGCAAGATGGCTTATCACAGAACCAGGAACAACCAAGGAGAGATTATTACTTGGGCTCCACCATGCTGTGCCTTGTCTGGAAGAAAATTATACTTCACTGCTGACACAAATCGCACTGTTTGAGGACTGCTTAAAAAGATGCAGTAAAAACCCCAACGTTTTCTTTTCTTTTATTCTTGAATAACTCAGCCACAGTAATGTTACCATAAATTTTAACTATAAAGATGTTGCAAGCGTCTTACTTTTTACATTAAATATAAAACATTTAAATAAATAAACTGTACATGCATTTTAGTGTCAGGCTTTTCCATAATTTCCTGAGTGTTCTTATGTACTGAAAAACTCTTAGGACAGAACACGTTTAAAGAATGTAAATGTGATGTTCAGTGCAGTGTCATTTGGATTATTTAACAGATCCAGATGTACTGCTATTCTAATAAAAGCATACGACCTCTGAATTTGCTTCTCTCTCAGTAAGCATGAAGCCATTATTTTTGTTTAGCCTTTGTGATATTCCTCAGAAGTAACTAAAAAGCAACCCTTACCCTAAAAATACTGTATGTACTGCTTTCCTTCACTTCCAGGAATTTCTTTTATAAATCCTCCAGGCACTGTCTCATTTCTCCAAGGGGGAACACTCTAAAGGATATAGAATACAAAACATGAACAGCATCTCAAACAACATCTATTGTGTCAAGGCCTTGCACTCTGAAATTTGTATTGTAACAGTGACTACTATATAACTCATCCTATCTGCTCATTCAAAGAAGGTACTGCAGAACTATACAGTAAGACAGAGCCACTGATATGCAGTTTTTGCCTTTTTTTTAAACAAATCAATTTTTTCTGTATATGAAAGCTAACTTAAAAATTATTAAAATTATATTCTAAATTTCAAATAATGCAAGATCAAAATAAATCATGAAGATTCTTGCATTGATTCTTTATTTCCAGTTACAATAAAGAAGAGGAAGGAAGATACAGTGGGATTGAAGAGTTGGAGCAGAAAAGCTCTTGACACAGTTGCACAAATATTTTACCAGAGGGCAAGAGATTTGAATTTTTCCTTGGTGGAACTAAGTTAGGCTACTAAAGGTGTGTAATTTTCCTGTCCTTATTAAAGGACCAAAAGGGATGGGTGATGTTTGCAGGGCTGACACTTGCAGAGTTCCTTCTGAGGAACCAGACTTCCATCGTGTTTTAGATCTCCTGGTGATGGTGGCAGCAGGTGCTGAGGAAATGTATTTCCACATGGATTGGTAGATGGAGGGACCCTCACCTTGTCCACTTTCAGACATCCACTAGTGTTTGGTTGGCCTCCAGAACCATGATCAGTAAGAAAAACTCACCCCTTTCTTAAAGGCAGATATAGTCCCAAGCTTCAGTGTATGTACATATAATCCAAAAGAGTTCATTGCCCAGGAATCACCTTCCAGTAACACAGTAGGGCAGCAATTACACTTAGCAACAGCAAGTTGTAATCAAAGGACAGTGGTTCATATCAGTCTGTGAAATAGACTGACATTCCTGGGTCATTCTTCCTCTCCCTCCGCCCCTGACCTCAATCCATTCAAAACTTATCCCTGCTGCTCTAAAACAATCAACTATTATGAAATCTAAGTGCTATATTAATGATTTAATTTTTTTAGTGACCTCACTCCCTCATGCTGAACTCTGTCAAGCACTAAAAGGCCGGTGTCTTTTAATGCTGGGTCCCAAATGATGAAAGGTTTGTCAAAAGTAATCGCTCGTTCCTGTCTTATGTGTAACACTAGAAGACAGCTGGACCTCAGCCTCAGACTGCTGTTTCTTGAGATCTCTCCTCAGTGACCATATTGCTTTCTGGATCTCCAGGTGCATGGAGGGGGGGGTAAGAAGTTGCAGAAAAACTGTATCCAACGGCCTAACTGCAGCAGGGAATTGTGACATGGACGATGAATGGGTGAACCATTCTACAAGAACAGAGAAAAAGCAGAGTGAGAGCAGTGGTGGACATAAAAGGAGACTGGCCTAAAAGGGAGAAGCATCACCAAACAAAAGGGCTTAGTGGTCTAAAGGGCTGCCCTCTGAGTGTAAGGGTGTTAACTGTGTGGCCACGTGGCAATATGACTAGAATACAGGGGGGTCATATGGAGTTAGGGAGGATCAGAATGCATCTAATACATTTTTCCCCAGTAAATAAAAGGAGAATAACTTACCCACACTGATAACAGTAAATTGCTTGTATAGTAAATAAATTATTTTCCATAATTAATTTAGGGTAAAGTAGTTATAATTAAGGGACAGAAGAATTAATATCATCCAATAAATATTCAGACCATGAAACAAGCATTTGATGCGTTTTCCACCATTATGGCATTCCTGCTCTGTTTTCAGTTGCTGTGTATCAGTGAAGGTCCACTGATATTTAAGGAGGCACACAGAAGTATTCCAGATAAAGAGCTTTCCCTATAGTTTGTAACACCCAAATGCAGTTTCATTCTGTCAAATATAGCTACTTAGATGCCAGGAAGAAGTAGAACATAGGTCAAATAATGAATTATTATTTTGAAATATAAATTCTTGTATAAACTTTATTATACCTTCCCTGTAAGGTATTTTTCGGAACAGTTTAAACTAGTATTGGAGCCTTGATAACTCAGCTCATTTTGACTGCAGTGGGTGCAGGAGCGACCACATGAACAGCTCAGCTGTCAGGCCCAGGAGGGCAGTTATTCTCAGAAGAGAGATGCTGACTAATGCATGTGAGAGAGAAACTGATGAAGCAAATACAGATGCAAAAGACATATGTGTGTATCCTCATACGGGTACACAGCCTGAGTTTAGGCTAATTGAAACCCCACTAAGATGATTTAAACTAACCTGCCTGGCTTCATCCTAAAATGGATTAGGAGTGTTCACACAATCTGCTAATGACGTCCAGCTATTAATCCGCTTGAGCTGACAGGTTAGTATCAACCAATTTTGAACTACACTGTATTAGTGGAGAACTCCAAATCCTTGCGATTATTGACTTAATTGGATAAAAACACTATATCAGATGTTCTGGGAGCAATTTCTTAGACCTCAATGAATCACAAGGCACAGGCAACATGGGCAAAAGCAGCTATCAAATTGAAGAACCGTATGTACCTATTAAAAATAATTTGTTTACTCTGCACAGACAAATCCTATTGCCTAAAGATACTTCTTTTTGTGTCTGTACTTGAAATATAGGTTATATTTTGATTTTTTAGTGATCAGGCCTAAAGATTATGTATTGCAAGGGATTCCTTTAGTAAATAATTAAGGATAAAACAACATCCATGTAACAAATTAGTTCTTGACTAATAAATCATCTGAAGGGAGCAAAATCATGTGAAGAGATCTATCTACATAAGGACTACATAAGATTTGCAATGCATATTCAGATCAAAAAAGGGAACAGGAATTTTGCCTTGTCATCTGTAACACAAAATTTGTAAACTCATTAATTCAAAGTTAATCATGAGCATGCACACACACACGCACACACACACAAAGTCAAACAATATGTAGCATTTTTTTAAATTATGCTAAAAAATTTGTGGAGGTAACGTCATTTTTAAATACAAGGCCACAATAGCAGCAATGAATATGTGTACTAATTCATATATTGCGTATAAATTCACTTATTCATCTGAAGTATCATGGACAGCCTTAGATGAGGTTTTCAATAGAAAGCATTTATGCTATTATTGTAGATGCTATTTTCCTTGAAGGAACAAAAACAGAATAAGGAGCGTAGCACTCCTACTGTCATGGCCCTGAGGGCACTCACAGCCCTGCTTCTCTCTGACCAACCCCCAGGACCCAAGGGGCAATCCAGGGTGGAGATCCCCCCACCCTGCCCACGGTCCAGGACCCCATGTCTGCGCCTCGGGGCCATCAGCCCATGTCCCAATGATGCCACAGGCTGAGCCAGGCCCACTACCAGGTCCATGTCCCGGCCTGACCTCAGCCAGTCCCCAGGGAGGTGGCCAATGGCTGGGAGTGGGGCTGCCCTATTGTCCCCCCCGCACTGCCCTGCTCCTGGGCAGGAGTGCGCTGGCTGCCAGGCTCTGCCCAGACAGACCGCCATGGGGAGCCCCGACACTACTGGCACCCAGGGAGCAGCCAGCCTGCACAGCACCTTGACACCTAGACAAAAACTTCTTTACTAGTTTATTGCTACCAATTAAAATGCATCTTTAAGGAAAAAAAATTGGTGTCGTTGGAATTGTTGGAATTGATAATTTACTTAAATGTTGGGAAAAAATACATATTAATTGGTAGTACAATAATTATAGTTTGGATATGAGTTAGTTTGCTATTACTTTGCATCTACATCTATTCACAGAAGATACTTGCTGAGCAACAAAGATAAAACCCAGAGATCATAAGGCACTGTAAGATTTTAAAACAAAGTGTAGGCAGGCTTGGGGCTCCTACATCCACACCAGAGCACGGGCACAGCAGAAAATTTGTGGGTACCACTGAATAGAAACACACTAAAAAAACAAGACCGGATGCTTCTTCTAGCACTTCCCAATAGCAGTGTGGATTTTATGAACATTTTCAGCATGTTCAACTCCAAACTAATGCAGTTACAAACCGATTATAATTCTCTGAAAGAGTTAATTTTATCAAAAGTGTTTTACTTAGTTGCCAAAACTGACCTTCAGATAGTTTTACAAAACTAATACTGTATCCTCTTGATGGCCAAAGAAATTTGAAAATCATTAAGAAGCCAGATAACTTTAATGGCTTAAGTACTAAAGAAAAATCTTGGGAGACAAAAAGATATTAAACTCTATTAAGTGCATGAAGGAAACGGATCAATAACTTTAGCTTGGACAAGCAGTATTACGTATTTTTATGCTAGGATATTGCACACATTGCTGGAATGGTAGAACACTGGCAGGACTCTACCTTCCACAAAGCATAAAAGAGGAAATAAAACAGCAAGAAAACTGGGTAGAAAAATGAAATGAATGTTTATTAGCTGAACCCTCTGATGCAGGTAAGCTCTGTTACCAAAAACCAACCACAATCAAAAATAGATTCTTTGTTCCTACCACCACTTTGTCTGCAGCTCTCCACAGTTAGAGGTTTGCAAATAATGATGCAGATTGGGATGAAAATGTTTCAGTACTGCAGTGCTACACTGGCATGGATTAAGGCTTAAATGCAAGTAGTGATCTTACTGGTAATATTTACACTTGATTTAGTTCCTTAAACTAACTGAAAAGGAATCAGGTTTTCCATTATTTGAAAAGCTGTCATGTAAAAAAGAAAGATGAATATAATTTGTTCAAAAAATGTAACAGCTCTGTTGTTCAACTCTAATATTATTAAGGAAACCCAGTAAATGCAATCTTACTATGCTCACAGTAAGTAATTTTTAAAAAACTTTTCCATAAGAGTTTTCCAGTTCTGCACTTCCAATGAACTTGCATAATTCATGTGCCGCTGCTACCTTTTCTTTGGTTTATAACCAGATAGCTCTAAGACCCTTGCCACCCACTCCTTTTCAAAGCTTTCAAAGCTGAAATATTCTAGAAGAAAAATTTTCTGAGGGAAGATTATTTGAAAGTTTCTCCATGATACAGAAACTTCAAACCTAATGCTAGACATCAAGCATCCGAAAAAGGATACAATAATAACTTCCTCCAATTTTGAGAGACATTAGGCCATGAATATAAACTCAGCAAAAAGTTTTGCAAAATACTGTAAAAGCTTATCAAACTCTTTCACAGGGAGACAAAAATTTTATAAACAAGTCTTATCAAGATGCTCGTCTCACACACTACTTCAGCTCCCATCTGTATTATTCAGCTAGAGAAAAAATTTACTTCCAAGAGTAAGCCAATCTTTACAGAGCCTGAACTCACTCTCTGAGTCCTGGAGAGGACCACTTTCTAGTATAGATTGCAAAGATTCTCAAAGCTATCTGACATGGCTTGCAAATTATTTGTGTTTCAGTTTTTTGCTAATCTGTTCACCTCCTAGGATCTCAGCTATATCCACGAGGGACAGTTTTATTATTTTTAATGGGTGCTGGAGAGGGCCAGCTTTTCACAAGTCTTTTAAGAAGGCAAACACAACTCATATAAAAGTACTAGGGTGTCCTTGTGAAAAAGTAAATTTCCATTAAAAGTTATCAAAATAAATGGGTAAAAGCATGCACTGTTGTAGAGAAAAATCAAAGTGAAAAAGTTGGCTAAAGGGAGATTAAAAAATAGAAATAAAAATCACTGTGTCATCAAAAAGATAATGAAGTTTAAAAGAAGTGATAAAAAAGTAATTTCATAGAACACTTTATAAAAAGTGCATTGCAAGTCAAGCCAATAAAAATAAAGAAAGTTTTCGAATAGGAACTGTTACTAATTAGATATTTTTGAAGGCGAAATTAACATTTCTGTTTTATGGTCTGACAAATAAAACCCAAAAAACCAGCTCTCTCAGCTGTTAGCCTGATTTTATCAGCAATAAGGGTGCAATAGTATAGCAATATTACATACTATTTTTCAATCAGCAGTCCAGAAGCAGTACAGTATTGAATCATGCATGGACATTCATATTAAGAAGGAATTTGGAATCCCTGATGTATATGCCATAAATGTGTTTTTATGCTTTTAGGAGATAACAGGCTTGCAGGTAACACTCCTGGTATCCTGGAACCCATGTAACATGATTTGAACTTGACACACACAAGGGCAGCCACATCTCCAGCAGTTTCTCTTCCTGTGATTCAAGAACTGTCAGTTCAGTCATTGCCAGATTGAGGTCTGGAGTCCACAAACTCTTGTTCACATCAGTAACTTCCTTAATGTCAGTGAAGATATTTGTCTGATTAAGCATTGGGAATGACAGACTTCCTTGGTCCCTTTTGGCAATTATTATTAAATATCTAGAAGAACAGGATGGAAAGCCGTAACAGATGCCTTACAGTTATTTTTTCATGACTCACAAATTCTCACTTAGTTGTTAGCAACATTTTTACCATGCAAATTTCAAATAACAGCATTTAAAAACTAGACTACATGATCATAAAACCCTTTCTGTTATTAAGCGCTATCAATGCTCTCAGTACTATATACATATTGTCTTTAATGGAAGGAGTTTTCACTCTCCATCACAGAAGACAGATAATAGCTTAGACGACATTCTGATGGACCCATTGATACTGATGGGGAGAATGCCATTTGAAACCTGTGAGATAAATTTTCCAGCCCAGATGTTTTCTCAAGTAGTCTGTTTTCTCTCTCCCCTCCCCCCACCCCACCCCCCCCCAGCTTTAGTAAATTATTGAAAAGACTTGGCAGGAAAATTCCGTATTGTAGGGAGGATGTGAATTAAAGGTGATATATTTTTTAATAATTTTCCTTCTCTTGCAGTTTGTCCTTGGGTATGGCCCACTCACACAACTGGGACATTCAAAAAACATACATACCACAAGATACGCATGTCCAATGGGAGAAATAGTTATAAAAAAGCAGACAATCGATTAAAGCACCTCCAATTCAGAAAAGCCATATTCAATTATCTAATATTAAACTTTAGCACAAATACAGGGTGAAAAATGAGGAATGAGGAAAGACAGTAAAAATAAGTATGGTGACAAAGTTTGGGGTCTTACAGGCCATGGAAGACACAAAAGTAAAATCCTTGTTTGTTTTACCGTACTGAAAGTATAGCCTTCAGCACTGGTGAGTAGCAGGAGAACAACTATTAAGCTGATAAAAACTTCCAAACAACAAACAACTACGACTAGGAATTTTATTGTCAATCTGAAACAGCTGACTGCCAGAAAATGTAGTCATAAAAAAAAAAAAATATAGCTTAAATCCCTCATTTGCCTAAGCTTGCAGGAAATGAGAAACTTTCACAATTGAAATGTCAACTAATGATGACATTTCTATAGTCTGTTTGTGACTAAGTGCAAACAGAGGATCTCCATGTTATTTCCTTACTTCACAGTTTACTAATCTGTGCTGATAACAATACTTCAGCTCACAATGAAAATGTAATTTATTTGCAGAAGTATTTTTTTTCTGTTTGAATGATCCATTGAAATTCTGAGCTTTAACTTCCCAGTAAATTAGAATATTATTCCTGTTTTTCTCCATAACATTGCAAAACACTCTTTGGGGTGGTATTTCCCATTCATAAATCCCTCTCCGAAAGAATATTTAAGAAGTGTTTTAAACATACCACGTGAACTCTTCCTGAGTTTTATGACAGTTATACAAGTCAAGGCTTTTTGTTTGATGCAAGCCAAAACTGTTCTTGTCGTCTTAATGCCAGATCTTTCATGCACTTAAGGTGCACACTGTAATGGAAGAGAGCTTGTGCCTCCTGCCCGTGACGGATGAAAGCTGGGCAGTCATGCCACGCTGCTCTGGGAATTTCATGCAGCAGAGTGAAACCGTGCATAATGGAGGTGAAAGGATGTGGTTCATACAGAGGACATATGTGAGGTCACAGCCTGGCACTCGCGGGGAATCCTCTTGTGAGCTCAGAGGTGGTGTTTTCAGGGCACCCAGAGGGGACCAGTAAGCTCTGTATAGCCTGAATGATCAGGAGATGTTGTCCTAAGGGAACTTCTGAGATTGCTGTAATTGGGCAGAGTAGATGCGGTCGTTAGAGCTCTGCATAATAACCAGCAGCATTACGTCATGCTGACTTCCTATTCACAGTCTAATTAAAAGGCCTAGTGACAGATGAGAGGACAAGCCTGTGACCACCTTCCTTCATGTTGTTTTATATACCAGCTTGCTATTTTGGCCTGCTGTTGTGACCAGACGGTGCTCACCACTTCATTCTTTCAGATGCTCTCTGACCATGAAATAAAAAACATGATGTACCCATAAAAAACCCCAAAACTATTGTATTCTTGAAGATTAAATACTGGCTCGCTAAAATAGTTTTCTTTTCTAGGGAAAGGCGGCTTCCACTGAATTTTTCAATTATTTCATTTTCTTTGTCAGCTGTTTCTTTGTCTAACAACCTCAGCCAGTTCTTGCCATGAATTTGGACACAGAACTGTGCGTAACACTTATTTTTATGTCCATATGTAGACCGGTGAAGAAAACACTTACTGCCATTAATAATTTCTATTTGTCTAGAAAAGCTAATCTTTAAATCCCTTTTTTGAGGGCTGGTCTATAAGCTACTGCATTAAGGAAACCTTTAGTGCTTCCACTTTATTCTGGCTGTTTCTTTGGTGCTATTCAAAGTCTCAATGAAAAGCCCCTCTTGCAGTTCTGCAGTTAAAACAACAAAGCACTGCCTATGTTTCTTCTTTAACACAGCTCTAAGGATTTATTCTTTGCTCCTTTATTCTTCCTTTTTCTGAAGTTTGCTTGTCCTTTTCCCCTTTAAAATCTCTTTATCTAAAGCTGAATTAGTTTTCGCAGCTGGTTGGCAAACTGCCATCGTTTTCTGCTCTGACACTTATTTGTCAATTTCCAGTGGCCTTCAAACTTTTTACTTTTCTTAGCTTCTATTTCTTTTCCTCGTTCACAGTTTCACTGATTCAAGTTTTAGTTGTTTTAATAGAAAAGGAGAAAAAAATCCCTCCTGGGAGAGAGAAAAGGAGCCATTCTCTACAGTGACAAAGAGAAAGCAAAAATACTATGAGATTTACCCATTGAAGGCTTTGAAATAACAAACTTTGTGCTCTCTACAGATACTTATAATCTGATCCTACTTTCAGGAAGATACCAGGTAAATCCGCTACAGTATTTATGTTCTGCCCTAAGAGATAAGAAATTTGTAGATCCATTTTTGTATAATTTTTAGACTTTTCATAGGCTACTACTTTTCTTTATTCCATCTAAGAGAGTTCACCATCGTTTTGAAACGCTAGGGATTAAGGATTTATTTATTTATTTTTAACACCCCTGCAGATGAATTTCTCATCTCAGGGTGTACATAAAGATCACTAACCTCCATCTTAGGATTCCACTCATAAACCTATTAAAACAATTTGTCAACCTTTGTTTAATATATACTATAGGTGAATACATTTTGATGAGAACTAGAAAACAAGACAGTTATGATTTGTTTTAGAAACTTAACAGTAGTTCACTATGGATGTCGCATTTCAAGCGCCTCATAGGCTGTTCTACCAGCAGAGATAGAGGTAGACAGAAAGAGATCCTATGAACAATATCACCTTCCCAGTATAGTGGTTTATGTAGGCACTGTGCAGCCATTATTCTGCCCACTTAAATAATAAGAATAGAATATTTAGCAAAACTGTCAAGGATTAAGTGCCCAAATATCACATCTTTATTTTCTGTTATTTAGTGTTCAGTTTTTAATCTCTTGAGCACAAGGAAAAGGCAGCATAAAGCTTCCCCATCAGACTGAGCCCTGTCTTTCTGCTGTGACTACTATAGAATTATTCTTGCAATTACTGTTACTAATAATTACGATAGTAATTACAAATTACTGTTATATGGGCTCTGCACCTTCACTTTCTTTGGAAGTGGAATAGAGTATTTCCCATGCTGCCAGAATGCAAATAGTAGGTGTTTTTACCATCCCTACAGCCACAGCTGACTGGAGTGGGTTAGAGCGCTGCATACGTTGTCACGTCTTGGCAGTTTGAATAGAGTTAAAGCAGATGAAAAGAAAGGCCATATCTCAAGAAGAGGAAAACAGGGTTACAGCTTGCAGTAGCCTTTGTTATATGTGAGGTCCTAGAAATTGGCTGGACTAACTGTGAAGTGGTGAATACTGGCAGCAGCTGTCCAGTAAGTGGAAACGTAAGTAATGATTACCCTTGTGGTCTGAGTTACTGCAGGGCAGTTCCCAGCTGACTTAAATTGTTAAAAGTTACAGCCTAATTAAACCTCACTTCTTGCATCAAGTATTTCTTTCTGCGTATCTGAAACAATGTCTCATGTGTCTATCCTTATTATTTGTTCACTGCTGTTCCACTTCCACGCGTATAGTACCATGCCTTTTCTCTTTTAATTCCTTCTAGGTCTGTGCAGAGACAAATCTTCCCAAAGACATAGAATGAAAGTATTTTACATGTGAACAAAATCATATTTAAAGACAGACCTTTAAAGCTGAATTAGGTGAAGAACCCAGGCCAATAACTTACCTACGTAAATCTAACATTAGACTTTTTAGCTATTTTTAAAATTAGACTAACTTAAAATTGACCTTTTTGGAAAAGAACCAAGTCATAAAAATGAATATTAAAATTACACTTAGTGCATCATATGTATCTGATGTATTATTAGACATTCAGAATACTAACTTCAGAGCAGTGATGCATTATTTCGTTCCATTGCAGAGTGATGAAGCAATTGTTTCAACTAGTTTAATTTTTTTTTAAGTCATATTAAGATGTTCTGAACTAGATTTAACTGCTATTAATTTAAGTTTTTTGATAATAAAGTCGATTAAATATATTTAATGCATCAGCAACAATCATAGAAAATCAGTATGAAAATAGTATGAAGAGCTTTAAAACACTTGTATACTTAGAAATAATTTTAAAAGTTCTTACATAATATAATGGTATTGGTGTTAGAAAGTATTCCCCTAAATAAGAAATTTGAAAAAATTTGGTAGAAATTACCATCATTTTGTCTCATTTGGAGTCTTCATGAGTCTAAGTGGAATTTACATTTCTCTAATACATTCATTTTACTTTATTTCAACTTAATCTTTCAATTTAGGTGTAAATAATTAGGAAAACACATTTAGATTTGAGAATATAGAAGCACTAAGCATATTAGTTCATATTTTATGTCACTTTTTGTGGGCCTGAAGAAACTACACTTTCATGAGATAAATTGTTTTATATATTTTAAGGTTTAATTTAATCCATACATACAATACCCTGTTCAGCTGGCTGAGTTGTTTTCTGTGGAAAAAGCAGAACAGCACCATCTGGTCAAAGGAGATATCACAGTATTTTGGTTGTGGGGAGCAGGGGATGGAAACTCAAGATAAGTCTGGTAGGTAACAGCTGTAATATAGACTAGATCTGGGTGTATGATATGACAGCCCTAATACCCTCACAATGTCATTATTTTTAAAGTAATTTCATATGTATTTTTCTTTTAATGAAACTGGAAAGAATGAAGATTCAAAAAAAAGCACATTTTGTGCTTTTAAACAACAACATAACCATAAGCATTAGGTTGGTAGTATCTGTGTTGACTTAACTTCTCCATCCAAAGAGTTTCTTTTGTCCTTGCTCTGGTCTTCATAGTCCTCTCTCTTTAATCCAGTTTCTTTATCAAGCCTCCCAAAGTTTCCTCATCCCAGTTTGTCTTACATTGCCACTCTTTTCTCTGCATAATCTTTCCTGCCCCACCTCCTTGTTCAGCTTATTCAGTCTCTGCTGAGTTCAGAATTTTTCAGGTCAGCTGACACCTGTCCTTTTACTAACCTGTTCCATCTTCTCCTCTTTCACTTTCCAATCACGCAGCACTCTCACTCCATTACTCTTTTTTCTAGCTACTCAGTCTCATGCTTCTTACCCCTTATGATCCCATTTCTCCTCCAAGTTCCCAGACTTAGTCACTGGAATTCTTAGCTTTTATTTGCAAATTTAAATTCAAATCTGCAGCACATTTCTGTAAGAGTAACAAGAAATATTTGTAAAGATCATAGAAGACCTATTACAAAACTAGGCACTTTCTGGAAAAATTAATCACTTTGTTTGCCGGAAAGTGGTCTGCTGTTTTGGTGTCTATTTTAGGGGGGGAAAAAAAAAGGAAAAAAAAAAAAGCAGCCTTAAGGCATTACTATTGCGATTCTGCTGTTGACAGCAGAAATAATTCTGGAATTTACAGATGCCAACAAAACTGTCCAGCCACATATAAAAGTATCAAAAAAACACTGTCAGCACAGGGAGTATCTAAAATATGTAATATCACCAAGAAATGTTTTCCAGATTTTGAAATATCACATACTAAAAATGTCTTCCTGCCAAAGTACTGCTCTAAAATATTAGATTTTACTTCCAGTTTTTACTCCCTGGACAACACTTCCAATGAATAAAGTAGCTTCTCTGAGTCCTTTTTACCTCCTCTCACTCTGAAGTAGCCTATCCTGAATATATAAACAAAGTATTTTCTTTGTCTAATCAAGTCACAGCTTATAAGAAGTCTACAGCATTGCACAGGAGAATATAGAATGTAGATTTTTCAGTGCGTATTTCTGCATTGTCTGGGACAAAAGTAGAGAAACAAGAAATAAGTTGACTCTTTCATTTAGAAGAGGGATTCTGACCTTTTATCAAACTCAGGTGGGAAGGAAAGTCCTACAGAAGACAAAGCAGAGAAAGGGATAGGGACTCCTATGAAAAACTATGTTTAAGAAAGCAAGCATGTACACAACTTGCTGGATGTTTTTATTTCATCTGAGCTACACTCTTTGCAGAATTATCTACTAGAAAAAAGGAGAGTTGTACACTTTCTCAGAAAGGTTATAAGTTCATTCAGAGTAAGAGAAGCTGAGATAATGGCTGGTTTAGGGCCAAACCATTCAAATGTTGATGGAAACACAACATTTTCTATCTGAAATAAAGCACTGATAAGGCAACATTAATTCCCATTAGAGAAAGTTTCAAATGAACTAGCTAAGTAATTTATGCTCAGAAGTCTCAAAGGAACTAGTGAATCATTGCCAATTTTTAACTTATCTTGGAAAACTGGGAAACAGTGATACTTGCAAACGTTGTGCCATTATCCAGAAAAGAATGTAACACAGAATAACAAATTAGCTAGTGTGACCCTTCATTTGAGGTACAAGAATGGTTCTGTTACCTTGGAACTTTGCTGGTAATGAACTAGAGACTACAATTATAATTTCTACTAATCGGATAGCTTTTTTTGCGAGATCTCTTTCTGTTTGCTTCTGGTTTTGACTGGAGTGTTGGGGTGGTAAACAAAATACATATGTACACTTGGACTTAATTCACTTACTACATGTAGTGAAGGTTTTTTTAATTAAAACACTTGCATTTTATGAAATTCACAGGTATGAGCTAGAGGGGTTAGAAACTGTTCTTTTGATATTGATATCTTTTGGATATTTTTCTTGTTCCAGTTCTAACTTCTCCCTACATATATTTTATGGAGTTCAGAGTATGGTTTCTGGATCCTTGAAGGGGATGAACATGGAAAAGTTTATGCATAAATTGTATGCAAAAGTAACTGAAAAAAATAAAGTTATTGTAACTTGTTCAGATTTGTTACTTGATAAATCTTATTTCCACCAGGAAACTGGGAATTGGGGCATGAAAAGTATGAAAGTTGTTAAAAAGTACCTAGCTTTATCAGTGAATATCGTATACAGTTTGAGAATTGCCCAAAGATTGGTAGGCTATTAAAACATAATGGATGGATTATTATTATGGTACTCTAAATCAAGTTGTTTAAGTGGTTAGGATCCAGACAAATTGATTTAATATGGCCAAATGAAGACAAAGACATTTTGAATTCAAGAAATCAGTTTATATCTACAGAATGGCAGAAGCTGTCTTAAAAAAGCAATTACTAAAACTAGGTTTTAAATATTACCATAGATTATGTCCTCAACTTGAGCTTTGTGTGCTTCTGTGAAAAGAGGGCTAACAACATCTTTGAATGGATAATAAAGGGGAATGGAGATGGGAAATGCTGGAGAGGGTATGCCAAAAAAACCCAAACCCCAAAACCTAAGCCCCCCCAAACCAAGATCACATAGCTGAGAATCTTGCATTATGATGTGAGGTCTAATTAAATTTATCATGTATATTCAAGGGAAGTTTAAGAGATGGGCTGATAAATAAGTATTTAAACACAAGAATTATATCTGACAGCACAGAGCTTTTTGATCTTGCTGTCAGAAATGGAACGCAAGCTAATTAATGGGAATTGAAATTAAGATAATTCTTCTAGAAATAATATGACATTATTGGGAGACCTGAAAGGGTCATGGTTACCTTAAAACAAAATCAGATGCACTTTCGTGTAGCTTGTGGAAGACATTCTACTAGTGGGGAGTATAGAGGGCCACACTGAATAATTACGGCATCCTTTCCGGTCTTTGAGGATAAGTCCCACTCCCCTCGCATTTTTGGGCTTGGGATGAAAAGTACAGAAATTTAAAGTTCTAGAAGACTTGATTGCCCTCCACAATCTCATCTTTGCACCTCAGAGCAGGGCAGTATGTATAATAATATNGGAGATACTAGCCTCTGTGCTAAAAGCAGTCGCTGTCAGAGAAGAGACATGGGCACAGCGGGACAGGGCAGTATGTATAATAATATCTCATAATTTAGGCCTTAAAATAGTTGCCTGTGAAGTCAAGAAGTTTTTTTTCGCTTGATGTATATCTGCATTAATGTATTGTGGTTACAGACTTCTGATTTTTCCTCTCCTCTAGGGCATAGAATGGGTGATGAGTAGAGAAAGGACCACAGGTAACATACTGTGAGAAAGAACTGAAACTCATTGTTACCTTGATTTCAGTTTGCAAAGATTTCTTCCTAACTTGCTTTGCAGAACACTGTGGTGTTTCACTTTCCTACTAATCATGGGTACAGTTCATCTAGTCATATCTACTATAATTGATGATTTTTTCCTTCAGGAAGCTGGGTGGCTCAGGATACATCTACAAGGGCTTTTGTCTTAGTCTGATAAAATAGAGTGCAAAATTTGATGAGTTGTGACATCAGGCTAGATGATCTAATTATAATTCTTAGCATATATAAAGCATATTAAAACATGTAAAGCAAATGGATAAGCAATCTGCATCGTTAGGAATAAATATGTACATATGGACTTATTTTAATAAGAAGGTAAGCAGAAATATTTTAAGATTATACTACACAAGATGTTCTTCACTGTTTTTTTTAGTGATAAGGCTTTTAAGTGTCTTTTTATAAGCTTTCCCTCTGTTGTGACAGGATTACTTCTGCACATCTGTAAGTAAACTACAAAAAGGTTTCTTTAAAAAAGGTCTGACAACTCAGTTCTCGCATGTCAAAAAAAGAAACCTATAGATGTGACACAGGAATTCAGCGGCAATGCAGAAGTACCTTTTTATCTGGGAACCTTTCCTCTTTTTCTTTTTGAACCTTAGATGGTCTCTCCCGGCCCTTAGTGACACATGCAGAAATTGAAATAGCAGAACTGAACAGCAGTCCACCAAAACTATTATGCAGCTGCTGGTAATGTGAAGAACCAGTGTCTTCCGGAAGGTGAGGGTAGCTTATATTAAGGCAATATCCACAAAGGAATCCTCTCCTAATCTTAGACTGATTTTTTTTTTTTATCATGAAGCAAGGTGTTTTATACTACTTATGATTCTTCACGCTATCATATAAGTTCTTATAAAAGAAAAGCATATTGGCAATCCCTTTGAAATGCATTCAGTTCAAGCCCTTCTTCAGATCAAATCCTGACCCCATTTAATAGAGGCAGTAGAGGCTCTATGAAACTTCTGTTCTACCTCATAAAACCTGATGTTTCTGCTGTTACCTGGCTACCTTTACTAGACAACGGTTATGACCGGAGACAGTCTATTGCTCAACTGCATTCTGGCCTTTGTATTTGTTTCCAAACAGAGGGTGAAAAAGGGGGATATTGTTGAAGACCTACCCAAGCACCTGTTACCTAAGTCATAGGGCCACAGGAAGACTGTGCTTCCAAAGCCTAATTATTCAACCTTAGGCGGAAAGCTTTGTTTAGCTGTTTCCCTGAATATGTCTTTTAAACATTTGACTGCAACTTTATAAGGTATGTGGTACATATTAAAGGCTGGAGACAAAACCTGAATTTTTGTAAGTCTTTGTCTTTTTTCTCTATTGTACACTGTTTATACTCTTAACTGTGATTATTTAATAGCAGGTTTTTTAAGCTAGCTATTTAAGATGTTACAATTATTTTATGTTGGGTGGCCCATGGAGTGTGATTGTCCACACAGGCAGATTCTTGTCCCCTGTGACGCATCCATGGATGATATCTTGGTCTGTTGTAGACCTGATGCAACACTTGCAAGATGCAGGAAGGATGATAGTGATGTCAGCCACAAAAAAGCAGGCTGGACGTACAACTTTATTTGATGACTTCACACCAGCAGTCTTTAAATTTAATTTCCTCTTTCATCAGGCTGCCATTCAATAATCCTTTTGAACCAAGAATTCCTGATAGTTTAAGCACCCCATAAAACCTCCTTATCAATATATTCTAGCCATGCTAAAGCAATCACTATGCCTTCATGGAGAAAATTAAGATTATTTTGTCTACAAACACTTTTATCCAGACATCATAAACTCCTGTTATAAACATTTCATAACTAAGCAATAACATTTGATTTTGTCAAGTATGAATTTAAGATTAAGTGTTTATCCCAAGCAGAGCACAGATAAATTGTACTAGATTCCTGACTTTTTTATTTCTACTAGAAAATGGATTTCTAAACAAGAAAAGTGCAGTGCCTTAATGTAAAATTTATTTTTTCTTTAACATTCTGAGTCACATAATACTGTTCAGTGGTATTCTCCAAATGGATTTTTTTCACTGTTATGAAATCACCTGCCTGAAGTGGACTGTTATCACACACAAAACTTATGTTCCTTTTTGCATGTTTTATCCAGATAATCTTGTAAAAAAAATTCAACCTGTGCAAATTTTACATGCATCCAATAAAAATATTCCTTTTAGGAGTTAATTTCTGTATCATGTGTGTATGGAATTTTGATAGTTATTAAAAATAAACAAACAGTCAATTGAATAACAATATATTTAAATTGCTGTAATACTCTGGAAGCAAATTTATTGCTGTTTTATTAAAAATGAGAATTAATGGCTTATGACTTATATAATTTTCCTGTCCTTATGACTTACATAATTTTCCTGTCCTAAGCTCTTGGCACATAACCACTTACATTCATAGATTACTATTGTATGTTTTTAATGAAATAATTCCAGAAACACTGATATTCATCCCTATTAAAACCCCTAGTCAATTAAACTGTTACTATTCTTGAGAATCAACAAGTTCCATGATTATAGGAATGTGGACAGAGGGAATAAATGCCATAGTTAAGGCCCTCCCAGTGAGATTGCCTTGTAAAAGGAGCTTAGACATCTTACCAGTTGTGCATAGTTGTGCTCCCTTGTTCCTGCAGGGAAAAGGTTCTGATTAAAGTGCTAATCTTTGAAGAAATAGGTCATCTGCAGGATTCATAAGGTCTAAGGCATGGATGGTCATCCAGACCAAATGTTTAAACTGAGTGCAGGAGGAAAAGTAAAGAAAGTATGATCTCTGGAGCCCATCAAATCCAGACAACACACTTCTGAACGGTATTCTGAGGTTTCCCCAAAATAGTAGTAATCTCACAGAATGGTTTCCCCATGTAGTAAATTAACTTGAGATTTATGTTATATATTTATTAATATGTTATCATAATATACCTATGCAGTACTATTATATCATCTTTTTATCTTCTAATATGTATTACATGTTGTAAGTATTGTTATAAATAATAGTATTTATTCGTATGTTATTTAATCTTGTTCGGATCTAGGTTATTTATATAAATCTTTTTTTCAGCCTTCTAAAAGGAAAACATTGATTCTAAGTTATTTAGCCAAGTCTTCTTGAGAAATGGAGAGAAACTTGCATCCCTGAAGACTTCACCTATCTTACAGGTCTCTTCCAGGGACCTTTAGAAGGCAACTCATTCAGTCATATTTACCTCTGGTGACAGTAGGGTCAGTGCAAATGATCAGCTTCGTCGAGAAACCCAGCTTTTAGATGGCTGAGGTTATACACGATGAATCCTTTCCCAATTTGAAATACAGATTTTTCTTCTTCTCCCCTTGTAGTACTTACTTGTGGAAGTATATAATGTGAGGTTGAGAATGAGGATGCTCTGTTTGGAAACATTTCATATTTATTTGACAGTATTCATGTCGGAGGTTTGTTGCTTTTTAAAGAAATATCACAAATTATCATCAATGGGTCCAACGAATACAGAAGAGCTGTATTTTCAACTGAGAAAATGTAATAAAGTTACCATGCCGGAAACAATAAATTAATTTGCAGATCTCTGTTTTTATTAACCCTTCTCTCTACAGACCCACACCAACTGCAGGGAGCCACCCTGAACCTATACAAAAGCATTATAGTGTTGTAGGGTTTAGACACTTGTCTTTTAAGTGGACATACTTACGATTAGACAAATGGTTTCTTAACAAAGAAGTTTCTTACCACTAGGGGGCTCAAAATTGCTGTGTGATTTTATGTATGAACGCCTGCATAAACATGTATATACATATATACATACACACACAATGTATGGTATGTGTACATCATTCATGTGCATGTGTTTTGTGTGTACACATGTATAAACACACATATATAAACATACATATACACACACTTGTATTTTTATAGATTATTTTTTTTTTATTTTGAAGGCTTTGCACATTTAAATGCAATTCAAATCTCTAAAGACTTTTTTATATAACTTTGTAATTCACCGTATAAAGATGAAATGTTTCTTTAATTTCATAAAATAATTACAATTTTTAACTTTGTTCTCAGATAGTTGGATTTACACTGAATGTTCATTTCATCAAACTGAACAGTGAAAACAATCACAACAAAATACAGTTCAATGACAAATGATTGCTTTCACCTTATGTTTGATTGAGATATCTGGACAACACTGAATAACATGGGCATAGTTCATTTTTTCATAAATGACTTTCCACAGAATGTAATGCAGTGTTGCAGAATCTATTGCACCAAGCATTTTTGTTTGATTATATGACATATTCCCCTGGGAAATCTTAGAGGCTCTAAATAAATAAAATGTTCCTAGAAAGCTGACTGTTTTCTTTCACTAATGTGACAACTGTAATGAAGAGAGAAATGACTTTCAACCATTTTTAAGTAATGTATAATCTTTGGAGATAGTGCAACCCTGTTCCTCCACGGTATAATGATGTAATAATGAATAATTTACTCTTGCAGTCCAAAAGATAATTAACATAATATTTTCAGTCAGACTTGACATATACAAAAGTTTGAGGTGTCAATGTTTTCCAAATGTCAGCAAAGTTATATTCATTGAAGTGTAAGAAAACCGCTCAAGAAACCAATATTTCAAGAACAATGAGGTTTCAGCTTATCATGATTAACAATAATGTATGTTGTTGTAGAAACAGAAACACAGACACCAAAATGTTTGCAGATATTTGTTGCTTAAATAATACTAAATTTTGAATAGAGCTTCTTTGGAATCTTTTGCTGTGCAGAAAACTGTGGAAAAGCACAAGAAAACAGAAGATACTGTTGTTGCAGCACTTCAGTGTTTCGATTGTTTGCGAAAAATTGTGTTGAACACGATCATGTATGTGAATAAAGACTACTCAAGTGAATAAGCATTTGTATAACTGACCCAAATCTTTCAGACTTTGATAAAGAATACCATCTTTGAATTTCACTGGACTACATGTGATTACTGCCTACATTATGACTAGTACGGTTAGATACTAACATTTGAATAAAGATTTAACATATTCATTTTCTGGCATCATCATCTTATGTGTGTTTTCTTAAATTGTTAAAAGTCCTACCAGATGTTTCACCTTGTCCTGGTTTAAGGTAAAACAGGATCAATTTTGGTCAGTGNTCCATAAAACGGTAAATTCTTCAAAAATCACAATAAAATAAAGGGGGGGAAGGGGGCGGGGTGGGGTGGGGGTGTTAGAGTCTATAGTAAAGTAGGCTGGAAATAAAATTCTATTGCTGTGTACACTTACCTAAACTTTAAAAGTACAGCTTATTATAGTCCCATTTTTGTTAACACATTTACTTTAAAATGAAATATATGTGCAATTATGCCAAGATACTTTTGCTTTAAAAAATTCAACTCTTGCATGTTTTGCTTGAAAAATTTAGCTTTACTGATTGTACATGATGTTAGATTAGAACGTTAATGTTCTAATAAGAAAAATCATATTTTGTGTACTTTTCCTTATGTGTAATGCATTCTTAATTTACCAGTGTGTTATTTGAACCTGGAAAACTATGTAACACATTAGATGGCAGATATTAAAAGTGGTTTTGTTACTGATAGACAGGGTTCATATTCATCACATCTTCTTTGGTTCCAGGAGTAAATCACCCTGAAATGGAAAACGTAGACTGGAATGTATTAAAAGTACTTTTACTAGACCAAGATGTGACCAAGATGGTGTAAGGTCTTGAGGGGAAGACTTATGAGGAGTGGCTGAGATCACTTGCTTTGTTCAGCTTGGAGAAGAGAAGGCTGAGGGGTAACCTCATCGCAGTCTACAATTTTCTGAAGCAGCGGAGGGGGAGACACTGATCTCCTTTCTCTGGTGGCTAGCGACAGGACAGGAGGAAATGGAATGAAGTTGCTGTCAGATTGAACATTAGGAAAAGGTTCTTCATTGAGAGGGTGGTTGGTCACCAGAAGTGAAGTGGTCATGGCATCAAGACTGTCAGATTTTGAGAAGTGTCTGGACAACGCTCTTAGTCATATGGTTTAGTTTTAGGTNGTCTTCATTGAGAGGGTGGTTGGTCACCAGAAGAGGATGCCCAGTGAAGTGGTCATGGCATCAAGACTGTCAGATTTTGATAAGTGTCTGGACAACGCTCTTAGTCATATGGTTTAGTTTTAGGTAGTCCTGTGAGGAGCAGGGAGTTGGACTCGATTATCCTTATGGGTCCCTTCCAACTCAAGATATTCTATGATTCTATTTTTGTAATCATCCCATGCGAGTTTGTCACTCTTGAAAGAAATAAGACTTAACTGACCACATTAGCTACATCTGCAATTTTCTTCATAGTTGATATGTCATCACTACCTTATATCACAGCATCCTTTGTAGAGGAAAAGCCACTCTGAGTTAATGTTGTATAAATATTTATTGATAACAACCATAACATGAAAATAGCAGTGATTTTCACAAAGATCCTACATGCCACAAGATTTGTACTGGGTACAAGAAACTGCAAATACGAATTTTCTTATAAGAGTGAAGATTAGAACTGTTAACTAAATAGGTGATTTTTTTACCACCTTCAAATGAAGTAAGAAGCAATTTTATATCGCCAGTGTTTTACACTACTTTTTCCAGCAGTTATGTTAATTCAGTGCATTTTACAATTAACTCTTGCAACTTTTCAGCTCCAGGGATTACAGCTGAATAGGTTGTTTGTCATTAATTTTATCTATAGGTCTATATCTGTGCATAGAGAAATTTCTAGAAAAGATTTTAAAGTAATACATATTTCAATGGATAGCATGGAAAAACAAAGTAATATTACACTGCCTTGATAAGTTTCAAAGTCTGTTTGAGTACTTATTGTTCTTTCAATGCATATGTATATGTTAATTACTTCCTCTTCTTTATAACCATGTCAGAAAAAAAATAAATTGTGCTGTGCTATACCCCTGTATTTGTTTTACCCGATTTATGGGAACTTTGTTTCTATGGCTATTGAATTTCAACAGAACTGAATATGTCTCATGATTTGTAGAAAATAAATGTTGTCCAACTCATTAAATCTAGATGAGGTGAATATATTCTAATTCTATTTTGTAGTGTATTATAGAGGAAGCATTTTCTCCATCAAGCTTTAGGCATTTTATTAGCTAAAATAGTCAGTCTTCATATGCCCTTTCTTTCACCACTGGAGAAAGTTCTCATTGTTATTGCCTTTGCAATAGAGAGCTCCTTAATGTGTTTTATTTCACATCTCATTTGATATAAACAAATATGGGAGAGGCAAAGATGAGAGAGATGGAATTTTAGCTTCAGTACATTATTTTTAATCAGTTGGCAACAATGAGCTTTCACATGGGATGGGATATGGTAGTTTTAATGAACTTTTTCTTAATTGAACCATACTTGTTTTTTAATCTCTACATAATAGCTACATAACAACATAACCTCACAAGTTAATGGCAGTCATATATTATTTCTATATCTGTCACATCAGTCTTCTAAAATATGAAATTTTCTTCTGTTTTCTATATTACAAACCAGGACAACAAGTATGAAAGTTGCCAAGATTTTCTATTATAAACATGCCATTTTTAGCCTGGTGGCTGTTGTTACTCTGTGCTTCTCCACATCCATGAACGTGTTCCATAATATTGCTGCCATGACACCCTAATGAGTTAAGAAATGCCAGGCATTAACCAGACTTAACTGGCTAAACTGGCAAACGTAAGCTATCAGACTGAACTCAGCTTTTTATAAACTTTATTCTAAAAAAAACCCATGTTAAATATGGGGTTTAAGGGATTAAAACCCTTTGTTATAAACACATACAAAGATTAGAGTTCATTTCCATTTTAAATACTTACTAACAGGCATACCAAGTGGGGTAAACATGTAGGACAAGATCCCAGGGCTCAGGATTACAGGGATCTAACAGCAGTCAATCCAAAGCAATGACAGCATGCAACAGAGGCAGGAGGTCCACTTATAAATACCTTTGTTGTGAGCCATGATGAATCTGTAAGCATTGTTACTAAAACACACAATGATCCTGTTTCGGTTTTCTTGTGATCTGTACTTTTTTATGGGCATTCATCTCACTTGCCATGACTCAGTTCTGCAGTAATTTTATTTTTACTGTTTCAACATATGAATTTTTCTGTTCCAGAGCAAACAGCTTAAACCTCTAAATGCAAATGAGAACAACAACAAGAACACAAATATTTAGAAGTTTTGAAACAGGAGTCTTTCTACTTGGCTAAAGTATTACAAACAAAATAATACACAGAAAATTTACAAGAAATACAACCAGACTTTATATATGTGTGTGTATATGTAATGTGTAACTTTCTATAACACCATATTTGTATCTGTTTGTTATCAACATAAACAACGTTCATAATAAACATAAGAATTTTCACCTTAACTTGGGATTTTTCATTATTGGAAAGTATGTCTTTAGTTTTCACTTTTGTAACTGCCAATTATTAAATTATATACCAGCTGTTATTTTGTTTATATATAATTTATTAGAAATGACAAATTATATATTCCTAAATACTCTTTCTATATATTCCTATTACATATCCCTAAATATTTCTATGCAAAATTAATTCAAATTGCCCATCACTGGAATATGAAGAGAATCTCTCTTATTGCAAGAATGCTTTGCAGTTTATATTAATATATTTTATATAATTTCCTTCCTCTCTCCACTATTTTTTCTTTTAAGTATCTTGTATTGAATGACTTAAAACCCCTGGAAGTCAATAGAACTGTTTTCATCCAGTAGGTCCATGGACTTCTATCTTCTATCTGAATGGTTTTTAAAAAAAAAAAAAAGAAAAGTTTCTAAACACAATATATGTATGTGAAACAGTTAAAGCAATTCGTAACTTCTCTGAAAAATGTTTAAAAGTCCACATATTCAGAAAGGTTGTCAGGGCTGCAGCAGAAAGATTCCCATTGACTTACCATATGCTTAGACGAGATTTGGTGGCCTAAATCTGCAATATGGAAGCAATGCAGCTCTCTCCCATTGAATTGAAAACAAATGAAGCATTAATTCAGCAAGGTAGACAAACAGATGCTTTACCTTGAGCATATGAGTTGTTCCATTCACTTTGGTTGAACTTAGAAGTCACGCACCCACTTACAAACATACATAGCAACTTCATGATATAAGTCTTAGTGAAATGTAAATCAAAATCAGTTATATTTTGCAACTAGCATTAAGATAAGAAAGCTATTCTATATCATATAAGTGCTTAAAGTAAAACTGGTCTCATATTTTGGTACCTTTTCATGTTTCAAGCGCTGCTGTCACTGAAACAAAATAACAAGATGAATAAACCCCCAAATTAATTAATAATCTGCCACCACTTCCTTCTAGCTCAAAATGGTAACTAAATAATTTAGGTGGGCTTGCACTACTGATGAGCTGTCTGTTTTAACCTCACTGCACTAAGGAATACCCTTTGTCTCAAAGAGGCAGCATCATGTCTAATCCCCATGCTCTTTCTGGGGCCAGATAGCCTTTGTGTGCAGCTGACACACCGATACGTGTTTTCATGGCCAACTCTGAGGCTATGTGCCAGATCATTCTGGCCAATTTAGCCTGACAATAAGTTTTATATGTTTACCCTCCCCCACCAGAAGACTTTCCATTTCAAGGGTATTTTGTAGTAATTGATTTCAACTGGGTAGAAATATAAAGCACTGGAATCATTAATTTTTGTTGGTGAAGTAAAATAATGTCTTCAAGAACAAACTCCAAGGCATTTGCTAAACTCTAGGGAAGAATCAGTTGAAGTTCCCAGTGTAACGTTGTATTCTTAAAGGTAATAACTGTTGCCTAAAATCTTGCTGTGCTGAAAATTAATTTGTAATCTACTGGCATATGCACTTTTATATGGTAAACCTTTAAAAAGTATTTTTAAAGATCTCTAGATCTCTACTAGGAACTATTACTATTGCAATAATATTAGAGATATGACTTTTATTACCTTTCCGTTGACAAAAACCCTACTGTTATAATAGCATTACACTTGTGAAAATTACTTTTGCTGGAATAGCTTGTTATTTGGAAAACTGATTACAAATTATACTGGAAAAAAGTAGGTTTTGGTGGTGGTTAACAGTAGGACAGTTAACTAATATAATTTTACTGGGATATATTTGTCTTTCATGATCTCAAGTAGTATACATTTTGGCAGTGAGCAAAAAGAGCAGAGCAACTCAAATTTTGCTATGTAATTTAATATAAATCATGGTTAGCACAGAAAAATCAGTACCTTTGTCTTCATTGTCTCATTCTTGTTTTTATTTTGTCCCCTGTGCAGCATGTTTACTCACCCCCTTTCTATTCCTTTTCCAGCAAGATTTCTGATCTTCTCCACTAAAACAACTCTGCAGTCTGGCCACTGCAGTTAAAGACAATAAGAAGAGATTCTTCCAGNAGTTGAGTCCTGAGGAAGGTCATATAGTTGAGTCATGAATAAGGTCATATATTGTAAGACTACATTTAAAAGTACGACCTGTTTTTACTAGTTTTAATATGTGAAAACCACCAAGACTGCACTAGACAATTTGAGAGCATGACTGAGCTCTAGCAGAGATGTCCTTAATGACCACTTAGGGGGTGCTGCATTGTTCCAGATCTTTTGGTTCACAGGAAGGGGACCAAGCTTGACAACAGAATCAAAGAAACAAATTTTGCTGCTAATGTCTCTTTTTCCATATTTCATTTATCCTCGAGTACCAAAATTTCAAAGAAGTATGACAGCTGGCGGTGGGTGGGCAAAATGAGACATAAAATAGTGATCCTGCTAGAGCAATTCTAATAGCAGAGATTGGAAACAGGTATGTTGATTCCTTGAAAAATATCTGTTCACCATACTGTTTGAGCAATACATCCTGAAGCATCTGGAGTGATAGCTGGCTGAATTCAGTTTGTAGAAGAGATGCTTCACTGATGTTCTTTTGTAAGACAGTGCTATGAGGCACAGAATCAGTAACACCATAAACTGACATAAGCTACACAAGGTGATCCTGCTATTTCTCACGTACTATGTTACATCATTGTTTCATTACAATGGAATTACTCCTAGTTTGTACCAGTTTTTATCCCTGAATTACCTGTTTTCCTATTTAAAACAAAAAAACCCACCAACCCAACCCCCAAAAAACCAACTCCCCACAAAAAAAAAACCCAGAAAATACTACTGGAAGGCAATTGAAATCAAGTCTTCAATTTCTTTCATTCTGAGAAATAAAAGGTCTTTTAAATTACTGTACAGAAAGATCACCATGGAGATGCCTTTTTGGGGTAAGTGTCTAGCCACTGGAGTTTCATGGATCATGCCCTGATCCACGTAGTCAATTCCTTGGGAGGAATGAAAAATGAACTTGTCCTGAGGCTACCTTGTTTTTTACACTGAGATCTGGATAGGTCCTCAGGTAACCCCAAGATATAAAGAACACAAGAACAGCTTATAAATCTGATCTACAGATTCAGGAATGAAGAACTGGGAACAATTCAGTTCTGTATTCCTGAAGAATAGTCCAAAAAGGCCTTTGCAAATTTTGATAAATATTGTGGGAATAGGACGAGGCAGGTGATCCCTTTGCCGAGAAAGCAGAAATGAACACTGATTTCCTACGCACACCCTCTCCTTCCACTACACCCTCTCCTCTACCACTACTTCAAAGGGAGTTTTGGCCAATATACTCATGTTATGATAAATAGTATGGTCAAATTATTACTGAGTTCAAGTTACCATCCTCAGTTTACATGAAAAAGGAAGCTACCACACAGCAGTGGTCTACAATATGACAGGGTTTTGCAGTTGTCCATGCTCTTTTCTGTGAAGAGTGCAACTATAAACACTTGGCTTTTAGTTTGGCAATGCATGTAATGTAGGTGCAGATTATAA
This sequence comes from Himantopus leucocephalus, assembly GCA_003993805.1. Lineage (NCBI taxonomy): Eukaryota > Metazoa > Chordata > Aves > Charadriiformes > Recurvirostridae > Himantopus > Himantopus leucocephalus. The sequence continues at coordinate 35,528,148 of RSEF01000005.1, read as the reverse complement.
AAGGAATATAAATATGGAAAAAAAGATAATCAGGTCACTTTCTGTCTAATACACGTTTAGCTTTTTTTTCCAAACCCTGGGTTTGATTTTCCTGAGATTAATATTGCTGCAATCTTGGAAGAGTTCCACTGAATTGTAAAAATTTTTACTGGTGAAAAACTTCTGCAGTATTTAAACAAGCAACAGTTGGATAATTAAATCAGTAATAATAGATTATCGGAGGAAAAAAGTTTCATAAACAGAAGGTGGAAGTTAAAGACTTGAAAGAGACTTCTGAGTTCATCACTAACTGTAATTTTAGTGGAGCCAAAACTTACCAGGAATCACAGCAATCATTCAGTAATGAAAAAGTGCCAATAGTAGCAACATCATTTTGGACAAAGACCATATCTGTTTTCTTTTACCTAGCCAGGATGTTTAAGAGGTATCGTTTTTCATCTAATGATTATTGGGCTCTGTCATGTTTCCCATAAGGGGAAAAATAAACTGTTCATTCTGTTAGCCAGAAGAGAAATATCCATCACCTCTACAAGAAACAGGAGGTTGAGTCTTGTTCCACAAAGTGGACTTTATGAGATTAGGTGATGTTTCCTAGAACTTTACCTCAGTTATTCTGCTGATTTCTATTTATTAAAATGCATACTTAATTGCTTTGGTTTATGTCTCTTCCTAATCCCTTTCATTTGGAAGCACAGTTCTCATGTCTGTGGGAGAGATGTTTGAACGCTACCATCCACATCTCCACCAGCCAAGAGCATTTTTAGAAATAAGGCTGGCAAACTGAATTTGTATGCCATGCTATCACTGAACTAACTCTTACTGAAGTTATAGAACAGATTTGCTGGTAGGACATGAGTGAAAGAAACAGAAAGGGAATCAAGATCCCACAATAGCTTGAACAACCTCTGGTTAGATATGCTAGTCTAGAGCTGGCTGAAAAAGAAAAGCTGAGCAACAGATTAGAGATTTGGAAAAAGAGGAAAACTCTGCTGATACAGACTTTTTTATTTTTCCATTGGCCCTTTCTCCGTAGCAGTCATGACAGAGTGGGAGCAAGGAGAAGGCCTCCACAACTATTTTCACTTGTGCTTCAGCCCATGAACGATGCAGGAGACCGATATGCTGCAGGGCAGCGTCCTAGGTTGCTTGCATTTTGCTAAAAGCTATTTCATTGCCCCCCACCCACGACAAAAACACAGCTTGCTTTAAACTCCCCATGACCTCTGCCACTAGAGGGCTGCACTTTATGCGATATGCCCCCCTAGACCTCAACTGTCACTGCTCCAAGCAGTGAAATAAGGAAAAATAAGCACATTCTGAACCGTATTTGTAATAATATGTTTATTAAGATAATAATTGTTGAAATGTTTATTATATGCAGCTATTTGCTTAGTTAAGTAGAACTGCTACTAAGAAACTAGCTGGGAGACTAGTTATATAGTTTTAGCTAAATTCTTCAAAGACGAACCTGTCTATTAAACTATAAAAAATCTGCTTATAAGTACCAGAAAAGTTGAACACACTTGTCTTAGTGGGACTGGGAGATTACATATTGGGGAATTATTAAACAAAAGGCATTCTGTAGAGACAAGGGGAGGCACTTGTGAAACAGCTGTTGGTAAAGAAACAGACTAACGCAGGACAGACATCTGCTGAGTCTGAGGAAATTAGGTTTCAGGATTACCACTTTTTCCTCTAAGCTTATGGAAGACAGATACACAAACAACATACGCGCCGCTTACCACGTTAAAACCCTTTTTCACTCTACACTTTAATATTCCTGTTGTTAGGATGAAACAATACTTTTGTTTAAAGAATGCAATCAAGTAAATGCTTTATAAGCTAATTGGAGCTCCCAAAGGGAAGACTTGCAGGTGCTGAATCCAATCAGATCTGCCACATAATTAAAATTGGTGCGGGGGGCACAGTAAAACAGATGTGGTCTTGAAACAAGAGAATTGTTTGATTCAATGTTACTACAGATGAATGGGACATACTCAGTGAGATAAAGGGAGCAGTGTTATAATTTATCCAGTTCCACTCCTGAAATTGACTCAAGATGGCTCCATTTGAACACTGTGCGTTTTTTTATTTTTGTCTTCAAAATTTTCTATAAGTCATTTTCTTAGTTTACAAATAAAAAGAGGCCTCTTAGGACTGATGACCCTACAAACTGGACCTGAGATTTTCATGTCATGCTGTGCTCTTTCTGGCTCAAATACTAATTAAAATTCTTCAACTGGAACTTAGTAAAGCAAATGGAAGAGCTAGGACCAGTCCCCAGCTTGCTGTACCATAATTGTGTCAGCAACTGCCAAGGTAACAGAAGCCTAAAATTTTATTTCAGTCAGTAAACTAAGCAATTATGAGTCAGACTACCTTAGATACAAAGGGTATATGATGAGTAAGAAAGTTCCATTTTTATACAATCATTTTTCTGATCATATATGCTATCAAATTGTTACTGAATCTGCCGCATCTACTTCATCTACCCGTGAGGAGGCTAGATATCGCATTCCTGGGACACAATTCCCAAAGAAGTCATTCAAAGTTTCCTATGTACAGTGCCGGATCGAGTTCTTAATCTGTGAATGCTTTCAGGCAGGAGCCTGTTTAGATGTTAAAGTGTCCATGTTTTAATATCCTATAATGCATTACGTACCTGGCTTATAACTTATAAGTAGTGATGTGCTGCATTATATATTATACATGAAATCTGTATTTTAAGTACTAAAAATTGTTTGGGGCAGTATTAATGGTGATTACTAAAACTAGGGCTGAATCTCCCAGGGAGCTCAGAATGGAAATTGGATTTCATCCACAGACAGCCAGGTTTTAAGCTTGCATCGCAAGAGGCACGGAGGCAGCAGCCATTCCGCGCACACACACGCATCAATACGGGTTTAGAACGGAGCACCGCCTAACGCAATAAACACACAGTTCTAAATTTTTGTACAGAATTGATGCTCTAGCACTGACCGCGGTCGTTGCGGTTATACCGGTTTGAGGAATTTTTTTTTTTTTTTTTTTTCCGATGGCAACGAGTCAATTAAATAGCAAAGAGCCGAGTAAAAACCGCTTATAAAAGCAGCCAACCCCCCGGCGCCCGCCCGCCCCCCTGCACCTTACAACGTTTTAAGCTTCAACTTGAATAATTTGAGATTTGTAAGCAGAAATAACCTTCGTCGCAGTGAAACGTGTTTGCACTTTCTGCTAAATATTTACATAAGAAACGCCGCTCCGTGTCGCACAGCTCCAGCAAGCCCGCCTGTCACAGTATAAAAATAATATCTTTATTAATCATTTTTTTTTTAATTTATTTTTTTCCCCCTACAAGCCTGCGCGATGCAGCCCATGCCCCCGGCGCCGAGCGGCAGCGCTGCCNCGTCCGCACCGGGTCCCGCCGCGCCGCGCCGTTACGTCCGGCCCCAACGGGGCCGCGTCCCCGCTATCCCGCAGCCTCCTCGGGCAAATCTCAGCCGTCCTCCCACGCAGCCGCGGGCCTATGAGGCGCAGCGTGTAACCCAGGTGACGCCGCATCACGGCGGGGACCCTCCCGGGGCGGGAGCCGGCCTCCACACACACGCCCCCCCCCCCCCCCC
>RSEF01000005.1:35509828-35523923 GCA_003993805.1 Himantopus leucocephalus | reverse complement strand
CCCCTTCCCCCCAAAACATTCCCATTTCTCTAATGTTATCATTCATCAAAATGGCGTCGGTTTTCAGCATCTACCAGTCTTTTTATTTAATATCCACGCCGGGGCTGCACAGCCGTGACCCTACGGGGACTCGCAGGGGAGCACAAGGGGCTTCTGCAGCCCGGCCATCTCCCTCGCCCCTTTAAACCAGGGGCGAAAATAAATGGCAGCTGGAAGGAGACGGCGAACGCGCTTTCCTCCTTCCACATCCTCCGGCTGGCAAGTTGAATTTCAGCCTTGCCGTGCGTTTTCCTCCTCCTCGGCCTCCCTTCTATTGTCAGCCCAGACACGGCGTGTGTTTGCCGTGCTGGGGGCGAGGGCTGGATGGTGGCGGCGGGGAGGGGGGGGCTCGGTGGATTTTGGGAGGGGGTGTGTGTGTGTGTGTGTGGAGGATGCGAGCGGCGCGGCGCGGTGCCCGCAGCCGGGCGAATTAAATGTGCGTCAGTGACAGCGCTTCGCCATNCTCTTCCTGGAGGAGATGAGTTATAACGGGACCAGCATCTCCTCTGTGCGTGTGCACCGGAGTCGTCACAATGCACGGAGGCAGAGGTGAATGTGCGTGCCCGCTGTGGAGAGCCGCGGTCTGGCCGGGAACACCCGCGCGTGGTGCCGCCGGCTCCCACGGGTGGGCACGGCTGTCACACACGGGCGCTTCTGGAGAGGCTTCTGGTCTCGGATAAATAGAAGCGAGGTGAACTGGGAGCGTTCTTTCTGCTTAGGGGGCGAAAAATAAAAATAAACGTCAACTTGGTGGAACAGGTCTCACGCTAAAAACGTCGCTCTCCGTGCCCGTGGGACGTTGCCTTAATTACTGGGGAGAGCCTGAGTCTGGGGAGCCAGCGGACCCTTATTGTCTTGCACTTTTTCGGAGCCGGTTACGGAAGGTCCTTAGACCTCAGTGTGGCAGGATTTAGCAGTGGGGTACAGAGGGCACAGGCACTTGTGCGGTTGCCGAACCAGGCTGGGAATCCCTTTTTTTCCCCCCCCTTTATCCCCTTCCATTCATTATATGTGTATTTTTCCTGTTCCGACTGTGTGCTTTAACGCTAGTGGTGAGTAGAGGACTGGCATTGTCTACCTCGTCACCTTTTAAGTGTATTTAAAATAAGTGACTTAGGCTTTTGATCAATTGGGAAAAATTCTTCTTAATGTCCTTTAATTAATGAGCTTAAAAGAGATCATTGTCGCTTAAGAAGTGCTAAAGGAATACATCAGGATTACTTAGGCAAGTGATTCCATCCTCACCATGTTGAGTTGTTTTCTTGGCAGTGGCTGAAATGCTTGGAATAAAACCCCACATTTTGGGTGGGTTATTTGGTAGCAGAGTAGTCGTTTTGCTCACTTAAGAAGAATGCAGGCAATAGCTAATTGCTATTCTCATGTCTTTGCTAATGACAAACAAATAGCCCATCAGAATTTACAATTCATTCCTTCTTAGTTTTGGCATTTCTTTTGCAGTATTTTCAAGCAAGGTTGTAGTTGTCACTAGGCACGTTTTCGTGCAGGGCTTTATTTTTTTTTAAAGGCGTCCGATCATTTCTGCGTGCTGTGGTCACCACTGGGGGGGAAAAAAAATATCCACCTTTGAAATATAAATTTGGATTTTATTCTTATTCTTTTATGGAATTAAAGAATCTGTGTGGATTCTTTAATTTGCGGAGAATAAACGTACATATTTTAAAATGTCAAAGGCATAGTCTAAACCTGTCTTGTAGAATGACGCAACTGGTTAGATGCAAATGCATGAATTACTGGACGAGTTTAAAGATGTAACGTTTTGTTTATTTGTGGGTCTGGGGAGGAAAAAAAATCGAAGTTTGTAAGCCATATTAACCATACATATCTCAATTTTTCAGAGGATGGCCAGTATTTTCTAAAGGTCCTCATACCTAGTTATGCTGCTGGATCTATAATTGGGAAGGGAGGACAGACAATTGTTCAGTTGCAGAAAGAGACTGGGGCCACCATCAAGCTGTCTAAATCCAAAGATTTTTACCCAGGTAGGTGCAAAAATTAGCCAATTCTTTGTTTTTAAATCCCAGGGGATGTATGTACGTGTCAGTGTGTTTCATATATGGACGACTAAGCTTCCAGTGCAGCTGGAAGCTTTATTTCTCAAAAAAAGTGTGTTACAAAGTGCAACAGTGAATATAAATGTTTTGTCTGTCTTGGTGTATGGAATGGACTTGGCACTAACTGCTTGAAATACGTTTAAAGATGTTTACAATGTTTCTGCGAAAGAATATTTTCGTTAACATTTTGATTGCTTTGCTTTTTTGGTTTTAAAAAAATAAATAAAAATCTAGCTTTAAGGAACCAACTTGACAGCTGGCGTAAAAATAATTGTTCGTTTGAAGTTTCCAGACATTGTAATGACAATTAAGCTAGAATGAGTAAAAATGAGAGGCCGCCTCTTAAAGAATGGGCCATTTACTTTAAATCCATTATGTACCTTCTTTCTGCTTCACTGCTTTGTTCACTGGCTCTGGAGTGAAGTAAAGAGGACAAGTGCTGCTCTTTAGATATTCTTTATATTATGTTTATCATGATGGTGGAAAAAAACCTCTATTATAAAAGTGAAATACTTTGGGTGAATAAAGAAATAAGTATTTTATATTAACTATATTAATGCACAAGAAAGAAGTTTTTAATATTTGTGTATAACAATAATAAATACCTGATTGAGCATTTCTCCTTTATAAGATTTCTGAAGAGGGGGTCTTACATAATGATACACAAGATTTTAGCCTCTGCAATTGAATAATCTTTCTTTTTTCCTAAAGATGAACAAATTAGCATTCTGTAATTGAACTTTGTTGTAGAGGACTTCTTAAAAACTGGTGCGAAATAATAACATAGCTCACACTTTTTTTTTGGTGTTTTGATTTTGTTGTTTTGAAGAATAAGTGGTGATTTAGAATTGGGTTGACTAGCTGTTACCGACTCTTTTCTGTTGGAAAAATAAGAGCTGCTTTGCATTTGGTCTAGTTTAACAAGATGACTGAATTCTACAAAATAGTGAAGGCAGTTGGTATGGATGTAAACAGAACACTAACATTGGAGCATTTAGCTTTCCCGGCCTCTAACTTTAGTGTCAGACAGAAGTGGATAATTTTTTCTTAATGGAGGGACTGTGGTCTGTTTACAAGGATGATTTTTGACGTGGAAATTTTAATGCACCTGTTGTGCATCTCCTTAATGAATGTAGTTTATAATACTTAAATGTCAGAGGTTAAAGTGATGCATGTAGATTTTTCCTGTTGAAGGATACACCTTATGAACTGATGCTTGTTGTCTTTGAGTTTTTTTTCTATTTTACTTTTCTTTAGAAAGTTAGAAAAAATGGTGCTTTCTTTTGAAAGGTATGTTAGGGTGGAAAAAAGAAATCAATATAGAATTGTGAAAACTCTTGGAAGAAATAAAAGCATTCAAAAGAGCCTGATTGCAGAATTAATAACGTAATCTGGGTAAAGAGCCGCAATAGTAAATTAAATTCACTGTCAATAGATGAAAATGAAATAGATTTTCTGCATTATACATGAGGTGGTATCAGATATGCAAGGATGTTACAGAAAATTGGTGTTTATGAAGAATATTCCAAATACCAAATTACAAGTCTTTTCATTTTACTACAGTTTATTTACACTCACTTGGAAAGGATGCTCCAAAGATTAGATCTTTTGTTCAGTGCTCTAGCATAGTTCTTCTGTTTTCTGATTAAATCAGAATTACATATTTTTTTGTGTAGCAAATTGTAAAGATACAGCAGTAGTAGCAGAAGAACCTTTGAGACATAAAAATTAGCAAGCTAGAATGCTATGGGTAGTAACGTTTGTGACATAAACACGTTCTCTCTTAAAATCAGTAGTAATAATGTAAATAACTAGGGCAGGGAGGCTCAAGCAGTTTCAATGTAGCAGGTGCAAATGAAGTTCCAGTTTGGCTTCATAGGTTCTGCTTTGAATTTGCAGCCACGTTGTGTTGTGCAGAAAATGAGTGTCTTGAGGAAGTAGGCGACTGATAACCTGCTAAAGCACGGAGCAGGGATGAGAAATGGATTCCAGCGTGGCTAGCTCTCGTTAGTCTTTCTGTTTGCGTTTGACCACCAGCCCATGGAATTTTCGGAGGTCCTGGCATTCTCTGAGCTGATGACTTTTGGGTTTCTTCCAGACTCTCGTGCTCGTATAGCGTTCGGGAATACAAACCTTGTGAAATAGCTCATACAAAGATATGGTTTATTTTTCATACAAAGTTTCTTAAACAATTATTCTGTTTTCCTAATAGAAGTTACATAGTCTGTACCTCTGATGCTTGTGACTATAAATGTGTCTAATGTACGTTTCGCTATGGAATGTTCTCTTGCCCAAGCTTCTGTGAAACTTTGCTGTGTTTCCGAAAACTTTTAGCACAGTCTGAGTAAGTTGCTGTTTGGAAAGGAGGAAGTTGGTTGTAATACAGAAGTCATGAGTGGTTCCTATGATCTAATAGTGTTCTCTTTTTTTCCTCTGTGATATAGGACTTCAGTATGCAGACTGATTTCTGTTGGAATTATTTTTGTGCATCAAAAGGTGACATAATTACTGAAGAATTATATGGCAGCTCTAATTACAAGAAATTGAAGGAAAAAACAGCTTGTCACTGAACATTTTAGTTTACAAAGTAGGAAGCAGTGTATAAATACATTACCGTCCACTACAGTCTTATTTTTTGAGTACACAATTTATTGTTCTCTTTTCAGGTTGCCAGCTGACTTTTTTCTAATTGTCTGGACTTCTGCAATTTGACTTTGGTTATTGTGCTTAGATTATCCCTGATTCTTTTCTGTTCAGGCTTGTCCCCCTAGATTAGTGGAAATGAAATTAAAAAGGCAAAATATGCCCTACTTTTAAACTAATAGGTGCTGATCCTTTCTGCAGAGAAGTACAGAGTGTGTATTGACTAGTAGGTTCTGGTCCAAAATTTAAATACAGGCGTAGCCATGCTACTTTAATATTAATGAAGTGAACTTCATAAAGAAAGTGGCCATTCTGTGAAGCTATTTTAATGTACGGTTTTATTTTGAATAACATAAAAAAGAGTCAGTATTTCTGTTGTATTAAGCTCTCATTGTCTTATCTGTTTCTCCATTCTGAATTATAGTGAGCGCTGGACTGAAAACTACTCTGGACATATGCTTTTTTTTTCCCATTGCGAATGCTGGCGCGCACTCTCGCTTGCTTTCTCTCTCTCTCTCTTTTCTCTCTCTCTGCGCTCCCGCCCCAGTCTCACACATACACACACGCGCACACACAAAATTATGTTACCTCGCATCATGTTGTTTATCTTGCAACAGGATCTTGCCTGGTCGGAACTTGGTGCTTGAGTGAATTTGAGCTCGGTCAGTGTTTTTCAATTTATTGGAATATGAAGTCGTATGTGTACTGAAATTAGATAATATTAAGAACAGAGATTAATAAAAACATAATTAAATGGGGATAAGGTCTTACTGCTTTTAACAATAGATTAGCTGTGTTGTTTTCATAGCAGATTTCTAATCAGTAGTGATCTAAATGTTTGGAGAACACAAAGGTGGGAGTTTCCTCCCCCGCCTTGTGTAGAGAGCGTATGAAGTGTTGTGTGGCTATGTTATGTTTTTACCAAGTGACTTGTATTTGAGACGTATTGTGTTTGAATATCAGATTTTTTTTTGAAACGTTCACGTATTATGGGGGATAGTCTAGCTAATCTTTCTGCAAATGCCCTTTTGAAAAGTCTCTTATTCTGACTCTTAAAAGCCTTTCAAACATGTTGAATGTGTAAGTAACACGACTTTACAGGAATTTATAATTATAAAGTTCACTTTCTAGCTTCGTTACTCCTATTAAACTGTTAGGGAGGGGGAAGCTGTAATATATCAAGCTTGATTCACTGTTATTATTTCCTTTATATACTAAAGGAATTGGCATATTAATTTATAGCTCTTAAAAATAATGTAAAATCTAGTAGGGAAAAGAATCTGTTCTAAAAATCAACACTTGAAATAATGTCGAAGTGAAATACTGCTTTTTCAGCTATGGAAGAGAAAAGGAGTAATGGAGTTAGAAGCGAGAATGGCGTTAGTTATTAGCTGTCTGTTGTCCTGGTTCCTTGAAGGTGGTTTGTCACACATCAATAAATGCATCTCACTTTTATTCTTGATACTTCTAATTTTTTCTAAAGTGTTAACATTAGCTAATCAGAGCCTTCATAAGTATATATCTAAGATTTCCAGATTCTGTTGTAAACATTTACTTACATGAGTTAACTTTGGGAATAATGGGACTGACGAAATGACTAAATAGTGAGTAGAGATTTCAGAGGTGGAATCTAGAGCTGTGTAGGTTTGTAAAGTAATCACTGCAATAGCTGATCTTTCTACTAGTTTAAAAAAAAAAAAACCCAACAACAAAAAAACCCACCACCAAAAAACCCCAAGTGTTGATTGCCAGCTGTTCAGAGAGATAATTCTCAGTTGGACAGTTGTCGGTTGCCTGGTTACTGGAACAGAATAAAAAAAGTTAGCTTGTTAGCCAGCAGATCCTTAGTATTTTACATTTAAAAGAAAGCTGAAACTGAATATGTAACTTGGTATGATCTTGACTTTGTTATGTATCTAACTCGCCCAGTGTACTATCGCTTAGCAGCACCTCGTTTGGTGGACTTGGACAAGTTTTGAGTGGAAGTTTAAGTAGAAATTTTGCACTGATTTCTTCTACATGTAGGGACTTACAGATTTTAATGAGTGAATAAACTTTGACATAGTAAATGGTTTTAGTTTGCGCAAAAGTGCTGTGTCTTTTGTCTTGTATAAGAAAGGTTTAAACCAACTTGTGATAGATTTGGAATGGTTAGTCTAACTTTAATGAATGATACAGACTAACTATATGTGCACTTGGTTGGCAAAATAAAGAACAAAGTGAGGGTGGCTGTTATCACAGGGAAATGCCATATTTAATAGTTTTCAACTTTTTTTGTGTGATTGCTTTTGATTAGTTTTCAATATAATTGAAAAGCAAATGATTCTCAGTAAATTAGGAAGCTTATGTAGATGAAGGTGCTTCTAGTGACAGTATTGTTTTTTGATGAAGTTGAGACTTCTGGAAAGGAATTATTCATTAAAAATATCTATTTTCTGGACTATATGCATTCTGTAAAAAAAGACAAAAAACAAAAAACACCAAAACCAAAAAAAAACCCCAAAAAACAAAACCCACAACCAAAACCTAAGAAAAATAGCCAAAGTTGATATGCACTGAAAATTTTAAATTTTCCTCTTTCACAAAGTTTAAAATTGCCATAAAATACTTTGATGGTATTTTGCAGATAGATCAAAGTTTTAATGGATGTTTGTCAGAACATAGGTCTTGGAGCTAATATTTAAAAAATATAAACAGGGAATGTCTGAATCTCTTAATTGTTTTCCTCTTCTCCCTTGTGCAATGAAAGAAACATGTTCTCGCTTTTCTTAATGGGTGTCACCTGTAAAAAGCAATAACTTTTTCAAATGCTCTTTGATCTTGTTTGTTCTTTAATGAATTGCATTAACTTGGATATTGTCCTCAGTAGTTGACCACAGAATTTATTTTGTCAGTGATCAGTAGCTTTTTTGTCAGGGGAGAAAACCTTGGATTTAGTGAATTTGTCAGACTGGCTTTTAGAAACGGAGCACAGAGGGATCTGGGAGGAGGGCTTGTGCCTGACTGCTATCTCATACCCATCTTTGGACCCAGCTCTAGCGTAAAGTTAAGCAACATCTGTAAAGATTTGACTGGCAAACATCTCTCTGGGACTCATCGTTGCATCCTGCAGCGGGTGCAGTCAGCTTTGCAGTCCGTCTTAAAAGAGGTTAGTTTGTTTTTTAACTTTTCTCGGTAGGCCAGTGGGAGTTAATGACTTGGTGAGGAGTGTGGTAGTTGTCAGTTGTCCAGTGTTGGAACGCTGCAGGTAATTGGGCTGGACTGGTGAGAGCTGTGGCAGTGTGCTTCTCACGTTGCACTGCAGCTGCTGTTGATCTTAATTAATCTGACCCTCAGAGGCTGCAGTGTCATGGTATAAAACGCAATACATGCTAGAAATGGAAAGGCTGCTTTTTCGACTCCTATTGATGGTCACGTTTCTAGGTGGGCCTTTTGGTTTTCTAATTGGATTTGTCTGACACTAGCATAAAATTCTTAATGTACTTCAGTCTAAAACCGTAATGAATTTTTCCTGTTTATCAAATATATCTGTGTAGTAATGAAGATGATAAACATGTTTTTGAAATGTTGCTGTTATAATGGACTTAGCAAAAATATTTGTGTTTATTCTGACAACAAATACAATTATCTGTAAATGAAAAGAGTTATATTGTTCGTGTCTGGTATGAATTTCTGGTGTACTGGAGTATGCTCTGTAGTGGGGTATGCTTGGTGCTGGTGCTGGCTAGCTCAGCGTTGTGATTCTTTTAAGGATTTCTAGTAACGTGGAAACGTGTAACACTGGAATGTGGTGTATGGCTGTTGGAATAAATGAGCGTGCTGTGCATGTTCGAGACTATTAATTTACTGTAGATATGCTACTGTCTTCTTCCTGACTGCATGACACGGCTTTAGGAAACTACCAGGTTCCTTACGTTCACCCTGGTATTCAGGGCCATTCTGTCTTTCCATCCCCCAAACCGGAGTTTAGCCCAGAGATCTTTTAAATGTTATGTTACAGACTTGTAGGGTTCTACTCTACTCTGTTTTTGCTTTGATTTCAGGGGCACCTGCATCCCAGTTTGTGATTATTCATAGCATTATAAGGATTAACTACATTGCTTGTATTTTAACTTAAAAATAGAGAAGTGATTGTCAGGATACTCTGTTTTAAATTTCCCCTATATTTAATAGACATATTAAATATTTTAAAACATAATAAAAAGAAGACTATCTAAATTCCCACCCCCCCATATTAACCTGTTTTCACTTTAACATATTTGATAATTAATTATGGTTGAATCTGATTGGGGTTTACTTAATATTAAACGTGCTGTTCTTGATTATAGCCAAGCATTAAAATTCATTTGCAAGTACTTAACTGGTCTGATAGAATTGTCAGTTTAAGGCAGTATTTGGAAACGCATCTTGGAAGCCAGCTCCCAACTGTACGATGCTAACATGCCTTTGTAACTTTTGAATGTGAATTTATCACTCTTTGCTTGAGCTAGTTATGAGCAATGCTATTGTGCATTGCTCTTCTTGACTTCTGAATTGCAATAAATTTTGTGTAAGGTTTAAGTGTTCTGCATAATTGATGGACAAAATTAAGTCTCCTTCATGAAAGGCCAGAGAACATCGGTTGATGTATGAAGTAGCTGATGTAAATAACTAGCTTTGTGACCAGATACCACTTGAAGGAATGGTGTATTAGGGACCAGGTTTAAAGTTATACGTTGGTGATATGAATGATCTGGGGTCACATCTCTTGTAAGTGAGGAAGAGATACCCTTGTCAACTTATGTTTATGAAAGTGACTATTTAACATTATCGGGTTTTGGATATAAAGAAGCATGAATCTCAGACAAAATTTCTTATTTGCCTGGTCTTGTAGGTTTTGACTGTGAAAAGACTAAACATATGTTTTTCATCATTGATCTCTCACTGCATCCTGCAGGGCCTGTCATCTCAGCATTGACAGGATCAGATGAAAAATACAATCGATGTGTTGACATTTTTTTGAGAATCACTCAGGTAAGATTACTTGTTATACAGAACTACAGTGAAATTCATGGCTGCTGCTAATGTTTCACCAGTTGGAGCCTTTGCATTCTCAATCATTAATTAAATTAGATACCAAGGTTCTCTGCATGTTCCCTTGTTTCTATTTTAAAAGCACTTTTTGTGCCTTGCTCAGTGCCATTTAACTCTCTTGTAATTTCCCACATAAAGAGCTTCACACATTTGTACTATTTTCCCCCACTTCATAGAGTGGCACCTGTTTGCTTGAATCAAGAACCATAGTGCACACCTCCAAAGCTCTTGGAAGATTTGTATGTACATGTATTTTATTTTATTTTCAAGCAGTGACTTTAGTTCTTTTTAGATTCTTCATTGGCGATATGGGGAAGGAAGTTCTTTGTAGAGAACCAGATAATTAGAGGCAGCAGCAATTTATCATCTTCCTAGTGTGTTCTAAACTCCAATTTTCAAACTGTACATGAAAAATTACAAATATTCAACTGAATATACAACTGTGGAATCTTTTTTTATAACATAAATTATTGAAAATATTTATATGAAGTTGTGCACTGGAAAAGTAGGAAATAGCACATGTCCATTCAGTTGGCTTCGTTGAGCATCCAGTGTGCTTTTGGAATTAAAACTATATCAGAGTGTATTCCCAAAGAGTTGGGCAGTGAAATATCATGGCCATGAGGGAAGGGGGAGGAAAGACCAGTTGGGCCATATGCCGAGTTGGAGCTTGACCTAGCTGAGGTTTACGTTTTGTCCTCATCTGTAATCTGGCATTAGGAAATGCCGGAGTGTAGGTAGGGTAGTGTACAGTAGTAGTAGCAGCCATGGAGATTCAGGTGCTGCAGCAGATACCATTTTGGCAGCAGTATTGAGCTGGAGTTATAGAATATTTATGTTTTATTGTAATCTGGCAGCCTACCAACTGTTTTCCTGAGGAACACAAAAAAAAAAACCCAAGGAAAAGGGAAATAGGTGGCTTTTTAGCAGTTTATTGACCTGGATTTGAAGAAAACTTCTGTGGAACAAGAGAAGCTCTTCGGGCATTCTGTCTGTGCTGATTTTCAAAGGACTGCAATGAAAAGCTGCTACTGAATGCCTTAAAGCTTTATAAAAATGATTTGTTGCAATAAGAAGTGTTAGATAGAACATGTATGGGGTTTGTTTTCCGTCTTGCATGTGTGTGCACACTTCATTCTTTGTATGTCTTCTACTTACTGTATTAGATGAACACTTGGCGACTCTGTCAATCTAAAGTAAAAATTGGATTCCTCTGGAACTCCTTATAATTATATCACTTCCTAACTTCTGAGTGTTTTACTGTGCCGTGCAGCACACCTAAGTGTTCCAGGTTTTGTTGAGATTACTCTCCCTGAAGCAGCATATAATTTTTAGCTTAGTTAAATGCTCAAAAAAAAAAAAGGAAGTGTTAACTTTAAAGATTTTTTTTTTCAGCGATATAAGTTTTTGTGGTTTTGTTTAGGTTGGTAATGCCAAGTGGTCATCTAGTATTTGCACTGCTTTTAACAATAATAAAATATGTACTTTATAATTTTATAAGCTGTCTAGTTCTGTATGGATCTACTTCTATGACTAGCTGTTCTAGTAAGTGCCAACATGATGCATTAAATGAATAAATTCTTTTTTTCTGATGGATTGATCTCAAATAACCAGAAAAAAAAGGTGACAATTTTGTGCAAGGAGCAGGTGAACTCTTAGGATTGAACAGGAAAGAGCCTCTATAACAAGGAAGTTACCTTGTGTAGCCAGTAGCTCTTTGTTTTACTTTAATTCATCATGAGTTCTTTCCCTGAATAACTAGTATTTTGGAGAAGGAAATAAAGGGTTCCTCAGGTAGCCAGATTTTAAATCAGGTTGTTAAAAGCAGTAGTTTTAAGTCTATGTAGAAATCCACATGTAATTGCTAGCTTCAGAGCTTTAGTCTTGCATGTTCTTGATGAGAGGATCAATGAAATGGGCAGCTATTTTTGTCCTCCTTTAGGTTTCCTGTACTTTTTAAAATCAAAACCCCCTCAGCTTATGCAAATGTTTTATAACTTTCTAATCTTAGAGACATAGAGGGGATAGTGGTAGCAAGGTCAGTGTTTGAATTAAATAATGTATTTATACCTGGTTAATTTTTATTTTTATTACAGTTTTTAAATGGTACTTTTTGGTTAGTAATCATTCTCTTGTTTTGGTATTATCTTTTCCAAAGGCTTATGTTTTTGATAGTGCTTACTATTTGAAAAACTGTGGATTTTGATGTTCGGAAGTAGTTCCAGTTCTGTCCTTCACGCTTCGTTAGCTTAGCACTTTCTGATTTGGAGGGTACAGACATGAGAAGGGCACAAAATTTAGTCATCCATAGTTGTAAAATAAGTACCCTGATTTTTCCTTTCTCTGAAACACATGCATATGCTCAGAATGAGGAAAAATAAACTCCTTATTGTTTGTCGACTTTTTGTCCTTTTTTGATGGGATAGCATATTAATATGGTGTGTAAATGACTACCATGCTTTCAGCGTTGTCTAGTCCAGGAACTTGTTAAGTTTCATCTTGTGCAAAATTCTTTTTGTGTGTTTTATTTTGTAAAAAAAAAAAAAAAANCATTTTTTGATGGTGTGTAAATGACTACCATGCTTTCAGCGTTGTTTAGTCCAGGAACTTGTTAAGTTTCATCTTGTGCAAAATTCCTTTTGTGTGTTTTATTTTGTAAAAAAAAAAAAAAAAAAAAAAAAAAAAAAAAAAAATTATATTNTCTGCTTGTAAATTTTGGCAGCTTTGTATTGATTGTCTGAAGATCATTGATTTTTTCATTATTTGTTTATCTTTAAGTATTTAGCTTTTTTACTAGAATGGCCAGTTCTGATTTGTGTCCCTTGTTTCTCCCAATACAAACTTTCAGAAGTGATGACAACAGTTTAGTAAGGGTTGCAGTATTTCAGCTGCAATTTAAATTTAATGACCTTTTCCTAAAAATATGCATATAGTTAAATGGACTTCTGAGATAATGCAGGGTTGGGTTTTTTTTCTGTGAAATGTTATTGCATAGGCGATCAGAATAGGTGATTGTAATGCCCTTGGTAGCTGTAAGCATTAAGGTGTCCTAATTTGGACGGGTTTTCCCTATCAAAGATTCTATGAAGGCAAAACTAAGAAAGCATGCAGGGGTTTTGATGTAAATTAGTATATATTAGTAGCACTGTTTTTGTGTGGTGAGGTTTCTGTATTGTAAAGTATGCTTACTTGGGAGGTGCAGATAAGCTGATAATGGCTGTCTGATATAAGTATGCTTAAAAGTATTTCAGGAACTAATATAAATTTCATGTTTGTAGTATGACCTACTTCAGTAGGTCTAGAAAGAGGTGTAATGTTGCAATGCTAATTTAGAGGAAAAAGTGCTGTTAGTTATCTACTGAATTGTACTGCAGTTTGTTGATGAATCTAGGGAGAACGATGGCATATTTTATGTGAAGTGATCCCAGTTTATAAACAGATGTGTGAAATGTAGTGCGGGTTCAGATCCACAGATATTCTGGAATCCTCGTGGGTGTCTATGTAAAGGGAAAGATCAAGATACCTTGGGATGTTTGAGTAGACTTTATCTCTCTGTATTAAATAATTTTTAAAGTTTCACTCTGCTTTAAGCAGGTTCCATTGTGTTAATTCCTTTAGAGTGCAGCAGTTTTTGCGTAGCATTTAAATACTGGATTCTAAGGGGATTATCACTTCCTCAATTTCTTTTTCCCTTGCTCAAAAGCAAAAGATGGTTTTCATATTGGATTTCTGTATAGATGTTTCTCCTGGGTAGAAATAACTTACTGGTGTCATCTGCTTCAAGGTGTAGGATGTCCCCTACATTTGCCCCCTTCCATGGGGGAAATTGAGGAATCTTGCTGGACAGGCTATCTCACAAATGCTGAAGATCCTTAGAAAGATGTATTTCATTCAAAAAATACTATGTGTATGCTGCTTATTTGGGAAAAAGCCAGTGATTCAGTCTCAACAAGTATTTAATTTCAATTTTTAATCTTTCAGTTATTTTTTTAGAGCTTCAAGTTTTCCCTCAACAAACCTTTAAATTCTGAATCTCAGAGTAGTAGTTCAGCATGTTCTAAGTGCTGGAAAATTTGTACTTTATTTTGTAAGCAGTTTAACATGAATTTTCTTTTTTACTTCCACTTTTGTACTTGATGTTCAGAATGTAAATTCTGACAGTAAAATATAACCACTCTGAATTCAGATTTTGTGGTAAGTAAAACTTCCTATTTTTAGATTAGGGTGAAGACTTTTGGAAGTAATCAAAACCTGATGAATTGTTTCCC
>RSEF01000005.1:35483391-35509728 GCA_003993805.1 Himantopus leucocephalus | reverse complement strand
CTGATACAGTTTCAGCTATGATTCCAGTTGAAAGAGGGCTTGTCCAGCAGGACTTCTAGTGGTGCCATCTCCAGATCGAGATTCCCCTGGCAGTTTTCCATGGATGTTTTGAAGTCCCGGTTTAGTTAACATATCTAGACGCTAATAGTGNCCCCTGGCAGTTTTCCATGGATGTTTTGAAGTCCCGGTTTAGTTAACATATCTAGACGCTAATAGTGAGATGCCAGTGCTTTGTATTTTTATTAAGCTTGTATTTGCTGCTGTCAAAGGAATTACACTACTTGACTGCATTGTGAGGGGAGAGTTTTTACAAGCCTTTTGGAGGCTCTCAACCTTAGTTTCAATTAGATATTGCTGGTATATATGTGAGATTAACACTTAAAATGTAATTTCATTAGATAAAAATGGAATGAAACAGGTGTATAGAGTCTTCACTTAGTTGGTTTTTTAAAATCCATTCATTTTTTCCTAACATTTTTTCTCTATTTATGTAATAATGCCCAAAGGTGAGGTCCTAATATGTTTATCATTATGCAAAGCACTTACCCTTAATTTATAAATAATGTGTATTTAGGTTATGAAACCTTAAAAGGAAAGATCACACCTACTGACAAATTTGTCTTACTCCATATTTTAAAGCACCATTATGGTCATCACCAAAATCTTTTTCATAAATAGTACTAGAGTGCTAAGGACCCAATGATCCAGTGGACACTGGTATTTTATATTTTTCAGGAGCACAGTGGAGCTGAGCTGATCCTGCCAACTTCCTCTACGTTTTCTGGGACCATGAAAGAACTGGCAACCCTACCTTTTAACACTGACTTATTTTTAGCTCATTTCTGTAAACTATTCATCAAATCCCAAGATCAGAGAATCATTTGTAATAATTTGTAATACACTTTTACGAAGGAGCTAAAATGATTAGGATTTCAGTCACTGAGAATTTTTGTTTGGTATTGTACTTGCATCAGGTTCACAAATATTTTTAATATTTGCATACTAGCAGGGGAGCATAAAGACTCAAGATTGAAAAAATCAGTTATCTAACACATTCCCCTTTCAAAAGAATTGTTCACTTAAGGAAATTAATGTATTTTTCTGTACAAATAATGGCCTGAAATTGTAAATAAATATTGAAGTTATTTTATATTTTATGTATTTGGTGTTAATTTTATTTAAATATTTACCACAGATAAGTGCCATTTTAAATATCTTTAGAGTTGCAACTGTGATTTAGCTCACCTTGTTTTGTAAGGTGCATGCAATCAAATTTTTCACACTTTTTATCTGACGTTTTTGTTTTCATTAAGATTAACTCTAATTTTGCACAACTGCATTTATAACCCATTCTTGTTTGACTAATTAGAACATTTCATGTGCTTTCAGTAGGAGCTAGATTCTTATACTTATGGCACTGCATTATTTTTCTCTTGCACTGAGTATGGACTGCAACATCAATAAAGCCATGACTGCTTTAATGTTGATGGTTTGGGATTTTACCAGGCAATGCTGGTCATTTTGTTGCAATTAAGAAAAAAATATTTATTTTAAAAAAACCAAACTGCCACCCATCCTGCCCCCCCCCCCCGGCATAAACTGCTTTATGTTTGGGTTTTGAGATAATATGACCTGCTTGTCTGAATGAATAGGAGTAAGAACAATAGTCTCTCTCTCCCCCCACACCCCTGGGTTCAAAATCTTGACCTAATGAAAGCAGACAGTGGGATATTAATTTGAGAGCCTGAATTTATGAAAGTGATCTAGAATAGAGCATCTTCATGATAGTGCATTGATGACTTCAAGAAATAAGTTGCAAATCAGAAGGAACCCATTTGATATGAAAACTCCCTTGAATGATATCTTGGACCTAGTTGTTGGTCTTTGTTTCTAAGTTTGATTTTGGACCATGTGCAGAGTCCTTAGACTCATCTGTTTAGCTCACATATTAATTAAATGTCTTCTGTCTAAGCAGCATGGAAAAATTGCTTATGCAAAGTCTGTGAGAAAAGATCGTGCATTTGCTGCTATTTTTGGTTTGGCTTCACAGAGGACATTAAAGTATACTTGTGTGTAGTCTTCAGTGATAGCATGCTGTGTTGAGAATTTTGCACTTTCAATAATTATTGATAACATACCTTTTCCTTTACACTTACGCAACTTGCAGAATTTTCTCCAGTAAGCAACCCTGCATACAGTCTGTCTCTTAGATGCAGATGCATGTCCTCTGTCTTGCGTTCTTTCATACACACATGGATGCATGTGTAGGATGGATGCGGTTTTGATTTAGAGTTAGATTTATTGTATTGAGCAGATAAATCCATATACTTCATTTGATACAGAAATGTTGACTGTTGTAATGGCTTATTTTATGAACTTACGTTCATTTTTTTCAAATAGTTAAATAACTTTTCAAAAATAAAAATAATAACATGCGTTCGTGTACTTAGCAGTGATAAAGTCCGATGTAAAAGTAAAATCTTAGTTTCACTTAGTCCTTTATTTTCCTGGTTTTAGACGATGCACGCATATAGAAAGAGATCATGAATCTTTAAATTCTCAGATTGTGTTTTCTTATACATTTGCTTTATGTTTTTATTTAAAATATGCATATTTAGTATGTACTTATTCACGAAAGCACAAGTTAGTGTGTTTTCTTCATGTGTAATTTTGATCCCCATTAGCTGACTTATAATACTCCATAGATAGACTTCTAAAAGTAGTCTTCGGTAGTTATAAAAACCAGTATTTTATTGGTTAATGCATTCAGGATAATAGATAGTTTTACTTAGCTATGAGGATACAGTTCTTGCATCAGAGTTTCCATTCTGAAAATTAGTTTAGAAAAACAAGATGACAAGGGACAAATCATACAATAAAAAGTAATGTTTTAGCTAAAAGCATGTATCAAAACTATGGTCTGAGTAGTATTAGTTCTGCACAATAAGCTGTATCCAATCCAGTCCAGTAATTAAATGATGGCAAAGCCCTCTCACTGTAGGCATAGTCTCAGATCACTTCAAAAATTAGGTTAGAAGTTTTAATCCTCTGGGGTAGATGCTGTATGCTTATTTATAAAGTGAATGGACTACAGGTGCACAGCCATTTGAAGAAGCTTGCTATTAAGAGAGTCCCATTGGAGACTCTCAGAAGCTGTTACACTCCTTAAAATAGGAAAACCATTTGTTTCCTATACAGGCAGAGAATTAAACACAAAAGTCTGTCTGGCAATATTAATATTGTATTCTTAATCTATTGTTGATTGCATGCAATAACTGCTAGATGACTGATGGAAAATGTAGAAAATCACAGCATAAAGGGAGTAATGAAATCTTCCTATAACCAAGGTCACGCAGTTACAGTAGAACTGCCAGAGGAAAGGGAGAACAGCTACAGAGGACCTGTGCAATGTAATTTCTGAATATCTCTGAAGGAAGAAGATATAGTACTGATGATTTTGTAGAGTAACCTTCTTTTGCATTCCCTCCCCACAAGCTGCCACTTGTCTGTCTGTCCTTCTGAACATATTTTCTGTGTAGGTTCTTCGATGTTGCTTAAGAACTTGACACATTCTAGCAGCAAACATGAGATTGAAATATTTAAAGTCCCTACTTCCCCTGCAGAATTTCTAAGCAAGACTTGAAGTTTNCAAGGCAAAAAGGAAAAAAAAAAAAAAAGGCAATAATTGGTCATTGCCATTTCAGAAACTCGTATGTAGAAATTTTAAATAAACTCTCTGTTAATATTAAGGCTGCCTGGGCACCATAAAAGAAAACTTGCCAGAAGGTCTCTGTTTTGGGAGATGAGCAAGTACCTTGATTCTTTGCTTTTATGGTATTATATTACTCAGTTTTTGCTAGGAGTCCCCACTTTCACTTTAAAATCTTCACTGTATGATCACTATAGTATGTGTTTTCTACTGGTTCTATAGTACAATGTGAAGAAGCCTTTTGCCTGTAACTATTGATAGTTGGACAGTTACATATATCTCTCTTCTTTTTATGATGGTTTGTTTAAAATCATGGTCATTTGATAAGCAATGTGAGAAGATCAGTGCATCTATGATGAAAGGTTGTGCAGNCTGTATGATCACTATAGTATGTGTTTTCTACTGGTTCTATAGTATAATGTAAAGCCTTTTGCCTATAACTATTGATAGTTTGACAGTTACATATATATCTCTACTTTTTATGATGGTCATTTGATAAGCAACGTGCGAAGATCAGTGCATGTATGATGAAAGGTTGTGCAGATATAAATAAATTCAGGAAATTCAAAAGTTTAACTTCTGAGCCCAGTGCAACATAATTTTTGCATTTCTGTAAGTGTAATTACGAAAAACTTAAAGCACCAAAATATTCTGTATAAGATTTCTGAGTAATGGATCCAATTTTCATTAATTATACTTCAGATTCAAATTAAATTTTATTGTGAGCAATTTTCCATATGTTTCACGGGATATACTGAAGAGATTTATACTAATTTGGTATTCTGGAGTGATGACAGAGGTCTGCAAGTGTCCTACCTTCTCTAGCTGACTCATCCAGCTTTGATCAATTAAGTCTTTGGTATGTTGAAGTTATACTTCACTTTGCCATGGCCAGTGATAATTACTGAGAATTTATTTAGACTTGATAGCAAGTATGCTAATGGATCTCTGTTTGGGAGCTCTGTTATTAACTAGTGCAGTAAAGCCATGTTAAAATCTATTCTAATACTAAAGGCCTAATTAACAAACACATTATTTCTCATTTTGTGGAAAGTTACCTGATAACTTGAATGTTAACGTTTTTATCTAGGTAGATCATTCTGTTTTACCTTTCCAGCTTTGGCCTTTTAGGAAAAATATTTGTTTTAGATGCTTGAATCTTCCCATGTTTGAGCTAAATTACCTCAATGTCTGCTCGGATATTTACAGAAATAAAGATGTGGGTGGGAACAACCTTGTCTTAATGACAGCAATATCATATGGAAGGTGGTAGTCAGGTAAATGAAACAGGAATAGATGGGATTTCTGAGACTTAATTTTAGAATTTTATTTAGGTTTAGCTAGGATATACCATCAGACTTGCACTTGATCCGTTGCCTCTGAATTCCCATGTACTAACTGGAATACTTTTCTCTCTAAGCAGCAGTTGTTACTGTTATCTCAAATCTTGCTGCATTCATCTAATCCTATATAAAACCAAGACTGGAATTACCGCTTGAGGCTATTCATTAACTAGCCTAAATAACTTCTGAAGCAGAAGTTGTCAAAGAAGTAATATAGGATCATTGTTATAAAACGAAATCTCTTAGGTTTTTAAACACTAAGATTTTGTGACTTATTCCGGTTTGCTTTTTGTTTGGTGCTATCTTAAGTGGTGCCAAACCTTACAGCTCTTCACTGTTGAGTTATTGTGTGCATTTTGTTTAACTCCAGGAAGAAAAAAAACCCCAAAACTAAGCTTTCCTGCACTTATTTCCATCCAGAGATGACTATATGAAAATGGTCATCGTGTGTTAAGCCTGTTATATTTTTGAGTCTGTGGTGTGTAGTTAGCAAGAGTGAATCATGTGTGGGTTTTTTTAATGAGTCTCCATTTTGTCTGACACACTTGGTCAGCTGCTTGATGCTTGTGGGGAAAAAATACTACTAAAGAGATAAGTATCTTAAAACCATTTCAAAGGAATTGGATGCTAGGCCAGTGACCTTGAATTTGACTCTTTATACGGTGTAAAGTCGGTGTAGAGAGTTGCCATCAGGGTAACATGCTTATAGTTACTTGCATTTGTGAAAAGATAGATTTCTGCATTTCATAATGAATAATCTTTTTATTACCTAGATTCAGTAAATTGCAGTGACAAGTATGATAGTTATAAGCGTGTGAAATGCTGTGGATTAGTGCATGGCGTGACCTTAGAGGTGAAAGCAGGAGTCATGAGAATTTTATACTCTTCCTGAGTGTAAATGTTCTTGTTCTTCTAACTAGGGTGTCCATGGATGTGTCACTTATACCTCAAGTTTACTTTTAATTTGTTAAAACTGGTTACTCCTTTTTTATAACAGAGAAT
The DNA here is from genome assembly GCA_003993805.1 of Himantopus leucocephalus. Lineage (NCBI taxonomy): Eukaryota > Metazoa > Chordata > Aves > Charadriiformes > Recurvirostridae > Himantopus > Himantopus leucocephalus. Next base: position 35,503,674 of record RSEF01000005.1, on the reverse strand, counting down.
GTGTTTTCTCCAGTTAAGCTTCATTATCTTGAGATAATGAAATGATTCCATTTAGCTGTTTTGGAGGAACTACTGTGTTTATATTTTGCAGTGTGAAACATTAGGTGTGTGGGAACACCGGATGGCCAGGTAATATAATGTTTAGTCAAATTTTCACAGCACAACTGGCTTCTGAGTGTCTATAGAACAATCTGAGTAAGAATTATTTCCAACTTCATTTCATATGAATATTATTTTTCTGTTGAACTATAAGTAGGCTTGATAAGAGCTCATTTGCAGTATACGTTCATATTTCTAAGTGTTTATATGTTACATATTATATACCTCATAGAGGGAAGGTTTCAAGCATGATTTCAAGCTGCATAATACAGAACTTATGTTAAAAATAATGTTTTTATGTCTATAGCACTTGAATAAAGGTGTCTTGAAGCATCTTTATGACTTTTAGGCATCAGAAGTATGTCAACTAATACAATATCTGTGTCTTCAAAATCTTCTACAGTTAAGACAATATTATTCTCATCTCATAAATTAGTTCAATGTTAAAAATTTTACAGGTGTATTTTTCTGAGATTTTTTTTTAGATTTTTGCTCTCAAAGTTAAAATAAGTTATTGCTGCTTACAAATGAAAAGACTCATTCAAAATGCTATGTTTTTATTTCCGGAGTTAACTAATATTGACAAGGTTGTCCTTCAGAGGTTTGTAATACAGTATTTAATTATCAACTCTAGTTTCCTTTAATAGCCTCTGTAACAAGATCATAATTATCTTGCATATAATCATTGGCTGATGCACTTAGCAGCCCATCTATGATTCATTCTTACCAATTACTCACACTTTGTAGCCTTGAGGCATACAGAACTCCATGCTTTTCTTGACAATTAAGTATTGTTAATGGTTAAAGGTATTCTAATTTTTCCCATTCTACTTTGACAATGTCCTTGAATCTAGTTAGAAGTGGCATCTTCTGGGCTGTGTGAGCGTTCAGTTTCAAATAACCAAATGGTTATTTGGTACTTAACATTTCCTTTGGCTGTCCAAATTAATAACAAGCAGTTGGATGTCATACATGGGTACCAAATTGTGTTAATTAGAAAGTTATCTAAATGCCAAATAAACCAATTAAGAAGATATTACTACTTTTCAGTTTAGAGAAAGTATTTTAGATAATATTTAATAATATAAAATAATGAAGTCTTCAAAGTGTTAGCAGTATGAGCTATTTCAGCTTGAACTGCAACAAGATCAGCTCTTACCTACTAATGATAGTCCAAATTTGCTATGTAGTAGAATATCATCCTTGTTTTTAGTGGGCAGAGGTTGACAGTTTCCACTTAGTTCTTGTGGCTAGCAGAAAATAATAGAAGAGCAAGAAGTCTTCAAGCCTTCTGTTTTATTGTGATGTATATGCAGTAAAGTTGTAAATAAAAATACACAAAGCCAAAGCTATCCTGTGCTAAGTAAGATACAACTATTAAAAACTGAAACAACCACAGTTTAAATGTTGGTAAAACAGCAGCATGATTTTTATTTTAGATTAGCAGTGTTTATTATGCTTTTAGTTCTGTCTTCATGCTGATTGCAGTAAATGACCATATTTGACTTTTCCTTGTGCAATGGGATTTTAAAGTGTTTTGGAGTATTTTTTTTTATATGAACTTTGCTTATATGTTGGAAAAAATCCAGTGGTCACTTTGAATTGGGGTAAGCTATATTGAGAAATATGCTACCTTACTATTTGATGAAAACCAGTGTGTTTTTATAACAACTTTGTCTATTATATTTTCCAGATATAAAAAATAAGTATGAATTGCCAATATATCAAAGCAAGAATATAACAATTACAAATCAAAATAGATTTTTTATAAAATCTTTTTAGATTAACTTAAATGATGGCTGCTTACCTGTTTAGAAATGTACAAGCATGAGTATAAATGTATTTTGCATGCTTTATGGTGGCAGCATGCTTTCTTTCTAATGAAATTTCTGAAGCGTAATAAAATACATTTTAGCTCTTCACATTTCTGCCATCTTACAGGCGTATCATCGTTATCTCCTGTGTTGTAATTTTTCATTTATACTAGTGTTAAGCCTGAGATAGTTGAAGTTGTCTAAACACTAATCTACTTTTGATAAAGTCCATACATTCAGCTTTTGTTAAAATCAATTTTTCAAAATTCATTAAACTTTTCTACCCTGAAGGAAAGCCGAATGTCAGTCTCCAGCAATTGAAATTATATAATTTTCAGGTATTGGAGTGGGATATATGTTTGAAACTGTAAACAATAAAGTCTCATAGTCTTCCCCTAATCTCCTCACCTTAACAGCACCCTCCAATCGAAAACTAAGTAAATAAAAGGCTCTTCTCAGCATCCCCAATGGAGCATGGCATCCTAGGCTTATTGCCATGTGAGCTGTAGAGTTTCTGATCGGTTTAGTAATACTACATACATAAGTAGCCACTAGCTGTCACTAGAAAAAAAAAAAAACCCAAACAAACAACAAACTGTTTCTGGGTCCTCATGTTAAAAACAGCAGCATTTTTATACGGCCATAATGTGTTGGTGCTTTTTAAAGCTTGTTCATTTCCTAAACCCTGTAATCTGTCTAGTGATATGCTAAGTTTAGTGGAGTTCTAGTTCTGATTTGTGACCTTTTTACAGAACTTTTTTCGCTTGAATCTCAGTGGTGAATTTCATAGGGATGCAGTATGTACTTTGGATATAGTTTGCCAAGAAGTCACTATTTTACTGAGGGGCATTTAGTCTCCCTGTTTTTAAAAAAAGAAAGAAAAAAAAAAGTTGTTGGAGGAGCAGAGGAGGACTATGTCACCAAGTCCTGACTTAGACGAGAATCTCCTTATGAGGCTTTAAAGCTCTCAATCTTGTCACCCTGACAATCTGTATCTCAACTTGGATTTGGGGCTGGGCAGCATATCTATTTACTTTATAGTTGCATCTATCTCAGTTACACTTCAGTTTATTCTTTGACTTTATTCTGCATTGTGCATGCTTGCGTGCACTTTCTCTCTCTGAAATATGTTATGGAGCACAGTCTTGTTCTGTCCCAAAGCAGGAGATGAAAGCTTTGTGGTCTAACAATGAATAGAGGTAGTAAATATTGCAACGTTCAGTCTTGTATAAGCATATGATATGTACCTTATGGATGCACGTTAGTTCTTGATTTTGCTATTGGAGTAGCTTTTAAACTGAAATACAAGCTGCCCTTACTGTGAAAAGCAACTGTTGTATGATTGGCATGTTGTAGTAGAACAAAAAAGCAACTTTTGTTTTAGTTTTAGTCTTCAACTGAATGTCTCATTTGCCAGTATTTAGAATGTATTATTGTGGAGGAGAGTAAGACTGTTAGTGGTTGATTTCCTCCAGATCTTCAATATGTGATGTAGTGATAAAAACCATAAAAATATGTAATCACAAGTATTTCTGTCTCAATACAGAAGACTACAATGCAATGTAATGCTGCGGGGAAATTTGTTATTAGTGTATCTTTAAAAGCATATTTTTGCAACACTACTATAAATCTAGTTCCACAGCATGCAGTGTCTTAATGAGAATGTCTTCATATTAGAATGGTAAAATAAAACTGCCTTTAAAATAAGTTATTGTCAAGTCATAGGGTTTGTTTTCTAAGGCAGATTACAAATGAACATGCTGGTTGTGTGTCTTGGATTCTGAAATAATAGGGTAGTTATTTTTTATGTAACTTTACATTTTGCTTTCAAAACACTGAGCAGGTGTTTGAAGACTCGCTTCTACTGTACAAGTTTCTGCTTTAAAATAAATATGAGAACCAAATTGTCTAATTTAGTTTTAGTTAATTGTACAATTTAGACAATTTAATTTTGTAATTAAACTTAATTGTGTTAGACAATTGAGTTTAAAAGGTCTACTGAAATGCCTTTCCAAAAGCATATGAAATTGCACGCATATATGTGTGCTCATATTTGTATAAAAGTAGGAGTCCCTTTGCAAACTAAAGGCTTTTGAATGTTTTCCCACTTGCATCTACAAAATTTTGGCTGACCTTATTCACAAAGTGAAACACTTTCTGTTCAGTTACATTTTAGTTATGGAGAACTTAAGTGCTGCAAATAACTCCACAATAATTTTTCTCCCTTTTTCTGTTTTCTATTCACATGTGTAAGAGCAGCCAGACTAAGTAATTTGTAATGTATGTGGACCTTGTCTTCTATAAATTATTTTCTTCTGTTTCTGTTTTAGTAGTTGAGAAACAGGAAATACTGCACAACTCTTCTTCTTTATTACTGAAGTAGAAAGCAAACATGGCAAGAAAATCAGCATGATTAAAAAATGTTTGAAATACACTTGTGTCTTTTATCCTGAACCGTACTTCCTTTTAAAAAAAATGAAGTGAATGCACTTGAACTGCCACTACTGCATGACTGAATATTTGCATTCTATTCTTTACTAAATTGCAGTTCAGCAATCTAACTCTTAGGGAGGAATGCTTTGGATGTGAAGTCATTAATGCCATACTGATGTTAAGGAACTCAGCTGAAACTGGACTTCAGGAATACCAGTGTATAGGCTGCCAGTTCTGTTTTGATAGGTTCATTAACCTAAGGTTATGACTTTGAGTATGCTCATTGAGCATAGTTCTAAAAAAATAGCAGTTACACACAATATCCTGCTACTTTCTTCCTTTCAAGCTCTTGATCTGATTATATTCCTTCTGTTCTTCATGACCGATGTATGTTCCTAACGAATGACCAATATATGTTCATGTCCCTTGTGTTATCTTTTTTCCAGGTGTACCAGATACTTAGTGTGAATTTTAGAAACAAAACAAAAAAAAAATCATTACATTGAAATCCTCATTGTAGGTATTGACCCTTTATAAAGGTAGAACTTCTTTGAGTGCTACTATGAAGGTAACCTCAAGTTTAGCAAGGGTTTCTGTTGCTTGTTTTGTTCAAAGTCTTTTTCAATGTTAAAAGCCCCCTGCCCCCCATTGCACCTAAATACCATATACTGCATTAGAAACAGCTCCAAAGTCTGTCTTAAAATGAAAATTTTAGGTGTAAAATAGTAAAAAGGACTGTAGGCTGTATATCTTTGCTACTTTTCAAATTTGTCTCTTCATTTTAGATAAATATTGCCAAAGAGACAAGCAGTCATCTGTTTTCAAATACCTGATGCCAATTCCAATATAACTATATGTTCACTTCTGTGAAACCATGCTTATTATGGAAAACTAAATCAAATCAAATTCCTTCTTTTAAATATTTTTAGACTTCACATGTGCTCTGATATGTTACAAAATATTGCTTCATACTGTGAAAGTATATGATAAAGTACAGGATACATAATCAATAGAACACATTCACTCATTTGTATAACAATGGGAAATTTAAGAGTATGCCAAAATTATCAGTGAATATAATAATTTGGATTATATGTGTGTATGTGTCATTTTTTCCTATGTATTCTTTTTAAGATAAAAGAAATAGATTCTTTTAAAACTTTTATGGAAATTGGCTTCCAATTTAAAAAAAAAAAAAGAAACCAAAAAACCAACAACGTAAGTCTCTTGTAAAATGGTGGAATGGATATATAACCTTACAACCCTTAGAAGGAAATTCTGTTTGTGGCTATGTGTAGAAGATAGAGAAACTTCAGGGAAAAAGTTGAAGATAGTTGTATTACTGCCATAGAATATAAAATGGTTCTTTTTTATGGCATTCTAGCTTGTTTGTTGGATCAACAGATGTAACCTCTACAGAAATATTTTTCTTGTTATCTGTTAGATCATATTAACAGTATTAGGAATAAATACATGAGTACCTAAATGTTTTAATTCCTCTCTAATAAATGGAGTAGCTGTAGTACGGTGGTGTTTGTATTTCTTTAAGTGCATATTTCGTTCACTGAAAGATTTGCCTTCCTCAGTACTTTCACCTCAAATTTATGTCCATTTTAATGTTGAAGAAAAAATGTGAAAAATTGTTGCAACCCCAGACATTTACTGTTATCTTTCCTGAATCTTTTGTCATCCAATTTCTCAAAAAAAAATCTATTTAATATGTTCTGAAACAAGTTTAATATAACATTTTGATCATTTTGTAAAAATAAATTTATTGTTATTACAATGAGTAACCAGTTTTGAAGTAGTGTATCAGTTTCATACATTTAATAAAATATATGGCAGTAGATAGTCAATGTTTCATTAAAAACTGTAATCATACTTCTAAATAAACACTTGGATGAGGGAGTTGCACTTTATGATATATGTGAAGTTTAAATTATGATATTTGCAGGATTAGGAAAGACAGACCTGCAGTGTCAAAATATAAAACCAGGCAAGGTAACTAGACATCCATCTTCATCAACTCCATCAAGTCATTTTTAATTACTTAAAAATCTGCATTAAAAATATTCAGAATATTTTTAAAATTCTCTGGAGCGAAAGTCTAGATATAAGCATTTCTTCATTAAGCTTGAGTATCATATAAATTCAATGTGTTTACAGAACACCTAATGTGAAGCAAACTATGGATCTTATGATCAAAATAATTATTATTTTTAATTTTTTTACTGAATACAGAGAAGGTACTGGTAGTGATACTGAGCTGTTATACTTTTTCTACCAAGAGAAAAGATTTTTCTTCCCACAAAAAATAAGGAAAAAACTTTTTCAGCTGATTTAGTGGTCCTGTGAAAGGAATAAATACATCTATAGTATATACACTCACACCTAACATAAATCATTGTGTATATACCATCATACCTAAAAAGAAAATGTGCATGTTATTTCTGACTTTTGAGAAGGCTTTTGTCTCTACTGTCAAAAACAGAACTGTCCAAAAGCTGGTGTTGGAACTGAAGAAATCCCCAGCCCAGAGAACTTAATCTGTTCTTGAAAATGCAGCAACCTACATGGTTTCACTTTACCTACATGCAGCGCTGAAAAATAAGTAAAGTCACATCATTTTATCTATTTTCTTTATATATGAATTATGAGTTTTCTGAATATTTTCCTTGTCTCATGACTAGCTCAATTTCTATTGCAGTTACAGCAGTAACAGCATTTTTCTATGGTTTTAATGCTTGGACAGTTGCCTTCTCTTGCAAAGTTTTGAAATCTGAAGGAGCATCTGATAAACCTACTGATTGTCTATTTGAAAAGAAGATTTACAGAATCAGAAAATGTACATAGATACATGTACAAAAGTTTGTGATTCACTTTTTCAAAAGATCTTTTTTCTGCTTTTTAACTCTTGTATTGTTTTCATGGAGACTATTTGAATTTGTTAGACTAAAATACAACCTATGCTTTTATTCTTAAGTCGAGTTGGAACATAACTAGTACAGAGAAGAAAATTCTTGATGTTGATGTTCTATAGCTCTTAATTGTTCGCCTTAAAGATTTGATTGATCATGTAGTAACCATTAGTGTACAGTGCTTCTCTTCATTAACCAAAAAATTTTACTGAGATTTTTCTTGTTTTGAAGTTATTTACTTTCCTGCAAAATTTTGTTAGAATTATTTTTAACAAGCACTTTATTTTTTTTATGCCTATGTATTACAAAAATAAACTAAACCAAATCAAAGGTTCTAAAGCACATAGTTAAAGCCCTGTGAGTATAAGTATTCTTTAGGATAAGTGTAGTGTTTTATTGTTACATAAGATTCAAGATCGGAGATACAAATGTAAGAATGGTTGTAATTTCTATTTCCCAGTTTTGTCAGGGATATTACAAAAAGGCTTCTGCTTAAAGGATCATCTTCCGTTTTGGAATCTAATTTTACCTTTAAGTCTTCCTATGGCAGCTCTGTTTAAACTTCTTTTTAATTTCTCTTCATTTCTGCTGATACATTAATCCTCTAGATCACTTTCGTAGTGGATGAACAATTAGTAAGATGAACAAATCAAAGGCCTTTGGTGTGTTCATCTAGGTCAAGAGTGCATTGGAAGTTAAAAAGTCTACATTTCTCTTTAGCAAAAATATTGTAGGTATACTGGTTAAACAAAGGTGGCATGTTTTTTCCGGACAACTGAATACAGCATTAGAGTTTTTTTCTGGTATTCACTAGTTTTCAACATGAGCTGCAAAGCGTATTAGTCCGTACATTCCGAAAACCCTTAGTTCTTTTAGACTTGAGAGAACTAGTTCAAATCTGATATGCTTGTTAGAGAAGAGACAGCATATGAGGTCTTGTAGTCATTACATAGGCAAAAAAAGCAGATACTTCAGTTTCAGAAATCTGCAGAGCAGTGACATGGCCTTCCATTCAATTTTTTACCAGATATCACAGACTGGAAATGTGAGCTTTGGCTGATACTGCTGGGAAGGAGAGTGCGTCAGGCAGCTGTAATTCCCATCCTGTAAAGGTACTGATACTTAAAGTCTCTGTAGTCCAAATTGGTACACAAAAAATACTAAAATGTTGAATTTGGACCTTAGATCTATTTTCAAAGATAATTTTCTGCCAAACATTCCTAGATGTTCTGTGGATACATTTACAGTTTTTTGCTTTTTAGATATGAGTAAAGGGAAGATACTTCAGAGTTGCTTGCAGGTTGCTTCCTGAAATACTGTCTTCTAGTAAGCAGACGACACCATGTGGAATGCAATTCTAGTGTTTTCCTAGGGTCTGACTTGAACAACAGATTTTTGAAGTCAATGATATCCAATTGATGTAAAATAGGCCAGAATTTTATTCCATGTACTTATAAGTTTGGTTGCTCCAAAATCAAGTTAACTCCCCTCGTTGATTTTTCTGCCTCAGAAAATGTAGCTCAATTTTGAGTCTTACTTATTCTTAAAGAGATTCTCTTAGTTTTAGAGGGATTCTTAACAGTGTGATGTTGCTGAAAAGTATTTCAGCACAGGGTGAGCTGCAGACAGTTGTTCCAGTACATTCCTTGACCATATCTTGGTAGCATCAGGTTTGTCTGCAGTACTATCGCAATTACAATTATGGTTCCTACAGAGAAGAATCATAGTTAAAAGTAAATTTGTAGAATAAGATTTACTTTTTTTGGTGGTATGCTCTTAAGGTAAAGCCTAGAGAGTAACTGAACATTAACATGACTCCATCTACTGTAAAACCCATTCCGTTTTATATATTTTCAGGGAGTATGGAGTGGCACAGGAAGGAAATGGCATATCGCTGGAAAGTTGCTCTAATTCAGCACAGGATTCTTGTGAGAAAATCTTCTAATATTACATCATCCTATTCTGTTTTTTTTTTTGCAGTTTACAGTTTTTTTTATGCCACTTTTGTTCATATCAGTAACCAAATCAAAATAAATCCAGCAGATTAAATAGGCTTTCATCAGTGTTAGCAGTGCACATCTGATAGCAAGACAATTTAGGACTATATATTTTGTCATACTGCGTTATATGTGGGTTTATGGGTTCAGTAATAAAATTGTTTTTCCTTTTTAATAAGGTTTGCTAGTTTTTAACATTACATTTCACTGTCTAACATGAGATTCAACAAATAAAAATAAGTCTGCTTCCACTCCAATTAATGTTTCTGACAATAATGTAAGTAGCAATTGAGTAGAAGCAAAAAATAACGCCCTTGCAAAAAGGAAGAAAAGGAGTGAAAAAAGGCAATTCAATAATTACTTCAATTCTACGGCAAGATTTTTTCTTTGATTCTGTTTTCTTTTGCCTGAGCTTACTGCTTTTGTTGAATTTATGACTGCTTATCAAACTTTGTAGCTTGAAGGAACTTTTCTTTTTCCTCTTCTATAACGTCAAAGGACACCCTGAAAGATTTTTTTATTTTTATAGGTACTGACTTAAGGTCAGCAGTGACACTAACAAAACACATATTTCCAGGTATAATAGCAAACTCATTCTGTAAAACTACCCTAAGCATGAAAAATTAAGATCAGGTTATCATAGATCTAGAAAAATGTATATATAACATGAAGAGTATCTTTTAGTTAAGGAACTGTTTTATACTGCTATTTTTTTCTTTAGGTAGTTGGTATTTGTAGATGACTCATTAAGATGAGCATGAAAAACTATGGCCAGCTTTATAACCTTTTATTGAACTCTCCGGATTCATAAATGTAATGTCAGATGGAGAATATCAGTGCATTTTTTTAAATTTTTTTTTATTACTCCTATCTGCAATCCCCAGGAATAAAGTGGTTTTCTGTGTTATTTTGTGTTTGGCAAACCTAAGCCTGTACTTTTTTCTGCTTTTTAATGCATTTTGTACAAAGCAATTGCATAAACCTAATGGGGTACATGGTGTATACCAATATTGAGTTAACCCTAACTTCCTTTTCTTTGAAGCTCATCCATTACAGGTTTTGTTCTATTAGTTAGTGATTTCCTCTTGTTAAAACTGTGCGACTCTGCTGTTTCTTGCTCCCTCTCTCTGTTCTTCCTGAACCACATACGTACGCAATTTGTTCACACTCATTTCAGTTACTGAATATGGCTCTGTAGTCATGATCAACCACAAGAAACTGTTATCCATTTGTGACTTTGTCTTCAAATACCTCATATTATTTGGTAGATTGCCTGCCATCATCTCATTTCAGTCTGTGTGCCAGAGATTCCCTTCCTAAAATTCTTTATTTACTTGATATAAGTGATCTTACACGTGGATTTGGTCAGGATTGTGTGTTTTGTTTCTTGCGATGACTCACATATCTGGTTTTCCTGTCCCTGATTCCAAGGACATCTTGTCTTGACTGTGCTCATCTTCTTATAGATACTCTACTTGGAACTTGAATAAATAGTTTTAAAGCTGATCACAGTTCTCTTCATATACGCTTCCTTCTTACCTATTTTTGGTTACTGTGGATAACCTACACTTTCTTTACAAGACTGTAATTTTTGTGTCAAATTGCATAGCCAATCTGTGGAATTTTAGATTGAGTGTGTCTAAACTTTGCTGTTTGTTTGTAAAAACCTTCAAATGCTTGTTCTTCTTTACAGGTTACCAGAGCCTTATCTAGGTACTTAACTTTTGTTTCTTCAAAAAGCTACTTCCAAAGTCAGTTGACTAAGACCTTTCTCTGATTACACCACTTCAATTTCATTGCTTCTAATTCTATATCCTGTCAAATGCAAAATGTTGTTCCTGCTCATCAGAGTTTTCTATACTTGAACTCTTTTTCCTAGAAAGAATTTTACCATGTTGGACTCAGAGCCTTTCTTAATAACTATAATTGCCCCAAGCTGTGTGATCCCGTACATGAAGAAAGCTTTTCTTAAAAACATTTGAGCTTTTATATTCTTTTCCAAACCTATTCATAGGATCTGTCTTGATTGTGACATTATAAATGCCAAGGATTATAGCTGGACAGATGCTGTACCTTATGAATTATGAGTTAATACCACTTTCCCTTTCCTGATTTTTAAAGAGTAAACTGTGCAAAAATAAAAACAAAATGAGACTGAAATATCTGAATAGTTTATTTCATTAAGTGTATGCATTCACTTTTCCTCTAAACACTAATACTTTTCTCCGACTGCTTTAAACATCTTCCATCTCTCTTCTGTTAGAGTGTAGTTCAATATGTTTCCATTAGTATCTGCTGCCACGAGCTTCAGTTGTGAGGGAGGTGAGAGGCAAGATGAAAGAATCTTGATATGTATATGAACAGCTAATTATAAAATCAACATTAAGTGAGAATAAACTACTTAAACTCATCAGTAGAACCGAAGGATGAAATTATCAATGCAAAGAGAGAATTTTTTTTTTGCCATTTGCAGAATTTTTGTCCTGTTGCTCTGATTGTGTAGAAGATTCAGTAATAAGGATTACTTTGTATGTACTGTAAATATCATTACATTGTGGTTATGTAATAGAATGTTTAAGTGCACAGGATACACATGATATTTTGTCTTTCTTTTCTAAGGTATTTCTGATCACATACAAGAAGCATGCCACTCTTCTGAAAGCTATGCTTTGTGGACTTCTGTTGAGTTTTGTGCATTAATAACTGCCATGGACCTAATTGGGAAAATGGCTGTTCAGCACATAAAAATCAGATACTTAAACTTCTTCTCTATAATAAATGAAAATTCTTATGTTCAGATGCTTTAGTTTTAATGGTTAGTGCATTAGTCATGTTAAGACTGAAAGTATTTTTTATCTTTCTAAGTAAAATACTTTGGGTTTAGTGCAGAAATACATCTATATCTAAATATCAGGTATATACACATAGTTTCTGTTCTGTATTTTCATACATTAGAATTTAGCTTGCAAGGTCATGGTATTTAGAATACACTTCTAGGGGTGTACAAACCGAGTTTTCATAGTGTTGAAGAAGTGTTTCAATATACTGTAACCTCTTTTTCTTTCTGCTATGTGGCTTATAATAGTCATTTTATGCTGATTTAATGTCTTCCTTGAGAATACTTTCAAGGACATCTTTGATTAGATTGATCAGACTTAATGAATATGTATATGTATTGGACTAAATTGTAGGTTGCATTTAAAAATAAACTGTCCTGTGTGTATCATATTATAGTAGATTGCAGTGAAAGAATGGGGCCATCCATTCTAAATGTGAGATTAAGTAACTGTAACTTAACTCTATTTAAAGATCTTGTAAAAATAAACCCTGTAATTCAGAAATTAAATCATTCATTCTGAAATTTGAAATTAATCTATGTGTTACTTAGAGATATACTTTTTTCTTTCCTTTTTTTTTTTCTTCCAATGCCAGTTAAAAGTTGAAAGCTTGAAAGCTCTGTATGGTTCAAAGATGAACTTTTAGATGAAACAGGCCTGGCTGTTAGGGGACAGATGTTTTTAATATCAGTTAAATAAAATATGTCTGTCTGCTCTGTCAACTTGTTGCTAGCTGATACACTATTTAGAGTTTTTGTTGGAATTAGGGGAAGGTACATGTTGAAATGTCTTAGAAGGAACATTCTGCTTTTAGACAGTAACTTAAGAACTTTTCTAACAGTCTGTCTGCTATGGTGCAGTGTAAGATGCTAATCATATGTGTTTAACTGACAATCATTGTAGTTCAACTGAAAGAGCTCTTCTTCCTTTCTAATGCCTTTGTTCATCCCACTTCAAAATATTTGAATTACTATGGGAGCACTATACTGACAGATGGCATTGTGAAATGACTTTATCAGATTTCCATGGAGGCTCTGTTTTTTTTTTAATTTGCTTTCTACCTGTCATTCCTGAAAACCAAGTATGACTTTAAAGACTCAATCATTAAAAAGATAAAAAATAAAAAAAAGTTTCCAAGCCCAAATTAAGGCTCATTACACAAATTCTGGATTAATTAATTAATTATAAAGGGTACTTTTTAAACAAATTCTGCTCTGAGCAATATTTCTTCAACTTTCAATAAGGCTTAATTTGTTGATATTTATTGAGCAAGTCTCTTCAGGGTGAACAGACTGGAATGAGTTCTCAGCTGTGTTATTACTTCAGGACTGACAGAAATAAAAGTAAGAAAAATTCTGTTTATTAAATCACTTATTTAAGATCCAGAACACAGAAATCAGATTTGCTTTGTGGAGACTAAGGTTTTACTCCAGTGTGAAGTCTCACTGTGTGTATAGTTTAAGCAGACATTAAAACTTGAAATGGAAAATGAAGATGCCCGTTAGTCAAGGACAATTCCATAGTTGTGAAATGCTGTAATATATAAAGATTATAAATATTTTCTATTCATAAATCCTTCTAGTAGATTATTATTTCATGAAATAAAACATTCTTGGATTACTTTTAATTAAGATATTTTAAGTGATTGCCGTTTGTGAAGCTAGCTTAACTTCTATTTCAGATCAATACAAAATTGATAATGTAAACAGATTGAGATGTTTCACCCAAATATTACTGAACTGAGATTTTTATGGTAAGCATTCATGAAATAACAGAAACTTGAATAATAATTCAGTTTTATTTCATCATCCCATCCAAAGCTACATAACAGAAGACTCAAACAGTTGAACAATTAGTATTGTACTCACTTTATAAAAATCTCATCCTCAGGATAATGCTTGTTCTGTAGGAATTTGAATGGCAGTAGACATGTTTGCTTAGATTATGGAGTTTATAGATTCTTTATTGTAGGTAAGGTAATCAATGCAGCAGGACTATAAAGAATGAACCAATGTGACCCAAAGAAACTTACGTGTGTGTGTGTGAGAAGAAGAAAATCAATTGTCAAATAAGTGTGTTGACTACAGGAAAATGCTTTTGGAGGAGTTGGCAATGTCAGGTTTATTGTTTTCAGCAAAGAATTTCAACCTAAAATAAACTGCCTGATGATAAACATACAACAATTGCTAATGTAAACCAGACTAATGTTTTTATCATTATGTAACACTGGACGGATGTATTTTTGTAAAGTTGATCAAATCTGATAACAAAAGGCTCATAAATTATTAGATATAAAAAATGCAGAATCATGCATCTTCTAACTTTCTACAAAGTATGGTAAATTATCTCAAAGATATATTTTAACTAGGAATTCCACAAGGAAATGGTCTCTTTTATGATTTCCATGCAAAGTTTTAACAAACTCTCTTAACTTTAAAATGGAGATGTTGCTTTAGGGTGTTCTGTAATAGATTTGAAAATTGTTTTTTCATTTTTCTTTTTGTACTTTGGGAAATTAGTAGCTGTATATATAATAGGATATTTTAAATGTTGGTATGTATGTAAATTTAAATGTAAATGTATGTTCTTTTACACAACTTAATTTTGTGCAGACTTTTTTTATTAGGACATTCAGATTTTCTTTCAAAGTCAGTGTACTTGATGTAAACATTATTGAAAAAATAATTCTAAGTATTTGCAAATTACTGTTATTTATGGATTGCATACAAGCATATATTTACTATAACTGTTTTCCAGAGCATTGCTTTTACATTCATATGTTTAACTTTGTAGTCATTGAACTGGATATTTAATACATTTAAAAGCCTCTATACACATTTGCTTTTAGTTAACTTCAAACAGTTATAGCATATTATGTTTTGTGTACTTGTATTTTGTGTGAGTATAGTTATGTCAGCCTTCCTGTTTGATATTGACTTTTAAAATTCTTCATTGTTTTGCTGGCAATTATAGCCTCTTAAATTTTCTTGATATATTAAGCTGATTTATATTTTAAGATATGGTGACGTAGGCTGAATTTCCTTCAAGTGCAGGGTAGCTTCATAATAGTCAAAAATTCTTGCTAGACAACTGAAAAGAAAGAACTAAAGAACTTGCCTGTACTGTGTAAGTGGAATGGCACTTGGGTTCTCCGTATGCATACTTTACATCCTCTCTCTTCTGTTACAGAGATATATCTTGATTCCTCAATTCTATCTTCTTGTGTAATGACTTAGAAGACTTAATGTCTGTCCCGATCAATTTTGCAATGACCTTGTACTGATTAATGAAATCTCATGTTCTGAATAATTATCTCTTAAATTACACTTCATATGTTGAGTTATGTTTTTAACACAAAGTCTGACAATGTGTAAAATACAAATGGTATTTCAATAATAGCTTACTCAGGCTGTATAATGATTGCCGCTTTCCTAAGCCATAGATGAGGAAAAACCTCCATGTCCAGGAAGGACAGTACCATGTGTTGAGCTTGAGTGTCTGTATTGCATATGTCTCAATAAAATTGAATACATATGCAGATTGTGTTCTGCTGAAATCTGTGATTAAAGCCTTCTGCATTACTATAAGTTTTTGCAGATTTTCATCTTCAGAAATACACCCACTACAAGCTGATCTGTGACAAAGTGAGATGTGTACAAAGGTGACAGAAACTCTATTTAGTAATGAGCATTTACAAAAGAACCACCATGTCCTTTTAATTATTTTTTGGACTTTACTCCATGAAACTTCTAGTGCTTGTATTAGAAGAGAGGATGAATCAATCCCTTTCCTGTGCCTTCATGACTTTGCAGACATCTGACATTTAGCTCAAGTCATTTCCAGATTTTGAGTGTAAGCTTACATTAATTCTTTTATGAGAAGCCAACCTATAGCTTTAACTGTCTTTTTGGTCTCTTCTGAATCCTTTCCAGTTCTAATGCATCTTTCAGAGAAAAAGGGACCAGAGCTGAATACAGTTTAAGCATATAAATAAACCTTTTATGTCATCATATGTTGTGTGATACTCTTTTCTGTTTTATATTCCTTTCTTAGAAATTCCTAACATTTTATTTCCTCTTTGACTATTAACACTGAGCCAACATTTTTATGGATGTTATAATCCAAAATTTCACTCCTGAGTGAGTGAAATAATGGTCAGTTTAGAGTCCATTATTTTTGTGTGTGAAGTTAGGATTGTTTTTCTTCTTTGTACATCACATTTGTGTACATAGGTCACTTGCCATTCTTTTACACAGTCACTTAGTCCTGAGACCCTTCTGTGGTTCTTTACTGTGACGCGCATCCTTATTGCTTAATAATCATCATCCAAATAACAGAATCCTCAGCACTGCTGTCTGCTCCCATTTTCCAGACCCCTCACTGCGTGTCCCAATATAATACTTTAAGTGATCTCTCTGTGTGAATGGATAGTTTAGTCTTTCCCTCCTTCCTTTTAATTAATTAATTTTTCCATGTAAGGACACTTCTTATTCTGTAGCAGTTTTGTTTCCTAATAAGCTTTTGGAAAAGACATTATTGAAAACCATTTGGAAAGGAGGCAGCAAAGGCTCTCTGTGCTCTTATAATTAGAACATAACCTTTCACAGTCTCCTTCATGTAACTTGTTCAGAGTATTTTCTTTAATCTGCCATTTCATCACTGAATCTTCAAATTTTAATTTAGTAGCTTATTAGAAAATAATTTAGCATATGTATTTAGAACCTTATTCTATATTCTTCATATCATTTACACTGTGGCACAACTTTGTTGTCTTCTAATCTGACCAGTGTGTTACTACTACATAGTGTAAAAGTCCATAGTCAGAAAGAGTTCATGTTTTAGTATATCTTACATGATTATTACCTTGTTACCACTACAGTGTAGATGCTGTTCAAATCTAAAAAATCTAACAAATTTTCCTCTTGGTGTCTACACAGTAATCTTGCAGTCTTTCCTGGAATCATTCCTATAGGTAGTGTGTTTCTTTTTATGATCTCATCTTTCCTGGTAATTCTACTGATTATAAATTCTACAAAAACTACCTAAGAGGCAATATAGAAAACGTAATACTGTATAACATCAAAGTAAACTTAGAAAAGTTAACCTTTTTAATCTATCTTAATACTGATGGAAAGTACAGAAATGGTCCTAGATTATATCATAAAACTTGTAAAATAGAAGTTTTCTATTTCATACACTTTTGTGTAAGGGTAAATTTTCTTTTTATAATATCCAGTATAGCTAGTATAATGACCTTTTAAAATACCTATCCTTTTTTATGTCCTGCAAGACAATTATTGTTATTTTACTGTTTATATGTAAAATGATGCTGATTTTTTTATTTTTTTCCTTTTTAATGTTGTGCAATTTATTTATTAAGATACGTCAATTACAAAACTTGTTTGGCTTGTAGTCCTAATCATTTTTATAGCTCTTTATGTTACTGTATCTTTATCTGTACTGTATACATAGTTTTGAAACTATGTATCTAGACTCTTTTTTAGTATTAAGTTTTTGATCTTTACTTTTTGTAATATTGTCTACATATGATGGAGTTGTCAAAATAAAACATAGTATTTAGGCAATAGCACATAGTTTAGAATATTCTACTTTTCCTAACAGGCACCTGCCGTACCAACACTTCTTTAAACTGGATTTCCACATTGAGGAAATATTTCATTGACACTGACAACCAGGTTTATTTCCAGGTTTATTTATAATCTGTATTTGCCCTAAAAGTAGTTCAGATCCCATGGATTACCTTGCACTTGTTTACACTGAGTTTTATCTTTGTCATCTAATTAAATGCCTTTCTATTGATACATGTATTCTTCTTTATAGTGCTCATCTAAAAGGACTGGGAGATGTCAAAACATTGAATATTATTCCTGGATAATTTTCAACACTAGATTTGCACAGCTAAAAAAGGAAGACTAATAGCCTGACTTCCTAATAATAATCAGTGTGACTTTCACAGATCACATTTGTATCCACATACTATGAGAAAAAATTTTGCACTGTAGATGAGGGAGAGGTGGTATCAAAATACAGCAAGAAAGACTGCTGCAGGCAGACCAGATTGCTGATAGCTTTATCTTACTGCACAGCTTCTCTGCAACCTGTTCTGCTGCAAGACAGTCCTCACCGTGAAAAGGTTTTTCCTTATGTCTAATTTGAACCTCTTGTTTCAATGGGTGTCCATGGTCTGTTGTCTTCCCACCATGCACCACTGGAAAGAGTATAAGTCCGTCTTCTTGATGACCGTACAGGTATTAAGGAGCTGCTTTGGAGTGCTCCTGAAAGCTGCCTGCTCTCCAGGCTGATGAAAGAGGCCAATTCCCTCAGCTTCCCCTTGTAAGGGCAGGTGCTTCATACCCTTGGCTGTCTTGGTGGCACTCCACTGAACCTCCTTCAGTTTATCAACATCTTAGTCATACTGGAGGACCCAAACCTGGACCCAGTACTCTAAAAGCAGTCTAACAGCTGCCAAATAAAGAGGGATAATCACTTCTGTCAATCTACTCCAGACCTTTCCATTAGTCAGTATAATTCATCTGAAGTACAAAGACCATTGGTTAAACCAAAAATAGGGCATGTTGAAATATTTTTCTTAATTCATAAATCTAAAGTCTGTTGCTTCTAATACTTTAAAAATTACAGAATCAGATGTTTACCCAAGATACATGTCTGTGAAGGAAGTTGCATCACAGCTTACTGGAAGGAAACCAGTGGAAAATTCTAAATGTAAAATGAAAGAGAATACAAGAAAATTCAGAAACTTGTCAGTTTTAATAAAACCTGTATATCCTGTCCAGTCAGTGTAGACAAACACTTGATGATGTGCCTTGAATTTCTTGCTCTATTATTTCTTGTCAGTTCAGACAAGTTCTTAGATCTTTGAAAAGTTGGTACTTGTTTTTTGCCATATTAGGCTGTACTGGTGAACTAGGATGAAACTGTTGTCCTGGATGTAAAAACTTGAGTGAACTCTGAGTCATGTTCATAATTGCTGTGGCTGGACAGTTTGCAGTTTTTTTAGTGTGTGTAAGCATAGAATAAATAGGCCTAAAAAAAATGTACTTATTTTAATGCCAGCACCACTACTTAATCTCAAAGTTGCTGCTATTACAGATATTTCTAATCCTTCATCCAAGTATGAGTTTGTGGGTTTGTTTGGATCTTGTTCTTTCTGTGTGCATGTAATTCTCAGTGGTACCCACATGCAAAAAACTTTAATGCTTTTACTTTTTCTTATTTACAAATGTTTGTGTTTTGGGTATTCTATAGAGGAAGCAGACCACTTCTTATGTTTTTACAGCACATGGCATGGTGGTTTCTCTTCTAAATAGAGGTTCTGGTTCTAAAAATGAGTAGTATTTAAATAGAATTAGTGGCAAGGTGTAACCATAATCAATACAATACAGTCAATACAGTAAGGGCAAATCATGTCTGATAAATTTGGTGTCCTTCTATGACAGGGTTATAGTATTGGTGGATAAGGGAGGAGCAACTGACATAATCTACCTGGACTTGTGCAAAGCATTTGATACTGTCCCTCATGGCATCCTTTACTCTAAAGCAGAGACACATGGATTTGACGGGTGGACCACTCGGTGGATAAGGAGTTGGCTGGATGGTTGCACTAAAAGACTTGCAGTCAACAGCTCGATGTCTGGCTGGAGACCAGTGACAAACGGTGTTCCTCAGGAGTTGGTATTGGGACCTGCGCTGTTTAATGTCTTTGTCGGTGACATGAACAGTGGGATTGAGTGCACCCTCAGAGCCATCCAGAGGGACCTGGACAGGCTAGAGAGGTGGGCCCATTCCAACCTCATGAAGTTCAACAAGGCCAAGTGCAAGGTTCTGCATGTGGGTCAGGGCAATCCCAAGAACAAATACGGGCTGGTTGGAGAATGGATTGTGAGCAACCCTGAGGAGGGGATATTGGTTGATGAGAAGCTCAACATGAGCCGGCATTGTGTGCTTGCAGCCCAGAAAGCCAATTGGATCCTGGGCTGCATCAAAAGAAGTGTGGCCAGCAGGCTGAGGGAGGTGATTGTCCGCCTCTCCTTGGCTCTCATGAGACCCCACCTGCAGTACTGTGTCCAGCTCTGGACACAGTATGCCAAGATAAGAAAGACATGGACCTGTTGGAGCCGGTCCAGAGGAGGCCACGAAGATGATC
>RSEF01000005.1:35456823-35483291 GCA_003993805.1 Himantopus leucocephalus | reverse complement strand
TTGCTGGCTCAATGTGAATATGTAGCTGTGTGATGGGTGTATAAACAGAGAAAGAGCAGCTCTCGTTCAGTGCAAAAAGCTGTGAAAAAGTTCTATTTAGAAACAGTTCTGCCTACATAACTTTTTCTACTCCTTTTTATTGCATGACAAAATATTTGTGGATTTATATAAATCTGCTTGTGGGTGGAGATGATTCTGGCTTTTGCTTTTGGAGGGGAATACCTCTTTTTATTGACAATTCAGTTTACCTATTACTGCATGAAAACAATTTTACGTGCTGCCTTATTCCTATACTGAGGCAATGCTTTTAATGTTGTTACATAGCATTAATAGTAGTTATTTGAGCTTTAGTATTAAGAGTAATTCAACATTTATGTTGTCGCTGTCTCTGGAAAACAGTATCGTGTTATGTGTGTGTATATAGGGACCCTTCGAGGAATCTAGTGTCTAATCTAAGCTAATACTTAAAGCTTGCTGTGTATAGTTAAGGGTGAGAGATTCGTATCTTTGTGGATTGATTCCATCCTAAGGTAGATGCAGTGCATTGTTCATGGACATCCCTGTCTTTCTTAAAAGGCTACCTTGGACTCAATGCATACACTTTAGAAAGATAAATTTACAGGGATATAAATGCCATTCGGAGAAAAAACAACAGGACGTGCTCTAAAAGGGAATTCAGGAAGGAGCTAGGAAGACAAACAAAAATAACTGTAGCATACTGAATGTCAGGCAATAGTCACAAACTCTTCCTACCTGTTTTCTATATAAACCCCGGACTAGAAGTCAACTGCTGAAAGCAATGGATTTAATTAAACACACATCAGCTAAAATCTACTATGGGCAGAGCATGGATTTGGACTAGCATTTAGTAGAGAGGAAAAACAGATGGAGCAAGATACAAAAAGGTGTGTTTGTGTTTGCACGCGTGTGTTTGTATGTTCCCGTTCTGTGTGTGTGTAATAATGACTGCATCAAAATGGGAACTCACCCTGTGTTAGATATGACAGCATTCTTCCTAGTCTGAAAATGTAAGGTGTATGCATCCTTGACTATTTACTTATGTTTCGGGACTGGAGTATAGAATAATTCTTATGATACAGTTGCTATAGTGTCTTTCTCTACATTTTATCTGGAGCACTATAGGTAAAGGTAATTTCTTGCAGGATCATGATTTAAATTAAAAAGCATTCGACGGTAACACGCATACTCTTAACAAAATATTTCCATGATCACTATCAATGTTTATTTGCAAGTATATAAAAAATAATCATATAATTACAAGTATTTTAATAAAATCTCTAATCTAAACCTCGAGTGTAGCTCATTTACCTGAAATTTGGTATTTGCTTCCTCCAAACAGATACATAGTAATGAATGTATTAGGCGATTTGATTTCTTGAGCAACTGGCCTTATCCAGGAGGATTTTCCAAAGCTTTTCACAGGCTTTTAAACTATGGAACTTGAGAAATACTTTTGAGGAGAAAAGCTCCCTTGGTGATATGAACTGTTATCACTCTAAATTATAAAATATATCAGTTCGTAGAATTTCTCAAAGTATATTTTACTGTTTAAATGGGTGGGTTTTTTCCTTTGGTAATTATATGTGTAGGAGGCACTATTAGCAAAGGTTCATATTACAATAGCATAGTATAAAAGCTGTAATTGCCAACTGAACGTTACTTAGCATGAAAAATATTCTTAAGTGCTTTTGTTGATATGAAAATTCATTCCAGATATCTTGAAAAACACAGGTAATTTTTTTCTTTCTATTCTNATGAAAATTCATTCCAGATATCTTGAAAAACACAGGTAATTTTTTTCTTTCTATTCTGTTGTCCTCTTCCAAAAATAAGATCAGTTCATTTTTTCTCCAAGAGATTTGGTGTTGCGGTAGTATTGTGTGTGCTTGTTTTTTTCATGATTTTGAGAACTTTTGCTCATTAGACACCTTCNTGTTGTCCTCTTCCAAAAATAAGATCAGTTCATTTTTTCTCCAACAGATTTGGTGTTGTGGTAGTATTGTGTGTGCTTGTTTTTTCATGATTTTGAGAACTTTTGCTCATTAGACACCTTCACATTTTCATCAAACTTAGGTATTGGATTTTTATTAACATGTTTGTTTATTTTTAGATGTATACCGTTCACTGATAGGGGAAAAATAGTAACTGTGCAACATTCCAGGCACCTTGGTAATCTTAAAAATATATGAATAAGCAAATCATTATATTATATTATTAGAAAAGATTTATAAGCACCATAGTGGCAAGCCCGTTTCCTTTTGAAAAAGTGTTTCTATGAGTCAGAAGCATGTGGCTGTCCATCAAGCCTGTTAACACTGTTAAGAACGAAAAAATGAAGAGAAAAACTGAAGCAGATTTCTCTGTTAGCAGAGAACATCACATAATTTGGGGGCCACTAACTCATCTGATTTTTTTTTAAGAAATGAAACATTTAAATAGTAATGAATACATTTAAATATTTTGTATTGTGTTTAAAATCTATATTTTGTGTTCCCGTTGGGTTTTTTCATTATTTTGTTCTTGAGGACAGACACCTATAGGAAATGTGTTCACTTTCCAACTTAAGGAAACTGAAGATGACAGTTAGTTTAGCCTATTTAGCAAAGTTTATTTGTTATAGATCAATTTACAAATAATATAGTAACACAACCATTTCCCCAAACAAATTGAATAAAAACATTGTGCTTCTGTCCAAGGTTTGAGGTCTTTCTTAGTTCTAGAGCTTTTATTTTCCAGAAACATGCTTTCCCAAAGCATAATTAGGCTGTGCTTATTTTCATTGCAGCCCTTTGTCATTGATTTGCACACACTTTTTCTCTCTGAGTGTTTTCTCATCTGAATAACAGTCCTTCATAAAACCATAGCAAGACAAAATCACTGGCCTTTGCCTTTGGGTTTGGGGAAATTTACCAGCTTTTGCAGTGGAATCTACAGGTTTTTTATGATTAACTCTTAAACAAAGAAAAGTAGTTGTAATCCTTATTTCCTGTCTGACACGTAACGGTATAATAATAATCAGTAATTCCTCATCTCTCTTTATGTAATTTAATTTTTTGGAAATCATCATCAAATCCTTAGCTGATATCCAACAAAATGGTTTATATTCAAGGGATTGTTTGCTTTGTAAGATGACTCATCATCCCTTCTAAGCCTTTAATAATTAAGAGGTTTGGGGTTTTTTTTTTCCTTTTATTTAAATCTTTTTAATTTCCTAGGTTTCTGTCTCACATGAGAATAAGCCGTTTCTTCAGACTCATAACTGTGTTAAACCTGGATTCATGTAATTCACTCTTGTGACCAGAGCACAATGGACTGTAAACTTGAAGTTTTCATATAACTGAGAACTCATACAGGTCACACATTTTACGGAGTTTTTCAACTTGATTCATTTCAATGTCTGAATTCTAGTGAAGTGGTCACATATTCAGTAAAAGTAAAACAAATTGGTATATATGTGGCATATAGATAGGTATATGCACATATATGTGCATAGCTCTCCATATGCCACACCTAAAAGACATGTTATGGATATGAGTTCAGCAGTCAGTTTCTTCTGCTAAGGCTAATAAGGCTTATGAGAAAATATTAGAGGACTGGATGTTAGAGCATCCCAAGGTCTAACATATATTTTTGCAGATTTCAGCAAGTCACATGCACAGGTGCATGTGCTTGGTAATCATCACATCTGTTAACGTGTTTCAAGCAATAGACCACTTATTCTAACTCTCTGCTTTTAATAGATGCTTGACTCATGTGAAGTATAATGTAGCTGCAGAAAACAATAATAGTTAGAATTTCAGGAGGAGTAATTGCAGATGAAACTTTAAAGGGAACAGTTTATTTCTCTCTGAAAGAAGAATGGAGCTTTAGTTAAGCTAAATGCATCCACTCAGTAATCTTGAAATCTAAAATCAAGGTTAAGGATGCCCTGGTTTTGTAACAGAGATACCCAGAACTTTCTTACAGGGTGATACTTATTTCCTTTCAATTTAGTAGATTCACTTCAGTTAGATTTTTTTTCTTTTATTCAGCCATATTAATTGCTATTAAAATTGCTATTTTAATTTTTGGTCTGGGATGGTGAAGTTTTACTCCCCATTTGTGTAAGCGTTCTGTGCAAACAGTTCCAAAATTATTTTGTCTGGATGAAAACAAATGCAGAACATCAATGCTCTGCAGTTGTTACCAGCCCTTGTTTCCCCTTGCAGTTTGGGAAGTCTATCAGATCATCAGGCTTTGCTTTGGGAGAGGGACATCTTTCTGTCCGTGATAAATATGGGAACAGGCTCTGTATTAAGATCGATTAATTCTCTCTCAAGAAACAGAGGTAAAAGGACAGGAGGGAGATAAGGACTGAAGTAGAAAATTGTCTTGTTGAGATTTCTGTGACACTTTGCACGTATGTGGAATGTTCTTATGTGTTGCATTTAAGGTTGTGTACATTTTGTCATTTATATGACAAAAGTTTTTTACACCTGTTTAAGGTGTTGTGAAATAATGCTACTGCATTTGAATAAAACATTATTGTCTGACTTTCGTTTGCTGAGGTTTTATGCAAGTATAGAGAGGAATCGTTATATACAAGGAAAACTTTATCTGATTTTCATGTTAAGTGTGTTACTGAAAATGTTTACATTGCTCTGGAATGGTTTTAAAGTGCAGTCCTGTTTTACCAAGAGCTTTTGCAAGATCGGTTTTAGGCTGAAGCGGTGACTGGCAGTGTAATATAGAATCCCATGCTACGGGACGTTTGATCGCAGGTCTCAAAAATAAACGTATGGGACGTTAGGGTTAGACTGCTATGTGAGTTGTCAAATAAATGCTTAATGCAAATCAGCTGATGAGAGACTGTAGTGCAGCCTTTCATTTAGTTATGGTTTTAGCTTTGGCTCCTCTGTCAGGTTTTCCCTTTCAGCGTCAAAGAAATTGGCATGGTACACTGGAAAAATATAAGGAGATTTAATTAGTGGATGTATTGGGATTACCCTGGGCTGCTAATGCATTGTACTTTTCAGGTTTTCAAATGCTTTTAAGATTGATATAAAAGCCTAATGAAAAGTATATACAGTCATATAAATGCCAGACAATCCTTTCTGAAAGGTACAGTGTGTTCCCCAAAACATTTCAACTAAGGTTCATAACATACAGAAGCACATTTAACGAGTGTTTCTGTGACTACAGCAGAACTCTTACACATTGGACCAGAGCTTTTAAGCAAACAATGAAAATTTTAATGGTAACCATATATAGATGTATGCCTGTCAAATATAAAAAATAAAAACTTTGAAAGCATCAGCATCCTTTATCCTGTTGCATCTTCTAGCATTTATTCTAATGGCTGTTTTAAAAGCTGTATCGGTTGTCTAATAAGTAAATAACAACCTTCTCAGAGAAAAAGCTTGTGGTTTGTTGTTTTGAAGTTTCACTACTGCATTTAAAATGTTCTTGATAAAATTAGTGCTATGCGGTTGCCAAGGATATTTGCCAGAAGTAAAGTTTTAGGTGGTTAAAGGAGGTGGAAGGAAAAAATGAATGATTAAAATAAAGTTATTGCAAGCTGTTTAGCTTTTAGGCCTAACTAACTTATTAGATTTCAAAACAGGTTTTTATTTACTTGCTTTTAAATTGCCTGATGGTTGCTAATGGTTTCAACTTTCTCTGTCCCATGGAACTGCAGAGAAAAAGAGTATTTTATGTCATCGAATCACAGAAACATTTAGGTTGGAAAGGACCTTTAAGATCATTAAGCCCAACTGTTAACCTGGCACTACCAAGTCCACCACTAAACCATGTCCCTAAGCATCATATCTACGCATCTTTTAAGTACCTCCGGCAATGGTGACTCCACCACTTCCCGTGCCATATCTGTTTTCATATTAAAAAGCTAGGCCCAAAAATTTTTTCCGCTAAAAGCTTAAACAAAACAAAATAGAAAACTGATTAAGTTTTCTTTTTTCTCTGTTAGTTTTAACAATCTATTTTTGGTGAGTAGTACAGGCAGGCTTTTTTGTCGAATTACATTCTGCCTCTTTTATTTGATAAGAAAAAGTTGAAACATACATGTGCAAATTGAATTTTAATCCTGATATAAGAGGAAAGAAACCACATTCTGCTTGCTGAAAAGTAGAGCACATACGAATACTGAGGAATTTACTTGGGTTCCTTAGAAAAAGTAAACGTGAAATGATTGTAGCAACATCATCAGCAGCATGTATTTAGATAGTGGTTTTCCTGTTTTACAACCACATGCAAACTTCTGACATGGACTTTAGTATTATTGAACATACATAAAAATATTTTTTCTGTTTTTTTTGAATGTACAGCGATGATGACCACCTACTCTACATTTGGTCATTTTCTGTGGCAGATTTACTCTTCTCTTGTATATGTTTTGTCTCCTCATATGTAAAAGACAATGTACAATACATGACCCCAACTGCAATTTGAATTGTAAATAATTAAAAAAATAGAATAATTTTATATTGGCTGTGTTTGCCCCCCCACACACGGAGCAAAGGCACTGAATATTTGGCAATTTGGCTTTCTCTAAGTCAGCTATTTTAAAAATGAGACCTGTATTTCAAAAACATTTTTTGAAAATCATATGCCAAAAAGTATGCATATAGATGGCTGAGCTTTTGTGCGCACAAATGTGAAAAAAGGAGTGGATGCAACTGTTAAACAACTGAAAATGATAAATAATCTGACAGTTTACTTTGGACACTAATGGAGCCTAAAAGCTTTTAAAGTGACAGAAATTTCACCAACTTTAGTGATTCATAGGCTTATTTTTGTTATACAGGTTGGTCATATAGCTGGCAGGTTTTCTTTTGTGTGACTCTGGTAAATTATTGTACACTGTTATCTGAGTGAGAAGCTATTAGAGTTGTGTGAAGGAATACGACAACATCACTTCAGAAGATTAAAGCAATTCCCAGCTGTACATGCATACAATTTCTNTTTTTTTTTTTTTTTTTTTTTGTTGCTGTTGTGGACGTAACCCTCGAAGAAAATGTGCTACTGTTGTGATGCGCTTTAAAACTGTATGTTATTCTACGCGAAACGTGCTTTTGCACAATTGTCTTTCTTCATGGAACGGTGATTTCCATTTACTGCATCCTGCTTTATACTTACTAAAACGTAGCGGGTTTGGTCCGTAGTATGACATCAGGCATATTTTTTATTATACTGCGCTTTCTAAAATAACACCGATTGTAGAATACCCTTTAGTCACTTACTGTCATGTCTAATGAAATTCCGATTTAGCCTCGACTGTTTTCCTTTCAAATGTTTTGACAGTAGTCATCCCTGTTAAGTGCTTTTCCCTATGAGGCTCCGGTGGCTGGGAGGTAACCTGATCTGGGTTTTGTTTCAGTGTGTTGTCTGCTGACCTGGAGAACACTTGCATTAGCTGCATTGATCAATCCACATCACATCTCATCATTTAGGAGACAATTAATACTGCTGCGTAAAGACTCCCCAGAGCATTTTCTTAGAGCTGGATTGCTTTACGCAGAAACCACAGGAGTTGTTTGCAAAAGGGGGAGGAAGCNGGGGGGGGGGGGGGGGGGAAAAAAGGCATTAAGAAAGCTTCATCTAGGAACCAAGTTTCATTTTCTGTCACTTCAAACTCCCTTTTTTGATGAAGAGTTTTGGAAAAAAAGAATTACCTGTGTTTTGAAGTTGATCTGTTGAAAAGACACTGTAACAGATCACATAAATGTTCTGAAAATCTTGCTCTTGAGAAATAACCATTTGATTGTGATACTTGTCTAACTTGCTGTTAGGAGTGTAGTCATTTTAACTTTATATTTTGTCTCAAGGATTATTAACCTGACAGCTTTGGAAACCTGATTGACATGTTTTAATCCTAATTTTATTTATTTAAAAATTATTTTTAAAACATAACAAAAATAACAAAAAATTAATAGAGGAAAAAAAAAAGTTTGTTTCTCATTCTGTCGGTTTTGCTGTAAAGCTTCTTCCACAAAGTTGAATTTCAGTATTGCCTGATACTGTTTCTTAAGAAAAAAGTCTTTGAAAGATTTCAAGTGTACATGAATACGTTAAGTTAATGAGCAGGCAGGGCTCTTAGTGTGCTGTTTCATCTTTAGATCATGAAATATTTAATCTTTAGAGATCATCCACAGAAGCAGACGAGAAACATTTACTAATAAAACCCGATTTTTTTCTTGCAGTTGACAGGTTACCGTACTAGTCTCTGTTAAAGAGTATGTTGCAGTGTTGTAAGGAGCGTACCTTAAGATTAGTTGATATAGTAGGTATTACTAAAGACATAAAATTGATAGGAAGGGAATTTTAGGGAGGAGGTTACTTACCTTGCTGGTACATTTCACTGATCTATGTATTGCATGTCGTTCTGTACAGATTGTGCAGTGGTAATGAGGCCAACTAACACGTTGTAAACTTCAGAAATCTACAGAAAACTTCAGAAAAATTGCAAACTTGTTAGTATTTACCACATCATTACATTGTAATTTTCAGTTGTTTAGGTACAGCGAATGAATTTTTCATCAGAAAAGATTTATGTGTGATCATGTTAATAATAATTAATAGGAACTTGTCAATGACAATAATTATATTTACTTTTGTGGTAATTCTGTGGCTCAAATTTGTTATTTTGTTTCTCTCCCCTGTAACCTTGAAGCAAAATGCACACTGGCATTGAATAGAGATAAGTATCTGGCACATCTTTGCATGGCAGTATTATTATGTTTTCAGGCATACGCTAATATGATAATTCATGTTACAATTTTCTTCTGTTAGTAGAACTGTTCTACTGGTATTTGAAGGTAAAAACATGGTGATGAAAAATCATTACTCTGAGTATGTTAGAAATGTACAGAGTGTATGTGGAATGATGCACTACATGAAATTTCAAAGCAATTTTACTTGGACATCTAGGTTGTCGTCTTTTGGTATTTCTGCAGAACAAAAGTGGAAACTGCAGTGCTCCCTCTTAAGTTTCATTCTTCCAACTCCTGTTAGATCCTGTTTTTCAAGTCAAAACTGATTTTGTGGAACCTATTTAAGTGGTTTGATATATGGAACGCAGAATGTGGATTGTTTCAGTGCAGCGTTATACTTGTATCCATAGGATTGATACTGGTTTTTTTATATTCTTTGTCTAGTAAATATATATCAAGCTGTAACCCAATATGTAAAAAAAATNTTTGATATATGGAACGCAGAATGTGGATTGTTTCAGTGCAGCGTCATACTTGTATCCATAGGATTGATACTGGTTTTTTATATTCTTTGTCTAGTGAATATATATCAAGCTGTAACCCAATATGTAAAAAAAAAAAATCTTTTTTTGCTATACAGTAAAGCCATACAAAATCATTTAAACTCACCCTAGGCACAAAAAATACGTGAAGTATTTTTCCACAATTCTGCATCGATATTTGGCCATCCTGTAGATGCTTTTAATTAAGAAATCAGAGAAATGAGGACTGGTGTGTTTTTTGTAACACAAATAGGCTAATTTCAGTTTGGAAGAGGGTTACCTGGCAATGTAGGCTTTGTCTGAGCCTTTCTAGAGAAAGAGAACTAAAGGTATGGTAGTTACTTAATGTTTTTTGGTAATCAGCATAGAATTGCAAATTCTATGAGGTAGTATACAAAAGACGAGATAAACATGGCACATCAGACTGTCTTTCCCCAGGCTACAGGGATAGTCATTATAAGGGTCAATGACATTAAAGGTGAGAGTAAGTAATGGTGATATAAGGGAGAGGGAGTGATGGTCAGTACCAGAAAAAGAATGTGCTTCAGACTGGAGAGGAGACTTAAGGAGGAAATGATACAGAGCAGAATAGAAGGGTTAGAACTGAAAACCAGGCAAAACTGAAATGATGAGAAACAAAGGGTTACACTTTGCTGCAGAGTTTGGGAATGAGGAATATGTTCAAGGCCTGTTTTTCCTAAGCATCTGTCCTATCTTTACGAATGAGTACAGTGGGAAAGTGTCCCCTCCTCTGCTTCATTGCCACCAAAGGCCTAGTATTTTTACACATAGAATAAATGTATTTCACCTTTCAGACCTATTTGACGAGTGTATTTTCCCATGACCTTAGAATATGGATACTTAGAAGGTAGTCACGTGGAGTCTAGATATCCTGCATGAATGGTATTCAGCATAACTCTAAACAGAAGTTCTTGAAATGTAATTTGTGGGGTATTGACTACTTATCTGGTACAAGCTTTCATAACTTCCAACTGCTAAATCACATTAAAGACAGCTTAAACTCCATGTATTCAGGAAATAATTGCAGGTATTACAGGTATGTTTTAAGGTAGGAAGGTTATAAAAGACAAAGGGGATATTCAGACATATGAGATCAGTTGGCCTTGAAAGGTCTTGCCATAAAAATTTGCACCTGTTTTAAGAAAAGATCTAATAATGTCTACAGTAAATGAATGTATTCGCAGTTCAGGTGTTCATTACAAAAGCTTATTTCAAGTGCCTCTGTTAATACTGGCTATTATGTTCAACCTTTTGTTACCCAGTTGTTGTACAATATTTTAGAATAATCTAGAACAAGGCCAAAATAATTTAAAAGACGTGTATTCTGCACACACTTATTGTATTTACTAAGATTTCCAACAAAACCTAATGGTTTTGTTCTTTTTTTTTTTTCCTTCTGATTTATATTATCCAGATTGGCTTGGAAAGTTAAGTGTTTGTAGGAGCTACACAAACAGGAGTTTTTTAAGACATCTTCAGATCATCAGTATGTTGTCTTTTGGAAACCTCTGCTTTCATTTGTGTGTTTATGGAGGTATTAGTAGTTGGTTTTGCAAGGTTGCTTTTGAGTGCCATCTTCATGCCATAATTGATACAGTTTGCGGGATTTTGAAGAATCCACTTTATTCAGATCAACTTTTTGGTGTTTGCAGGTACTACAGAGCGGGTGTGTCTGATCCAGGGAACAGTTGAAGCACTAAATGCAGTTCATGGCTTCATTGCAGAGAAGATTCGAGAAATGCCTCAAAATGTGGCCAAGACAGAGCCTGTCAGCATTCTACAGCCTCAGACCACTGTTAATCCAGACCGCATCAAACAAGTGAGTTTTTGGTTGGGAATAGAGAGTCGCAGCAGCTCCTTAGAAGTCTTAACCCTTTAAGGCTGCAAGGGGTCAACATAACATGTGCTTTAAGGAAATATTATTTTACCCTTTAGTAATTTGCTGGTCCTCTTTTTCCTTGTATGTAGGTGTTCCATGTTTCTCAGCAGTTCTTTTAGACAGGGTTTTATAAGTTTCAATGCCACACTCTAATGTGCTTCTTTCATAAACTTTTCTTTACTGTATAAGGCGATAATACACTTCTACATTTTAGTTAAAGATTGCTAAATTTTAATCTTAAACGATGAACCTCTTTGTAAATCTTTAGCATTTCTAAAAATCACAGATTAACTGAATGTTTCATACTTTTATGTATATAAAATAAAACCAAAACTGTTAATTGTTTTTTTAGACCCTATATTAGATACCTAAAAACCTGACCTGTAAAAACTTGAAAATATACAGATAATTTGCTTCAGATGTTTTCTACAATTTCATTTTATGTTATTTTTGGCATCTTTTTGCCTGTTTTACACTGACTTCTTTCAAAATCTATGGGCAATGCAAAGTATATTTGCAAGGTATTGTTAGTCTAGTATTCTTTAGTTCATTACATTTTCCAGTACAATTTTAATTTTTAATAAAATTGCCCTCTGAATGAATGTGAAATATGTGTCATAAAGGATTTAAAATTATTTTCCATTGTATTGAATACCAAAAAAACGAAGAAAGAAATGAGTGAACATTAGTAAAATTTTGTCTTGTCTCTCTATCCTATATAGGATAGATTTTAGTTTCTCACCTGTCCTATATGGGAAAAGATTGTTTCGTCCTTCTACTCTAGGAAGATTCAGTATCCTATAAAGTAATTTGGTAACTGTATGCAATTACTTTACTTTGTGTATAGTGACATACACAGAATGCTTGTATGAAGATGTGTTTGACCAGGATCAGTTTGGAGTGATCAGACTGCTTTAGATGGATGAAACTGTGCATAAGCCATTGTATGTGATTTCTAATATTTACTACTTATTTTTTTTTCTGTATATGTGATACTTTTACATTAAAAATACTCTAGGTAATTTATAAGAAAATATGAAAAAGAAAAGCCCTGATTTTACAGGATTAGTTTCTCAATTATTAGACAGGAAAATGATTATGCCTGAGAGAGAGAGAAAAAGCTGAAAAGATCTGTATTTTGAATGGCTTTGCTGCTTGTAAAATGTTAGATTTTATGTCAATACTTCTTAACCAAATGGGAAATGAGCGTCCTCTATTAAAATGAAAAGTGGTTTTCCCCTTTGCAATGAAATGAAGCTAATTTTTAGGTAAGTCAGTAAAATCCTGAGAAACTAGATTACAGAGCTGTTTAGTGACATGTCTAAATACTTCCTGTCTTGTATCTGAAGTTATTATAGCTTGTCCACAATATTTCTCCAGAAAACTTATTTGTAAAATTTTTTACAAATATTTTGCTTTTATTTTAATTTGGTTGTTGGGTTGTTTTTTTTTTTGTTTGTGGGTTTTTTTCTGTTTGGTTGGGTTTTGTTTTGTTTTTCATTTTTTGGTGGTGTTTTTTTTTGTTTTGATTTTGGTCAGTTGGTTGGTTTGGGGTTTGTTGGGTTTTTTTAAACACAATTCCATGTTTGTAATGTTAAATTAAATTCTGGAGGGATGGATTAGTGAACAGAGCTGCTGCCAGTGAAGTTAAGACACAGACTTAATACAATGTATAACTTATAAGCCTGTTATTTATTGACTGGCTCTATATCTTAAAATTTTAATGTATTACCTGTGTATATATACAGGTGCATAATAATATGCAGATAATAATAATAATAATATGGAGATATGCATGCACATATGTTGAGGAGTTTTAATCATAATGAATTGTTTAACTTCTCTTTTAATGAAGCAACATCTATTCATGATAAATTCATACACTATAAATACTGACTCAATAAATCTAAAATCCAGAAGTGAAATTGTTAGCTTAGTTCTTACATAGAATTTGCAGTGAAGTAATGCTATCCTCCAATGTCAGAATATCCTGTATCTTAATGAAAGATATAATACCTCTATTTAAGAAATTAAAAGGATAATATTTTAAAACAGGTAATCGTGACCTAGAACTCCAGCGTTGCTATTTTAATAGCAGAGAGGTCACAATTTTATTAACATTATTAGGATAATGTATACAATTCATTTTGGACTTGGCAAAAAATAAGCCTTATGAATTACAATTTCTTCTTTTATGCAAACTTTTACATGGTTCTTTCTGTCTTAGGGTATTACCCAAGAACTTTGGCACCCAAAGTATTATGTTGGAGATTGAAGAAAGTAGCCTTAGCATTTGAGATTGAGAGTTGATTTGAAATAATAAATTTTACCTTCATTAGGAAGTTTAAAGGTATCTCTGTTGGTTTTCTAGCTGTTTCTATCAAAAAGCAAAGGTAGTTTTCTCCCCATAAATGAAGATACCTGTAGTTGAAGCCTTGCAATGCCATCCATACAGCTTNCCACTCATACAGCTCTCATTTCTCTGTTGTCATTTCTTTGTCCTGGTCTGCTTTACTGACACTCGCCTCAGAGAAACGAGCTAAGAAAGTAAATATCTTCTGGCTACAGTTTCAGTGAAGAAAGACAATAGGTAAACCCTTTGCTGACTGCTTGAGTTTCAGCATTTTCTGTCTTCAGGAAAGGCATGGGTATACATGGAGGCTGAGTCCGGCCTGGCGTTTCTCCTTACTGATGGAAGTCACTATCCACACTTTCTGGTCTCTCTAACCTCAGCTTTTTCAGCTTCAGAAGATTTGCAAACACGTCTGTCTGGTTCCCTTTGAGCCTTCTCCACTGCATAAGTCCACGTCTCCTAATCCTGTGCACTTAGTAGTAGATACTAGGTAGTTCTCTTCTCCAAGCAGGTCTGATAGATATTTAATTGACACATGTTTATATCTTTTATCTCTATGTAACATAGGCAATCTCTTCATAGATGTCAGCCATCTGCTGTTTCTGGGCATCACTGGACAATAACCAACTGATTCCTGTGCCCTTTTACTTCCTAGAAACTGCTATGAGCATCTAACCTCTCTTTTCTCTCTTTATTAGTTGAAGTGTCACAGCAACTCTTTCAGACCATATTGTAACCCAGGGGAAGATAATACAATTTTTGTAAAGTGATCAGGAGCCTGAGCTGTTTTGGCTTTGTAATTAGCATAGAAATCTTTAAAGTTCACATTTAAATTAATAGCAGTTCCTATGAACAATGGAGAAGGCTGCATAATGTGGTCTTATCATATCAGCGGCTTCATAAACTATTGCAGCTTCTTAACATGCTAGTTGAATTTTTCTTCCAGCTTTCAGTTGTTTTGCAGGTAGCAGGTGTTGTAGCAGCCTGTCCAGGAAGCACATGGAATCAGAGATAGCCATTGCAGAACTGTGCATTGTATAGGAACAAAGATGTGTGAACTTGCCAGTAACTCGGCTTTAAGCAGGAGTTTGCACTGTTTGGCCTTCTGCGATCCCTTCCAACTCGAATCATTCTTTGATTCTATGAAATGTTTGGCTGTCGAAGCACAGACAAAGGTTTTAGAACTTCTTCCTTGAAAAACTAGAGTAAAACTTTCACATACAGAACTTTGAATTAATATTTTCATTTGAGCCAGTTTCATTTCAGCTTTTTTAGTAGTTAGTTAACCTTTTATGAATCTTTAACTTCTGTTTGTTAATCATGGTCCCAGACATTGTATTCAAAATCTGCAAAATTGAATATCTGAATGTGATTTGTAAATTCACATTCTTCTAGTGAAAATGACTACCTTTACTTCAGAAACGCTGATCAACAGGAAAAATGGAAATGTTCATAATTTTTAAATAAAAAGTTTTACTTTGAATCACTTAAATAGAACTTTAAGAATACGGCTCTGAAAATACTGGCTTAACTGGAGGAATTTATTTTTTTTTAATATGGGATATGAGTTCTTCAGACTATAAATACTCGGTGAACTTCATAGAATCATAGGATAGTTTGGGTTGGAAGGGACCTTAAAGATCTTCTAGTTCCAACCCCCCTGCTGTTGAGGGATACCTTCCACTAGATCACGTTGCTCAAACCCTCATCCAACCTGGCCTTTAACACTTCCAGGGATGGGGCACGCACAACTTCCCTGGGCAACCTGTTCCAGTGTCTCACCACCCTCACAGTAAAGAATTTCTTCCTCATATCTATACTAAATCTACCTTCTTCCAGTTTGAAGCCATGACCACGCGTCCTATCGCTACACTCCCTGATAAGGAGTCCCTCCCTATCATCTTTCCTGTAGGCCCCCTTTAAGTACTGGAAGGCAGCTTCAGGTCTCCCCAGACCCTTCTCTTCTCCAGGCTGAACAACCCCAACTCTCTCAGCCTGTCTTCATAGGAGAGGTGCTCCAGCCCTCTGATCATCTTCATGGCTCTCCTCTGGACTCACTCCAACAGATCCATGTCCTTCTTATGTTGGGTGCAGTATTCCAGGTGCAGTCTAATGAAAGAAGATGGGGAGAATCGCCTCTCAACCTCCTAGTCACGTTTCTTTTGATGCAGTCCAGGATATGGTTGGCTTTCTGGGCTGTGAGCACACATTGCCAGCTCATATTCAGCTTTTCATCCACCAAGTCCTTCCTTCCTTAAGAAACCTTCATTGGTTTCTTAAAACGCCTCTCCCTTCTGATGAGCCTTTCTTCTTATCATCCATTTAAGGCAACAGTCTGTCACCTAGATGAACCATACTAAACTCCAGAATATGAGAAAATAATTCTACATTTTTCATTTGAGGTAAATAATAAGTAGCTTTGTAGATCACTGTGTCTCTTCATCTAGTCAACAATTTCTCATAAACTTTTGAACATAGGTGAAGAATTGCACCAGTGACCATTCTGCAATGAATAATAAGATATGCAGGTGCATTTAAAAGTTGTGAGGACAAAGAAAAAAAAAGCCATTATTTACTAGAGAGACAGTTCTGTACATTAGATTCCATGGCAAAAGTTTAGCATTCCATAAAAATATGTATACTATATCCGATCCCTGATGTGCCCTTGACTTAATTCTGGTGCCATATTAGTGTTTTAATTTTCTATTTCATTTCACCAGTGTTGGATATAATCTCAATATGTATGCAAAAACATGTTTTATGAACACAATTAACTCTGTAACTGATGATTAACTCTTCATTGTATGTGCTTCAAAAGTGGAATGTGAATAGAAGATTTTGTTGGGGGGTGAACAACAGCATTCAACATTGCAGAAATTTTCAGCAGTGTTCTGATTCTTAAGAAAATTCTGAAGTTATCTCACGCCTTCTGATAGCTTTGTAGTTTTGGTGGTATTTTTCCAAATACCAAATGTAGTGCAGAATCAAAAGGTTGACATTTTCTTTCCTTCTAGGACTTGGGGGTTTTTTTGACATGAATCTCAGACCCATAGCTTCTTATGTGTTTTGATTCCTGTGTCTAGTTATTTGAGTTTTCTGATATTTCTGTATAACAGCACCAGATCTTGTAGTAGTTCTGTGTTATTGTGACAAGTTTTGAGGAAAGAGAAGTTCTTGATTCTTCTTTGTCCGTTTTACTGTAATCTTTATCCTAAATCATTCCCTCCTTCCAGAGTTGGTCTGATGATCCAAATGGCACCTGCTGGTTTGCTTTAAGCTCCTTACCCCTTCTTGTCCCCAGGCAGAACATGAGATAGTCTTTCTTTTACATCATGCTTTCCACACTTCTTTGCTTTTTCAAAGACAAGTCCCCAAGAGTTCATAAGTGCAGATAAATTACCTCTATAAACACCTATAAGTAAGCGTTCCATCTAGGTATGCAAGCTTTCTTAGTCTTTTTGTATTGCCCTATGCCTTGCGTATTCTTTTACACAAAAGCAAAACCAAATGCAAAGAGGATGAAATATCATCAGAATGTATTTTATTTGTTCTTTGCAGAAGCGAAAAGGTAGCAAGTAAAATTAGTTCACTGAAGTCATCCAAGTAGCCTTTTTACAATCTGAATTGTAAATACATTATTAATCCTTGATTATTCCTTTTTCCAAATTTTATTTTTGAAATGTGCTATGTATTTATACAGTCATCACTGAGATGAGAATCATTTGCCAAAGTTACAGATTAAAGGCGTTCACAGCATATGAAAAGAAGACTCAATGTGTTAGCAAAGCAAATGGTCTGTTTAGAAAGGCTGACCTCTGATACCGTTGGAAGTCTAGTAAGTCAGTCTTTCATGTTGTTCAGCACAATGAGGCCTTGCAGTGCTCTCTGTTTCTCATTTTAGCTGCAGAAGGTATTCAACTATTGAATACAATTAAAAAAAGATACTACCTTTTCTTAAAGTACATTAAAATATTGGCTTAAGTAAATTAGTTTTGTATCGCATTAATTTCAGTGATTTAAAAGCACCAATATTAATATATGCAAGACTGAAACTCAGTATTAGCTTAGTATTAATAGTAATTTAATGTGGGTAATGTTATTACCAAGATTTCCTTTGTTTGGCAAGCCCTGTAGTGAGAAACTAGAAATTGGTAAGCTGTAAATGCAGTTTCATCTTCACATTTAAATGATGTTCTTATATATGCTTTCATGTCTCTAACCCTGTTTTCAAATGCTATTTCATTTTCTGCCTTTTCTTTCTACTCTTCTATGTATAACTATACTAATAGTTACTGAGAATTAAGTTAACTGTCTCAGTACAATATTTACTGTCTAGGGTGTAAGTATTGTAATTTTATTAGTATATGTATAAGGATGCGATTTTTGTCATTTACACATAGCTCTGCTTTAGGCAATTCATGAAGTCATTGAAAGAGGGCTCAGAGACCTCTTGGAACACTGTGCAGATGAAATATATGTATTCTATACTGCCGTGATACAGCTATGTCTTCACTCTGTTAGTCAAAAATGTGAAGCGTGGAAGTGTGAAGACCACCTTTCTGCACCCTTTAATATGTTGTGCAGCCTGAGAGCAGTCTCTCACAGAATAATCAATTCTTGTGAGCAATACAAGGAAGAAGTCTTTTCTTGGAGTTTCAGAAAATACTGCAACTCAAATATGGCTCAAACAGAATTTTATTTCTAAAATTAAGCTTCCTTTTTATTACTTAAAATCTGTTTTTTCAAACATGTGCTCTAGAAGCTTAAAGTAAAAACCAACAACACTCTCTTACCTGTAGATGTAGTCTTCCATTCATTGTCTCATAAGTAACAGGAAAGGAAATAATATTTGAGAAAACAGACCAATTTCAGCATGGCTTGGACTATACTGTTCAAGATATAGCTTGACCCCCGGCCCCTGCGAGTCTTAGAAGTGGTATGTGGTAGAATTTCTGACTGGCTTTTTTCCGTAACCTTGCCAAGAGTCAACCTGCAGTTTCAGGAAAGCTTCAATTATGGTACGCATGTTTCAGCCTCAAAAATTGAAACTCTGTAATGTAAATTCATCTTATGATTTCTAATCACTTTATACATCTCATTCCCAGAAGCCTAGTAACTACTAAATTCAAGTGCTTGCCTAATGCAAAACACTTGCCAAATTTTTTAAAGAAATTATTCTAGGCTGCGTAATAAATCAGAATTATTGAGCTCTGTCCAACTTTCTTTAAGAAGTAATTTTGCCTAAAAGTTCTTGCAAAGCAATTGAGAGTGTATCAATAAATTACTTATCAGCCAGTGGAAACTCAATACAAAACCCAAATGCCTGTGTTTCTTTTTTTTTTTTATTTTTGAGAAATTACTTTGTGTTACTTTGATATTGAAGAAATAAATAGATGTGTCTCCATAAATGAATGTGTCTCCAGAATTATACACAAGCATGAAAAGAGATTAATTTTTACAAAATGCTGTCAATTCTTTTATATATATATACACACTTTTATATATTTATATATATGTATACATAGATATATATAAAAATAAAAGCAGTTATGTCAGTAAACAAAGTAAGAGAGACTAAACCTTAAACACAAATGACCTGATATACAGAGAAAAAAACACCAAAAACACAAACCAAAAGAACTTATAGCTATTTTCAGTATTTTGTCATTGGTATGTGTATTTGGAAAAAAAAAAAAAGTGTATGCCCGTACTTGATTCTTGTTCATTAATACAGTTTTGCTTTTAAATATTTTTATCTTTTTTCCATTGTATTTTAAACAAGCTTTTGCTAAAATGGAACAGTGAAATGTTTCTACTTAATAGATGTTATAATTCAACAGTCACCTGAAATGATTATCATCACTCCCTTTTCATCGCAGCCATACATTCCTGTGCTTTAGGAAGATGATATGAATTGAAAATTGAGATGTTTCTAGTTTCTTAAATTACTTGTGGTATCAGTGATTGGGTCAGTGTTGAAGTGTTCTACGTATTTTCTTATAAATCCACTAGTTAGATTTAATAACACCTATGAAGAACAAACTCTTTTTCCTTTTGTTAATTAGCCTAGCATACCAAAACAATATACAATACAGTATGCCCTAGTTAGCAGTGGTGTTGATCACACAAACTATCAGATGTCTGAAATATTTTAGTGAAAATATGTTTTCAGAGTTTTGCTGGAGAATAGTAATGATTTTTTAATTTTTTTTAGTTTGGGATGAGAGTTTAATATATAAATATAATAAAGAAAACCTATTGGGTTATGTTACAGTCCTCCATTCTGTTTGGTTGGGGTTTTGTTCCCCGCCTCCCCCCCTCCAACCCCGTTAGTTTAAGCTTAAATGATGAAAATGAGTTCATTGCAATTTCAGACTTGGTAAGAGACATACTGCATCATCCCACTAAAATCAGAAGTATAATTCTATAATTGAATAAGGTTACCCTGTACTATCATGGAATCTGACATTTCTTCTTCTAAATAGTTCTAGCCCCTCTCAAATGAATTCATGTTCTGTGCAGAAAGACATGGGACAATCCTGTATAATTGTCCTGATTTTTACAATATATAGCATCTGCTGATCAATAACATTTGGCAAGCTACATGCTTTTTGTAATGCCTATACGTGGTAGTATTTTTCACTTAAGCCTCTTGAAAGAGTCCCAGTTGATGCTTAAGTTGTATATGTTTTATTTTTGTTTTTATTGTTTTATAACATGAGTTACCAGTTGGAAACACAAAATGAGGATGTGTTTCTTAAGATATTTTTTTCCTGTTTTGGCTGCTTGTTTATGTACAACTATGAAAAAATGGATCTTCATATTGCTTAACATACAGCTAAAATATTTGTGTGTGCATATGTACAAGCCCATATTTTGCTAATACACAACTTTATGCATTCACAGTGTCCCAGCTTTCTCATAAGCATTAAGAGTTTTAGTGCAAAAGTATGTATGCCTATTTTATGAGGGACTGTCAATGATTGTAAGTAACAGAACTGCTGAAAGTGTGAAATTTCGCTTCATTTATTTCTAAATAGTTTGGGTTAGTAATTATATGACCATATGATAAATCACATTGTACAGCATTTTAACATCTTATTTCTTAAAGTAAAAGCAGTGTAATTTTGGATATTTTATAATATTTCTATATTACAAAGATGTCAAAAAACATGCTTTGAATAAGTATTGTATGTTATGTTTTGAAAATTGGAATTTTACATTTTCACTACATTTATAAAAAGAAGAGTTATTCTGTCAGGATCTAATACTTTAAAAAGAGAAATGTGTATATCAAAATTTTAAACAGAGCAGTGCTTTTTTGATATGTTCAAGAATTAATGTTAATAAGCATATGTATATTATTTAGAAAATGTGATCAATAAATATGACTCTTAATTCTTTTTTGTGTTTATTTTGAACGCAGGCCTGATGATAACTTATTAACCTTTGCTCAACTAAATGAACGTTTTAACAATAATCATAAATATATTGTAGTAATATGTTCTGAAGGTATTAGTTGCATGTTCATCCATCATGAGATTGATGTTTACATTTTCTCACCTGCCTCGATTAAAAACTGTCAATGAATATTTTAGCAGTTAGTATATTGTTAAAAACTCAGTAGCTTCAGTGTAATTGTTGTAAGATACAGAACACAGTTTGCTGGCTCTAGTCCGTGCTATAGAATGGTGCATTATAAGGTGCCAAAGTAAATGTCTCTAACTTCTTTCAGACGTTGGCCCTGTTTGTTTGTAGACTGATAACTGTTTCTAGTGTGCTCATTGAACTTGCTGGAATTTTTGTTTACTATAGTCTTCATTTTCCCCAAGAGGAGGAGAGAGGAAAGAATATATTCCTCATGTGGTCAGCATATTTTTGAGTATTTATGTGAGTTCACCATCTTGATTTCAAGTCATGAATTTGTTTTTACATGCATAAGCATGCATATTTACATGCATTATTTATCCAATTGACTTTAAATTCCATTAAGTTCCAATGAGTAGGAGAAAGATTTTGTCTTAGGCATTTTTTATTTATTTTAATTTTCTAGTTATGTTACTTTTGTTGGTTTATTTATTTTTTTAACTGTTCAGTCTAAGGCTTGTAAAGGTTGATTTGCTCCTGAACTGCTTTGTTCCCAGACATTGCCATCTTCCCCAACTACCACCAAGTCCTCTCCATCTGATCCCATGACCACCTCCAGAGCCAATCAGGTACAGTATCATCCTACCATCTACACCATACTTTTCACGGGTGACAGCTTGCAAACTGGAGAAAAAGATATGGTGGGTTAAGGATTTATTCGTTCATTCACATATATACACCCATAACCATAGATATCTAACTCTTGTTAGAAATTGGTAAATTGAATGCAAAACATTTTTCTTCTTTTAATTTGTTTTGTTGTCTTTTTAAACTCTCTGATGAAAGCAAAGTATCTTGTAAAATAGTCTTTTTAAATTTGTTTTGATTAATAAATAGCAAGGATACACGCTGGTGAGTTTGTAGACAGAGTAACTCTTGGATTATGTATGTTTATGTATATATGCACACACGTATATACTTCCTGGATCGTTTATAAATTATGATGGAATTACCCCTAAAACCATGCTTAATTAGCTAGATATCAACCTAGGAATGGCAAACAGACTCCTTTGTTTATTTACTTTAATAATTTTGAAATGTGTTTGTGGACAGTAACACAGGGACGTTATTAAAATAATGTATGTAATTAAAAAATAGATTTGAAATGAAAATTTATTGATGAAGAATAAGGTAAAATTAAGTCTCTCTAAAAACATACTAAACACATCTAAGTAATTTTAACTCATGTCTTATTTTTAAATACATAAACTGTGCTTTTAGCGGTATTTTAATTACAACCATTTATTTCTCTTTTAACTGGAAAAAAATATGTCCAGTTCATTATGTCCACAAATCATCATACTGTGTATCTTTTTGCCTTCCCTATGAAAATTTTTAAAGTTACTTCATACCATGCTTTTTAGAACTGATTTATGCTTAATAAATACCTTACTCATTTTTTTAATGTAGTGTTAATCTACTTTGTGTTCAAATAATGTAAGTATTCAGTACATGCGAACAGTTTTTAACACACAATCTGTTTATTTAAGTTAGCTGAATGCTTCTATCAGATCTTGCACAAATTAGATCAAATACCAGAAGAGTTTTGTTCACAACGAGCTGATTTCCCCTGGAAGTTAACATTGTTATTAATTACTGATCCTCTGATATTTTGTGAACTGCTTAGAACTTGCTGGCTGTATGAACAAATAATTTAGCATACAACAGAACACGAGCATATTAAAGCAATATATCTTTGATCAACACATGACTATCTGTTGAAAAGGACATCTAATGCAGAAAGTAATGAAATTTAGAGAGAAATCGTACAGATAGAAGAGCTACTAAGAAAAATATAAACTGCGATATCCCTCACTTCAATTTGAAAGCCTTCTTCATCAGACTGCTTCCATTCCAGCAACAGTTATTTGGCTTCATCATCATTAAATGACAAAGATAAAATCTTTGCCAAG
Source organism: Himantopus leucocephalus (assembly GCA_003993805.1). Lineage (NCBI taxonomy): Eukaryota > Metazoa > Chordata > Aves > Charadriiformes > Recurvirostridae > Himantopus > Himantopus leucocephalus. The sequence continues at coordinate 35,460,207 of RSEF01000005.1, read as the reverse complement.
AGCTAGGGATATTTTATGAACACCCTGTTTAGCCTTTATTCTCTCTCTCTTAATTTTAGTATTTTGTGTATTTTAATTAGAAAGTTTTGAAAATGTTCAGCGCACAAATCTTTTTAAAAAGTCTTCTTACTCTTTTTCTTTTTTGTGTCTTCTTTCTTTCTTTCCTTTTTTTTTTTTTTAAATTATGAGTATACCCTGATGATCATTATTTGGAGAAAAAGGAAGAGGTGCTTTCATTTACAGGAAATACTATTTCAGCATGCTGTTTAATTAGCATCAGAGAAGTACCTACTTTGCATCTGTTCTATGAATTTTGAATTATCAAAATTATAGTGTAGTGTATAAACTTTAGATGACTTTTCAATAGCTAAAAATACTTTTATAGAAACTTGTTCTATGGGAATGTTGTCAAATGATACAGCTGATTATACAGACTAAGGGAAATGTATGCTTTGTGTCCTGCTTATATCCCACATTACATCTTTTTATGCATTTTATTCATAAACTGTGTTCAATTCAGTTTTCATACAAATAATCAACATCTCTTTTGAACAGCATTAAAATTGTATATATGAAGAAGAGTAAAGAGTTCCTTAAGTGATGTTTGGAACTGTTTTTATCATTAACACTGGAAATTCCTCCTGGTTTATAATTATTTTATCCCTCCTAGTATTTCCTAGTGGTTTCTAGCCATTCCAGCAGGAAGCACAAAGCACATGATGAGGCAATTACGGCCTTTCTGTTCATTCTAGTGATAAGTGACGTAGCTGGCAATTGTTCCCAGACTGAGTAGTGATTAGCATTCAGCACCAGTGTATCGACAAGTATCTGCACTGCGGCTGTCACACGAAAACAGGTTCCAACACAGTAATCTCAAACCTGTCAGTAGTCATGTAAGTACCCAATAGGAAGGTATTAGAGAACAACAGATGTTTTGATATATGGCTCTGTAAGATGATTCTCAATAGAAAATAACCATTCAGGTATGGATTTTCTCACGAGGTGTTATATTAGGATAACGGGAAAGAGCTTATTTAACCAGATGGAAGTCTGGAAATTTAGTGTAAAGGTGTAAGATNATGTTATATTAGGATAACGGGAAAGAGCTTATTTAACCGGATGGAAGTCTGGAAATTTAGTGTTAAGGTGTAAGACAAATTCACGGCACACCCTGTTGTGTGGATATAGTAGTATATCAGGCTTAAGATCATTCAATTTTCTATAATATTTTAATCGTGACAAGACGATATTTTATTTTAAAGATTAGTGAGGTGATTAAGCAAGGTTTAAGCAATACTTAATGCTGGGCTGCTGTTGGAGTGAGATTTTTAAACCGGGTTGGAGGACTCCCCATAAGTCATTGCAATTAGAAAACTGTCGAGTATGTGTGTTGATGGGCATACCTGCTGTGATCCTTCCCGCTGTACAAGCATGGCAGTTGTATTCTCCTGACAGAGCTTGCATAGTGGGCAGAACAACTTCTAGGCACGCTTTTTACCGCAAGAGGAAAATAGCTCTGCCAACAGAGGTCAGAGGAAGCTGGGCAGGAAATCTGGCTTGTATTATGTCTTCCTTTTAATGACTCACTTTGCCTCCATGCAGATGAGATCATAACTCCTTTGTATGGCAATTTCAGCTTTTGTTGAATTGTTGTTTTTTGAAAAATCCAGTGTTCCTGAAACTACTCATTTTATGATTCTCAAGAAGAGGGTAGTCTCTAAAATGTCTTATACAGTGGAAGAAAATCATTCTTTCGGAACTGTCATGTGTTGTATTATACTGAATTGCCATGGACGCAACAGAAACCTCTGCGTTGGAAGTGCTTTTTTCTTTAGTTCTTTGTTCCAGGAAGATATACATCTGTCAGTGTTATTGTTGTAAATGTCTTGTTTATTTTTTCAATAGAACTTCCTTGGGCCTTTGTTCACATTAAAAATTCATACACTGCAAACTTCCCAAGGAAGAAAGAACCAAAGAGGCAGTAGAATTAGGGACACTGCAACTAACTTTTTGGGTTTTTCTTTTCCCCCTCCTGTCTGCCTATCAGTGAAAAGAACTCAGTCTTTCGGTACTTTTAGACTGAGAGCCTCTGTGTTACCCCCTCATGAACTTTGTCAGCTTTGTTTATAATAGAACACTGGCAGACATATAGCTACAGTGGTGGAACTGTTCTGCTGATGCCCCTGGAGCTGGCAGAATATAGCTTTACTTTTATTTACCAGAAGGAGGAAATCAATTTTACTTTTCCACAGTACACTTCAAGTGGGAATTTCATCTCAAAAGTGATGAATAACATCATAAACATCATATAAAACATGCTTGCTTTTCCTCTGTAGTACCTTGTAAAGGTACAAGTTTTAATACTTACTTTTGCAGTTAAGTGACATTAGATAGACAAGTATTTCTATAATTAAACTGTTTACATATTTTCTTTTGTTTACAAGATTATTTTTTTTCTTCTTTATCTGCCTACTTTACTGATGTTACTATTATTTTAGAGGGAGAAACTTGCATGATACAAACGTAAGTTTTGTATTTCTCCTTCGTCTATTTGATGTACACATATAAATGCAGTTGCAAACTCTTGCATGTTTCCTTCTCCAACCCTCCGTTTTTCCATAAGATTGATACAGTTGGTGACCTTTACTACTGGCTGTAAGAGAATAAAAGGCCAAAACACATGTTCCTACTTACAAGTGAGTCAGGAGAGTGAGGGATAGGAGTCCTTTTCCTTTCCTTTATAATGTAGATAGGCTTAAGCTCAGTAATGTAATAGGATTTATCATCACAAACTTTATGTCATTATCTTACTGTACCAACCTCTTTTATTTTTTCTTTTTTTAAATGCACTATTTTTTCCCATGGCATTTGCTTTTTTTTATAGTTATAGCTTCTATTTTGCTTCTTTGCTATTGTTGCACCTAAACCTCTTATTTTATCATTTAATATAGTGTAATATAAATTTTGTGGAGTGCAGATAGGTGTAGGATTTGTCCATTCAGTCCTCAAGTTTACAGGTTTTTTGGAGCATGTTTACCTCATCTGGTTGCTGCAATATCTGTAGTAAATAATACTTTTCAGCCTTTTTACATGATGGGACTGAACCAGTTTTCTTGCTAGTGCCTGTACCCAGCAGGTGCAGCACAAGCATGTGGCTGTTACAATCTTGGTAGCAGAAATTTGTACTTTTGCCTTATATTATCTCTTTATTTTATGCAAAATCTCTGTCTTGTGATGGGATATAATACTGCATCTATAACTAGATATTGGGGGATTAATTGATATCTCTAAATGGCAGTGATTGATGTAGATGGTCTCCCTTTTTCTGACTTTAAAGAACAGTCCTATCCCTGTCTGTAAAATGACTTGCAGAAGTATAATCTT
>RSEF01000005.1:35435361-35456723 GCA_003993805.1 Himantopus leucocephalus | reverse complement strand
TTTTGCCACCTACAGAAAAATTCTTCCCATAATTTCGCAACATAGCATATCTTTTTGGTTAAGTCTCATCAAGGACTTTCCTCTTCAGTTTTAATGCTTACTCAACTTCACATGCAGAGTTCTTTTCTGTTTAGGTCTTGTTATTGCTATCGTAGACTTACCAAGTAATAATTTTGACTCCTCATTGAACGTTGTGCATTGTAACAAGGTTGAATGAAAGTGCCTACATTAGTTAGAAAAACACTTCTCTTTCTAGTGTGAGAAAACCCTTACATTTCACATTTGTAGATTATTTTATTCATTGTAAATTCATATCTCTATAAAGTCACCTTTTCGTTTCAATTTAATAAGAAGACAGAGTTCCTTTTTTTGATTACAGTTGCCTATGGTACGCTGCGGACGGCACATAATAAATGATGTTTTAGATAACGTATCTAGAGAGGACTAGGTAGAATTATTCCCCTGGTCAAGTGAGAGGACTCCAGTAGAGGTTCTGGTGCTTCAGAGGTAACCTTTCCTGCTGCTCTTCAGCTGAAATGCTTCAGTTCATGCCCAAACTCTAAGCAGAATTAACATACACTCCATAGACTAACAGTAGACATTTTTTTTTTCTGGTTCATAAATTAATACATTACTTTTATTATATTTCTCTTGTTCTTTGACAGCTTTTTCCCAATATTTTGCAGTATCTGAGCTCAGTGCTTTTGTTTGCATCTTCTCCTTAAAATACAAGGTTTTTAGATATTATAAAGATTTTTAAATATTAATTTTTAAAAATCTTATATGCAAATCATTTGGTGTGTTTTTTTTTTTTACTCTTTCTTATTGTCTGTTTCAATTGTTCACCTTTGGCCAACTATGTAGGTAATTATTTGTGTTCATATTCCTTTATATTGATTTACTTGTTTCCTTTCTTCTCCTCTCTCCCACCACACAGCAATTTTAGGGTTCACTGTTTATTGTTACTTTCTTAAATGTAGGGGAAACACTGTCAGGAGCATTCATGAGACATGGGGAAAGATGTAGCTTCTCACTGCTAATTCTCTGAGTATTACTGGCATATTGTTCATAGGATGTCATGTATGATCTTCCAGTTGCAGCCCTGTAAATTAAAATGTGATTCCATGTGTGTGTATCTTAGTTTGATTTTATGCTTGAAAAGAATTAGAATCAGTTAACTTCCTATTTCATCCCCTCTTCAAAAAGATACGCTTGCTCAGTGTAATGGACAACATTACTATCCATTTTCTATTAAAATGGATAAAATTCTTATAAATCAATTTCTCCTCATGTTTTGAGCTCTAGATTTTTTTGGTTGTTTTCCCCACTATAGATAAAAATCAGGAGGAAAAGAAAAGCATATAAAAGTAAAACTTGAAAGAATATGACAAAACAAAGCAACAAACTGATTTATTTTTTTCTTGTGAGAAAACAGCTTTTAACAAGATATTACATTGTCACCCCTTTTGTGCATTTATGAAGACTTAGCCTATCATTGGTTTTAATCCTTAGTTTAGTCATTAGTTTTAAAACTTGTTAAAGGAAGTGAATAAAAGTAGAATTTTGGAAACATACTAAGATGATTTAGAAAACTTACATTTTACTGTAGCGAGACTTTAATGAAGCCTGCTTTTGATCTCATTATTTTTTTTAAAATCAATGTTACTTAATCTGCTGTGATTTGGGAGAAAAGTTGTCATTACGCTTTCCTGTACGCTTATGATTTTTGTAGGGTTTATTAACTTTAAAATATTTTGGAGTGAACACGTAAAAAGATAAGACTTTTTGGATTGAATGGATTTTGCTTTAGACTCTCATGGATATCTTATTCAAGTTGTTTAAGAGTTAAAAAAAATCTCACACTGTAATTGAAGATCTTGTTCTTTCATTTAAGGATATTTGTAGATATGATATGTAGGTTTTGGCATTTGTCCATGTCCTTGTACTAAGAAAAGGTCCTATCTGCTTATGAAAAAGGATCATTAAACCCATAAAAGTTATACACATTCTTCTCTTTGCCAAAATATGGTAAAGGTCTTCAAATTCCCAGTGCAGAGGGTGTTTATTTTTTTCATTTTCTTTGTTCCAACAGTTTTAAACATACTTTTATCAATGCAAAATGAAAGAAGTAGCATGTTATAAAGTGCCAGATATTTCCGTGTTTGCGTTTCATCCCATGTAAGCTAGAGTGAAAGCTGGCAGCATGTAACTCTGTGGTCTAACCAAGATTAGCTTTGACTTTGAGTCCTTAATACTCAGGTTTGGTGACATACTGTTTCATTCAGAACCAGTACTGGGAGAAAGCCAACCATATTCTAAGGTATACAGGTGAAGAGTCACTCAGTGCGCTCTTTGCACAACCCAGAGAAAACAGAATGTCAGAGCAATTTCCAGAATGCAAATCTGGATGACTTTATCGCTTTTTTTCTGCTGCGTACTGTATCAGTCACACGAAGGTTAGGCTCTAACTTTTACTATTGAGAATTTAATTTAGCAGCTCTTAAGGAGTTCAGAATTTATATGATCAAGAGTTGTTTGAGCATGTGGAAACATTGAGGTTGCAGAGCTTACTGTCTTACCAGGATAGACCCTGTACAGCACAGACCATAAGGTCAGAAAAATATGGTACTGCCTTTTCTACATGTCAGAGGTAAGTGAGGCATGGTTAGGCCTAGCCCTAGAAGATCCTGCTTTGGGCATATGTTAGCTAATATTTTCTTTGTGCCATCTGAAACGTTATCGCTTTCACAGGCTGTTTGCAGGAATACTGCAGCAGTGCCCAGCGCTTTCCTGCAGGCTGTATGCTGGATGCATTGGCTGCCTTTTGCATGCTTTGAGAATTCATCAGATGGTGAGAAGTCACAGATAGATGTGAGACAAACCCACCAGTTTTTTAAGTAGGGGTCTGCCTGATTTGAGTCAAAAAGCAGTGTTCTTAGTGTACCAATCATAGAAAGAAGCTGGTTGACTTATTGCACTATAGGTAATAAGAGGCAGGAGGTTTTTCCTCTTCTGGAGGTAAGGTGCACCTCTTGAAATCTTTGCGCATAGCATAGCATCCCAGGCTTAAGATAATCAATGCCTTTACCCTGCAATCAAAAAATATGTAACTGTGTCTTATTCAGAAGCACTATTTTCCCCTAGTTTTGTGCCTGTAGTTGTTTTCACACTTGTTGGGTTTGGGTTTTTGGTGGGTTTTGGGTGGTTTTTTTTTTCCTTCTGAAAATAAATTAGACTTCCTACAAGTAATAACGGTTATTCAGAGGCATAGTTTGCAAATCGTGGATCAGTGGGAGGATCATAAGCATCCTTGGAAATGCCCAGGGGCTGAGTCCACTGCTCTGTTACCTACCAGTGATTTACAGTTGAATCTTTGCAATTTGTAGCTTTGAAGAGTATTTGTCTGGGGGTACAGAGTGACTGCTGGCTGTTTGGCCTTCTGTTTTCCCCGGCTTCTCAAGCGGCACCTCAGCAAATGCAGCCTCAGAGATCNTTTTTTTTTTTTTTTTTCCCCTCACATTATTCAGCAATAATACACTTCTACATGACACGTTATTCATTCAGTTGAACTTGGCACCTGTGATTTGGATGGGGTTAGAAAAGTATGTTTTAAATTTTTATTTCTTTAAAGTTTCTAAAAGCCTACAGTTTGGCAGTTCTACTGCAGTGTAAATTCTTTCATGTTTTTAGTAACCTAATACATGATCTCCATGCTTCTCAGCTTTTTATGGTTATTTTTATTGTACGCATAACCAAAACATAAATGTAGTGAGACTATTTTGATCCACTTTATTCTAATAATAGTAATAGTAATAATTGTGATAATAAATTAACAGCTGCCCCCTACCCATGAGATACTGAAGTGCAGTCTCCATGTAAGCTCTTTTAAAGTGTTACTGCTTTATGGAATAAAACTGGTTTATGAAATAGATTACACTGTGATTAGGGACATTCTTTAGTAAAGAATACTGACTCCTCCAGATCTTCTGCAGACCAGTGCTCATGTATATTAAAGTGATGCAGAAAAAGCGAAATCAAGTCAAAAGATAAGCAGGTCTTTGCAGAATATTTATTGGTCATAATATATTTAAAATGTTTAGTAAAATAAATGTGTAAATATTGTCTAGAACCAGTATTATATTCAGTTTTAGAAACAGAAGGAAATAACAGGTGTTTGTTAAAGACATTTCACAGGTTATATTTCACCTGTATTTGAGCATTTAAGAGGCTGTGTTATATAATTTCCTGTTTTAATTATGTCAGAAGTAATTAGATAATTAATGCTACACTTTACATTAACATTTACAGTAATGTCTGATTGGCTGTACAGAATGTGTATGTATACATTGAGGGTTGTCTTTACTGCATACAATCTCTAAGTAAATTGTAAGTTATGCCTACCTTTCATTAACAGGAACACATGTGAATGAGGATAATAAAAGGGGGAGATTATAGCTTTGATGGGATGAAAGTTATGGTTTGAAATCTGAATGTAAGAATTTTATTTAGAAATTACTAATGACAATAACTTGTATATGTTTTATTATAAAAATATTTTTGAATATAAAGATACCTTTCTGCTAGGTCTATTTTTATTAAGGAGTCTAGTTAGAAAACATGAGCTGTAAAATGCCTTAACTAAGAATGTTATTATTACGACAGATATTTCATAAATGTAATTATATTCCATAGCATATGTACTATTCAGTACTTGCTACTCAAACCAAAATGAAATTACTTAAAAATAATAGGGTAACGACAAGAAGTTAACTGAATACATGCCTTGTGAAATACAAAATTTTTATTATACTACTAATTGTCCTACTATTTACACTACTAATTCAAAAAGCCTTTATTTTTGACCTATCTGGAGTTTATTTTGATGGTAAGAAAAATAAATCAATAAAAGTGAAAGAAAAGAGCATAAACTTGTCAATTTGAATGTCAGAGGGCTCAGGAAAATTAGGCTTTTTAACATCACCAAGAGCATTTTTTCATTTAAAAATTAATAACAGAATATTTTTATTTGAAATATAACTTATTTGTACTGTTAAAATAGTAAAATAAAACTCATTGTTAGCAATAATCTTGAATAGTAATATTAATAAAAACTAATTCAGATTGTGTGCAGTTTTATGTAAACTTTCTGAAATTATTATAATTTGTAATGCATTTATTGAGCTCTGTCTAAAAAGAGTCTTTACTGTAACTAGGTTCGCAGTGAACGTTTATTAAATTAAAAAAAGGGACAGATGTATTATAAAATCAAAACTGGTTAGTTAATCTAGTGAATTCCCCACCTTTATGTCATTTTGAGACAGCTCTTTCATGTTTTCATTTTTATTTTTGTATTTGTCGGTATCTTTTCTCTCAAAATAAAAATAAATTTTAATCTGTGGAAGCTGAAGAATATTTATATAGGAATTGAGATCAGGGCAAGAGTTAGATGCAAATTCTTTTTCAGTGTATCTTTAAAAAGAGAGATTTAATTCCAACTTAGGAGGATGCTGACTCCAAATTTATTCTTAGAAAAGTATTTTTCCAAGTTAATGGATGCACAGAATTACACATATGTATTATAGGTATGAAAACATGCGATGTATCTGTGTATTTGTGCTCCACAGCCTTAGTTTGTATAAGGAGTAATTTTTTTTTCCATGTGATCATTTATATCAGGTGATTATCTAGCCAAAATTATTGGCATGTGCAAGTTATCTATATTCAAGTAGTGCCTGTGCCTAGCTTTTGTAATGCTTAATTAAATCTTAAAGGTTGCTAATTTTTTGTTGTTGTTGCTTATTTACAGATAGTTTTCCTTAATGACATTTGGCTCCACAGATTCCCATTGAAGGAGAAATATGACCCAGAGTAGAGCTTTATGGAGACAATATGGTTTGCAAATATGTGGTTTAATATACAATTTTCCCCAAATTTGGGATGATCTAAATCCAGGATCTTCACATTTAACAGGGAGGATGCAACTGTACCTTCAATTGTCTCTTGTAATTATAGCTTTTTTTTTTATAAAAAGCTAGGTTGACTTTCATAACTGGCCTGTGTTAGCACCTATCAATCTTTTTGATTCTGTTCACTCAAATAATTGCTAATTTCTGTCATTGCCTCCACTTGTTCCAGTGTTCTTTTTCTCTTTCTCTTCCAGCAGCAGTTACTATTCCCTCATGGCTCTCTTGGTTAAAAATGTATAACTACAAGTTTACAAAAGGGTAAACCAGAAAGTAGATATACGTATAAATTATACATATACATATAAATTGACTTGGGTGAATGTGAAGTTCTAAGCCAGCCACTTAACTTAGTTGTAGTTATTGATATATTTCCCGAGGCCAGCGGCTTGATATTACCTTGTTCTGCTCTCTGATCCTTGTCAGAGACATAAAATCAGGCTCTGAGAGGAAGGCTTTGAGTTGGCTTGTCAGAAGACTCTATTAGCATTAGAGGCCTATGGATTCCTGTAGTAGTGCTTATTAAGTTTGAAGACATCCGCCCATTGGTGAAACTACGTTCTTTTTCTAATAGAAGTTTCTGGTACTTACGATTTTTTATGACCTAGAGAGATATGGTTATTGAAATGTTTTATCTTTAACTGCCCTTTACTTCCTTTCTCATTTGAAAACAATTCTCAAATGACATCTATGTAGTTCTTGCTATACAAAATTCTTTTTTAACAGTTAAGCAACAGTCAGTACAGAAAGCCTCTGCTGCTGGTCATCTTTTGCAAAGCCAGGGATGCAAAGTAGCCGTAGCCCTTGATACCACTAATCTAGATCGTTCACCTAGATAGACTAAACACATTTTGCATAAGCCAAATTTCTTGCTGTTTTTCACCTTTCTTATGTTGAAAAACGCTGTGAAGCTATACAGAACAATTTGTAGGTCAGAACATGAATAAATATGCTTGTTTTCACTGAGCTGAGACATTAATGGGTTACCACAAGGATTTTAATTCATGTGTGTCTCCCCCTCCTTCTTTTACTGAGAAGAATGGAGAACAGAATAATTACCCCAGGATTTTAATTACAAATAATGTAGAAGGGGATGTTAGAGTTTATTATTATTTTATTTTATGGCCATGAAAACTGAAAGGTGTTCATTTAGACACAGTACATTCATCTTCTATCATCTTTATTGGTTGCTGTTTGACATGTTCATTAGTTATAAATGTAGCAAGTAATTTATCATTCCACCATGTTTACTTGATGTGTATAAGTTGATGATATGATAAGGTTTATCTTTCATTTTACCTTATAATTTTGTGATCTGCAAGTAAAGAGCATGTGCAAAACTGGTGCCAGGTTAGGTGAAGGTGCACTATTAAAAATGCCCCATTCTGTCTTTTGTTATCTCTGTATATGTAACTAAACATAGACTGAATATAAAAGATATCTCTCAGTTAAAAGAGATATTATTTAAATTACCCAATATTGTTCAGAGCAGAAATTTGGTTTCAAAGAAAGGTTGGAGAATCTCTTGAAATAAATCTGTAACAGCGTGGGGTTTTTTATTCCATGATCTTGTAACGTGGAGAGTTTTTGTTTGGTTTCGTGCATAAGCACACTCATGTCTGACATGATTGCAGCTGTGAGAGTCTAAGACATGATGGGCTTGGGGGTGAGGGGTGGCTCCATCCATTGTGCCTGTATAGAGTAGGAATATGTGCATGTCTTCCACACGGACTCATCGGCTTTTGTTTTTCCTTATCGTTTTTAGAATCAGCTGAAGCGCGAACAAACAATTTAAAGAGGCACTGCTGAATAAGTAGCTCTGTACTCTCTAACTGAGCTGGAGCTGTTGGCTAGATACTAAATGCAATAGGACTGTTTCTCCTTAAAAGTAATCGGGTATTATGGAGTCACATATAGAAGTATACAGATATAGTACAGAAGTGTGTAAATATATATATATAAAATTATATCTATCTTCAGGTGGTTTGGGATTTACTTCATGTATTTACATTTCTCTAAACTTTTCCATCAAATCTTATGTCAGTGAGAATGGTAAGAAGGACTTTCCTTTCTTGGTTTTTGTTGTTGTTGTTTTGGGGGGGGGGGGNTTTGGGGGGGGGGGGGGGGGTGTTTGTTTGTTTTAAATTTTGTGTACCCAGCTAGATGTTGTTAGTGGTTAAACTCTTCCTCCTTTTAAAACCGTATGGCTCTACCATCTTATCATATCTGAAGCAAAACTGGTGTTTACTAAATCAAGTAAAGAACTCATGAGAAAATTTGTATTTATATTGCTTTTAGGAATTTTTTCATTACAGTTTAGTGCATAGACCTGACGAGAAACCTTCCACTCTTCTTTTTCATGTTAGAATAGTTCACATAATGGACTTTGAGAAGGGGTAAGTTTTTACACAGAGTGATTATATCCCTGATCAGTGATTCACAAATTCTTCATTGCAAGATTATTAAGGAGACATTCAAGAAAAAGGACATGGGCATGCGGCCGTAATTCAAAATCGTCAAAGAATGTCATCACTAGGAGTTTCTTAAATAGGTGCTTGAATTTAGGATTTTTTTAAACCCTCTAAATAAATGGCTATTGGGTTTGCTGAACATGCAAGCATGCTTGTTGGATTAAGATGCCTAAATAAGCATCAAGGAGTCTTACTTTAAGTATGCATTTTTTTTAAATTATTGTTCATTTCCTGTTTCATAGAAAATAATATTTCTAGAGTCCTGAGATGTCCTGGAAAGGAAGGTACATTTTTTCCATTACTAGCTGTCTCCTTCCATCCGTAAGTTCATTTCTTTTGAAACAAATGTCCTACTTAATTGAAAATCCAGTTCTAGATGTCAAACACTATACCAATAATAGCTTTCCATGCCAGTGAGACACTTTGTGTACTGAGAGATCAAGTCCTTCCACCGACCAGTGCTCATCAATAGAAGTGTGGATTGTTTCATGAGTCTTGTCTATGTCTAAATTTATACCTACCATATTATACATACTAATATAGAGATACTAATATCCTCTGTATATAACGGTTAAAAAAATACTGATATTATTTGAGTACAGTAAAGGAAAAGTGAATTTAGATAAATCCTGAAGGATGTACAAGTGTAGTTATATAGGGTTTTTATTGTGCAGAGCAGAAATTGAAATGCTTGCTAAATAATAGAAGTTTTAGGCACAAAAATAGTATAAACCCCTCCTTTTTCTAAGCAACAAGTAAATCTAATGTGGTGTCCAGTAAAATAGTGATGAGATTGAGGTGGATCAGTGATACCAAACTCTTGGTATTTTAGCAGCATCGACTGGCTGAATCTTTACCTTTGCCACATGCTTTTCCAGCAGTGGTGGTGTGGTGTATTGCAGCTGTATATTCACTTGTCTCTCTGTTCCCCACTAATTATTGTCCTCCTTCTTCATCCATCCCATCTTGGCCTATATTTTTTATAACAGAGACTGTATTCCTAGTATATGGAATTCTATTTCACAGCTTTTAAGCAGTTACTATCAAAACAGCCTTACTTAGTAAATTCCCACAGGTGTCCTCGCTCTCAAAGAGTTGTTGTGATCAGTTAAAAGTTAAATTGATGGAACTCTTCAATGTTAAGAAAAAAAAAGCATGGAAGTGTAGGATTTCTTTAATTGCTATTAGAGAAACAACTGATGAATGGCTATATACATATATATATATATATACACACTTATACCTCCTGCTAAATCTTAGTAATATTTTTTTATCCCTATATGTACAAAGTCTAAGCAAGGATCAGAAGAAACAACTAGTGCGTGGTTCTAAAATCTTTTAGCAGCTGTGATGAACTGAAGTGATTAAAATCTAAGTGTTTACTGTCAGCCATCAGTCAAAACCAAAGTGTTTAGCAGAATTTATCACTATATCTAACACAGAAAATGACTAAAAAATTGCTGTATTTCTATATGACAACTGTTAGTAAATGTTGAAGGGTGATTTCTATTGCCATAATTCTTTTGAAAAAGAAATTTGATATTTTTATGTTAATTTACATAACCTTCTGATCTTTACTTTATTGTTTCTGTACTGTTTTTTGTATTCTTGCAGTCTACCTCATTTCTCAGTTCAGAATAGCAAGATGTTTCAGAGTCTAGGTAAAAGCTAGTTGCACTTTCTTTTACCTCCTTCTTTCAATTTGTACCATTTTTTCAGTCCCACAGCTTCTCACTTAAAACTTCAATTTTCAAATGATCAGAATATGATAGTTGTGATAGCAAAATTGGTCGATATTTGTAAGCATAGAAATATTAAAATATGAAAACCAACAGTGTATTTTAAGAAAGGGACTAACAGCTGTCATATCTTCTGAGCACTTTGCCCTCTTCCTTTGAAAATCACAAAGGTGTTGATAAGAGTAACCATAAAGTTCCTGTTGCTGATCATCAAGCTCTTTCTCTTCTGACCCCCTACAAAAAGATCTAAAGAGCAAGAAGGAAAGTGACTTTTTTTAATGGTCTTTACAAATCCTTCTTTTCCATACCATAGAATTGAAATGGTTCTGCTGGATCACCTTATTTCCACAGCTTTGAAAAGAGAGACCTTCTGCAGATGATATAGAGTTGAGAACTTAAATTCTGTTCTGAATTGCCAAACGAATGCTTAATACATGTGCTACATATCGTGTAGAAATCAACTGTGGCAAAGATAATCTGAAAACAAATTAGAAGTGCTAGCGTCCTTTTCTTCTATCAGTCCTATAGATAGATTGATTCATTTTAAAATGTAGTTTTCAGAGACTGATTTTGAGCATTCTTACCTGGAATGCTGAAATGGGATTTTGATTTTAAATTTGGTTTTAAATCCTAAATTAATTTGGATGTTTAGTATGTATGTATGTTTAGTATGCTGTTAAAATAATGCTGTAATCCGTCCAGCAATGTCAGAGGATGAATAGCTCAATGTATTTCTAATATCCTGTTTTAAGCTTTTGCGTGCTTTCAAGTTCTAGTCAGCTTCAATGAAAAGTGTCATTGACAGAGTAACGGGAAGTCCCTTTGCACATTTCTATTGGCTATCCTTTCCTCTAAATTTAATTAAGTGACATAACCACACCATATCATTTTCTGCATTAATTTGTTTTAGAAGCACATCATGTGTGTTTTAGCCACATTTATCAAAGTTTATAGTGAAAATCAGACACTGTTGGGTAGCTGTGATGTTCTGTAATGTTGATGTTGCATATTAATCTTGAAAAATTCTACTCCAGTCAAAGGCATATTTAAGAACACTCTTAGGCTTCTCTTGGACTTGCAGGTCCAGGGCCATAAAAATAAAAATTGGAAGCCTCAGTCTCCTTGAAGTCAATGGAAAATGAATTCCTAAGTGTCTCTACTTACAGGCCGTCCAAGATTTGTTATTAACATCTTATCAGATCTCCTGTATATTTCAGCCATAGGATTTCTCCCAGTAATTACTTTCATCAAGTATAAGATTTCTAGTTAAAATATAGCTTATGATTCAGAACAAGTTTATAGCTGATCTGCTACTGGGGAGTACATGTAAAGCTAATGGATGCAGCCTTTTAAGCATTCTCTTGAGACCTGCAGAAATGTCCTAGTCCTTTTTCTTATCTTCTTTCGTCTGAAGATTTTTCAGGATAGCAACCAGTGCAATGTTTCTTTGGACAATGAGTTAATAGCCATGAGGAGCCAAAGTAACCTCTATGGTTTTTGTGACTGTGAAAGCATAAAAGAAGGGATACACTGCTTTTGCCCCAATTTCTGTCAGGAGGATCAATTCACTTTGGGATCTGGAGTGGGTTTTATGTGTTTATAAGATAGATCCCATCTAATGCAAAACAGCGTGAGTGTTCAAAATTCAATTAGTGAGGCATATTTGTTTGTAAAATAATGTACATTATCTACTTTTTTGTAGATTATTTGTATTGTGAAGTGTCTTTTCAGCAATTCCAATAATGAAATTACATTATAATTATATGGTGTCTTTCATTCAGAAGCATCCCAGTTTACTATACTCAATAGTACTGTAAATAGTCATGCTTTTGTGAAACCCATCCTTGGCTCTGGAATGTTGGCAGGTATTCCTAGAATACCATGCAACAACTAAGATGAGGAAAGGAAAAAAGGGGAGATTTTAGATAGGGGGATGGGAAACTGTTTTGAATTTAGCAAGAGGATAGGGGTTAACATTCTACTGTCACTGCAAGTGTCACTACTGGCCAGAGTAGTTAGTGTTCCTGCTTTCTGTCTTCTTAAAAGATGTTTCATCTGCAATGGTGCAGTCAATATACAGTTCTAATTTTCTATGTATACTACATACTCTGCAACTGAGTGAAAATCTATGATTTTTTGCTCTTGTATAATTCAGCATGTAACTAGCTCATTTTTTCCTTTTTTTAATTATTTATAATAGTGAAAAGTATAAATGAAGCTACTTAAAATACATTACACTTATCTGCAAATGTAATTTGAAACTCATGAAACATTAATGCATAAAATATGGAATGTTGTTTTTGTGCTACACAGAAAAGAATTAGAAAAGTTAAGTTTCTTCTCTATGTTATTAAAACTGTGTATCATTATAGAGAATTCATGGAGTATTTGTTTTCTTCCATTCCCACAATTTTGAAACATGTTTTCATGAGGGATACTCATGAAACTACTCATAGACTTTTGTGGGTGTAAATTTTTAATATATTTTGTTCAGAACTAGATAATCTCATAAAATCAAAACCTATATAACAACATTGTTTTAATAATTATTCTCTCTCCATACACAGCTTGCATTTGCACACTTATAGTAAAAACTGCTTTTGACAGAAGCAGCCTTTCTATTTATGAGTTAGAGCATACACACACACTGGTGACAGAATGGCAACTAAAGCAGAGACCATAGAATTTTTTTGTTTGTTTAAACATGATTTGCTAATTCCTTGCTGTGAGAAGTTTGCATTCCAAATTACATCTTTAGTTAAAAAGCATGAAAGGAAAATATTAATGTTCTTACTTTAAAGTGGGCAGAAGCGCAATTAGATAGTAACTGAAAGAAGTGAGAGGTACTTTTCTCAGTCCCCCAAAGAGTCAAGGTTTAATATAAAATATTAATTGAAGAATGGTCTAGATTTAAGCCAAGGCAGCAATTTGTGCAAAAAAACCCTTACATATTCTTTCCTCTGGTAAATCTTTCCCCAGCTTGGTTCCAAGGTTCTAAGCCTCGTGATTTCAGATGTAAATTATTCCCAAGCATTTAAGCTGAAGTTAGGTTTCTATTGCATGATAGTTTTTAGGACTAAAATGAAATAATGTCCTTGAGAAATGCAGCTTCAGCTAAAAGGAGGTCTGAGAACTGGAACAAAATAAACACTTGCGATAAACAGTAGGGTGGGAATTGGCCCAAACTCCTGCTGCAATGTACTGACAGATAGAAATAACTGTTTTAGAATATCTGTTTGCACTGTCATTTTAATTTATTATATTTTTAACAATCTAGTATTATTTTGACTTGAGAAAGACTTCTTACTTGCAATACTATTTTTTTTCAATGGGTTAATTTAACTTTGAATTGACTTGAAAGAAAAAGTAGTTATGAGAACAGAAATACCACAAAAAAGCAACATAGAGAAATAGCAAAATGACATTCATCTTGCAGTGATTGCAGGTAAAGTATATGAAGAAAATGCTACAAGTATGTGTGCTACTGGTGATGAGAAGAAAATCTCAGGAACACAAACGTGACTAGAAAAAAAATGTGCATTATGTTGAGGAACAAAGTAGCAGCTAATCTTTTCCTATAATCCAATTGCACTTGTTCACAGAATATTTCAATTCTAGATATCCTTTGATAGAAAGAGAGAATTTGAATTAGAATGACATTTACAGAATTAAAACATAATCGAGGAAGATGAAGACTAATTTATTATCTAGGCTTAATTACGTTGTTTACCTTCTGATTGACCTAAATTTACAAAGAACTGCTTCTCTTTTTATGGATTTTCTTATTTTTCTAAATAAATATCAAACAGACCATTAGAAAGATGTTTCTACTCCTCTTTAGTATTTTCTCTGTAAAGAAAATGTTTTTTCTTGGACTGAGGAACGCGGAATTTATTCTGTACACAACACCTCTGAAAAAGTAAGTTCCTATTTCACCATATATACATACGGAACTCAATCCAGAGGTATTGAAATTACTGAGAGAAATTCCACTAACTTCCTTGAGGGTATGTATGTGTAATCAGTAGAGATTTGCTGTGTAAGCCTACTATTGGAGGGTGAGCCGGAGTCTGACGTGAACAAACACCAGTCCAGACCATCTTAGCATTTCTGCCTGCTGTACGCATAGGACAACTCATTTTGGTAGGTTGTTCTGCCTTGAACTTGTGGTTGATATTGAGTATTTAGCCAGGGGCTTTCCAAGAGTTGCCCGATACAACGGAAGGTGGCTGTAAATTCTAAGTGCACGCAGGCATCGTCTTGCCTGTAATGTACTTCGCTGCTTTTCTGCTTCATTCCAGTAGACTTCTGTCACATCTTTTGTTGATCCTCATTTTTGTCCCAAATTTTCATCGTACTGCCACTTCAGTTTAAGGATGGATGGCATGGGACTACTCACATCAACACAAGCCTACCGTAGCAGTGTGTTTAGCCTGCCACACAAAGAAATAGTAGATGGCTCTTACTCTTTATTGACTGCTCTCTTCAGGAACTTGTGTTTTCAGAATACCCACAATCAACTCCAAGCCTATAGTCAAATGAGCAGCTAAAATAGCATGAAATCTTCATAGCTATAGAATCCAGAGGCCAAATGGAGTTTTGAAGAGTTTAAAGTAATTGATGAGCAATGAGGACGGAAAAAGAGATAAAATGGAAGATAGTAATTTAAATACAGTTTTAAGGGAATACAATGATTTGCTTTAGAGAGACTCAAATACAGAATTGTGCCAGATTAGGATGAATTTGTTAGATTAGATGGAACCTTTTGCTGTAAAGGTGTTTCTCTGTTAAGAGAAGATAAAATAAAATTACACAAGTGGTTGAAAGATTTAGTAGAAGGAAAAAAACCCCCAACTATTACAGAAGATTCATGACATGAATTATAATTAAACTTGTGAAAATAAAAGAGGAAAGAGGAAAGCTGAATAACAGATAAAAAAGTTCCTTGGTTCATTAATCTCTGTGCAATCTCTTCAGAAACAATTCTATGAAGTGGAATAAGCCGAGGATGATGCAATTAAATGCTTCTACTATCAAATTCTTGCATTTATTTTTTTCCAAGTTTTGATGCCATTTTGTATAATCAGTGAGACTTTTTCTTTTCTGGTGTAATTTAGTGCAGGCATGTGTCATGCCACCATGTGAAGCTTTAAACTTAAAGCCGTGGTTTTTGGCTTCCTTATGTATTAATCTCTAATTTGCAAAACAGCCACATCAAGTGCTAACTCTTGCCATGTAGCCAGTCAGCATTCATTTCATCTGCCTGCTACGTTTGCCAGGTAAATACTTTGTATTAGCTGGGTGGCACATAAGGTGGTTACCATCCTCCCACCTCCAAAGACTGTGAGAAGCGAGAATATAATCAGAGCACATTTCATCAGAGAGAAGGAGGGCAAGGAAATAATAGAAAAGTGAAAGGGTTGGGAACCTTGCAGAAGAGGAGTGGGAATGAGGACTGGGGAGACAGGACATGAGGTGTTAGTGTGGGTAGCAGTGCAGGTTTGGTCATGGTTCTGCTTCCCCTGAAGATATTTTGAATGCGTTTATATACACTGATAGCTGCTCAGTGCAGATTATCTCCTTGCAGCATAAGGGAGGGGATGAGAAGTGGCATAGCATAATCATTGAACATCTGGCATTCCACAGTAGATGCTATTCAGCTCCCAGAAGTGAGCCAGGACTTTCAGTTTGGTAATCAGAGGACTTTTAGGTGATGCTGACGTGATAGGTGAGTGCAGCGTGGGGTTATGCAAGTGGGTTTTCAGTAAATGGAAAAGGATTAGAGAATTACCTGATACAGAGTTTAGGAGTCTAGGATTTTGCACGGGTCAATGTGAGCCACTAGTGCTAAGTTAAAGCAATTTGAATTATGTCCCCTGGACATAATGGCTGAGATACCTCAAGTACCAAGCATCCTCCTCTGAAGTGCAGAATTTCATCAGATCTCTGCTGACTTTGTTGGGAACTGAGGGCAACTAACTGCTCTCCAGTTT
The DNA here is from genome assembly GCA_003993805.1 of Himantopus leucocephalus. NCBI lineage: Eukaryota > Metazoa > Chordata > Aves > Charadriiformes > Recurvirostridae > Himantopus > Himantopus leucocephalus. The sequence goes on along the minus strand of RSEF01000005.1, from coordinate 35,440,557 downwards.
GAGCCCTTCTTAAGCATCACAGTTTCTTGGACTGTTGCAACCTTGTCAAGGCTTTTAAAGACATAATATATTAGTGAAAACATATGCAGTGAAATTACTTTTTTTGTTTATTTTTTGTTATAGTTTGATTCCTTTTCAGGGAAGAAGTATTATACTTACTGAGCCCGATTTTGAACTTGCTTATGCTAACGCAAATAGGATGAGAGTGATGCCTGTGGAAGTAATTAATTTTCTTTGTGAGTAAGCAAATGTCATAACTGCAATCCTTATTTTTTATAAAATCTACTTGGCATAAATAAAGGTTGAGTTCCTTCCATTTTTTTCTTCCTATAGTATTTGAAAAAAATCAAATTACATATGTATTTTAAGCTTATGTTCATAATTGCTTTAGATACTCTCCTTTTTGCAGCGCAAATTTCAATATAGCCAGGAGCATACACACAAACTGGGAAACCTAACCTTCCTGCATAGTCAAAGATACCCTTACTGGATAGCTCAGGGCACTTATTTTGGGTAGTAGTTAGGTTTCTCACTTCTGCACCCAAATCGGTTTCTGAACTTCTTATCTGTGCAAGGGAAGTAAGAGCACTGTCCAATTTCTCTGACAGACTGGGAGTTAAGTACTTAAAAAAATGGCGGTGGTGCAGGTAACAAAACCAAATAGATAATCTTTGCTTTTTCAGTATCTGTTTGTATAACTGGAGTTGAGACCAAGAATTCTGTTGTATCATTTTATACCTTGTAACTTAGTGACCTTATGAATTTTAGGCTTCAACAGAAAAAAAAAATAATAAAAATTACACTTGCATTATTTCATTTGTACTAGCACCTAGAAGGCTGTGGCCTAGTATGTTAGATACTGTATTAGTATACAACACAATCAATGTTTACCGTAAAGAGTTGATGTTCCGATATATAAACCAGGGAAATCAAGTGAATGCAGGAAACAGATGGATAATTACAATTTGGTAGCAAGATTAATATGACCTAAGTTAAAAAAAAAAAACCTAAATAAGTTTTTCTTTTTGATGTAATTATCTCCATTTTTTTAAATAACATTTGCAATCAGTTGTCACAAATACAACTGAATGTTTCAAAATATTGCAAATTTTGCCATTTATTTCAGGAAGAACAGGATTTTACTTATGTTTTAAGCAAAAGGGGTACAAATGTATTTATGTTCTGTTTAAACTGAATTTTGATTTGAATATAATGTCTTCTGTGACATCTTAGTATAAAATAGATTGTGCATATTGGCTAATTCTTTAATACGTGTGTATTTTAAAAAGATGTCATGTATTAATAGGTGAAATATTCACCCTGGCAGGGGTTGTATTTGAAAGGATATTAGTGGTATATTCCTATACTAAAAAAATTTAAGAGAGCTGTCAGTTAAAACACACAATCTGATGTTTCTAAAACAGATACTTAGAAAAAGGTGTTTTTATTTATCTCAGAGGGAGAAAAACATCTAACATATTAATCCAGCAAATCCAAGATTTATTGGCCAGAATGCATCATAATTTGTATGTTGTTTGTATGGCTAAGTACAGCAACACTTCTGGATGAGATGGGAGTGGATGGGTATGGAGGAGGAGATCATTCTTTATCTTTCCTCTGACTAGGCAGTTTTTTCAAACAACCAGAGCTGTTAGTGGTGAAGCAAATGAACTTTTGTGATGTCAAGTGAGAAAAATAGTAGATTCTTATTGAGAACATCTTTCTTGTTGCATACAGAACATTTCCTTCTTAATTTTGTGGCTGAATTAAACCATTATTTTATTTTACTACACCAATCCTTTAGAGTAATCCTAGCCACATTACAGTAACCTAGATTTTCATATGTTGCATGTGTAGCTATGATATTACATGTGCTACAATGCTGCCATAAAATTAAGTATTCTAGTTACCTCTGCAATCATGTGTATGGTTATAAGAGTGTATTTTCATACCGTCTTATGTTCTTAGGTCCTTCTCTTAAATTTATATGCCTAACTTGGTCAGAACCGTGCACATTGATTATTAAACCAAGCAGGATCTGGCAAATCGCAGTTGTCAAAATCTCCCAAAGAAACTGTTAGTATGTGTTAAATCACTGGAGTCAGGTAAATGTTTTCTATAGCATGTGGCACAAAACCATAATAATAAAAGCTGTGCCATACCAGAAAAGATTTTCAGTTTTATTGAGTTTTCCTGGGTGACTGTTTTTATACAACTTTACATTTTTGGACTGTTAATTAAAACAAAACAAAAAACAAAAACAAAACAAAAAAAAACCCCAAAACCAAACAAAATCTTTAAATATATATATTAAAAACAAATTTGAACATTCCTTATATTTAGCAATCAGTTAATACATTTTGTGTCTAGATTCCAAATACCAAATCAAATCTAAGAGTGGTTTCTTCTTTTTCTGATAGGAAAACTAAAAAAGGGCACCTCAAAATCACCAAATAGTTTGAACTGCATTTTAAAATGACTACAAGGTGTTCTGACTTAAAAATGAGTGTGTCTATAAATATATATAACAAACATTTCAGTGTGTGTATACATAATTATGTGTATAAGTACACATATTGAGATGTTTATGTTTTTATAGGATTATTTTGTATGTGGGTGGGCTAAATGTTTTTTCAGTCCCATACTCTTATGTTACCATTAGAATAAGTCAGCACCTAATATTTTTTTATTTATTCCATAGAACATCTTTTGTTTTGATGTCAGTGAATGTGAATGAAATTCTAAATAAATTTAAAAAATCTATATATGCTGTAAAACAATTCAGTGCAAAATACAATACGGTATGTTACAATTTTTAATGTACATATTGTAAAAGTGGAAAATATAAATGTTTCTCAAGTTTTTATTATGCTGGATTTTCAAAGATTTTATTTTGATGCTATCATAACAAATGGGAAGTATCTAAAATGGGTAAGACTAGAAAAAGCTTATGTATCGGGCGTGCATTTTTATTCGTAATTAGCTTGACTTTATAATGAGGCAGTAAAATGAGAATGTTGCTAATAAAATTTTAATTGTATTTTGTATTGACTTGTTGCTGAGATTTTAGGTAGCATTTGGTGAAAGGATTGACAAATTGAAAAGTGTTACCCCTACATATGTGCTTCACAAAACCTGGATGAATGGATATCAATAGGCTACTAAAAATGTATTTTTGTAAGATAAAACATCATATTAATTCAATATCATGAAACAGATGGTACATTAAAACTTTGAGACACACTTGTAAAATGTATATTGAAAACAAAAGCTATGAAAAATATGTATAAATATTGAATTTTTATCTTGGGTGTCATTCTTCACTCATAGCAATAATTCAATAAGGAATACATTTTTTGACATTAATGAGGTTGTATCAGTTTGAAAATTGTTTAAACAGGAGGAAAGGTAGGATTTACAGGCAAATACCCTTCATTTGAAGACATTTTGAAGAAGTTTTTAAGATGTACAAATGCCATATTTTATTCTTTCAAATTCTTTGGCATTTAGATACTCTCTCTTGCACTTCATTTCCATAGGCTGAATAATAATACAGTGTAGCACATAATGAATTCCTGTGTACTGTTGTGGTTGACAGGTTGAACAATCAAGATCATGTCCTGTTCGAGATGAACTATTTTATCTGTCCATGCTATACCATATTTGCTTTAGCCAAATGGGCTTTTTAAATTATTGTTACTTATAGATGTTTTAAGGGAAGGTAAAGAATTTTGGGTACATTTTGTCTAAGAAGTTGGTTTGTTACATTATCCTGGAAAGAAAGGAATCAGATGAAAACACTCACTTTGATAAAATCTAAGACAATCTTTCCAAAGGAGCATAATACCTGCATTTGCTTAATCTTTTGATCTGAAATGTGCTATGCTGAAAGTGCTATGTTCTGTGGGAGAATGATAAATATGATTTCCCGTTACTTTACCTTTAATTCTTTGGATTGTACATTTGAAACAGATGCAGAGCATTAAAAATCGTGATGAGCTGTATTTCTTTTTAATATTTCTTTAACCTTTCCTTTTAAAAACATGGTAACTAACTTGCTTCATTCTTTTCCTTCCTTTTATAGGGTAGCAAAATATTATAGTGTTTATGCACAAAGCAGAAGTATTATTTATATATATTTTTTTTAATTACAGGTAAAGATTATAGTTCCCAACAGCACAGCAGGTCTGATTATAGGGAAGGGAGGTGCTACAGTGAAGGCTATAATGGAGCAGTCAGGGGCTTGGGTGCAGCTTTCCCAGAAACCTGATGGGATCAACTTGCAAGAGAGGGTTGTCACTGTGAGTGGAGAACCTGAACAAAACCGAAAAGCTGTTGAACTTATCATCCAGAAGATACAAGAGGATCCACAGAGTGGCAGCTGTCTCAATATCAGTTATGCCAATGTCACAGGTCCAGTGGCCAATTCCAATCCAACCGGATCTCCTTATGCAAACACTGCTGAAGTGTTACCAACTGCTGCAGCTGCTGCAGGGCTATTAGGACATGCTAACCTTGCTGGAGTGGCAGCCTTTCCAGCAGTTTTATCTGGCTTTACAGGCAATGACCTGGTGGCCATCACCTCTGCACTTAATACGTTAGCCAGCTATGGATATAATCTCAATACATTAGGTTTAGGCCTAAGTCAGGCAGCAGCTACAGGGGCTTTGGCTGCAGCAGCTGCCAGTGCCAACCCAGCAGCAGCAGCAGCCAATTTGTTGGCCACCTATGCGAGTGAAGCCTCAGCCAGTGGCAGCACTGCTGGTGGTACGGCGGGGACATTTGCATTAGGTAGCCTGGCTGCTGCTACTGCTGCAACCAATGGATATTTTGGAGCTGCTTCTCCCCTAGCTGCCAGTGCCATCCTAGGAACAGAAAAATCCACAGATGGATCAAAGGATGTAGTTGAAATAGCAGTGCCAGAAAACTTAGTTGGTGCAATACTTGGAAAAGGAGGGAAAACATTAGTTGAATACCAGGAGTTGACTGGTGCAAGGATACAGATCTCTAAAAAGGGAGAATTCGTACCTGGCACAAGAAATCGCAAGGTAACCATTACTGGAACACCAGCTGCAACCCAGGCCGCACAGTATTTAATTACACAACGGATCACATATGAGCAAGGAGTTCGGGCTGCCAATCCACAGAAAGTGGGTTGAGAGCCCCTGTTAAACGTGAGATTGTTTTAACCCCTCC
>RSEF01000005.1:35425361-35430361 GCA_003993805.1 Himantopus leucocephalus | reverse complement strand
GTCTATGTATTTATTACAATTCTATTAATTCCAAAAAATGCAAGTGTGACTTGATTACTATCTAGCAGGATGAAGAAACAGTTCATGTCATTACTATGCAAGGACACAACAGAAAACAGCAAAACAGAAAGATGCCTCACATACACTGGGTCAATGCAACGCACTTGTCCTATGCTCATCTCTGAGAATTGGTGACAATGATTTACAGTATAGTAATTCATCATCTGAATACAATGATAACATTACAAAACAATGAGTGGTGTAGCTTTTGAGACAATCAAGGCACCAAAATCTGCCATGACAGACACCAATATATGCAAAACAAACCTCAGGCAAAAGAAAAGACAAATCTTGAGTTTCCCCGCTTTGTATTTCTTTTAGTAACTTCTTTTCAGGAGATCTGCCTGACCATACATGAAGAGTACACTACATGTCAGAAGGGTATAATGTGGTATAACAGCCAATTGGTAGCTAACTCCGAAAATGGAGATCTGTTTGTTTACTCCACAGAATAGTATAATCATATTTGTTGTTTCTGCTTCGTGCTACATTTTGTTTTGAAAGATTTGCTATTTAAAATACTGGATATCTTAACACACTGCCCTGAATTCATTTATCGTTTGGTCGAGGAGGGAAATTAAACATGTAATCCAGTTGTGGTTGGTGGTGGTGGCCTCATATGGCACTTCAAGCAGTGATAATCTGTATGACTTTCTGTATATTAAACTATACTTTAATATTGATTCTGTTTGTGGTGTATTAACTGTTATCCTTTCTTGGTAAAGGAAATGTGCTAAACAGATATTTGCTGTTCTAAATCAACAAGGCAATTTTAGAGTCACACGAAGCTGTTGAAACCTACTACTCAGTAGTTTGTCTGCCAAATTAATCATCTTTATTGTCCCTTCTGGAGGTGTCTCTCTTCCTTCGTGCAAAATATTTCCAGCAGGCAAGCTTATCGTGAGAACTTACGGCACTCCAAGGATATGATTATGTGACCATCACAGTTAATATTGTGCCCTACATATCAATGACACAGCCCAGGGTTTGAGAGCTGTCTTTTTTTAAAAAAAATGCAAATTACAGAATATGTTTTCTAAAGCATTTTGTTATATTTCAGAGTACATTTTCTCTCAAAACGCTCCTGTGATTAGTTTGTATTAGCTGTACTCCCTTCTCAGTGCAGTTAATTTGATACACTTATACTCAAATTTTTGCATATCAGCCTCTTTTTTTTAGACCCTTTGTTTGCAACATTTAATTATTGTGAAATAATCAGTAAATATATTACAGGAAAGGTACTGTGGGACTACTGATATTGTTCTGATATCATCAAAATTGAACTAAAAGTCAGTAGTTAGAATAAAATTATGTTTCTAGTGTTGCAAAGACTACAGTATGCAACTACTCAAGAAAAATCTGGATTTCATTTAGTTCTTGTTATTTTGATAATAATTTTAATAATTTTATAACTTGAAACTATATAAATATAAACTGCAATGTCATTTAAAAGAAAAAAAAAGCATATGGAAGAAAGCAGGATGTTTTAAAAATTCCCACTATAAATTGGAGGACATCTTCATGTTGTGGTACTTTTGATGTTGAAGAAAGGGCTAGTAACTGTCTTTAAGCCTCCAGAACTGTTTTGTTATTAATCTGACCACAGCTTCAGGAAGAAAAAAATCTTTTTAGAGAAAAATTTCTTTTGCATTTATGTATTAGACTGGAACTTTGGTTTTCAGTTTTAACGGGCTGCTCTAAAAACATAGGACTATTTTACAATCTAGTTAACTAGCTTGTAATGTAGATACATAAATTAAGTCAAATGATAGTATTATCTTTGCTGATGTTGCATTCAATGCTGCAATGTATCTCAAGAAGCCTTCATGTTACTAAAGAAACTATGATGACAATTAAGCAAGTACATCAGGATAATCGGGTTCAATATTAGTATCTTTGAAACAATATCAAGTTGTATCTCAGTTTTTAAATATATTACCCTAAATAAGTGGAGTTCTTCATTACTTAATCTGAGCTCTTAGTAAGGGGGGGAAAAACTAACACTGGTATTTTTGATCTAATGTGTCAATTCAAAGTAAACATCACTCTAAAGTTAATTGCTTGCTTTCTCTTCTAAAAACTCACTTGGCAATGTATCACATTCCAGACTTTTTTGAAGCCCGGTGAAATTTTGTAATAGTGTTACCTGGCATCAGCTATTCCTGGCACAATGTATTGTACCTCTTTCAGCACCTAGAGGATGTAACACACATTATTGAAACATTTTAATTTCTACTGCGCCTGCTAATTTTAAATTCAGATTTGAGCTTTGAGTATTATTTAGCTTGAAAAGAGAAAATGTAAGCAAAAAAAGGCCATATTTGAGAACCTCTTTTTACATGACAGTTGATGGAAACATCAGCGATATGGTTTGCTAGCCCTCGTGTCTGTTTATGTGAATGTTTTAATTCTACACATGTCTGTAAGCCAGTATAGCTAGAAGTACTAAATAATTTGCATCCAATTTGTATAAACTGATCTAATTTGCAATTTTCCTTCATTTGAGCTAAAATAGTCAATGTCTTGATATATTACCTTCAAACTTAGTATAACTGCACAGGCACATCTAAACATGAGCAGTTGCAGACTGTGAGATGTGGAGAATAAGAATGAAGAAGCAGTAACAAGTCTGCTTTTATAAAAGCCACAAGACTGCAAAAGTATGTCATACAGATAGGTTTACAAAAAGAAGAAACCATTTTACCTTTGATTATAATGCTTCAAAGAACAAGTGTATTTTCACTGAATTCCTATTCATACCCTGACAAATTCAAACCTCAGAGAAATTTATTCTGTTTAAAACAAAAACTTTTTTTGAGGTGTCTTCTTATAATTAATTTCCCGTCTGCAATTCAATTCATTTTTTTTCCCAATGAATGGACATCACTTGCTGTACAGTGAAAAGAAGGGGAAATTTTGAAAAGAAGGATGTGCCTAATCAGACTACATTACTTACTGGGAGCCAATTTGATTGCATGTGACTAATGCATTAATTTTTATCATTATTGTAGGTCATCAAGACAAACAATGGAGTGTCATCACTGAGAATAATTTTAAGTCAGAAATTGGATTGGCTTTTGCTCCCAGCATCAGTGAGACTAGTAGGGTTCATGGCATCCCTGGGTTCAGGTGTCTGCTCTTTTGCTATGAGCGTTTGACTACATTATGTTCAAGCAGAACTACTGATGAAAACCACTAATTCCAATTTTAACTGAACATGCATATTTCTATGTATAAATATCTATATAAAAAAAATCTGTAATTCATGTCTTAAAGCACAGATGGGTATAAAAAAGGACTCAGCAGTGAATCAGTAGTCAAAATTTGCCCACATATAGGCAGGTATATTACTTCTATCTGCAGATTTGCATGTTAGTCAATAATATTATACACAGGCTAACCATAAAGTTCAGACAAGCTGCTTGTGGTTTGGTGGAGAATCTCAGTTTTGAAGGAGCTAAACTATTCTGTAGTGACCAAAATTAATGAAGAAACCAGTAACAGTTGATTGATTCCAGCCTAGACGATCGACTCTATAAATATAAAAGCTAGCAGAAATATTTATGGTGGCCTTATTTTCCCAGACTGAAGACTTTTTCTTAGAAGAAAAAAGGTATTACAGAAAAATCGTCCAAAGGAGCTCAGAGCCTTTGAAGTGCCCATCTTTGACTTCATTTGGCTTCCAGTGAAATCAATGGAAATTTTTGCTCTAGTGAAAGCACTGGCAAGAAAACAAGGACTTCAAGCAACAGTGAGATTTTATTTTTTTAAATTGAACTGGTATTGTTGAAGTTGCAGTCTGCTTTCATCAATACTTAAGATGGAAGGTAATAATTTAGAATACATACTTTGGAATTATTCACTGTGTCAACCAATTCTGTTCACAGTTCAACATTAATAGATTCCTCCCTAGGGTTAGCATTAGACAAAGATAGCAAGGATAAGACTTCAAAACAGTTTACTCTATTTATATAGGAGGGCACACTCCAGAAAAGTATTTTCCAGAATCAAAAAACACTGAAATAAATAATATGATTTCTAGCCTTTTTGTTAAAAGCAATTAAAAAACACTTGCCATTTCAGTTTAGATGTGTATATCCTAAATACTGTGCACATAAAAATCACTGAACAAAACCTGATTATTTTTCTTCTATAAAACTCCACTTGCAACTCTTCCAAAGACGGTTATTAACTCATCAACAGCAATAAAGAACATTTGCAGTCATGTTTCTCTATTCTCCTATTAAGCAGTTTTCCTGTACTGCATTTCATACTTTATTACTTCCAAATAAAGAAAAATTAATGATCGTCCCCTAAGAATGCTTCTATAAATATTGTTAAAGCATTGAATGCACACAGCATATGTAGTGCCAATACTGTGTTGTTCTGGAATGACATCATCCCAATTTTTCTTGCCTTTAAAGTGAAATAAACCGATCGATCTAATTTATGTTTTCCACTTTCAATGCTTGTAACAGAAAAGAAAGAAGTTATTTAATATGATGAAGGTGAGTTTGCAAGATTGCATCATTTTTAAGAATTTTTTGTAGTAAATGAAATGACCTGGTTGGCTAATATTTACCTTTTTAAGAAATGCAGTTTTGTGTGTCTTCAAACTGCCCATCCATTTCTGCCCATTCTCAAAATATATTTGCTTAATATCAAAGTGGATATAAAAGGAAACAGAAAGTAAAGAAAAAAATCAAATAGGTCCTGTTTTTCTAAATTTTGATAGACAGGGTAATCTATCTTGTCTGATAGACAGAATAAGCACACTTAGCCCAATAAAATATCACACAGGTTTGTGAGCTGTAGAGCAGGCAAAAAATCAGGTATCAGATTTTTCCAGTGTGTGTGTGTATATGTATATATATGTTTGTTGGTTTTAGTAAAGAACAGTTCCCTGGCCTCCACATCATTATAGCGAAGCCAAAATTCGC
>RSEF01000005.1:35407345-35425344 GCA_003993805.1 Himantopus leucocephalus | reverse complement strand
CCCCCCCCCCCCCAAATGTTTCAAACTTAATGAATTGTAATTTTGACACAGCTTTCTTTTATTAGAATTTTTCTGTCCAGTTCCCTTGAAAGAATTATGCACTTTCTAAAGAAGTATTCAGAAAACTGGAACTGACTTAGCGTTAGTTAACACCTCCCATATCCTACCTCAGAGAAGCAGCAGAGAGATCATTTTGCCTACACATAATCTGGTCTTTGTATAGAACTATATTATAAGATGAATTGTAAATAATTTTAATTTCAGTGTTTCTGAACATAATTGAATAATATATCTATTGCAAGGTGCACTACTACCTGAAAAGTCTAATTTTAAAAAAGTTGCAACATGTTTTTGCCAGTTTTTACAAGTGATCCTGGCTACTGAATCACTTAGTGCATTGTATTGCAGTGTCATAGCCTTTGTGCTGTCTAGGGTAGGGACAGGCAGACAAAGTCAAGCAAGTCAACCTAAACCTATTGTGTCTGAAAATTCTTTATATCTGCAGGAACAAATTACTCACATAGCTGGCAATGATTTTGATGTAACTAGAAATTAACTTCTAGGAGATGAGTCCAGCAATTTATTCCTCCTTGGAGTCTTCCTCATTCATCGTTTTCTCCATGTGGATACAGCACCAGGCAAGTTTCATCAGCACAAAGTCCAGGCGTGAGGCTTTGTAGGGCATACCTATTTTGAAGGCATATTTTACAAGACTTGAAACTAATGCCATTTGGACATATGTGTCTGTGTAAGCCTGGCTTTTTTTGAGGTTCACAGATTTTATGGCTAAAAAGCAGCAATCTACCTGCCTACATGCAACATATGCCTCTTCCTGTCCTCTTTCAGTCTTCCAAGGAGTACAAAATGTATTCCACATAGGCTTCCACCTGCAAGGCCATCTCCAGTTACCAGATTTTTATGTCTAAAGGGCTTTATCTAGTGCCATTATTAATTTTTTTTCATTATGATAAAATACGTAACTGGAAATCCTTTCATATTGAGAGATCATATTTTTTCAGGCATGGTTTGTCTTGAACCTGGCTGTCTTTGAACTTCAATGGAAGGTGCTGCCAGTAGTTTCTGCATAAAATCTTGTTTGACCTATAGTATATACATTTTAGAAATGTGAATTCTTTAGGTAAAGGACAATTCCATAGACAGCCGTAATATGTGAGCCAAGTACCCAGGGCTGACCTTTTCCATTGTTCCACATATGCCCATAATTAGTCGGTCATCTCTTCTCCCTTAAAATTTTCTGGGAGAAATCTCAGCTCTGCTAAAAGTCTGTGATAAGATTCCTGTGAAACCAAGATTTTAACTGTGAGCACACGACCTTCTACTAGATTTTTAATTATTCCAGACATCTAAATGGAAATTGGAAAATCCTGACACAACACTATTTGTCTCATGCAACCCATATTCTGTAAGGTTATATATCTGATTCTATAGTAAGGGCTAATATTGCATATTATCATCTACTGGCTTTTCTACTCCTTCCTTTTGTGTGCACCCATGCTATGCATGACAGACTTACAGGAAAGTCTACACAGGCTGTCACATCTCCTTTCCTTGCCCTACCTGTACAGTCCACATGCTTTGTTACAAATAACTGCAGCCACATTGCTGTCCAAACATTCCCATTCCAAATTCCACCTCTTTATTTCCTCTTCCCTGGCCAGATTTAAAAACCATGTAATGATTTTCGGAAAGTAAAAATGCTACAAAAACACAATGTTAGAATATCAGCAGTTTAGGTTCCACAGTTGTTTTCTGTTGACCTGATGCGAAAGGAGATCACGTGCATGAAAAGCTTTCTCCCACAATCACCAGAGATTAGTCTGAACTCTGGCATTCATTGTTGCAAAGCTTGAACTGTATAGGCCATGATGCTTATTATATCACAGCCTACACAAACCCATTAGTAATATTAAATAATAGGCATGAAATCAAAGTAGTTTTGGAAAGGTTAAGAAAGATGAGGAAATTTGAAAGTGCAGTTGCTGTATGAAAGACGGTGTGTATTCCAGAAGGTGTAAGTCAACCATTATTATGTTGCTAATACAATGTTAGAGAATACCATCATAGTTACATAGCAGCTCTTCCCTATAAAGGAGAGTTTGCAGCAATGAAGCTACCAGTAACTACCCTCTTTGAAAATGGTGTGGTTTCAGAGGAAACAAAACTTCTGGAGGCAAGATCTGAAGAAAATGAAGAATCTCCATGTATAAGTCCCTCCTCAAAGTATATGACTTTTTTATCATATAAAGATATTATTATATATATTCTGATAAATGAATATTAATGGATTGGGAGACTTACCTTGATAAGTTATTCAGTGTAAAAAAAGCTCTTTGTTTAGTCCAGTAGTGTAAATCTCAACAAATGCTGATCTCCTTACATAAGGCGGTTCTAAAAAGGCCTCTCTGTAGGCATCAGCATAATTTGGCCCTGCGTAGGGACAACGTACAATTGGAACTGTTATCTCTACAAGTATTGGTTTTGCAGTAGTGCCCATATTGTGTAATGTGCTCTGCACACACATAAGGCATTGTAGTCTGGAACTTGTCTTAATGAGGTGAATGGAATTTGCCATTCAGTGAGACCCTTGAGCCATCAAAGCAAAGGACAAAGGCATGTGTAAAAGACATATGAAAGAAAATATCACGTGAGTGCCACATTATTCCTTCTAGACCATATTCCATAATCAATTTCAATAAGTTAATTGATGTAGATACAGTTCAGCCTGGCAGAGATGATAATCTTAATTAGGAAAAGTGGTCACACTACAGGGAAATAGGCTGCAACTGGAGCTGCACTTGGAAGAAAGATCTGATGTTTTCAGTTGTGGAAATTGTTTCTAGCTCCTGCTTATAAGGCTAGTTTTTCAAAACCCCAAATGTTGTGACATTTCACATTGAACAAGTAGTCTTTATAAAGGCAATACTCCAATACCTTTTACAGGTAATACTGTTATTCCTGCCTGTATGCTTTCCCATGTAGAAGACAAGTCTAGAACCCAACCCTCGTACCCGCCCCCAGACTTGGGTATGTAAGATGTCTATATCAAGTGTATCTATAAGTGTATCAAGTGTCTATATCAAATGTAGCTAACTTAAAATGAGGTGTATCCCTTATATTTAGGCACCAAGAGATAGTTTTGTATGACAGTCTGTCACTGTTGTTTGGAGATATCTCAAATTTCTTTCTGTGCATCATTAGTGCTAAAGCTACTCGCTTTTCCATTTTTGCTATGCAGCAGTGGAAATAATTCTTTGATAACATGGTAGTTCTCACCTTTGTCATCAGGACCATTGTATTCTTTCCTACTCACCATATTTTTACAATAGATCTATGCACCCGAAATATTACAAAGTTTTAATGATTATATGTTCAAGAATTTCTGAATAAATGTCGCTGATGTGATACCACACCATCAAAAATTGTTGTTTAAAAAAGAGCTCCCAGTTTTCATCACCACCAGCAAGGCTACAGACTGAAAATTATTTTCATTGGCATTTACATAATTCTGCATTCTACTTTAGAGGTTTACATGACTCACCACTACCACTGTGGTGGTGGAGTATGGTGAACTGGTGAAGTATGAGCACTTCACCACTTCAGATGGATTCATAGCCATGTTGCTTAAATTCTAATGCAGTTAGAACATTTCCGTTGTTTACCTAGCTACCAGGAAGTCATACCAGGTAGGAAAAGTCATCAGACCAGATGCAGAGAAATAAAGGAGCAAGTACAAAAGCAGAGTAAAAAAACCTACAGTTTGCTATACTCCTAGCAGTAAGCTCTGAGAGGATGGTAATACACATAATGGCACTGATGCAGTCTAAGTAATGGGTAAAACCCAGCTGTTTATAGTTCTAGCAGAATTACATTAAATCAATTGAAAAAAAAAACCAACAAAAAGGAAGCAAAATCGCATTAATTGTGCTTCCAACCAGCGTTTCTAAAATGCATTAAGAATTTTTGAACTATAACACAATCATAAAATTTTAAGTGTTAGATGGAATAATGATTTCTTGGAAAAGTGGTATGAAGCATATTGGAGTGCAGTAGTGTGAAAAAATAACTTATATTAGAAAAATTGAGTCAGTATTCACTTCCATTTTACATTCAGTAATATTACATGTAATGTGGCACAGTTGCCAAGACAAAGATTTTCTACCCTGGACCTTTTAGGCTGCTGAATTTTTATCAGTCATATAGATGGGATTCTATTCAATAACTACCTTTGAAGATTTTGCTTTAGTAGGCTAACAGGAAACTTGCATTCCAGAAAATGGAATAGAGACTTCTGTTTCTTTTCTTTGTTTGTTTCTGGACCTTAGGAATTAACAAGCATATCTAGGTTGGAACCCTGCAGTTAAATTTGTAGTTGCTTGCTCTGTTTTTCACTACTTACATTACTTTGGGTTATATTACTTTAGGCTAAAACAAATTGTAAACCTTCAAATTCATGAGGATTTTGAGGGTTATGAAGATATGAAGTATGGTAAAAGGCCAAATAAGCAGTTTTACTCTTTTTTTTTTTTTTTTCTTTCTGAATCCTGAAGGTAGAAAATGACCCAATCTTTGAGGTCTTTTAGACTTGGCACCAACTCTTTTAATGACAGAGCAAATTAAGTGTTTTCTCAGGCTGTATACAAAATATGATATATGCAGGAGATACATAAGTCAAATCAAACTTAGCCATAGGACATCAAGGGTCAAATAAGTCGTGAAGCCCACCTATAGCTTTGTCCCACAACTAACGTGACAATAGAAGCAAGTTTTGGAATAGGCTGTCACAAAAGAGCTTAGACAAGCTGAAGAGTGGGACATTGCATGTGGTTTGTGCTAGGTGCAATGAATCTAAGAATTCTAAGAAAAATAGAGCTACTTAAGCAAAAATAACAAAACAAAACAAAAGAAAAATCTCTGGAGATTTGTCCAGCCATAGAAATCCAGTTGTCTTTGGGTGCTGCCCTGTTTCATTTCAAACCATATCAGTCCACAGCTGCTGTTAAGACTTCCCAGTCTGAACACCTTAGCAAGTCCTGCTACAGCCACATTTACAGTCTGAAGAGGAGATGGCACTGAAGGTGTGCCACACCAGTAATGGAGGCAATGCCATCATTAAAGAAATATCATTCCTTGATGAGACCAGAATCTAAGAATTTGCTGCCCTCCATCTTCCAAACCACTAGACAACAGAATTCTTTCTTCTCCCTCTTCCCCTCCATGATCATGAATTTTTCATTTTTTATTTGTACTTTGAAAAAGAATTTCCCACCCAGTGGAAGCCTGCTGGTGATTAAGATGTTCTAAAAAATACAGGCTTAAACTCTTAGTTTTACTGACTTCAAGGACAAATGCATTATACAATCTTTTATACAAATGATAACTATCAACTTTACTACCCCACCACATTCTCTAATTAAATCTTCTAATGGGTGACTTTGCTAACCCTGAGGCTCTATGGTCAGAAGTATATTTCAAGGCAACAGTAGTGCCTTGCTGTAAACCTGGTAGCACGCCTAGGTTCTCTGCCTCATTCTCTAATGCAGACTTGCTGATAGCTAATTTTTTCAATTGAATTTTGTACATCTCTAGATTAAGACCCCTTATGGCATCCTCTGGGATGCCTTCCTTTAAGTCTTCTCATCACTCATTTTTCATGATACCTGATCTAAATTTTCCTTGTCGATTTCATTTAACTCCTCCAAATTTTATAGCTTGTTCTCTCATTGACTGCTTGAAAATAGGAAAGTGAACAGATGCTCTCAGACTGCAGTTACTAAACAATTAGAAGTGAATGCAGGTTCAATGATGGGAAAAAGAGAAGAAATTATCTGTTTCCTTATTCACATGCATGAATAATTCCCGTTGGTGGTTAATGAGAGCTTCAAGAAGCCACACAACAAAAAGAGAAAACTTCCATTAAGTCATGTATGTGAAGTGATTACAACTCAGCCTCAGGAAAATAGCAGAAAGTTTTGTCCCTCAGAGGTACATGCATGCATTTAGGAAAATAACAATACAAACTTAATCCAAAAAATACAAAGCCTGTCCCCTCAGAATATTTTCCATTGTGCACACGCAATTCTCTGACATTTGCTTATGATTAAAAAGGTCTACATATCTCCATAACCACGTGTAGCCTTATTCCTCTCCCATGTGTAAAGGATCACCTAGGATAGACACAAGCCACTAGTTTCAGAGTTAACGTAAGGAAAAAACATCTTTGCTGGCTCATATTCACAACCAATATTGCACTGGCTTAACCAAATAATGTGTTTTACAAACTAGTCAAAATTTATCTGGAAGAGGACGTGCCAAATTTTTGCTGATTCTTTCCTGATTCAGAGCAGGATTTAAGACCATCCACATAAGAGACAACAGATAAATATATTTCACACTAATTTGACTTCAGCCAATGTAAAAGTCATGTTTCTGCTTTTTCCATCCAAGGTCTACAAATCAGCTCAAGGGACAGGAGATTCCAGTCTTACAATGAGTGTAAGGCTCAGTGATAATCTAACTTGGGAACAAGAAGTGCTGCTTGTTTTGTGAGCCAGGTTTCATGGTCTTGGGGTCTAGTTTGAAAGGTACCTAGGCAATTACAGGTTGAGGTATGCTCTTCATTTTTGAAAACACCCACTAAAATCAGTATGCTTAATACCTTTGAGATCACACGAGACATCCAGTCTAGATCTTCACACACCTAAATACTCTTTACAAATCCAGCCTTTAGGCTGGTGTTTCAAGTGTCTTGTTTTGATCACAAAGCTAAATTAAAGTCCTAAACGAATAGGAGGCACCTATTCCACCCTCTTCTAATCCTAAGTTTACAGCCCCTCCCATCTTACCATAGAGCTATTTAGAGGTATCATTTCCAAAATGACTAGGAATTTAAAAACAAAAAACAAAGTATCCAAACATGGTAGGTAAGAAGGTCAGTATTTTGACAGGGTTTGTTTCAGTGCATGGTTTACCCTCAGACACCTTTATCATCACAAGAGAGGTAGCAAGCTACACCACACATAGCAGGAATTTTTTCGGAGACAGACTGCACATTCGTTAGTTTTCTGTCTTTAAAAGAGGTAAAAATATCTTCATTACATGCCATAGAAACTCCATAACTATTTTCTAATTACCAAGACTCCTGATAATGTAATTTCTTACTTTGTTTTGATAAAAAAAAAGCCATATGAGGCAGATCATCTCTGTCCATAGTAATTTTTAAATGTTTCTTTATTTGTAGATTTTATTCACTGCCTGTTGTTATTCAAAAGGGGCCTGATCAACGTCAATAGATGCAAAGGAAGTTACTCTAATGAGCTTTGGAATATCACCTTAGAAATTAAGTAACAAAAATTTCTTGAGCTATGATTATTCAGTCTTCCTTTCTAGTGAGCTCTTTCANTTTTTTTTTTTTTTTTTTTTTTTTTTTTTTTTTTTTTTTTTTTACAGCACTTCTTTAAGATTATCAGCCTATGACATGATCTCTTCTAAATACAGTGTGGTACCTAGCCCTCAGAAGCATTCACTCATTTCAGGCCTCTGAGAGGTCAGACACTTAATGATATTCTTATCAACATCAGTGAAAAATGCAGAAAGTACCTCATCAAGTACTGAATCGCAGAATCACAGAATTGTTGAGGTTGGAAGCGATCTCTGGAGAACACCTCATGCAACCCCACCGCTCAAGTAGGGTCAACTAAAGAAGGTTGTGTTTGTTGAACATTATGGGATTCCTGTGTGCTCAGTTCTCCAGCCTGTTGATGTTCCTCTGAATGGCAGCACACCCATCTAGTGTATTAAAGCCATTCCTCACAGTTTTACATCAAACCTGATCAGGGTGAGCCCTTCCCTATCACCCAGGTCACTAATGAAGATGTTAAGTAGTATTGGTGCCACAGCCCCCTGGGGTATGCTGCTAGTGACTGGCCTCCAGCTGGACTTCATACCACTGATTACAGCCCTTTGGGCCCAGCTGTTCAATTTTCAGTCTATCTCACTATCTTCTTATCTAATCCATACGTCATCAGCTTGTCTATGAGGTTAATATGGGAGACATTGTCAAAAGCCTCACTAAAGTCAAGGTAAACAACATCCAGTGCTTCCCCCTCCAAGCTTCTTCTTCTCCAGGCTAAACAGTTGCAGTTCTCTCAGTCTGTCTTAATATGAAATGTGCTCCTGTCCCTTAATCACCTTAGTAACCCTTCACTGGACTCTCTCCAATAGCTCCATTTCTCTCTGGTACTAAGGAGGACAGAACTGGACACAGCACTCCAGAGGTGGCCTTACCAGTGCTGAGTAGAGGGGAAGGAAGGATCACTTCTCTTGACTTGCTGGCAACACTCCTCCTAAAGCAACCCAGGATACTGCTGGTCTTCTTTGTTGTGAGGGCACGTTGCTGGTTCAAGGTCAACTTGTTTTCCACCACAACCCCCCAAGTCTTTTTCCACAAAGCTACTTTCCAGCTGGTCAGCCCCAACAGGCACTACTGCATAAGGTTATTCCTCTCTAGATGGAGGACTTTAGATTTGTCTCTGTTCAACAAAGGGAACAGGTCTAAGTCTGTTCTCCTGAAGTCCAGGGTGGTGATCCTGCTTTTTGCCTTGCTCTGGTCTCTTGGGAACCTGAATGCCACCATCCCATGGTTACTGCAGCCCAAGGCTGCCTCTGCCTTCCACATCCCTTACCAGTTCTTCCTTGTTTGTAAGTATCAGGTCCAGCAGAACTCCTCTCCTAGTTGACTCCTGGATTACCTGTGTCAGGAAGATGTTGTCAATGCACTCCAAAAGACTCTAGTTTGCTTTTGACTTGCTATGTTGTCTTTCCAGCAAATATCAGGGTGATGAAACTCCCCCATGAGAACCAGGGTCTGAGAATGTAAGGGTTCTTCCCATTGTCTGAAGAAGACCTCAACTAATTCTTCTCTATCAGGAATGACCCATGTTGATCCGCCCACCAATTTGCAACCCATCCACTCACAGCTGGCTCATCATCAGTCACAAGGCAAAGCTCCATGCATTCCACCTGATCTCTCACATATAGGGCAACTCCCTCTTCTTGCATTCCCAAACCATCCTTCCTAAGGGGCCTGTGTTCCTCCACTGCAGTAGTCTGGTTGTGTGAGATATCCCATCATGTCTCTGTTATTCCAATGAGGTTGTAATCCTGTAACTAGGCAGATTTCTAATTCTTCCTGTTTGTTTCCCAGGCTGTGTGCATTAGTCTGTAGGCATTTCAGAGGGGCACTCAAGTACGCTGATTCCTCAGAAAGGGCATGAGATCTTCCCTCACAAGGCATTTCCTTATTTGCATGCTTATGCTTCTGGTGATCCCACTTCAGCCTTGTTTTGTTGACTGCTGTGTCCCTTCTGTTCACACCACCTCAGATCCTTTGCCTGCCTACCCTATCCACCACTTGGTAGCATGGAGGAAGGAATCAGCAAAAATGTGACACGCCCACTTCCAGATAAATTTTGCCTAGTTTAACTGAATTGTACATGGAACAGCCTGAAAGACTTAGATATGCCCCAATTACACAATTACCCATATTCTCAGATACTAAAAGAAATATACTGTCTTACCACCACTAACATGAGCTGCTTTCTTCTCTCTTGACCCACCATCACCAGATGTGGATCTGAGGGCCAAGACTGAGAAAAGAAATTTGGAAACCAGGCAGGCTAAAGGCTTGATTCCTTGGTTTCTGGCATGCTAATTGACAATACTTGCTTGAAAACACTAACTGGCTGCAAACCTGATCAGCCAAATACTCAACAGGTCAGTTGGTGTTATTTACTGATGTAAATAACTTCACAGGTTCCAGGAAATAATCATACTCCACCTGTTTCAGTTCTTGGTCCTTTTCAGTTTTGTTTGCATTACTCATCTTTTTCCTATCATAAGAAAACATATTACAATTTAATGACAGCAATAAAATATAATTCCAGTAAAATTTGACATAATAGAGAGGATTAAAACCATGTAAACTGTTAAAACCATGGCCTCTGGAAAAGCCATCTGAAAAGCAGAAGGATGTGCATACTTGTTGCTTGAACAAACTTCATTTTACATTATTTTGTGGGACAACAGTTTATAGTTTAGTCCCCCTCCCTCCCCCTGACTATTGGTGTTCTCTTTTAAAGACACAGTTGACTGCTTTGCTACTGCCCAAATAAGCAGCACAGTTAGAGCCAGTTGGCTTTAGAATACCCAAATTTTTGGTCTGATTTTGCTTCCTTCTCACTTTTATTCTTTAATTTTTAATCACATGAACACATTGGTTATCTTTCTTGTCAGTCATTTTTCCCTCTCCTTTGTTTTAAAACACACATTGTAGATGGATGAACCCCTTTAACACTTCCCCCTTTTAAGATGGGTATAACCCCTTTCAGCCTTGTCTAGCTGTGATTCTTCGAAACCAAATTTTGAGGGTTTGAACTGAAATCCATTCTCATGCAACTCTCAATGCTGCTCAGTATCATTTATCTAAAACAGGAAGAGGATAAGAAGCCGTTACACAAAACATGAATGACAGGCACATCATGCTGTTAGATTCCAACCTCCTGCAAAAATAGGAAAATCAGCAGAAAACTCAGTTTGTAGTAAAGTGTTTNAAACAGGAAGAGGATAAGAAGCCGTTACACAAAACATGAATGACGCACATCATGCTGTTAGATTCCAACCTCCTGCATAAATAGGAAAATCAGCAGAAAACTCAGTTTGTAGTAAAGTGTTCGCCTTATTTTTGTAAATTTGGCACACTTAAAATATTACATCATTGCTCTTCATTGGCAGAAAGTTTCAGGGGCTTGAACTGTTAAGTACTGCTAAAGTTATTAGTCTTTGATTGTTCTCAAATAATCCTTTTAGTAAAACCATGGTTTTGCTCAGGTCTGGGTTTGTTATGTGACTGAAGGGGCTTTTTCTCCAATATGTAATTCAGTATTTGACCCACCCATACATTTTCAGTCTTGCATTGGATTCTGACACATTTGTTGGGCAAACCTGATTGATGTAGTTTCCCATCAATGAAGTATAAGCTTTCATTCTTTTTATTTATTATTTTAGTTCAACTCCTGCCAAATACCACTGTAGCCTTTTCTTCAGTAACACATTGAGATAAAAGACCTCATGATGCAGTTTTGATTTCACCTCCTAGTACTGTAGTTCATTATTTCTGCAGTTATATTATCTTTTTTGGTATACATTTTGCAATCTCTAAATTTGATGGGCTGTAGGAATTTAATTCTAATCATTTTGCTAGCAATAATAATTGAAATTCTGCAGGAGAAAAAAGAATTTCAAGTGGCCAGCATTTTCTGGAGAAGGGATTAGAAAGAAGAACAACTAATTAAATACAACTCAAATATCTTTAGAAGCTCACATTAGTAGTTGTTTCTTTAAAGATCTTTGAATGTGTGCTATAGAAATTACCAGCATAATTCAAGCCACATAACATGAAGGAAGAATCAGTCCTCTGATACTTTAGTTGTCTTCTACACTACAGTATAGCTGTTTTGTCAACTTTGACAGTCTGAAGTTAAACATCTATTTTCTATTTACAGTACAAATTTAGCTACTTCAGAAATAAATCTGTAGAAATCAACATACATATCAGTGGCATGTTTAGGCTAGCCAGAAAGAGAGCCCAAATGGAAGAACGTATTTTCAGTCTCACAGTGTTCAGTTGCCAAACTTTAGGCCCTGAATGGGCACTTACCACAATTTCAAATACTTCCAGAAGCTATTCACTTGTCATGATCTTGTCCCACAGAGCTCTCAATAAGTATATCACCTACTTTCTTATACTCCTACTTTCTTAAGCAATAACATAGGGGTTTCAACACTTGTTTCAGTACCTGCTGGGATTTGAAACTTCTTACACTTTCTAAGCAAATATTACTAAATACCAGAATGGTGAGTATGCTAGGATAGGAACTTCCCTGCTATATGCAAGGGGACTCTAAAATTCAGTTCTTACTTCTCTCCCTAGTGGTTGCTTTACTTATTTTTTTTTTCTTTTACCCAGCAAGCATTTAATTAGACTGTGCAAAGTAGAGCACCTTCAAAAGAAATTTAGAATACCTTTCACTAGTAGCTTTTGCTATAGCTTGATGATTAACACAGTCACCTGAAAAAAAAAGCAGAGAGTTACAACAGAGCAGGCAGAGCATAAAACAGAACCTAGATCTTTCACAGCTTGGCTGAGTCCATTAACTATTGTCTTAATTGAAAAAAGAACGAATAAATTTAGCCTCACTTCCTGCTTTCTTTTGGGGCAGAAATAGTTATGTTTTCACAATGCAATTTTAAGATGAATTCTGTATGTGAGATATGGGAAGACACAACTCAACTGATATGAGCTACACATTAGAGAAAGAGCAAACTTCTGGGGTGTATATCTAGATGCAAAAATATGGGCACCTGAGCAACTGTTGGCCAAAATAAAAAATTTAGATGTCTACTGAACCTAAAAATTAAAACCACTGAAAAGAGTCTGGTCCCATCCTCTTGACACCCGCCCTTTAGAAATTTATAAGCATTAATAAGATCCCCCCTCAGTCTTCTCTTCTCCAGCCTAAACAGAGGCAGATCTCTCAACCTTTCCTCATAAGAGAGATGCTCTAGTCCCCTGATTATCTTTGTAGCCCTCAGCTGGACTCTCTCCAGTAGTTTCTTGCCTTTCTTGAAGTGGGGGACCCAGAACTGGACACAGTACTCCAGATGTGTCCTCACCAGGACAGGGCAGAGGGAGAGGATAACCTCCCTCAGCCTGCTGGCAATGCTCCTTTTGATGCACCCCAGGATGCCATTGGCTTTCTGGGACACAAGGACACATTGCTGGCTCATGGTCAACTTGTTGTCCATCAGGACTCCCAGGTTCTAAGCAGAGCTGCTTTCCAGCAGGTCAACCTCTAACCTGTACTGGTGCATGGGGTTATTCCTCCCTCAGTGCAGGAGCCTATATTTGCTCTTGTTGAACTTCATTAGGTTCCTCTCCGCCCAACTCTCTAACCTGTCCAGGTCTCACTGAATGGCAACGCAGCCTTCTGGTGTGTCAGCCACTCCTCCCAGTTTTGTGTCATCAGGAAACTTTCAGGAAACTCTGTCCCAGGTTTGGTCTCAGAAGGTACTAAGTAAGTGTTTTGAACTTTAGGTTCAGTACTGAATGCCTGTAAAGCGTATATTTCAGTGGTTAAATATTTGTATGGGTTTGAGCCCATTACTGAAAGACAGAGTACATATAAAGTAATGTTTAGAGACATGCAAGACTGTAGACCACATACATTAACATTCACTTTTCTGTAAGCAGTAGTCCCAATTCTCATCCACAGTTGCACAGCAGTACGATTTAATTTATCATTTGGTTGTAAAATGGTACTCCACACTGAGATTGGATGTCCTTTCTAAGCATCGGTACAAATGTAGTAAGGCTGAGTTGCCACTGTGAAAATTGTATAGCCTTAGCAGATGGGAAACATATCTCAGTCAGGAGGAATCTTGGGAGCCGTGTAACTCAGGGCAGCACAAAAAGGGAATTGCTATGATGATGCATTATCCGTGGGTAGAAAAAACATGACTATAGAGACATATTGCTCAGCATGAACATGAACTTGCATAGCTTAAGGAAGCAACAGCAGAGTAAAAGCAACTCCTTCGGAAAAAAAAAGTCAGTTTTGGGTGTTTGTGGTTTCATAGTATTGTTTGTTCCACAGTGGAGTAATCATTTATTCAGACTTCATTTTAGAAAAATACAGTTATATAATTTATAGGTAAAAACACAGATGTTTGGATTAGTCTTCTGTTCCAAGTGCTAGCTAAAATGATAAACTAAACATGGAAAATACTGAAATAGTACACTTAGACACAATGTTTATTTAACATTATTCGCTTTACTTAATATTTTTTCCCAAATGACCTCAAACTTTTAGTATTCAAAGCTTATAAAAGAAGCCTAAACACAATGGGATGGGGTTTTATAACCTAATTTTGGGAGCACTTTGTTTTCTGTGTTTCATGTCTTTGATATGCTCTTTCACCACAAGTGTGAAGACTAGAGATGAAACTCGAGCTTTTCAGCACTAACATAGTTCTGGAAACTACAGAATTCAGAGAGCAGACAATAAACTGGGGGTACCTTTAGAAACCAAATTAATAACTATATTAAGCAGCAAAGATGTTTTTGCAGGCACTTTTTGCGATGGCACATAAGCGACGGACTTTCAAAAACTGCTGGTGGTAAAATACTACCTTTCTTAAAACATAAAGGTGTCTTAGGTCAACCACACAAACCAGACCTCCAATATAACCATCTGCTTTTGAAAACATGTCTTCATATATTAATATACAGCTGCTTCTTGGATGGATAGTAAGAAGCTGAAGAGGAGTAGGGGTGACAGAAGTTGGTCTCCAGAAGGAATGAAAAAACGGGCATTTTACCCAGAGCTATGAAGGCAAAAGAAAGAGTAATAACTTTCAAAGCAAGTCACCCATTTATTTTTTTTATTTTCTATGAGATGACGGAAAGATTGTAAATGACAGTAATATTTTTGTTTTATGATCATTTGTTTGGGACTAACAAGACTGAGTTTGCAAGGGTTTATTCTTTTCTTTGTCTCAGGAATTACATCTTAGAAAGCTCTCAGATATATTTTCACAGTTTAAAGTGCATTAGACTCTGACTCAGAGATATATATGCCAATACTGCCCTGTAAAAAGCGGTTGTCAAAGAGGAACAAGTATGTATCAGTGCCACATTGAAGAGTGATGTAAATAACCATACTCACAGAAAAAAATTGCCACCACTCTTAAAAGGTTTTAAAATACATGAAAAGTTTAAAAAATTTTCTCAGCATAAACAGGAATTCAAAGCTGAGATCAGCCACCACTCCAGGAAAGCCACTTTTCCTTTATATTTTGACTATAGACAGTGAGCATTAAAATATCCAGCATCTCAAGGCTGATAAATCTACCAAGATGTCTCCTTGCTGTGCTGAATCAATTTGTGTAAATGTGTTTATTTAAAATGAGACAAGTGTGATGTGCATAGTTTAGGCTTAATATCCTGTTGTTATGCTGGTTTTTTGCATGTGTGCGCACCATATTTTTGTTAATTATTCCTATTGTCATGTGTGCTCTTATAAGCAGAAGTCTGTTGTGCACAGTACAGCACAAACATCAAGCTGAAAGCTGATGCAAATAGTCAGGAAATACAAAGTTTTTCTAGCAATAAAAATTCCATATTTTATGCTAGAGAATCTAAATTAAAAAAAAAGAAAAAAGGGAAAGTGGGAAGGGAGATGATAAAGACATGATTTTCATTAAAAGAAAAATCTGATGCAGGTCTAGAAACAAACAAAAGTCATCAGAACTGCAAAGGAGACTGATGAATCCTTTCCTTAACCTGCTTCCTGAAAACATGCAAGAAATGGGTGACTATGAGGAGCAGAGTAATGGAAATAGGATGAAATGTAATAGTACAGTATCCCTGCTGGTGCACAGTAAGAGTTATACCATGAATTTGTCATAAACTCGAAGATCATTAGCTGGAAGTGAATGAAAAAGAAGGTGATCTTACTAGTGGATCAGAAGATGACACTCAGCCACCTGTAGGAAACAGCTGAAAGAGGTAAGTGTCATTCTGGAATACGCAGGGAGGAATGCTTCCAGTAGAAAACCTGCAATATTAGTATTGCTCTGCGCAACACTTCTCTGGAATATGGTGTACTACGCTGATCACTCATATTAAAAGGAAAAAAAAAATTATTCAATCTGCATGGGTAAAGGTAAGTGCTACTGGGATAACCAAAGGAATAGAAAGCCTTAAGAGAAGAACATTATTTGAAATACAAGAGTGAGTTAAACCGAAGGGGGAAAGAGTTATTTAAGCTAACGAATAAATGATTGCAAACTGCTCATGAATACACTGAGTTTGAACACTGAAATGCTTTCACCTGTCAGAGTGGTACTTGAACAGCCCTTCGTTACAGCCAGAAGAGACAAAACCCAACTATAACATGGTTGCTATTTCAATCAAGACCATTGAAAGTAACATTGGGTTGATTCCAAACAAGAAAATAAACTCAGTGGTTGGGGAGATTCACTCCTATGCAAAGTTGTGCATTTCTTGGGCCTTCATACAAAATACTGATCTAATCCAGTCTTGAACAAATTTCTCTCTCATGTCTCCTGGCAAAGGCAGAGTACTTTTTCTGATAACTGCATGTCTTTCACTGCTTTGAAGGCCTTTCTTCAGGAAACTTTTTTTTTTTTTTTTTTTTTAGGCCAGAATATTTACAAACTCCTTGTCAAGTTTCTCTTGAAAAGCCTTCCACTGTCTTATTTCAGTAGCGTAATGTGTTGAGATAATACACGCAGGTCAGCTGGGTCCTCTGAAACTTCAAGTACATTTATGATGCTATGGGAAGGTATTGACCAAAGGGGACAAATAAGAAGATAGGATGGGACAGCAGAAACTTTCCATGTTCTTATAAAACAGGGAGACCTGGGTATTTAACTAACAAAATAAACACCCAAATTTATACTACAATCATCATAACTGGCTCACAGAAATGCAGCATTTATAGCAAGCCTCCAATTGTAGAAGGATTTTTAAACCAAAATATCCCAGATAAAAAAGGTCTACAAATCTCCAAGGTCATCTCTTTTGTGAAAATAGCATTTGACCGTGCAGGGAGTAAAAAGACAAACAAAGAATAATGTATTTCTATTAATTTCACTTTTGAATTATGCATTTCTGACTTTTTTAGCATCTCATTTTAGAAGCACATTTATAATTGATAGGAAAAGTTTGATTATTTTCCTGTGCTATCATATACTTTAAAATAATTGAGCCTAGAGGTGCAGAAGGAAGCTGCATTCTTCCTAATTGGGTTCATCTGAACTTTTTACAATCTACTCTGAGAAAATTTAATTGATAATTAACAGCACTTCAGATCATCTACTCATGAGACTTTAAAAATACATGAAAAGCTGACAACTCATTGACTGAATGAAAAACAGTGTACACAATTAAATATAAAGAAAATCTTGATTGCCTAAATCAAAGCTTACTGTGTTGCACAGATGAATGAAATCTGTTACATGAAGACTCCTTTTAATGTCTAAATTGGTTTTTAAGTAGCAAATATGTTAACCCTCAAACTCTTCAGTGTCACACCATGTCTCCCTTTCAGAGACCAAAGGGGAGCAGGCAGTCCATTATAGCAGGTCAGAGTTGTCGTCATCTGTGAATCACAGCTTTCAGCTGCTAATTTCTGGCACTAGGAACTTGGAAGTTATAGATGTTAACTACACATTTTCCTATCAAAGTCCAGGCAGAGATTCTTCAAAGAATGCGTCCCTTGTTCACCAGATTCACTGAATTAGAGATCTCCCAGTATACTTCGCATCTAAGTAGTTAGTGGATTTATTCCAATGTTGATAATAACACATGCATCTATTGCCTTTATGCTGAAGATAACAAGTGTCCGTACACCCCCAAGAGGCAAGTGCATCACCTTTCATCTCTATTTCCTATGCAGATAATCTGAGGTACAAGAAAACTGCAACACACTTTTGCTGCAGTCAGTATCTGAACTGCAACCAGTAATAAATTGATACTGACTCTTAGGTTAAATTTTAGCCTAGAGACCGTGTGTTTGCTTTAAGTACCAAAATAAAAGCACACAATAATGTTAAATTCATACAGGAAATGCAGTGTGTGTGTATATATATTTATATAAAGACTGGAAATTCAACTAAATATAAGTGCTCCACTGGTTCATCTACAGGGAAGATGAGGATAATTTTGTATAACCGTGTGCCACTCTTAGGAGGTTTTTTCATAACAGTTATTTTTCTGTCACCATAATAAATAAACTCCAAAGGTAGAAGGATAATGATAAGAGACAATAGCTGACTGAAAAATTCCAACTAACCATAGATCATAGAATCATAGAATCATAGAATTGTTAAGGTTGGAA
>RSEF01000005.1:35391623-35407245 GCA_003993805.1 Himantopus leucocephalus | reverse complement strand
GGCCAGGATGCCGTTGGCCCATTTGGCCACCTGGGCACACTGCCGGCTCATATTCAGCTAGCTGTCCACCAACACACTCAGGTCCTTCTCTGCTTGGCAGCTTTCCAGCCTCTTCCCCACAAGCCTGTAGCTCTGCATGGGGTTGTTGTGATCCAGGTGCAGGACCCAGCAGTTGGCCTTGTTGAACCTCATACCATTGGCCTCGGCCCATTGGTCCAGCCTGTCCAGATCCCTCTGTAGGGCCTTCCTACCCTCAAGCAGATCAACACGCCCGCCTAGCTTAGTGTCATCTGCAAACTTACTGAGGGTGCACTCGATCCCCTTGTCCAGGTCATTGATAAAGATGCTAAAGAGAACCGGCCCCAGCACTGAGCCCTGGGGAACACCACTTGTGACTGGACGCCAACTGGATGGGATAAAATAATAAACAAAGGTCCATGCTTAACAGATGTTGAATAATTTTTACTTCAGTAGGAAAAGGTTCAACACAAGAGAGATCTTAAAATATTTGGCACCTTTGAATACCATCAGACAAACACATAGGCAAGCAAGCCATAAATCCTGTGGTGAAGAGACAGGAAGTTCCCATGTTTTTGTTAAAAGAGAGCAAACATTAAGCCCTGAACAGGAAAGTATATTTGTTCATTCCAGTGGGGTTGCCAACTCATCTCTAACTCTTTTTGTATGACTCTCACTTTTTGGAAGTACAGGTGGACCTTTGGGGACAGCCACAAGGTTGGCAGGAGTATCATCAGCCTCTCAGTAAATATACTTTTATGAGGCTGATTCCTGGATCTGTCTTCCTGGTCCGGTCTCCAGGACAAGTTGAATTGTCATGAACAGCTTGGTAAAGCAACCATAGAATTTCTTCTCCTTCCTTTCTTTCTTAACTTGGGAAAATGCAAATCAGTTATAAATGCAAATTATTTATGAAAAAAGACCGTAGAATGGTAAATTACACAAGAAAGGAATATATATAATGCTTAAAAAGTGTTTCCTGGAATCCAGTTACATTAAAACACTTGCTAATGGAGAAAAAAACCAATAAAACTTCACCTGAATTATACAAGGGTTTTGAGGCCATTCCTACACCTAGATCACACATGCAACTCACTGTGACTTCTCAGGAAGATTCATGAAGATTCAGCATGGGCAACTTTAGTGTCAGACCCTGGTCCCAAGTCTTAAGTCAATCTGGAAATGTTTAGCTTGAATAATCAGGGCTTGTGGCTGCAACTGCATCCCGTATTCCAAAAGAACAAGACATAATGCTGAGGATGATAAAAGGAAGCGAGAGACTTAGAGCAGACTCTAGATTCCTTCTCTGCTTTCACCAGTGCTAGTGAGCTGTGGAACAGATTTTACTTAGTGGCGACCTTGAATACAACTATAAATGAAGGCTTAAATGAATTTTACAACTGTAAATAAACACTGATAGTCCTGAAA
This sequence comes from Himantopus leucocephalus, assembly GCA_003993805.1. Taxonomy (NCBI): domain Eukaryota; kingdom Metazoa; phylum Chordata; class Aves; order Charadriiformes; family Recurvirostridae; genus Himantopus; species Himantopus leucocephalus. The sequence continues at coordinate 35,405,799 of RSEF01000005.1, read as the reverse complement.
CAGAGTGGACTACTCAAGAATGATGATATGAGATAGAAGTCTTCTTATGAACTATTTGCACAGAGAAATTTTGGAGTCTGGTTAGCACTAGTAATTATTTCTACTGGGATTGGCAAAAAATTATATTGAATAAAGGATTAAGTATATGAGAATTGTTTCAATAATATCTTTGGTTCTTATTTTCAAGTTTTGTGCTTCTGTCAGAGTGTGGAAACAAGGGAAGTATGCTTTTCATATTACTCATTCAAACTCCTTTTAGAATAGGAACAAGTGGTTTTTTTGTTTGCAGTGTTCTTTTCCCTTACTTCAGGGAGATGATATGGGTGAGAAGAAGATGAATTAGATTCCTTTTGCTGTTTATTTAATTTATTGATTTTTCCCAGCCAGACAAACCAAAACTACTTCAGGTACCTAGAGGATAATCAGAGATTTTTAAAAGAGACAAGGCCAATTAATTATTCATCTTATACTGAATTTCAGTGCTATGCTCATAGTGAAGAGACTTTTCCATCTCTTAATCTCTTACAGAATATGTGTATGCATGTGTCTCTTGGTTATGGATATATATGAGGAAAAAGATTTCTAGCAATTTAAAATCAGGATTAAGGACAAAATCAGTTTCTACATCTCTCAACAAACTGATTTAATGATAAATATTTAGCAGAATGACAGAATAACACAATGTTTGAAATGAACAGCTCTTTCTAAAGAAGCGCAAATAATATTCTCTCTGATTATAGACATTGTAGCTGAGCAGGGATAAGAGATGTAAATCCATTAGTGAACTGCTGCTTGCCTTCATTTCTGTTTAATATTTCTTAAAGCTATAAAATTGTATTATGCTAATGTAATGTACAGTCCAAGTGATAAAGGCGGCTAATGTGATTACCACTCACTGTGCTATAAACCTTTCAGCAAAGCTGCAGACAAATCAGTACTCAACTGTTTCTCATGGCGATGGTGTTACACAGAGCAGATCACATGTTGAAAAAATCATCTGGTTGTTGGGACATTCTTGTATGCCAAAATGTTTAAGTAGATATTAGAACTCAAGTTCAAAGCAGTACTCTCACTTCTTATTTTGTGGTGAGTAAGCAAGGCCTAGCAGACCAGAGGTCCTTATTTAAACTATGTATGCAAAGCACAAATCTAGCGTGATGTCACTATTGTGACTATCACATGCAGAACAATTATCACAGATCAGATCATAGACAGGAATTTCAGTTTTGCTGGTATTACTACTCGGCTCTTCATATTGCTTCCAAAATAAGCAACAGTTTACTGAAAATGCTGGAGAATCTTCCTCAATTTTCTTATGATCATATGGCAGTTATTCTTTTCAGTTATTTGCCTTTCATCATTCTGAAGTGACAACTTTACCTCATCTGTTCAACTTTACATTATAATTTAATTCTCTCGTTCTATTACAGAATTCTAATTCACAATAGAATTCTTCTAACAGAAGTATTAAGTTGAGAAGAGATAGAGCAAAACTCTGAATCTGAGGTCAAGGCATTAACTCTTTTATTGGAGCTTGGAATCCAAAGTCTGATCTTTTCTGAATCAAGATGGACAGCCAAACAGTCTACTAAAGGGTGTGTTAAAACCTCCATCTGACATGGCCTTTCCCGCTCATGTATTTGTTGCAATAGTCACTGCAGCCTCTGCCCACATGTATCTACCAATGGCTGTTATTTTTTCTTTCAACAATGCTTCTGAAAGAAGGAACAGTCTTTTTGTGTGTTCAGAAATCATAGAATAGAATCATAGAATTGTTTAGGTTGGAAAAGGCCCTCAAGATCATCAGGTCCAACCTTTAACATAGCACTGCCAAGTCCACCACTAAATCATGTCCCTAATCACTACATCTACATGTCTTTTAAAAACCTCCAGGGATGATGACTCAACCACTTCCCTGAGCAGAGTGTTCCAATGCTTGACAACCCTTTTGGTGAAGAAATTTTTCCTAATATCCAATCTAAACCTCCCCTGGTGCAACTTGAGGCCATGTCCTCTCGTCCTATTGCTTGTTACTTGGGAAAAGAGACTGACATCCACCTTGCTACAACCTCCTTTCAGGTAGCTGTAGAGAGCGTTAAGGTCTCTCCTCAGCCTGCTTTACTCCAGACAAAACAATCCCTGTTACCTCAGCTGCTTCTCATATAACTTGTGCTCTAGATCCTTCACCATCTTTGTTGCCTTTCTTTGCGTGCACTCCAGAACCTCAATGGTAGTGCATAAGCACTGACTTTCCTATTTTTTGTTTATAAGTCTGTTTTGCCTTTGCTGTTCAGAGGTAACTCAATCTAGATGAGAATATCAGCAGAGCAGTACTAGGCAAACTACTGCACAGGTTCTAACCCATCCACAAATTGTCTTTATTCTCCAGAATGGAATCCATGCTTGGAGACATTAATCCAGTTTTCCTGAAGCTGGCAAGGTGAATGGCCAACAACAGTAAATGAAGAAGGGTAAATTGGTGAAAGCATGGTGATAAAGAAAAAGTAGAGGTGGAGGAATTAGATCTGTTCAGCCCAGAGAAGGGAAGGTGTCAGGTGGCATCTAACAGCAGCTTCACAATACTTATGAAGAAATTATCAAGAAGTCTGAGTCAGTCTCTTCACAGTCATTTATGGCAGGGGGATCTCTTCACAGGGATTTATGGCAGTTCCTTCTTCAGGACAGTCAAGCAGTGTAGCAGATTGCCCATAGAGGTTGTGAAGTGTTCCAGCCTTGAAGGTTTTCAAGACCTGACTGGATAAAGAGCTGAGCAACTTGGTCTGACCTCCCGTCTGGCCCAGTTTTGGTAGGACCTACTAAGGTTCCTCCCAGCCTGTCTCATTCTGTGGTACTGTGATTCTATGATTTCAGCATGCCACAACATCATCTAGTACTGACATGTCAGAGAATTGCAGTGGGGTAGCAGTGATAAAAAATTAGAGGGAAATGAATTCAGAGCTATGTGCAATTTATAATGAAAACAGTTCTACAGACATTTAAATAGTTAGAAATTTATTTTTGACTATCCTATTATTGGCAAAGATATGTCAGCTAAGAATTTAGGAAAAAACATTAACTTGCATTGATCACTGGAAAGAAAACCTGTGGAGACACTTTATGAAATATTACTGATCTGTTTCTGTATTTTGCTAATAGAAGGAAGAATAAGTCAAAGAAGCACACATTATCCACACCTCCTCCAACCATCCTCTTATCTTCCCCACTGTGTAATCTCTGAATTTTAATACTTTATTCATACCAACTTGTATATATCCAAACAAGCTTATGAAGATATATAGCTCCTTTCTGCCCTCTGACTCAAGGGAGTGGCTAAAAGCTACTAGAAAACATAAACCAATTAAAAACAAATTAAGAACTCAAAAGAGCATGCATAATAAGTATCACTTTCAAAGAGAGATGGGAGCAAAATTCCCAGTCTAGTTTCAGATGTAGACTCCTCCCAATACTCCCCAAATCCTTGCATCTGGGGGTTTAGCTGTGGGTTCATATCTAATGTCACGCAACCTAGCAGTATATTAAAGCTTAAAAAGTCAGGGTAACACATTTAAATATCTTTTTAATGATGATTAATTCCTTTTGTATTCATTTGAGTAACATTAATCAGAATGAATTCATTTAGCGTGAATGTGGATAGAACATTTAATTTCTTCTGCATTTCAAGAGAGCCTATTTAAATGAATAATTGTAGAAAAATGAATAGCAGAAAGAAAGGAACTGAAAGTTTGCATGCCAGCCATAAATTGTACAATAAAATAACATAAATCTATGAGTGCTTTATTTGTTCAATTTTAGGAAGTGGCACATTCACTGCATGTATATATGGTATAGGAAATATATATTCCTGTGCTGTGGGAAACTTACAAATATGAAGTTGGTTTATGTCCTCACACATGCTGTTATATTATTTCAGCAGTAACAATCAATAAGAACTTTAGAGAAACATCATTAAAAAACCCTAACAAATCTGCCATTTTTTGTTTAAAATTTATGAGTTGCCATTTCTCCTTTTTCCAGAATTATGCAGCAACTGTTACATAAGAAAATCTTAATACTTAAGAGTCTACCCTGACAGAGTTCTTCAGAGAATCTTTTTATAACTATCCAATCACTTAGGAATTGCCTCCTTCTTCCCTTTGCCTGTGGGTTTGTTTTTCTTCTTTTTTTTTTTTTCCCCAGCTTCTGTCTTCTAGTGATCACCTTAGGCTCACCAGCATTTGGGATTTTGAAGTAGTTTCTGAAATCCTTACTTCCATGCAAAAACCTGGTATTTTTAAGTACACTCACTGAGGTCATTTGGACTGATTTTCACACAAACTGTTTGCCAGAACTGCAAAGGTATGAGACCCAAACACTTGTAAATGACATCCCTGTGTGGATGTTTATTATTACCTGGAGTTCAATGACTGACTTAGTCACAGATGAACTAGTTTCCTAAAGTTTCAAGGTACAGCTCCAGAAACTTTATGCCAAAAGCCAAGCATCTAAATGTTACCAAATGCTGAGCTATTTGTTTGTAGTCTAATCTATGAGGTAAAATTGATTTTGTAGAAGCAGATTCACACAGGAAATGTAAATAAAGGGTTAGCAAACCTGGTTCCTAAAACTAAAGACAAGGAATAAAATTTATTTTGCGATGGAATTTCTTATATTGCAAAAAAAGCTTTAATTGGGTGGATTTGCCTTACCCAGCTCTAAGTGACTAATGACCAGGTGTCTCATCTTTTCTAGAACTGAAGAGCAACAGATGAGATGCAGAATATGTTCTTCCCTCTACTGACAAAAAGGCAAAAAGGTTTCAGGTGGTTAAAATGAGTTAACATTTTAACTTCACCTTGAAATGCTATTCAACAAGTGCAGCTGTGCTAGGGATTTCCACATTTTCATCTTAATCACATTGTATGATTTATTTTCTTAATCCTGAAACTGTATTCAATATTTTTGGCTTCAGGCGGAGGACCGTCCATATCATCCATATTCTGGATGATGTAAATTCTTTCAATAAATTCAGGGCTAAGAAAACAGTAGTCAGATCGAGACTTATCTTTTGACATATATTATATCTGTATTTCTGTAGTTTTTAAGAGAGGGAACTTTATAGCAGAAAAACTCAAATATTGTGACAGCCTTCTGGATTTAGAAATAAGTTCTGTAATTCGTGACAGCTTCTAACAAGTCACTCCAAGTCTCTGTGGATTTGGAAGAAGTGTAACATTTACATTGTTGAGCCATTCAGCATATTGCTTGTAGCCTACAGTGCATATTTTCTTAGGCTTGGTTTCGAGTGTGATGGATTGCAACAATAATGATGTCATTAGCTCAGTTTCACATGCTTTTAGACAAAAAAATAATGTGGATTTGTAAGCAAGCTGAATATCATTTTGAGCTTCAGGGGTCCAATACCTCATATTTCAGCGAACAAAAAGAAAGCAAAATTTTTTAATGAAATGCGAACAAAGGCTTCTTACCACCTTCTCCATGAAACACACAGCTAGAGAGAGCGAAAAAGCTAGTTAATACAATGTATTTTTACGACATATATTTTGCAGTGCTGATAACTTATGGCAGGTCTGACATATTTCTGGTTTGTATTCAGAACAGTGAATAATAAAGACAAAAATTCTAACACACTTTATTTCCTGTTCTTGCTGATGACACAAGGACATGTTTAATATACTGTGGAAAGAGAGTGGAATCAGCAGCTGGCTTACCTGGGAAACAAACTGAGTGTGCAGGCAAATCCTTGATTGCCCAATCAAAGAGGAGAGATGAAGCATATACTACCCTCAAATGAGGACAAGAAACCGGGCAGGTTCATTACTGATATACCCAAGTCCTTATCAGCATATCTTGTAGCCTACTCATGCAGTTCACAAATCTTGAGTAATCTGACAAGAGCTGATTTGAGAAGTGGTTGCCAGAGCCTTGTAAATAATCAGTGGGGTGTGAGGGGGAAGGAAAGAGAAATTAAGACTCTGAAGGGCAGCTTCTCAGATGGCAGCTTGCAATGACAGTTTAGATTTTCTGGTGTTGTGAAAGAATTATATGCAATAACTATATGAATCACTCACTTTCCTCCAAGGATTACATATTTTTTAAAGTGTCATAAATACAAAGCTGTGGGAAGCATTGCTAGGTAGGAAAATATGAGATTCTATTTTATTTCCCTTGCAACTTATTTGCATAATGTAATCTGGAGGGCTGTGTTTATCAGTGGTGGGAAGGCAGTTTAAACAAATGTTCAACATATGTATATCATCAGCAGCAAAAGGTCATGGTCTTAGCAGGCAGCTAAAAAAGTAAACAAAGGCCAGCATGTCTGCATTCTCCCTGCATCATATTGACAGCAAATAATAGGTCCCTAACAGAGTATCTGTCATCTTGGAAACATTTACTGAGCATTTTGTTCTGGCTGATAGAGACTGTTCAAGTGAGTCATTATACTGGGAGGCAGCTACTGCCTTTTCAAAAAGTATCTTGAGACTATGGCAATTTCATATCACTGTAATTCAACAGCAACTAACTAACTAAGTGCTACAGAGTCCATCCTGTATTACTGTTTCTATGGCAATTGGATCTTGGGCATTTTATTGAAATCCATGAGTTAAAATGTGTTTGTCAGATACCGTTAAGGACTAGGCAGTAAGCCTCAGCCTTTTCCTTTCTACAGATTGACCAGTAGGTACACTGAATAATTAACTTGCATGATTTCCAGATTCATAGTATACGATTCTGACTGTTCACATCACAAAAGTAGGTTGATACCTTGTTTTTCTGACTTCCTTTGTTCCTTGCATTCAACGTCTACTGAAACATATTGTAGTTAAGCCCCTCCCCTCCTTACACTAACATGCACTAGTAAAAATACCTGCTTGACTCAAAACATACAGGATCTCATACAGGCAGCTATTTCTCCTCTGATACTGGCCAATGCATTTGTTGAAGGATTTAATGAAGAATTTCAAAGCCAGTGTCTTCCCACAGAGAAGGCTTATTTGCAATCTGTGTTATCTTTTGTTAACCCACTCTGATTTCTGGGTGTAAACCAACTTTGGTTCATGGGAACGGTTACAAAACGAGCCATGGCCATGTTGAGGATGAAGCAGGGAACAGTACAAGGGGAGAAAGGAATGAACCATCCACTTCCTTTGATAAACTGAAAACAAGTGTTACAACAATTACTTTCAGTGCCTGTTCTCACTCAGCCTTTCGTCTAAATGATCTGGTTATATGCCAGAAAGCAAAAACCAGGTCCTAGTTTTAATCTCATATTCCATCTGCTTCTGGAATTACTACTAAGGGCAGGTGGCAAATGAGTTCTTTCTAATTTTCCAATCTTCTCCATGGGACAAATTCTGCCTCCTTGTTCAGGCTGAGTAGTTCTTTACCAGCCCTTGGGATAGAGTAAGGAATAGCTCAAGCAGAGTACATGTGACAGAACCTGACTCAGTATGAAACGAGGGCACGCACGGTTTAATGCTACATGTGTGATGCGCTCAATTTATTATGAGACAATGATTTTAGTTGGAAGATTTCAGTACAATAAACTGGAGCATGACTTAAAGGCATTTGCTTTATGACTAGCCTTTTTAGTGGCATGTCTACATGCAGTTGTTTCTGTACCTGCTAGTATATTTGTGTTTTGCTGAATATAATGCTTTGACTGGTCGCATTTCAAGCAAGAAGGATCTTTTTTCACCGTCCCAGATTCTAACCAAGGAAACATCATAGAAAAGAAATTACAACTCCAGATCTATATTCATCAATCTAATTTGTGAATACCAAGATTTTAACTGACATTTCGATGAAAATCCAAATCAGGTGTATACATGGTTGATTCATACATCTTCAGACACGCATTGATACATATACATTGATATATACACGCATACATATATATGCATGTATATAAGCATGGTATAAGCACATACAAAATCTCTGACAAAGGGGACATGAGTGATTTTCAGTGGGCTTATTTGACATAATAATAATTCATTGATCTTTCTCTGCCTTATTGAGGGCTGATAACAGAATAGCCCAAGGGGAAGAAACCACGCCAGGATCCTAGATCAAAGTGTTTAGCTCTTTGCTCGCATAGGTGCTGGATCCATGGCGTATTTCCAAGTAAAAGTGCCTGCAGCAACGTTTGCTAATTACAGGTTGTGTTCTACTGTTTCCAAACAGGGTGAAAGTGACAGAAGTTTAACTGTGAATAATTACACACTTGAATAAGTATGTGATTAGCCCTATTTGTTGTGGTTGGGACTAGAGTGACAGGACAAGAATGGAGTGATTGCATTATTTACAGCTTAATTGTAGACAAGTAATTACTTATGTAAGCTGGTGCTGTGGGGTCAGGGAATACACGCCTGAGAATGTCTAGGATTTGAATGGAAACTTCAGAAATTGGGTTTCCAAATGATATAGCAGAAGTGAAAATTCTATGCATTTATCTAATTATGGAGGGGTTTTCTTGAATTAAATGTCTTGGAATGTTAAATGTCTTGTTCTCTTGAAACCAAGGATTAGATGAAATCTTTATAAGCCATTGCTTCCAGCCTAATAAATCACAAATGCCACCTAGTGGCTTTTCCTATCTAGTGAATCATTGTGTACATNAAAAAAAAAAAAAAAAAAGAAGTAAAAAAAAATAATTCTAGAGTTTTACCAGCATGTTATTTCCATTGATGTGCATATGGTTGATGATATTGTCTGCGAACACTTTTTTCCACTTAGTTCCCAACTACATTTTTTTTGCATTGGATCAGATTGTGAAAATCTTACTCATGTTGGCAAGTAGTAGTGAGTAATCCTATTAAAATGTAGTTAAACTCCCTGTCTTGGAACTGTGTTTTAACTATGTGCTTTCCTTGCCAAGGAGAAGAAAGCTCTGATTTACAAAGGGAGACCTTAAGTTAGTAATAAGTTTGTCTAAGTTAAGTTATTTAAATTAAGTTAGCATGCCAGTAAATGGCCCTAATTTATTAATATTTGTCTTATTGGCTCATCCAAGTAAATAAAGGCTTAATTTTTCACTTGTGTGCTCCATTTTAAAAATGACAAAATATTCCAAAATAAGCATCAAGGTCCAGACAGAAAAGGAAGGAAGGAAGGAAGGAAGGAAGGAAGGAAGGAAGGAAGGAAGGGAGGGAGGGAGGGAGGGAGGGAGGGAGAAAGAACGAACAAAAGAAGGAAAGAAGGAAAGGAAAGAAGACCAAGATGATTATTTGGTGCAAAAATAATTGCACTATGATGGACCTGTTACTTGAGCATTCTATGCTATTAAATCCTTTCAAAATTCAGGACAGGGAACTTACAGGATCAGAATAAAAAGTTTATTAGTAGTAATCATGGTATCCTGTTAGTACTAGGTCTCTATCTTTCTATGTCTTTGCAAGCAACTGCTTATTTTCAATTTCTGATGGATGCCCATGTGTGAAAAGGATTTTTCAAGTGCTAACGTTTTTTTTCTGAGACACGACACCAAGGGCTTGGAAATCTCAAAAGCACTACAAATTGAGCCTTGTGCAGGAATGAGAACAAACGTTTTTTAAAATTCTCTCATTTGTAACCTGATTAAGCAAGTAGGTTTAAATTGAAACTTATCAAAATTTTATAATTTAGCACAATTATTTTGGCATGGTATCTAGAAAAAATGTTAGTGATGTTCGAAAACTTTTGAATAGTTAATTTGCTTTAAAAAAAATGATTAAAATGCAATTGTCAAAAAGCATGGGTAAGGGTGTTGAATTAACTCGCATTATTTTTTTTTCTACTGGTGATATGTACACTCCCCTGATTTCAAAACTTGAAAATAATACCAATGATAAAATACAATTAAGCAACATAGCTGTGCATAGACAGCTATGTGAATGTTTTATGGTGTAAAATATTCAAGGATATATATTTAGGTAAGGATGTCTAAGGAAGCTTAAGGTTATGCACGTTGCATATGAAAGTTTAGTGGTACACAGCTGTTTGAGGTGCTTTGTCTTCCAAAATTGTGCGAGGCTGAGTAAACTGAATCTGCTCAGAGCTGTTCCCTCTGAAACACTTGTTTCACAACTGCTTTTGTGTAACATTGTGGAGTGGAGATGATGCATTTGTTTCGAACTCATGACTAACACCATCTATTCATAAAAATTTTCTATGGAATGTTCTATATTTCTTTACGGCTTGACCCTACAACATTCATATACCTCAATCTTTATATGCTTTTAGTTTATGTTTATCTTTAAGCAGGAGAATAATTTCATTAAATTAATTTCATAGGACCAAGTCCAGTTGTTGCACAGTTTTTAATATAAATGGAATGAATTTATTTTTCAGTGTGAGGGAAAGGAAGCAGAGGCTCAAGAAAGTTAGATACCTTCCTCTCCAAAAGTGACATAACAACTCAGTCAGAGAATATGGTACAAACCTCACTTCTGTTCTTGTTTCTTTTTTTTTTGCGAAGGCTACAGTGTTTTTTAAAAACAAAATGCTTGTAGTTATTGAAAGGGATAGCTGATGCATATACCAGTATAAGTGTTCACTTTCTTAAAGGCTTAAAATTAAAACAACACTCTAATGTCTCAGGTCTGTCCCTGCTCTTATTGTAACATGAAAAAACCCCACAAAATACTCCAAAGCCTTGCTTAGCTCATGAAGCTTTTTAAAGTTAAGAGTTGCAAATTTTTGGATCTAAGTAATTCCTCATGGATATGATTGCTTTTATGATCTTTTTATTTTGCTACTGTTGTGGAAACTCTGTATGGTCCTGAGCGGTGAGAACTCCTGAACATATCCATCAGAATAAATGCTAAATTGCTACCAAGTGTTATAGCATAGCCTGTCCTTTAATCGTGTACTTTGAAGTTCCTTAAAATAACACAATTATACAGGAAAGCCCATATTGTGCTTTAAAATTGACTCTGAGGCAATACAATAAGATTTTTAAAGTGTAAATTGTTTTACAGATTGACTATGCATCTTTGTACAAAGAAAACAATAGATAACAACTTTTGGTCATGTAATTTAAAAAACAAGAGCAGCCTTTCCAGATGGACACAGTTCCTTGTCATGGGGTATGGGAACATATTCAGATTCCATGGCTGCAGTGGGTTATTAGTTACAGTACTAATAACAATAGTTGGAATCTTTGTCATTTTTCTTGACCTATGTTATTCCTACCTCTCCCTCATGTATGCAAATTCATTATGGAAAGTAAAATGAACAGAGATCTGGTAATAAATCTTGCATGATATAATTTTTTTGTTTCTTACATATTTCCTCCTTACTACTTTATCATCTGACCTTTTTTTAAAATATATATACCTGATACGTATATTTACTTGGAAACTCTTAGGGATAGGGACTGTGTTGTGTTGTGAAGTGATCAAAACAAGCATTCAGCTGTTTTTTAACAAAATATATAAATATATTTCTTGTAATTATTATGTAGTATTTAAACACTAGTTAGAGATCTCTGAAAGTAATCAATGTTTTACTATATGACTACACAAGCTAACAGTACAATACTATTTTGCTATGCCCACCTTTAATCATCAACATCTTCATACCTGGCATCTCATATCAATAAATTCTGGGCTAGATCCCTAGAAGTTTTAGTTTTGTGAGTGCTTATCCACAGTAATAAATAAGTGAGTCATTGGTTTCACAAGTGACTGACTGACTGACTTCTTTACTGCAAGTTTTCACTTTGGTGTGGATAGGACTAAGATGTTTAGTGTTATCTCATCTAATATTGGGTTCTCATATTGGATTTTTTGTGTAGGCCAATGCAACTTAAATGAAAGTCAACAGAATGGGTCCTGTGCTCATTAACTCATATTAACCAAGCAGTCTATGATCCTAATCCATAGTAGTCACCTGCCTAGAGCATGCTGTAGCTTCCATCTATCCGGGAAGTTTAGATTTCTATATTGTGAGCAAGAAATGTATGACTGCATTTATCTTTAAAATGGCACACTAGGGTATGCACCAAGATTGTCCTTCAGACATGGAAGCAGGGCATAGTGGCAGAGATGAGATCACTAAGGCAGAGATGAGAACTTGGCTTCAAGAGCTCTAAAGCTGTAAGCTATTTTGTGGTTATGCCATAGATCCTGAATCCCTATATCTTTGTTCATATTGTGTTTCCTTAACATCCAGTGCAACGTTCAGGAAATCCTACTTGTTTCCACTTACACACAGTAGAAAGAAGAAATATGCCATGAGTGTTGGAAATCAAAACAGGAATATATTGTGGAAGTGATGAACTGGAAGACTTCCAACAGTGGCTGAATGACTTCTAAGGGCACTGCAAGAAGACAGAGGATAGGGTCAACCTCTAACCCAGATGTTGAACAGAGCTTCTAGCTTTGGGCTGAATAGCTGGCAGAAACTGTCAAAAGAGTTTTTAAGGCAAGTGGTTGGTGTGTCTGTTGTTGAGGGTCATCTTAAACATAGTCCCAACTGTTGGAATACATAACTATTCGTACTTTTAAAAGACAACTGTCTCCTAATAAAGTTTACAAAGTTCCTAAAAACACACAGTGAAATAAACGAATTACTAGCTCAGAAAATCTCCAATATTTAAGAACTCTTCACTCATTTATTTTTCTGTAGTTTGAAAACAGGTGTTAAACACTGGTTTAATGTTAATGACATTAAAACACTTTGACTTCTATGACCAGTCAAAACATAAATAGTCCAAATAAAAGTTCTATGAAGGATTTTGGCCTCAAAATTATTCAATCTAATAAGGAAATTCCTTAAGAAAACTTTATTGACACTTAATTCTTAATTTGAGCAGCTACATACATCAATTTGTTTTCTTTATTTAATTAATAGAATCATAAAATAGCTTAAGTTGGAAGGGACCCATAATGATCATTGAGTCCAACTCACTGCTCCTTACAAGACTACCTAAAACTAAACCGTATGATTAAGAGCCTTGTCCAGTTGCTCCTTGAACGCTGACAGACTTGGTGCCATGATCACTTCCCTGGGGACTCTGTTCCAGTGACCAACCATCCTCTCAGTGAACAACCTTTTCCTAATGTTCAGCGTGAACTTCCCCTGACGCAGCTTCGTTCCATTTCCTTGTGTCCTGTTGCTGGTCACCAGAGAAAGGAGATCAGCAACTCCTCCTCTGCTGCCCGCATTGAGGAAGTTGTAGACTGCGATGAGGTCATCCAGCTTTCTCTTCTCCAAGCTGAACACACCAAATGACCTCAGCCACTCCTCGTAAGTCTTACCCTTGAGGCCTTTCACCATCTTGGTCACCCTCCTCTGGATACACTCTAACAGTTTGATGTCCTTCTTGTATTTAAGTGCTCAAAACTGCATGCTGTACTTGAGGTGGAGCCACACCAGTGCTGTGTAGAGTGGGACAGACACCTCCCTCAACTGGCTAGCTATGCTGTGCTTGATGCACCCCAGGACATGGTTGGCTGTTTTGGTTGCCAGGGCACACTGTTGACTCATATTCAACTTTTCAGCAACCCAAACCCCTAGATCGCTTTCTGTGGGGCTGCTCTACAGCATTTCATCCCCCAGTTTGCATGTATAACCAGGATTACCCCATCCTAGGTGCAGAATTTGGCACTTGCTCTTGTTAAATTTCATATGGTTGATAATATCCAAATCTCTCTGTAACACCTCTCTACTCTCAAGGGAGTCCACAGCTCACCCTAATTTAGTGTCATTGACAAACTTACGTAATGTACATTTGTTATTTCAACAGGAAAAAAAAAATTTCATGCATAAGTAACAAAAACTTAGTGAGAAGTCAATAAATGGAAATTAAGTCTGCTTAAATACATATGATACCTGTTATTATTAATTATGTTGATTATTGTTATGACAAGGGAATAAATAAGCTTTGCCAGGCCAAACATGGAGTAGTGGTGCCCTGAAGAACCTTCAGTCTAAACAGATGAGGTGGATGCAAGAAAGGAGACAAACAAGGTAACTGAACTATATGCTGTCAGGAAATGTCTTTCCAGGTCTTTGGTGGAGTGTAGCAGTCCAGGTAGGAGGCAAATAGGTTAATTAACTAGAAATGAAAGGAAGTTCTCTGTCATTCTGTCAGTTTCTCAGAGAAGAGGAAGGGGGAGTAAGCAGATAAAGTGAGAAAGAAAGAAAGAAAGAAAGAAAGAAAGAAAGAAAGAAA
>RSEF01000005.1:35366569-35391523 GCA_003993805.1 Himantopus leucocephalus | reverse complement strand
GGAAGGGAAGGGAAGGGAAGGGAAGGGAAGGGAAGGGAAAGGACTTTACATAAAGAGGTAAAGAGAATTTTTCTTTTTGCACAGAAATATCTCAGTCATTTGGAGTAGTGGTTTTATCATCCACACTCCAGTCTTTCACATACGTCCAATAGAGGAGGCGTTAAGGCTAATATGAGGGAGGCTTCTTTTACTCAGAAAGCCACTAATTTATCTCTGACTACCATAGCAAGTTAGACAATGGAAATGTGGTAGAAAGCCAAGTAAAGCCTTTTCTGTTAGGAATTCTCAGGCTTCCTTTCAGTGAAAAGCTGACCTCCAATTTTTTCATGTTTCTTTGTTACATTTCCAAGTGAGATGGAAGAAATGTGGAACATCATTTACAACAGGACTCTGACAAGCACTCTGCACAGTACGTGTGAAGAGTGAGTTACAGTTGCTCAGAATGATTGTGAGTAAAATCATGACTCACTTTAAGGTCACAGGAAATTTTAATGAAAAGAACTACCAGAGTATATTAACTTCAGCTATTTACAAACTGCATGTTGAACAAAGATAAGGACAAGAGTTGAACAGTAACTGAGAGAGTAACCAAGACTGGTATTTTTTTTAGCCCGAACACACTTCTCTTTTCTCTGATCTATGCCGGTAAGCTTAGAAGATGGACTCTGTTTTTGTTAATCCAGCTGACACCATCACAAAGCAATCACTATTATTTATTCTGTTGGTTCTGTTGGAATTTTAAATAAGACACTGCATACAAATCTTTTGTCATACATAAAAATACTTCAATATAAGAACAGAACTGATGACTGAACTGATAGCTGTTATCAGGTCTGACTAACCATCTACAAGTATTAAGAACACAGGTATGTTTATGTCAATTTTCTGTGTTGTTTAGCAATGTATGAAGTCTATGTCAGTTGCATCTGACATAGCAGTGCCTTCTTCTTCTCCTGAGATTTTTTCCTAAATCACAAGTAGAATTGCCATAAGCCTCACAACAATCATATACCTGTAACTCATTTCTAAAAATACCTGTTGCCCTCCATACTCACTCCTGGAATATCTAAATCCTGAATACCTGTAAACAGCTAAACATTTTATATGTAATATATTGGTACTGAAATAGAGACACCCATACAACGAGAGTCAAAATATTTCTTTACTTCACACGCATGTAGTAGTGAGCATATTGACTGGGTTTTTATAGTGAATTTGGGGTTCTGTTTAGGTGGTACCTTCCAAAAGGAGGGAAACATAAATGATTGACATATGTTTAAATGCAATTAGAGTTACATGTGTAGCTCTTTTCTCTTTTTTGAAAATTCAGGTCATAAGTATGAAAGTAAATATATTTTTAAATGGCCAGTCCAAAGTCTAGAGTATCGTGAAACGTTCCTGTACTTTTAAATTATTCTTACTATATAGTCTAATCTCCATAATGATTCATCAATCAAAAAAATTAACTACCAGTGTATTAGTAGCATTTGTAATACTATTGCAGAAGTTGTTGCTATGTCATTTTATAAATCATTTTCCTGACTTAAGGTAAGAATCAATATAAAAATATTTTCATGTGTTTAATTCCCACTAAAATCCCAGGAAGCAAATCAGTATTAAGGACTTCCCTGACTTTGAATACTGCAGTCCAGATTCCTAGGAACTTTATAAATCACACGTCTGTAAGTTCAGTTAATCATTTCCTAATCCTACATTTAAACTTAGAATCAAAGAATCATAAAACGGTTTGGACTGGAAGGGAGCTTAAAGATCATTTAGTTCCAACCCCCCTGCCATGGGCAGGGAAACCTTCCTGCTAGTTAGCAGGGCTTATTGACAGAGCTTTAAACTAGGCTTGAAGGGGAAGGAGGACAATATCAGGCTTGTCCATGACAAATGGTGGGATGACATACCAAGGTTAGCAAGGCCTGTCTCTGAGACGTGCTGGCTGCAATGAAGCACACTTGAAGTCTTACGGAGATGAGCCAGGGGCTTCTGAGGTAATAGGAGCCAAGAGGGAAACATCAGAGAAATACCTCAAAGAAATTAAGGTGTGTTCCTCTAAGAAGGTGACACAGCAGACAGTCTAACTGAAGTGCCTCTTCACCGACACATGCAGCATGAGCAACAAATAGGATGAGTTGGAAGCCACCATGCCACTAGAAAGCTACAACCTAGTTACCATTACTGAAGCTCGGTGGGACACATCCCATGACTGGAGTGTGGCTATGGATGGCTACAGGCTGTTCAGAAGGGACAGGTAAGGAAGGAGGGGCAGAGATATTGCCCACATCAAGAAATGGACAGAGTGTGAAGAGCTGTCTTTGAAGAATATCCATAGGCAGGTTGAAAGCTTATGGGTAAGAATAAGAGACTGAGGCAACAAAGTAAATCCTGTGGTTGGTGTCTACTACAGGCCACCCAATCAAAGGGAGCCTGTTGACAAAGCCTTCTTCCTCCACCTATAGGAGGGTGTTCACCAGTTCTTATTCTGCTGGGGGACTTCAACCACCCCAACGTCTGCAGGAAAAGTAGCATGACAAGCTTTAGGCAATCCAGAAGACTCCTAGAGTGCATGGAGGACAGCTTCTTAAGACAGGTAATAGGCAGCCCCACCAGAGGGGTGCGACACTGGACCTGTTGGTCACCGACACAAGTGAGCTAATCAGTGACAATAAGATTGGAGGCAGCCTGGGCTGCAGCAATCATGCACTGGTGGAGTTTGCAGTCCTGAGGGATATGGCTCGGGCAAAGAGTAAAATAAGGACCCTGAATTTTAGGAAAGCAAAATTCAAGAAGTTAGTCAATAGGACTCCCTGGGAAACTGCCCTCAGGGACAAGGGAGCAGAACAGAGCTGGCAGATCTTTAAGGATACTTTCCACACCGTGCAAGAGCTCTTGATCCCCAGGCATACGAAATCATGAATGGAAGGAAAGAGACTGGCATGGATGAGTCAAGACCTGCTGGTCAAACTAAAGGGCAAGAAGGAAATGCACAGGCAGTGGAAGCAGGAACAGGTAACCTGGGAAGAGTATAGGGACATTGACTGGTTGTTTAGGGATGGGGTTGGAGATGGCCTTGGCAAGGGAGGCAAAGAATAATAATAAGGGCTTCTACAGGTATATCAGCCAGAAAAGGAAGGTCAAAGAAAGCATACCACCACCCCCCAAAGAACAAGACTGGCAAACTGGTAACAACAGTTGAGGAGAAGGCTGAGGCAAACAACAGCTGTTTTGCCTCAGTCTTCACTGACAACCTCTTTCCCCACACCTCTTGAGTGAACGGACCACAAGGCAGGGACTGGGGGAGAAAAGTCCCTTCCCCTGTAAGAGAAGATCAGGTTTGTGATGCCTGAGGAACCTGAACATACACAAGTCTATGGGACCTGACAAGATGCATCCCAGAGTCCTGAGGGAATTGGCTGATGTAGTTGCCAAGCCACTCCACGATATTTGAAAAGTCGTGGCAGTCAGGTGAATTCTCTGGTGACTGGAAATGGAAACATTGCACCCATTTTTAAAAAGGGTAGACAGGAGGACTCTGGGAGCTACTGACCTGTCAGCCTCTATGCAATGGCTATTGAAAGTGCCTGTGCTAATCCCAGTAATTTAAAGTAACATTCAAGGGATGCCCATAAGTATCTGTTTGTCCATTTTATGGATCAAGAGAACAAACTATGAACTTCTCACTACAGGAATCAAAACGTGCCTTTTTGGTCCAGAAAGTAAAGTAAGCATGACACAACACTTTTATGGGCTACCTGGAGAATGACATGAAAACGTCAGAGTATACAGACTCCAAAATTTTCAGGTGGTATTAGAAAATACTATGTTTTTTCTAACATAAATGATACACAAAATTCTATTTACAGTCAGTTTTTAATCTAAGAACAAAGATAGTTTGGAATATTTTCAAAGCACACACAAAACTGATTTTTTTAACTGAAGAGATACTTTTGGGCTGGGAGAAATTGTTTTGCCAAAAAAAAAGTAAAGATAACAGGAAAGCACAGGAGCTATATGGAGAGCCCTGGAGGTTTAGTTTCACTGGTTTTGCTGCTGCAGAAGACGTGGGCTGCCAGTTTTGCCTAGGTGGTGACCAGTCTCACTTTCCTTGTTTCCCGAAACAAATGAATGAGCAGAACCTTGGACCTGGGAGCCCCCAGAAGCTGCCTATATTACGAATGAACACAACCATTTCTAGAAACTGAACTGCATTTGACAAAATGGGTGAGTTTTCAGTATGAAAAGAAAGTAACTGTAGAACTGGATGTCTGGTGATATTTCATGGCTGATTACTACAGATGTTCAGTAGGTTCCCTCTTCATTGTTTGCTTGATCAGTTCTTCATACTTGGCCTTTCTTACTCTGTGCTACTACACTATCATTCTTAGATGACACCAAAAGTAACACTAAAATTATGGCAATATTAGGTCATGTAGTAGCACAGTATTTCAAAGTGAAGGTTATTTGTTGTTCCTGAGGAAATCCACTTGCTTTTGAAAGATAACATTGAAATTGAATATCATGTTTATATCAACTGTGCCTTTAAAAAAGTCCTTTCCAGAAAACAACTTGGGGAAAAGGAAAACTGGAAAAAAACTTCTTTACACAAATTGTAGAGTATTTCCAGAAGATGAAAAATGAGTCTTAAAAGTGAGATTGTTTTCAAAATCATCATGTTTTTGAAGACACATAGCAATTTTGGTGGACTGACTTGGAGCAATTCGCAATGTTCAATGATAGTTCATAGCACTAGCCTTATGCGTTGGGCATTGGCTGGCTTTTGATGGAAAATGGTGAGAATTGTATGACTTTAGAGACTTGATAGACTGCCTCCAATTGAGGTTGATTATTCCAAGGACACAGCAAATTGTATAGGTTTATTATATTTTGTTCAGTCTAGCTACATGATATTTCGTATGTTCTAAACCAGTAGTTTATATTAAAATCTTTACTTTTTTCTTAATGGGAAATCAGTTTCCTGGTAAAAAAAAATGATTTGGCCAAATACAGGTAACACATCGAGCCACTGATTTTAAATAATTATGCTGAGACATATACATAGTAGAGCAGTAAAATTACTTCCTTTTTTCCCCAAATGGAAATAGCACATTTCTTTAATCCTTATGTATGGAATATTATGTTCTCTTTCTTGTCATTTCAAAGACATCCCTTTCATCTCTCATGTGCAGATTAGGCAAAGGAAAGGGTGAATTCACTGAGCAGGCATCAAAATCTTGTTATTATTAAAATGAGAACATTAGCAAGATCTGAATAGAAAAACTCATAAACAAACTGTAAGTACAGCAAACTGCTTGCACTTCATATGATGAAATGCTACCAGAAAAGCTTAGAAAAATAATAAAATAATGTAATAAACATTCCTCATAGTGAATGGCAAGAAATTTAAGGACATTGGATTTCTTGTTTCAATCTTCCTGATGAGAGAGAAAGTAATTTTCATGAGCTGCTATGTAATTATGGCATGTTTTTCTATAATTCAAAAATAGAATAAAAAAAAATTAGGAAGCACGTATGGTCTGAGAGTTGCAATGTAACATAATGGATTTAAATAGATGTCTGCCTCAGAGAATACCATTCATGCTGACATCTGTATTTTGCATGTTTTCATACATCCATCAGGAAGGGATATGTGAGTGCTCAGGGCCAACAAAACCTTATCAATATCCCTGTTTTCAGGCAATCTCTAACATGAAAAGGAACTGGGAAATTATAAGATAATCTTTCTATATGTTTGCAAAAGCAAACACCAAAAAATCTGGAAGCCAGTGTTTCCATTCTTACTAATGTTAAATTGAGTATTACTTTCAACATACGAAAGACCAGAAGTCCCTTTAATTCACAAATTTGTGATTTTGTGCTATCTTAGTTCAAATTCAGTAATTGTGTATATCATGAGTAGTTTCAATTTTCTTCAAAGAATGGGTTACATTTCAGATTGAGTAAAAGTATCAGAAGACCTATGATTTAAAAGGTACTGGAGAACAGCCTTTTGCTACATAAATAGTATTGAAATGTTATCATTTAAATCATCAAATTAATTACAAAAATCCAGAAGTTAAAAAACTGTTCATGCAAGATACTGACAAATGCAAACTAGCAGATGAGTCTTGCTCCCCAAAGAAATTGATAGAACACACAAAGACCTTAAGCAATGCAATGTTAAAAGCGTATATTTAACTTTTCTTCTGGATAAGGCATATTACCTGGGAAGGCAGAAAAAGAACTCCAAAATGATCAATCATTTCAGTGTAATTCGCGAAAATATGCCAAAAGTACGATACAGAAGCTAGAGCTGTAATATTATAACCCTTCACAAGATCTGAAAGGAAGTTATGAAGGAAATACATTTCTACTTAGATCTTAATCTAAGGTTAAGTAAAACTAAGAAATCAAATAGAAAGGAAACTAAAGAAGAAGATGTAAAGTTTAGATATGCGGCCCTAAGACTTCATTTACTTTAGGCTCTACAGAACAGGAGTTTTAAAATCAGTTTGAAATATCTTTGCCTGAGTACCACAATAGGACTGAACAATTTTTTTGATACACCCCTGTCTTGGTAGAAAGAAACAGAAATTAATTTAACCTCTAGTGTATATAATTTTGTGATCCTACTTTCAAATACCTGAAATGTAATTCATGTTCAGTGTTGCTTTTCTATTTCAGATTGTTTATGGAAGCACACTGCAGGGGAAAAAAAAACGAACCCAAAACCAAAACAACAAAAAAACCCCCTGAACAAAACAAACCAAGAAAGGAAATTATTACCAGGCTGGAGCACAGTAATAGAGTAAGAAGGTTTTCACAGAGTTCATTTAATGTCTTATTTATGACTTATAGCTGTTTTCTTAACTTGCCTGCAAGGTACATGAAGAAATACAAGTCAGAAAGCTATTATAATATACATAAATATTTATTCAAATGCATTAATTTTTCTATCTGATAACTACCACTACAACAGACTTGAAAAGGTTTGTAGTTTGAAAAGTTACATGTTCCTGGATTTTATTAGTATTTTTTCTCCTTTCCTCTTTAGTCTTACCAAAAATAATTCATTTTGGAAAATGACTTATGAATGTTTGTCAAAAAATATACACATGGAACAATTTTATGAAATTGTAAGTTGAAAAGTGTTATACTGCTGGAATATGCCTATATTTCTTGACTCTCGTGTCTAAGGGCAACCGTTTTCCTGCAAAACAAACAAATGGACAGATTTCAGGCTGTTCCCACTGGATTTTATCCTGCTTTACTTGGAAATAAATGAGGAATGCCTTCTTTGAGATTTAAAAAAATATGATGCACAAGGAAAATCTTCCCCTCATTTTGTTCTAAAATGCTGTGTAAGTAGATTTAGTGATATAAACTCAGAATTCTTCACAGAGAAAGATTTTTCATAGACCTTTTTGAGCACATAGGCTTCCTCAAGATGTCAACATAAGTTCATTGTGCTACTCATCCAAAATTAGTTACTTTCACAGTAGTATTTCCAGCGATAAATTTCTGTTGTTATATATCATCAGCTCCCAGGAAAAATAACCCACTGAGGTAGAAATATGAGTACTCAATTATTATTTTTTATTAATTAGGTTATTTATAGTCTATTGTTATGCACACTTAGAAATCACCTTTTGATTTTTTTTGTTTTCTAGAATAAAGATTGCAAAGATTGAATTAAAAAGGTGTTGATAGGGACTTCAAAGATGATTTAAATGATCACTATCAGAGTAAAAACCACAAGTAGTTACTGGAGGCTAAAGTAGTTTGTGACCCAAGCTCCAAAGAAAAGAATTTAGTAAGCCAAGACTTTGGTTGAGGAATATGATCACAAACTTAAAAAAACATTAAGCCTGTACTGCAAAAGGGATTTAAGACAAAGGGTGGAATTAAACACAGGAATGCAACTTCAAACAAGTTGCTCACTGGCTCTCAAGAGTATCCAAAAGGCTTAAATATAACAGATAGCTCATGGGTTAGCTCTTATCTCCTCCTCAACTTGATCAGGCATGGCAAGTCTCCAAAATGACTGATTTTGGCTCCATAGGCTGAGAAGCCAGGTGAACTTAACCATTACTGATGATGAAGATCAAGATTGTTTGTTCACAAAATCTTTTAAATAACTCTTTTAAGTAGAATTGTTAAAGTCATTGTTTTCATCAGGCAAAAATATGTGACATATTTATGTGGCTCACTGCATACATTTAGATTTGTCGTTTATTTAAAACAAATACTGTGTTTCTATCCATAAGGGCTAATAGGTAATTCATTCCATAACACATATTATGTGGAATATAACAACAGGGCAGCATCTACTTTGGTCTGTAGAAAGCCTTACAAAATGGTGCATTCACAAAATGGTGAATTATTATTTTATCCTGTTTATTCCAAGAAAGGACTAGACCAGTTAATGACATTTCATTAATGGTATTAATTAATTGTGTTAACTGTGCTGCAAATCAGTTTAGTGATAAGGTTTTCACCAGTGGTGCTATAAATTCTAACATAGGATGGAAAAGGGCAGTGTCCTAAAGAAGAAGAGTCAAAGTTCCCAAAGGAGAGAGAAAAGAGAGATTGAGAGAATAAGGAGCAGAAATGGTAAGCTAACAATGAGCACATTCACTTATTAATGATGCTGAGTGTAACCATAGGGTACAGAAGAAATAATAATGACTAAATATTTAGTTGCTACAGTTACTATCCTTGATCTTTCCATGAACCTCCCAAAGTGACAGTGGTGAGCACTGCTGTGGATCAAGGCCAATTTTGCACTTTTGCCCATAGACCATAATTAAAATAGATTAATGAATAAGGAAATGCCTGCAGAAAGAGATCAGTCTTGCAACATTTCCCAAAGGTTGCTAGATTTTTTGAAGACTAAACTGTAGTTTAAATCTGCCCACTTACTGTAGATTCTTCTCTTTACAGCATATTTTTTCACTGCAAAGGAGCCAGCTGAGCATGCATTCCAGTGAGATACAGAGACACTATTACTCATACTCATACTTCAGCTTATAATAGCCTTGATTATATGGGCATCATTGTTTTCAGTGGCATAAAAGGATCTCGTCGCTGTGCTTGCATAATGCAAACTGTTTCCTTTTAGGAACCCATGGAAACAAAACTGTAGATGGAAAGGAATATTGTGAATTTTAGACCTGCCACAATGGGTTCTTTCTGTATTTTTTCTGAGATGATATTTTCCTTGTGGTTTCTACCTACCATTTATTATATAATTTCAGCTGGACTTCATTGCCTCTCCCTGAATTAGCATGAAAGACCATCACATACTTTCAATGAGAGGGTGTTTTTTCACCCCAGGTACACTCGTACTTCATATCCAAAACTGAATTAGTGGAATGAAATGAAGAAACAAAATATTTTTTTCACATCTTTCATCAATACTACATATTACTGTTCAAAGGAGAAAAAAGGACAGGCAGGCAGAAACAGCAAATTACAGCCCAAGAGTAACACTGAGTACACAGACGATGCTTCTTGACTTTTTGCGGTGACATCAGCTTTTCTCAATTCTTGCCAATTCTGTCTCTATTTGATTGGAAGCAGACATTGGATTCTGATTGTTACTAATTCCTGGCCTCTTCATGTAAAGTTTTGATTTCTGGTTCATTTTTACATCCCTGTTACAAAACTTTTGTGTTTGTACATATGCAAGTTTTGGTTTTGAGTAAGTATATCTGAAACCTCTCTGACTGCAAAATATCTTTTTATTGTGATTTTTTCTGTTATAAAGGAAATATCAGGAGAATACATATAAATATAATTTGAGTGCTTCATAAATGAACACTACACAGGACCATATCTTGAACTTTCATGAATCTGAATAGCTCCATGGGCATTTATGACCTAATAAGCACCCCCTAGGTACTGGCTGTTAGGTATGTTGATCCTTCCCAAAGGAAATAATGAAGAAGACAAGGTCATTTTATATATCACAGCCTTACATTTTCCTACTACATGTTTATTATGAAGGACTATAGAAGGAGGGTTTTTTCTTTATTTCTTTCTGTTATTGGATAAAATATTTTACCATGGCCAAGGCCATTATTTCCTGATAGAAACATAGGTTTTGAAGACCACAGTCTAACACAGAATCTCAAAGGGAGCTGCAAAAGATAATTTGATTTAAACAGATGCTTTTAATTTTATCAATTAAAGGACATTGTTCCAAAGTGAAAGAAAAAAAGGTAAGTTGGGAATTTGATGAATTTTGCAGGCCTGGTGACCTTTTTTCTAACCCTGAGAAGATGCTGTTCAAATAGCAAAAGCAGAGAGAAAGATGATAGAATGACACAGCAACTCAAGGATTTTAGTTATTTAAAAAGATGAAATTAGTGAGGTCACTCTCCTTAGGATATTTCCTTACTCTTGGCACATAGGAGATGAGTTCACATTGCTGTGGTTGGTGCCACATCGGGACTGAACATTTTCAAGTTCTCCATGTTTTTTTCAAATACATCTCTACTTCTTCATAAAATTGAATGTATTTGGCCTATATACTTATTACTCAGCTTGGCTTCTGGTTTTCTTTTAGCAGTGGAAGATGCTGTCTACCTAACACAGGGACATGTATTCAGAAACCAAAAAAAGTGGATCCTGTTAATAAGTTTCCTTAAAATGCTGCTTTTTCCAAAAAGCGATTACAATTCTATATGAAATGAATCTGATGTCAAGTGTACTCTTGATACCAGCACAGACTTTGATATTCTTACTTAGATAAATTTAGCTTAAGTCAAAATTTTTGTGTAGTCAAAATTTATCATGTGATTTTTCTGTCATTTTTGTTTCAAAATATCTATGATAGCCTTTCTGTGGTGATTTTAGCTTACCTAATCCTACAAGTGTGAAAAAAAAATTAGTAAAACAGAAAATAATTTTGGCATCCCTCCTGTTTTTGTGCAATATTGGAACTTGATATTCAGATTAGTTCTGATCTCATCTAAATTACCTACATCTCTCTCAGAAAGAAAACAGCCTTTGCTTATTAGGCTAAAGTCTGCAAAGCCTTTAATTTCTTTGTTCTTCACTCTTCTACCTCCTCCTCACCCTGAGCACTGCAGGAGAAGGGAGGTTGCAGTCGGTTCATAACACCACATTGATGCTGCTCCTTCCTCCTCACACATTTCCTCTGCTCCAGTGTGGGTCCTTTCCATGGGCTACAATCCTTCAGGGAAAGACTGGTCCTGAGAAGATTTAGTGAGGATCCCCCATGGGTGACAGGCCCTGTCAGAAAACTTGCTCCTGCATGGAGTCCTCTCCACAGGCTGCAGTTCCTGCTAAGAGCTGACTCCAGCCTGGGCTCTCCATGAGCTGTAGTTTCCTTCAAGCGTATTCACCTGATGCAGTCTGGGTTCCTCCATGGGATGCAGGAGGGACAACCTGCTTCAGCATCGTCTTCTCTGTGGGCTGCAGGGGAATCTGCTCCAGCACTTTGAGCTCCTCCTCCCCTTCCTTCCTCACTGGCCTTGGTGTTTGCAAGGTTGTTTCTCTCACATTTTTCTCACTCCTCTCTCTCACAGCTGCTGCGCAGCATTTTTTAACCTTTCTTAACTATGTTATGTCAGAGCATCACTGATGAGCTCAGCTTTGGCCAGTGGTGGTTCTGTTTGGGAGCTGTCTGGAACTGGCTGTGTCCAGCACAGGGGCAGCCATTAGTCTCTTCTCATAGAGGCCACTGCAGTACCAAACCCTTGCCAAGTAAACCCAATACAGAAATAAAGAAAGCTGGCTGTGTAGGTCTTACAATATTATCCTTGTCTGTTTATCTATTAAAGCCAGATTTTATGCAACTGAAGTCCAGCGGAGCTTTGTCAAGAGCATTAACTGGAATAAAAGTAAGATGTTCTGTCTTTGTTATCAGAAAGGACTTATGCATTCATATTTCTTTATAAATAGCTACAAAACAGATTTAAAATATTTCTACATGCTTTTAAGGAAAAGATGTTTTACCTAGGATCTTACCAATAGAAAACCTGGACCATGTTACTACAGAGAAAGTAGACATGAATTTGCAAAGCACCAGTGTCATAGGACACAAATGATCGTTTAAGAAGAGAGCAGATGCCCGAAACAAGCTGGAATTCATTTGGAGATCTTGTCCTGACATATGATTACATAAATTTCCATTTAATTATCAAGATATTGATATTGAATAATGCAATGAATGATTGAGAACCTGAAGGTGGTTCTAAGCTTCACTGATTGCGTGAGCCATCACTCTAAGAATGAAAGAGCGTTGGAGACCACTTAGGGTCTGATGCTGGTCCCTGAAATATGATGCTGTCATTTATGCTTCTGCCCAAAGCCGTTCAGGCAAGAAGTGAGATGACAAAATAATAGCACCCAGTAGGTGCAAATCACCTGTGCATTTCTATTGTAGAGTATCAAAGTCTGTCTTGGCACATGAGAAATCTTAATAAGGCAAAACATACTGTGACTCTGGCTATTATCAAGAAATATGATTTACAGCTTTGTAGGGAATTTATGAAACTACCTGAACTCTCTGAACCAGCTCGTTCTTATCTGAATACATTGTAGACTTAGTCTTGGGAAAGCAGCTGCCAGATGAGTTCAGGAAATTCACCAAGATGGGGATTAGGATTGATAAATGACTGTATACGTGCATACGGATTTAACAGGGTATGGGGGAGGGAAGGAGAAAAGCAAAACTATAGTTGCTCCTTGTGTGGGGATGTGACATGAGCACAGTGGACTACAGTTCACTCCAGCAGCAGGGATTGTATTTAATATTCTCTTTCTGGCATAGAATAAAAACAGGTGTCTGCACTGACCTCTTTGCATTCTCAGCCAGAAGGTATTTACGTGCTTTTGAAACACAATGGAGATGTTAAAATTTTACTTTTGTGTCTGAGATGGTGCAGTGGTGTAGTAAATAAAATCTCCTAAATAAAATCTCCTCTCTGAATCAGTGCATTTCCAGTGTCGCTAAGAGTCTTGGAGAAGAACTACTTAATTAAGTATCTTATGCTAACCAATTGTCTCAAGTTCAGCAGTTTTGTCCCTTGTGGCTCTCCTTGAAAGGACGAGTGTATCAGTTGATGCCTGAGGAGAAAGAAAGAAAAAAAAAATTTTAAAAAAGTAGTAATACATGATGTTTAATTTAGCTAAGATGCAAGGAATATAAAAAATATTCAACTTATGAGTGGAAGAAAAAAACAGGAAAATTGAGGGTATTTATACAGCTGTCAAGGTATGCCCACCATTTGTTTAAAGGATTTGTAACCTTTACAGATCTTGTTGATTCTCTAAATCCTTCTGGCTACCCAAGGCACAGCTGTTACTTAGATAGCTATTGCTTTTTGTTTTTTTCTCTCCCTTCAAGTGATTATTGCTATGCACTTTCCATGAGATAATACTTTTAAAACATTGTGAAATCTCATGCTAATGCATAATTCTTCAGCCCACTTCTAAGCCACTGTTTCTCTCCAACCAATTTTCCCTTTTCTTCCACCAGCTGTCCCATGTAACAAATACATCCTAAAAGAAGTTTAAGGTGTTGTTTTTTATTTGAACAAAAAATGGCAAGAATGACAACCAAGCAGCTAGTTCATTTCACAGCAGGCACTAGCAGCTGGAAGACAGGGGGGAAAAAAGAAGCATTTCCACAGCACACTATGCTCATGTGATACAGAAACAGTCCCATATGGGAGTCATCATCAAAATTTACTTGAAAAATCTGAACAGTGCATTCATATTATTTTCATGTTTGTTGTCCAATGTATTGTACTAATCAGAATTTTCACTGATTGAGAAATGTCCACAGAAAGATTTAGGCCTGATTTCAAGAGCTAATCAGTTTAAGACAGAACAGAAGCATGCCCCTATGGCCTTTAAGTACATTCTCAACCCAGCTATTTATCTGGCATTTCAAAACTGAACACTCTCAATACATCGTTCAGAAGTGACCTGACTACGGCAGATGTTTTGATAGGAATACTCAGGGTGATTCCAACTGAAAAGTCATAAGCCGCTTGCAGAACCTTTGGGAACTGAAAGGGAAAAATCCAATATGTGTTTACTGTCTGCATTTATACTTTGTACACAAGTACTCTCAAAGCCAAATTCACTGACCAATTTTTACAGCTGCAAGGGTGCCTTTGGGGTCACTGGTAACATTCCACCTGTTCTATATCAAAGCCTGAAAACTCAGCTGCATCTGGCTTGTTGATCTCCCTCCTGGACATTCACACATGGATTGTTGACTTGGTGGATGGAGTTCTGTAAGTTTGTCTGACAGAAGGTCCACCACAGAAGATCACAGAATCTGGTCCAAATATAAAGTTCTCTGGTCCTTTCCCCTCCCCACCCTCCCCAAGATGTCACGCATGGAATAACTTTTCTAAAAGTCCATAGCAGAACAAGGTGATCAGGCATCTTAATACAAGATGATGCACAAATTGCCATAGGGTTTGCAGCAACCTGGAGACTTCTGTCTGGATCATGACCTCTATGAAGCATGCCTGCCTTTCTCTTTGTCTCTAAAGGAGACAAGGAGAGAAGACGAAATGTTTCACCACAGCTACAGCAAGGTGAGCTACAAACACCTTGCAACAAGCAACGGATAACTGACTCAGAGATCACAACACCTGGGGCAATACTGGAAAAAAGAAAAGTGGCTTTACCCAAGGAGAGCAACTTCCTCAGCATAATAGGGGAGAGGGCTGAAGAGAGACCTGTCTTCCAGACTGGACTGTAAGGGAGGTATTTCACAGGAAGGCAGGAAGGTTACTTCTGTGGAGCATGTAGCAGCTCACAGCCACCTTCACTTTATTGGCTTGGAAGAAAACTAAAGGCGTAAAGCTGGAGATTTCCAGTCTTTTTTTAGCAGGGACTGTATGCCTTTAATACTGTAACTAAAAAAAAAAAAAAAAAAAANTTAAATAAATAATTCATCCATTTTACTGAATATGTGGAAGAACAGTCCAGGATCTGAATTTAAGTTTTATCTGAAAAGCAGTGGAGGACAAGTCGCCCTGGTTTTGCTTATATTTATGCCAAATCGCTTTTTAGTGGATTAAAAGTTAGACACACAGACACACAAGTTAGAACACAGACTGTTTTTGTGTTCTTTATCTCTCTCTGGATACTTTGCTTAATGCTCCAGCCTGCGTGTGCATATAGTCTGACTGGACTCCGACAGATGGCCTGTATCAAAGTTTTTCTTGAAAGAACTGTGACTAATGTGAGCTGGCCCCATTAATCAAGTGTGGTCTGTATGGAAATATTCCCTAGCTGTGAGCTGAGTAATTTCAATAAGCCTAAGTTAGAAAGAACGAGCTTTCTATACACAAATGTTCTTTTTTGTGTGTGTGTGTGTGTGCGCCTGTGAGGCAGACAGTATTGAAAGTGTGTATGTTTTGGGCTTGTTCTTAAGGTGTGCTCTGTAGTCACTGTTTCTTTATAGAAGTATAAAGTTTACTAACTTGTGTTAATGGGTGTTCAGGGCTTTTAAAAACAAAGGGGTTTGTTTTGGCTGGGTTTCTCTTTTTTTTTTTTTTAATGTTTCTGAACCCTTAATTTGATACTTGTTGGGAAGGCTCTTGACTCTAAAGCTCTGCCATTCACAAATGGGGACATAAGTACCACTTGGGAAAGAAGAATTTTGCTCAGTCTACATCAGGTTTGTTGCACTCTTAAAAAAATAAAGTAAAATAAACCAAACCAAAGTAAATTAAAGCGAAATAAAGTAAAATAAAATTTTGTTAAAAAACCCACCGGAACCAAGAGGCTAGAACCCCAGAGAAAAATATGTTGAGGTGAGAAATTCAGAAGGGCTGTGTAGCTCATGTTTACTGTTTATGTGCACAAATATGACTATATGAATATGACTGAAGCATGGAAATAGATAAGAGGTTTATACAAGAAGTGAAGCTGAAATATGTATCTTTTCTGTAATAGTCTTTTTATTGGGCAGATGCAGATATTGANACAGATGTAGATATTGAAATAGTGTAAGATTTCATTCTACAGTTATATATTGATTATGCTGTCTACGTAGTTTGGAGAAGAGTAAGAACCACCTCAATTTTGAAGAATCCTTATCCCTGTTTTTCCCAGGTGCAAAAAGAGCTGTGTAGGGAGATTTTATTAAAGAATGGAGACAGAAAACTGCAATTAGGGCTGAACAATGAAACCAGGATGCCATGTTGATGTAGTGGGAACAGGCTGTAGAGCCTGCTTCAGGAGAGCAAGAAAAATGAAAGGGAAAGGTCAGGGAAAGAAAATAAGCTTAGGACCTACAATTGGAGCAGCAGAAAATTTCAGAGTGGGATTGTGTGGATGAAATGTATAAGGGTTATAGATGAGGAAATGGCATTCTGCATTCCCTCCTGGAGGCAGTGATTAGTGAACTCTACAACCCTCACTGGTCATGCAGTAGCTACCGCTTGGAATGGTACCCCGCTGTCAGTGCATAAACTGGGTAGTGCAGAGCAGGCCATCCTGATCTTGATAGTATTATTCCTGCTAGCACTGATCCACTTTTGAAAGCTATGTCAGGAGACCTTAAGCTAGATGGATAACCAGAAGGAGATGAGAATGTATTAAAATCCCATGGTGCTTTCTTGACAATGTCACCTCTAGTGGACTCACTAATGCCAAACGGCTGTATTAAAACCAGGGTCGGGCTGGTAGAGACATGCCCAACTACACACAGGCTGGAAATGAGATTTCTTCTGTTTCAGACCCTGTGCTGCTGTGTTGTAAGAGATCATGAAGGCGAATTTCAACTTCAAAAGTCGTGGCTCTCCATTAGGTGTCTGTGATGCAATTTCAGAACCATTGTGAGATAGCAGACATAAAGCTAGTATGTCTGCAACATCACTGTCAAACCCTCACTGTAGACAAGAGTACCTTGGCCATTTATGATTAACAAAGCTCTCATGCTTCCACTTAGGCCCTATACCATGGGTTCAGCTAAGTCTGAGCCTCACACCATTCAGGAGAGTATGACTTTTGAGATGAAATGACCTACTGCTGTTGGTTATGGTCTCTAGCAGTGGATGTGGCTATCCTGACACCCTGATTGCTGTCAGGTTTGCTGCTCTATCTCTTGTTGTTTTCCAACTGCGTAAGTAATAATTTGGAAAAACGGGAGCTAATGAAAAACTAATATGGGCACTGAAGGGCAGAGGCGGTGTGTGGTAGTGTGAGGGGTTAGCAGTAAGGCACAGCACAGGTGTCAGAAGACCTTGCATGTCCTGCAGCAACACAAGTGAGATAGGTAGGTAGGTTCCACAATTAAAGGCAGATTGTCTGGCATTCTGCATTACTTCGACTTTGCACGATAGTTCATTCTGTGTTCTCCTATCAAAGCAGTTTCGATAGCTCTTTACCACATTTAACATAGCATTTTAGCACATTGTAAATGTAGTCCATGAATCTGACTCTGCTACTATTACATTGACAATAGCTCATTCCACAAATAACCCAATGAAATACAGCGAGCTGGTTGCTCAGCTCTATTGAGGATATTATTATTAGTAACATACAACAAGGCCAAAACACAGCACTTGTTTTAAGCTCTGTTTAATTGCCTTTTCAGTCATCAGTTCTGAAGACACAATATCCCCATGGGGGTCTGTTTGAAAAATGAACTCTTTTTTACATAGCAAACTTAGCTCATACTGCATTGCTGTGAAGACCTCTAATGATAAGATTTATATGATGCTAAAAAGATTGCTTAAAGATTGTACAATTGTTGTTAGTCAAGTTAGACTGAACTAATGCTGAGAAATGAAGTTGTTAAGGGTAAGGAAAGAAGGACATTGCTAAATTATGATCACATTGAGGATGCCAGGGGAGAGGGTGGAGTACAGAGTGACAAATTTGAATCCATTGCTCAAACACTGGAAAATGTATTTGCATTCTGTCCAGTGGTTTGGATTGTTGCAGAGATACTGTATAGGTCAATTGAATTAAATTAATATCCAGGTCCAGACTCCTGGTGTTTGCAGTTTCTGAGCCTCAGGAATGCTTCCACCATTGAAAAAATAATAAAAAAAAAATTACCAGGAATATAAAAAACCCACAAACCAATAACCTGTAACATTGCAAAAATTGATGGAGTGGTAAATAACAGGAGGTACAAGTCCACTAGACTGACCACTCTGAATTGCTTGGTAGAAGACATTAATCTGAACTATGTTCATTTTTTAGCCAAATTCAAGTTCACATACCTTAAACGGAAAAAAAAAAAAAAGAAAAAGAAAAAGAAAGGCTTAAGTCACACTTCATTACACAGGAAACAGTATCCTACAATCAGTGACAATGAGAAGGAACATAGTATCATTGAGATAGTAGAAAATGACCTTTTAAGATAGTGCTGTGCTTAAAAGGGATATTGTTTGACTATATTTAAGCATAACAATTCAGTCATGCTAGAGATGTTTCTGAGGAATTTTTGATGAGGTCATTACTGTATACTGCTTTATTATACCCCTTTGGGAAACAAAAAATAAAAATTGAAAGGAGTTGCCAAAATGCTAGTCAAGGCATGAAAAACCTGACTTGTTATGATTTTTTTCTTGGGAAAGAAGGTAAGGAGCTATTTTAATGAGATTTTCAAAATACCTGGCTGGAAAAGAGTTTCTCTGACAGTAAACAGCTTTATAAAAGGGAAAATGATAATGATAATGATAATAATAATGATAAGATACATATTAATAATATAATAAATTAACTAGTAAAGATGTGGTATTTTTCTTAGTCATTTTAAGTCAATATCAAGATTTTATAATTTTCTAAAAATATTTAATAACTCAAGAAATAGATGTTATTTAGAGATCCCTTGGTAAACACTACAGCCTGTCTTACATGATCAGCTTACATTATGGTCTTTTATAACATTAAAAGGTATGAATATTATAGTCCAAAACTACACATCCTTAGGGGTTAGTGGGAAAGTTTATCTTGAATTTCTTGAATTTCCTGAAGTAAGAGTGGGTTTTAACTCTGGTTAAAGATACTCCCACTGAACCTGTCAGAAGAATTACTTGTTAAAAACCGTCTCCTTTGGTGTTTATTGCTTTACTATGAGTGACTGAATCAGCAGAACATAAGACGGTATGAGCAGTGTAATGTTATCTGGCAAACTTGCAGACGAGGTTGGAAAAGAAACAAGAAAAAATCAGGTCTGTTCAATGGCATCATCCTTCAGCTTCATGCAATGAATCATGAAGAACTGTTAAAATGAATAGATCTGTTACTATTGACATCAGCTGAAGATCTACTTTCTGAAATTTAATCAAAAGCTGGTTTAAAACTGAAAGCAAAAGAGCTGTATAAGCTGTACAGAAAACACTATGTCAATGGACTTTGAACTCTGTACTGCAACATCAAGCCATCAGATTGTTTTCTTTTAATGCTAACATTTAAATGTGTCATTTAAAAGCACAACAACTGAGTTTTAATCTGAAAACAAGGTGGGAAGGTAGAATTGTTGTCACAGAACATCGTGTTATTGCAGGTTATCGACATGATCAGTCTCATGACTACCTCCCAACAGAGCTCTTGAGACAGTCTCTTGAGACAGTGAAAGATTAACAGCAATTATGAGTTCTTACCCTTGATCCAAGATATAGACCTGTTGGCATGCGTCTAGAAGAGGGCCACAAAGAGGATCAGAGGGATGGGGCACCTCTCCTATGAAGAAAGGTTTAGAGCGTTGAGGTTGTTCAGCCTGGAGAAGAGAAAGCTCCAGGGAGACCTTATTGCAGCCTTTCAGTGCTTAAAGGGGTCTTAGAGATGGAGACAAAGATTTTAGCAGAGCCTGTTGTAATAGGACAAGGGGTAATGGATTTAAACTAAAAGAAGGTAGATTTAGACTAGATGTAAGGAAGAAATTTTTTACAAGGGTGGTGAAACACTGGAACATGTTGCCCAGACGGGTCGTAGATGTCTCATCCCTGGAAACATTGAAGGTCAGGTTGGACAGGGCTCTGAGCAACCTCATCTAGTTGAAGATGTCCCTNTGGACTAGATGACCTTTAAAGGTCCCTTCCAACCCAAACTACTCTATGATTCTATGATCTATGACCCACACTAGTGGTCAGTGGTTAGTGGGTCTTCCAGCTCTTTGCTGGCATCAAGTGGATGATGTGGAGTCTCAGCACATTCCTGTCTCACTGTGACCTACTCCTTGTTCTTAGTTCTAGCATCTTTCTTTTTTTCACAAAATGTCTATCACCAGTCTTTTTGCCCACTTGTCATTTTCCTGATGTGAGCTAGTCTCTCTCATACCTGTCCATGCTGTAGATACACAACTATCACTTATAATTTCTCAGTAACACCCGACTTTTCTCTAACACACAGGTTCCCTGTCCTTGTCTCCCTGCCCGCCCAAAGCGAGTGACCTAGACTTCAAATACCAAATTATTTCCCTCTAAGTGTTGTTTTCCCCTCCCCTTTAATAAAGTCATCTCTTCCTTTGTTCTTCCATATCTTGTTTCTCTCTGAATTGGACCTAAGTCTCAGATTTAGTCCAAGTTTCTTATCCTGCTCATCCAAACCTATTCTTGCTTCAGCTGTAACTTTGGTTTTCTTGTCACCTTTCTGGTGCACTACAGCTTCTCTTTCCCACCAAAAATCTTTTTTTTCCCAGTCTATTCCATTTTGATTTTCCATCTCCTCAGCCCCTTCTGTTTTATAATAAGGTCACATTGAGAATCTGAGTGAACAAGAGCTCATGGCAATCTCTGCTGCAGTCTGCTATGTTACTCATACTCAAACAAGTTTGTCTGAATTGAGTTCAGGTGTTTCCACGCTGATGTCATTTGCATGACTGGTATTTAAACTCATTCTTTGAGTCTTAATTTGTTCCTGTCTTGTTTAAACAACACATTGTTGAAGCTCCTATTTCTCAGAAGAGATATCACTCACTAGATGTCCTAATTTTGCCTGTCTTTCCTCCTTGTTTTTCCAATTTCTCTCTCCATGCTGTGGAAGATGTAGGCTTTAATTTAATGCCAAAGGTAATGAAAAAAAAAAAGGAAACATTAAAAAAAAAAACTGAAAACTGTTCTGGAATTTCATTGGTTCACCTCAGAACCAGTGAAGCTGAGCACAACACACACGTGATAGTGGATCAGATTGTGGGATGCAGCTTCTTGTTTGGCATGTTGACTCTTGGCTCCTCTGCATCCTTTATAATCTCATGCTTTATGATTGGCAGATCAGCCTCTATATTTTTCCTTCCTTCTTTTCTCCTTTATGCTCATGAAAGCTACGGGTTTTATTGTTTTGTTTTGTTCATGGAGACAAGTAATTTTTTTCACTCAGTCATGAAGCTAGCAAAGAGGCAAATCTCAAAGGTTTAGCTTCTTTGTGAGAGATTTTTTTTCAGGCAGCTCTACATCTAATTTTCTTTGTATATCATCGCCTGAGATTCTCAAGGTAGTGCTTACTGGCAGTGACCTGCCAGACATCCTGGGTCTTAAGGATGAATGAATAAATAACTTTGCTGAATGCTGCTGAATATGTGATAATGCAATTAGTATTCTTGCCAACTGAATTGAAAATGAGATGTTGTGTCTCCAGGGAACAGTGTACCCCTTTGTAAATGCTTTTTTTTTTTTTTCTTTTAAACGCATCAGATACATATGAGCTAAGCAAAAATGTCCAATATAAATTAAAATAGCTTTATACTGTAGATTAGGTGGCCACTTCTGATTTGGCACTTAGACTTCAATTTGCATATCACTGCTTAAGACAAAACAGACAAGAATATGTTTAATTTGTTACTTTTTGACACAATTAAAATTCTTGCTGATAATTAAATACATAATTTTACATTCAGACCAATATATATTGGATGAAGTGGAACAAAGTGTAGGTTACACTACATATTAACACTATCCCGAGGCAAAGGCAAGCAATAACTGCTTTGGATCAGATCAGTTAACTTCATAGATCTGCTGAAGACAGTAGGGTATTTGGTAAAGTGGCAAGGAATCAGATGATAGTAATCATCTTTATATATAATACTTAGGAAGTGAATATTAATCAGCCTTGAACAGATTGGTTGCATACAGGTGCACAGGAAATAGTGCAGAGGATTGCTGCCCACTATTTTTTAGTAAAAATAAGGGGAAGATTTTCCTCAAAAACATACAAGAAGGCTGATATTCTCCTTGGAAAATCTCACAAGGGATGGGCATGACTTACAGGCTGTATATCACTTCCACTGCAATGGCTATAGACAATGACTTTAAACCCAGAAAGAAGTGAATAAATTAGATATCTGTGCTCATTAGGAGGGATGAGGGGGAAGCTGACACACAAACTGAAGCTATTTGTAACAATGATGATTCCCTTTAGCTGAAAAAAATAACACAGGTAGTTCTCTACTTCAGCCTTCCTGACAATATTGTGAAGTATTTTGTTGTTCAGAATGAAGAGGGGGAAAAAGAAAAGAAAAAGAAAAACAAAACCAAGAAACAAACAAACAAAAACAAAAACAAAACCCCACCAAAAAACCTACCAATACAGGAATATGGGAATTCTGCAGAATGTCAGAAAAACATCCACCCAAACTAGACATTCAGTGAAGTTACCCCACAACACATGCAGCTCCTGGAGAGCTGGTGATCTCATTTAACCTTACTGCATAGTATAGAGGACTAACACAGCACGGTAGTGACAAGCCCAGACAGCAGTACCTGCACTGACTGAAATGAGTGTATTGTATTTTATTCTGGACAGCCAGAATCAGAAGAGGAATAAGTGGAATATTATTTACATTATAAAACCTTCCCAACCCTGAAGAGCCCAGTCTTATGGAAAGGGGTTCTGTGTGACTCCATGTTGTCTGAACCAAGCCATATCATGCTGTTAAGGGCAAATAAGGTTTTCAGAGTAATTGTGTAGCTATTCAGTGTGTGGACAGTGGAATAAGTCTGAGGGATGGGGAAATCGTATCAGAGAGTTCATTGTATGAACCACAGAATCTTGGTTCAGAGGAGGAGAAGCAGGACTGGATTCTCAAGAGCTGCCCAGAAACATTTCATCTTACCTATTTCTCTTGCTATTTTTCCCCTGGTGACACAAAAGTGAATAGTCTATGTCATATCCAACCCTCAGGACTCTGTAACTCTCTGCCTGGCAATGTTGTCCAGGACTGAGTGATATGTAAGCTTGCCTTATCCCAGGAACGTACTATTTCCCTATGACATAAAGGTGAAGATGCACTTAAGCATGAGATGAGGATGTAACTGCGTGCCTTATACCAACGTTTAGCCCTTTCTAACCCCACCAGTGTTTTGTGGCTATGTTTTCCAGCCTGAGCGTACAGTACTTATCGCTAAGAAATATTTCTGCCTTTTACTGATTTTGATAGATGGTATTTGTCAGCTAATGAGCACTAAAAATTGTAGCATTTCATGTTTTCTGCAGTTAGGAGTAAGAACAGATACTCCCCACCTGTTATATTTCTTCAAAAAAACCTTACTTTTCTCTTCTTTCTGACAAATCCTTCTGTTTCTTTGAAACTAAGGTGGTACCAAATGCAAGTATTGAGAAGAGCAATGTAAAGTGTGATGTGGAGAATTATAGAATGACAAGGAGCTCTACAGACCTCTATAGAGTACATTATACAGAATATAATCTGATATATAAAATAAGCACCATATCCTCACCACTTCCAGGTTCTTATTCTTTTCTCAGGTGATTTTTCTCTTGGTATCACAATGAGAACTTCTGATGCTGAGCAACTGAATGGTTAACATATCCATGGTATCTATCCAATGTATGTATCAGGATAGCTGTAAAGATACCAGATGTTCATCTGAAAACAATTTTAAGGGGAATAACAACTCCAAACAGTTTAAAAAGCTTCTCAGTTTCTCAAATCTTATTTTTTTAATTTTTTTTTCCCTTAAAACATAGGAGTTTTCTCACTGGATGATTTTTTTTCCCTTTTCTTTTCTTGCCTTTTATTTTCTTCTCTTTTTTTTTTTTTATTTTCCTATTTTTTTTTTCATTTCCTTTGCTATAGTGAAGTAGACATAACCAGCTNATTTCCTTTGCTATAGTGAAGTAGACATAACCAGCTTTTTAGAGAGATATGTCCTGCTGATCAAGTTTTGATTCTGGATAGCTCACAGATTTCCTGACACCCATAAATATTCAAGCTCAGTGGGTATTTGTGCTCCCTGGTATCTATAAATATATTGCAGATTTTGATTGTTTTACGATGGAAGTTTATTTTATTTTATTTTTGCCTTCACAGTTGGCTTTGGGGTTTTTTTCCTGCTTTATAGACCCTTGTCTTTTTATTAGTTCTGTGTTCCCTGTTGATTTTATGTTTTATATTCCTGCTGTCACCACCAGCATCTCACTGTAAACAAGAATGTTGTATCTCAGTGGGTTATTTTCTGTTAATAACCTGTGATACAGTATATAAATAAACCAGAGAGGAGTCCACAGGTGCAATTTATTAGAGTTATTGCAATGTGACTTCAGTAATGTGCTCGAGTTCTTTAAAAACTTTGGTGTGTTCTGAGTTGAAGACGACAGCTATATATTGCAGTTCAGCAGAGAAAAATAAATATCAGTGTAATGAAATATATCCAAGTCCAACTTAATAATAATTGCAATTTCTCAGTGTCAATGCTTGGAGACCTACGTATACCTCAGGATAATTCAGACAAAAGTAAAGCTATAAGGTAACTTATTATCCAGGTTAGGCTGGAAGAATGAAAGCAAGCCAAATGGAAAACCACACAAAATACTCTGTCCTCCCTATACTTACATCACTGTTAACTATACTATAACACATTCTGATCCCTGTTAAACTTCATATTACACAATCATATTTCAGACATATGTTATACCTCTGAAGGAGACCTGTGAAAAGCAAGCAAAAAATAACTCAGAGGTTGTTTGACTCTATCTCAA
>RSEF01000005.1:35347655-35359154 GCA_003993805.1 Himantopus leucocephalus | reverse complement strand
TTTTTTTTTTCAGGTTTTTCATACTGTGCATGAAATTCTCATTTTCTTTCTTATCAAATCTGGCAACTTTTGATTCACGTCATTTCTTTCTCAGCTGCAAGCGTAGAGCCACTAAAAATACAACTTATAATGGAAGCAGTTGCAGCTTTCATAAGGAGCTAAACCAAAGCTAAGGTTTACTGTTCAGAGCACTAGAATAAATTGGATTGAAGGATGGAATTCATCACGAAGACATATCTATAAATGGCTACTATGTACGTCAAAACCATGAGTGGTTCATTCAAAAACAGAGCAGTGAGTATTTCAGCAGGCTTTCTCTCCTTTAAGAACACGTATTATATATCCTATAGGATGTCTTCATGGTCTACTGAGCCAGTATATATTGCAGATATTAAAAAAAATATTTTATGTATTTATTCACCAAAGCAACACAGATACCAAGAAGCCATTCCAGGCTGTTTTCATTCATACACTATTTTATATGGCCTACCATTTATCCAGTGGAATGGCTCCTTAGAAGCTGTTTCGGTTAATGAGGTCATTATGCATTAAAGACACAACCCTTCCTTGAGGAAACTCTGTGTTAAAATTCTAAGGGGAATTTAGTGCAACAGTAACCTATTTTAAATTGCTTTTTATGTATAAATACTGTATGCAATGCTGTATGCAGCTAGTTGAAATTTCATCCTTTTTCTAGATGCTGTGTTTTTGACAAGTGAAGCCTTTGGAACTAAAAATCACATGTTGTACGTATCTTTAATGCCTTCATTTTGCCTAATGGATATAAATCAAGAACAGTTCAGTTGGAAATGAGCATGATGCTTGTTGATAATGGATCTATTCCAATTGCCCCTCTTGTCACAGATGAGAGAAGGATTGTTGTCTGCAAGTTAATTTTATAGTAGAAACGGTACAGAACAGTGCTCAAACTAGTCCCACTGCACTTAAAATCTGTTTGTACAATTTATGTAGCAGTAGTGTCTTCTCACATGTATATGATATCTACTTGACAAATTCACAGGAAGACTAAGATTGATCTCATATTTGCATAGGTGGAAAATGTTAAATCCATTCCCCTAAATACCTAAAAGCAATCGAATATCTGCATTTGTTGAATGTGCATTGCTAGTTCTGCTTGTTGGGGATGAATTGTCCAGGGACATTCTCTTATCGTTACCTTTCTTTTTTTTTAGGAAATAAATAGCAAAATTTAGTATGGTTGGAAACCTTAGTCCTCTTTTAAACTGTAGCATCTTCCTACTCTGATATATATTACCCATGGAACGACTTCCGTAAATCCCAGAACATAATTGTTTCTCTTTCAATTTTGTTCCCACTGAATGTTTTACAACTTAAATAAATATACTTCTACATAGGCATGAATATCCCTTTTAATTTGGTAAAATATTCTCCTTCATGTGGCAGATCTTACCAAAATATTTTGAAACAAACAGCATTCTTCTTTAAAACAGGTTTTTAAGCAAAACAAAGCAAAACTAGAAACAGTGACAAACTCTTAATGATACACTCATGAATACCAATATCCTGTAATGCAAGAAGAAATAGAGTATCTAATAAGCTTGTGTTTATAATGAAATGCCATTTCAAGGTGAACAGAGTGATCATCTAAATAAATGTCACTGTGAGGTTTTTACTCTCCTAAAGCACTGCACAATGAAAGGGTCTAGCCTTTGATTACGTAAATGTCCAAGGCAAAGCACCCACCACCTCAAAAATCAATCTATAAGGTCAAAACAAAGGAGAAAAGCCTTGGTCTAGGCTTGTTTTGGGTTGTTTGGGTTTTTTTTGGGGGGGAGGATGGTGGTGGTGATGTCAGTGTACTTGCTTAATTTTCCATTCCCCACATTCTTCTTTTCTTCCAGACAATTCCAGATCCTACTCTGAAAGGGTGGTTTTTTTCTTCCTCATGTGCAAAACTAAAGCTTTGAGCACTCAGTTGCTATGGAAACAAAAAGGACAGAAACAGTTTATGTATTTCAAAAGCTGTCAGCCTATATGCTGTGGATTTTGATAACTAAACCTAAACATGAACCATCTTTTTTTAAAACCATTGTGACATTTATTACCGTGCATGACTGTTGCTAGGGAAAATAACGCATCTATTTTGTTTAGCTTATTTCCCATCGGTTTTATAAATAGTCGGCATTTCAGAACTAATTTTTGTTCTTAATCAGTGTTTAGCAAACCAGAATGGAAATAAACATATAGCGAGCTGGCAAACATTGAATCTCTCTCCATGGTTAAAATAAAGCAAATTGCAGCACAGCCATTCAAAGACAGACACATTGATGAAAGACATCTTTTATATATTATATTTAAGACCTACAAATATGTGGTCAGCAACCTAAGAAAATTATATGAAAAATGAAAAAATGCTGTCTTTTCTGAAAAATATAGTAACAAAATCATTTCTATGTGCTTTTCTGAGCCTTAAAAGGTGAAGTTGCTGCTACACAAAATCAGGATATTTTCTGAACTGAAAAAGACTTCTTTGAATAACCAGTTTTACTAGACATTAACAGTGTCTATTCTATTGTTGTTCTGATGGACATTCTAATGGTCGCAAAATTAAGGTTCCCATAACAAAGTCTTTTTATCAGAATTTAATGATCCATCTAAATGAACCAAGAAATTTGCACAAAAAACCAACTTCCTTAGTAGTGCACCATGATGAAGTAACTTGTAACAAGTACAAAACTCATGTCCCCAGAATATATCAGAGATCAGCTCAGT
Organism: Himantopus leucocephalus; assembly: GCA_003993805.1. Taxonomy (NCBI): domain Eukaryota; kingdom Metazoa; phylum Chordata; class Aves; order Charadriiformes; family Recurvirostridae; genus Himantopus; species Himantopus leucocephalus. Next base: position 35,356,400 of record RSEF01000005.1, on the reverse strand, counting down.
TTGGAAAACAACATAAAAGATCATGACTCAAAAGGATTGTTTTGCACAGGGAGGAGAGGAGAATAAAAATGTGTCAGAATATTTTTTTAATTTGAGTGCTTTTATGTGTAACCTTTAGCTTTCTCTTTTCCACCCACGGTTTCTGATATCACAAACAAACCTGTGATTTTAAAGATAATAATTGAAGTTATTTAATAGCAATAGTTGTCCTTCAAAATGGAATCTTCTGGACCCATTGCTGACATTGTCCCTTACATTGCATCAAAAATACATGAAAATAAACATTTTACAGTACAAGCAGAGATATCATAATTGCTTATAATACAATTTCATCTGCTTTGACATTTAGAAGGAAAACGGAACTATAGCGATGATTAAAACAGAACAATTTTTATTTTTTAGTTTTCCTAGTCGTGAGATTTAGATAATATCTATTTATGCAGCCAGGTAACTAATTTCTTAAATTTAAGTCTGATCAGGCCTGGAAACTTGTTCTGAACATAAATAAAAACGTCTATACGTTTAAACCATACAGCATTTTTATTTATGCGTTACTATAATGTAAAAAGGCAGCATTCTAAATTATTCAATTATTCAATTATTCAATTATAGTCTAAATTATTCAATAGTCTATATCATCTAGACATCATTGACAGACTAAATCATTTTTGAAGATAGTTCATTTTGAGTTGAATGGGCATGAATTTCAGACAAAACTCAGTGCTTGTAAAAACCTCATCCTGAATATCTTGTTTGTGCAGGCGGTAGAACACCAACCTAGCAATCTAGTTTATTATAATGAGTATCGTGGGGGTTGCTGTACCTTTTTTTCAAATGCTATTAGCACATGATGGAGACATTTTCTGATTGAGGAAAATTATTGGAACACCATCACACACTAGTTCACTGGGTTTCTTTGTAATTAATCCACAATAACATCAGTCGGGAGACTTTGGCTGAAGTCCTGGTTGTGTTGGAGTAAATTAAATGAATTGAACTTTGATCAACTTAGATAAGACCAGAATTGTATCCATAAGCTCAGCCATTGGCTCTGTAACATATTTTCTGCATGGTCTTAGGCAAATAAAAATCACTATCTGTTAAACAGGAAAAATAATTACTCTTCCTCACTCCCCCACCCCTTTGCCCAGAGTCAAAGGGACATCTTCAAGGTCATATTTCTTAATGACTTTTTTAACTATTAGGCATTTATATATAATCACAAATAGAGACTACAAAGAATTATGAAGGTCCCAGAGGAAGGTGGTTTGTATACATGCGTTATGTTCTTATTCAAAATATTCTACAGGCTTCAGTAGAAATAGGACACATACTTCAGTATACTTTAAAATATGTGTCACAGAAACAACAATTCAACCAAATGGTGTTTAGACTTTGGACTCCCAAATAAAATGAAGAAAAAATCCTCAGAACATAGCCCATATTCAAGTAAAAAGAATGCACAAGGTGTACAGAAAGGGAAGCAAAATCTGATTAGACGTATTAAAGTAACCCTGAGCTTGTCTCATGTATTTCAGACCTCAATCAAGACAGTGTTATGAAAGCTCTGTGAGAAATAGAGTATCCTGAAGAGAACAAGGGGTGAGGCAGCTGAGTTCTTAAATTATTTTTAAGAGCTGATAGAGCTAATAGCTAGATTAATTTAACAAAACCAAGTGAACAAAGAAATAGAAAGTGAGCTGTCTCTCAAAATCAGATTTATCAGGAAGAATATCCTTATCATTCTGTTCCAGTCCTACCAATAATCAGGAGGGAGTAAAAACAAAAACTAATCAGGGCACTGTGGTGTGTTACTCACAAGCTCATAACTGGCAGTAAAATTGAAAGGCCTATGTCTGCTGTGGTGAATAATTTCTACACTGAGGCCCAGAACAGACAAGTCTCATCATTTGTAACATCTGCCTCAAAAAACCTGAGCCAAAATAAGCTAGTTAGAAAGTTACATGTCTTCCTTTTATTCCAAGAAACTTGGCTTAAAAAAACCTACAGGGGATTATATATTTTGAGAGATTTTTCTAAAACAGATAAAGTGTATGAACTAGGCTATAAAATTACATTTGTGCATCTGTTCTTATTTTAGAAAAATGTAATTGTGAGGTATTATAGAATGTCACATATAAGTGCATGCATACATGTGTACGTATATACATATAGTTGCTTACTGGAAACTATGCCCTTGATTTACTGGTAGTTGATTACTTTTATTAAACAGTCTAGAAATACCATGTAGAAATCTATAAAATTTTAAAAAACAAATGACAATTCAAGTGCAGCCTAATGAAAAAGGTTCAGGTAGGCTCAAAATTTGAATTATCACGTAAGATACATAGCAGGAGCTCCTTCCTCACCTCTCAAATAATGTTTACGTTGTTTTTGCAAAACTAACTAAATTATTTCCTTCCGACCCTCCCTTTCTCCTTCATTCCCTCATTCATTCCTTCATTCATTCTTTCCTCCTTCCCTCCTTCCTTCCTGTTGGGTGTCTCTGACACATGGGAACTAAACTCTCAGAAAGCTTTGCTGTCTCCTCACACAACCTTTTTCCATTATTACAGGTGAGTTTCTGAAAGGAAGAAGTGATGAGCCATTGTTTCCCTTTGTGTGAACAATATTGTCACACTCAGACCTCTTGTTTGATCCAAGTTTTAAGAAAAAGACAAATTGATAACCTACCCTTAATAAGGAAGCTACTTCAGGCATATGGCACCGATTATGTTTCTTCATCAGCACTGATTGCTGCAGCTTTTATGTCATCTGGTACATTTTGCTTCTAAGTTAGACTACATAAATTCAATGCTGAGTCAGTTCTATTGTAATCTGACATATTCATTGTATAACTAAAACTAACAGATTCAAGGCCAGGTTGGATGTTGCTTTGAGCAACCTGGTCTAGTGGGATGTGTCCCCCTGGCAGGGGGGTTGGAACTAGATGATATTTAAGGTCCCTTCCAACCCAAACCATTCTATGATTCTATGAAGACTGAAAACATGGTTTTGAATTCTTAGTCCTAAAAAATTGTGTTTTAATTTAGAAAGATGTCTTTTTTTCAAAAAGCCATATATAGTTATATGCCTGCAAAGACTTTGAAAAAAAAAAATTGTCCCTAAAATAGTAAAAGACCATTGACCCAGCCTGCAAGGTGAAGTTATTCTATGAATCTTTTCCTCTTATTCTGCTACACACTTACAAAGGGCTCAAGCATATTAGTAACACCTGCACATGGCGTTGGTAAATTTAATGATGTTTATGTTGCAGGGGTGATTAGACCTTTTGGCTGAAAATTGCAATCCAGAGAGACAAATCATCTGGCTTGACTTCTTCTGCAGCAGTGTCTCAGGAACTGTTTACAGGGTAGGAGCAGCAGCAGCAGCTGGTGCTTGGTCCCCATTGTTGTCACCTGTCCTGGTTTGAGCAACACAGGATTGATTTCTGTTTCAGTAATTTTACTTTCAGTATTGTCTCTTTTAACGCTTGGGAAAACTGCATTTTTAGAGGACTCTAGTGTCTGAATTGGTGAAAATATTTACTTTGTAACCAGATATGGTATGTGGGTTTCAAGGTTTCAGTGCTTTTGAGCTTGCCAGGTGCAGGGATGAGGAGGATCGAGACCCGGGCACTTCACCCAAGCTGGCCAACAGGATTATTTCATACCATCAATGTCACATTCAATATAAATTATTAAGTTTGCCGAGGAGTTCTCTCTCTCCCTTGGTGGCTGTGGAGTTCTGTCTCTTCCTTGATGGCTGCGATCCTGAGAACCCCTTGCCCCGGTGCCAGACCCCTGAGGCCTTCCCTTCCTCCCGAAGCCATAGCACTCGCAGTGTCCGACATTTGCTGTCCCCTGCTGGGAGTGCACAGCTTCCTACTATATAATTTGCTAAGTATAATTCTTGTATATTTTATATTGGTATCAGGATCAATATTGTCTCTTTAATATTATTAATGTTACTTATTTAGTCTTATTCTATTAAATCTGTTTATACTTCAGCTCTCGGGTATCCTTTTTTCCTGATTCGCCTTCCTGGGAGGGGAGGGGTCATCGGGTGATAGAATAATTCTCTGAACAACAATAAATTGTTGTGGGTTCTTCAAACCATAACACACCCTATAAGAATAGTGAGAGGTCACTGTCAGAGGCATAATACAGGAGTAATGTGACCCCTGGTCTAAACCACTTCTACCTTTCTTTCATCTTATGTAGTGTAATTCACTAAACTATTTCAATTCTAAGCAAAGCAGTAAACAAACTTCCACAGAGCTTCAGCTGAAGGCTTCATCTACTGTGTTTACTAAAACTCACCACCACCACCTGCTGTTTCATACATCTGTGCCATGCAGGAGCTGAACAGTCTTCTGCAGGTAAATATATCTTTACATTGTGAGAGGCCAGCAAATCCAGCTGATGGAAGAGCAGCAAGCTATAGGCTGATGACCTGACCTGTATGAGATGTCAAAAGACACAAAAATTAATACACAAGGCTTTTTCCTCTTATATATGCCAATTTATAGATTTTGTCTAATAGTAAATTATATAGAGCCCTTCTCTCATCCACCCCCACCACATAAACCACTTGCTCTCTTAGGTATTTGGTTCTTATCTAACAGAACAATGTAGTCTTACATATTAAGAACTACATAAGTATCAAATAATAATATGGAGAAGTATAAAGGAATTAGCTGACGTCAGTAACACTTCTGAGGTTCCACTGTCTGTAATACCACTGTAGAATCACAGAATCACAGAATGGTCAGGGTTGGAAGGGACCTCTAGAGATCATCTAGTCCAACCCCCCTGCCAAAGCAAGTTCACCTAGAGCAGGTTGCACAGGACTGTGTCCAGGCACGTTTTGAATATCTCACAGAAGGAAACTCCACAATCTCTCTGGGCAGCCTGTTCCAGTGCTCTGTCACCCTTAAAGTAAAGATTTTCCTCATGTTGAGACAGAATTTCCTGTGTTCCAATTTGTGCCTGTTGCCCTTTGTCCTGTCGCTGGGCACCACTGAAAAAAGTCTGGCCCCATCTTCTTGACACCTGCCCTTTAGATATTTGTGAACATTAATGAGATCCCCTCTCAGTCTTCTCCGGGCTAAACAGACTGAGGTCTCTCAACCTTTCCTTGTAAGAGACATAATCCAGTCCCTTGATCATCTTTGTAGCACTCCGCTGGACTCTCTCCAGGAGTTCCTTATCTTTCTTGAACTGGGGAGCCCAGAACTGGACACAGTACTCCAGATCAACAAAATACCTTTTCTTCTTTACATATAATTTATATGCATTTAGTTTTGTCCCTGCTTTTTCCTTTTACTTAAGCATTTCTTCTCCCTCCACAGTGATTAAGCAGCCAACATATTTATAAAAAGCATCCATAACTCCTGTGGGGCAAACAAACCAAATTATTTAGGTCTCCTTTGGTATTAAATGGCTGTAAGATGTTTGCTTTGATCATTTTATTGTCATTTATTCCAAATTTGCTTCTTAAATGTGAAGAACCATGTTTCTACATGACATTCCAGATGAAGTTTCACTACATTGAATATTATCTTAAACACTTTTCTGGAATGCTAATAGCTAACAAATAAGCTCCATGTCATTCAAAAGTTCACTTTTCTTGTATTCACAACAAATCCATTTGAATTTTCCCTATGGCCTCAAGGTCATGATTTATTAATGCTCTCAAAACAGGTATTTTTAGAGACAAATAAATATACATTTTTGGTGCAGATTTGCTCGAAGTTCATTAATTTACAAGAATAAGCATAATTACTTTTACTAATTAATTTCTGAAATTTAACTTATTTGTCCTGAATACATCCTTTCCTTGGATGGGTAACTACACAAGCACTTTAATAAATGTAAATGAAGTGTGAACAAATGTTTTCCTTTTAATCATCTAGTTGCATGAAGGAATATGCAAATAGTATGACTGCATTGTAAGTGTTTGGCAAAGTTATTGTTTTACAAATCTGTAATGCTTTTAGGCTGACTTGATTTCTACTGTTATTTCAAGCCAGTAAGTTCTCAGATAGAGCCAGCATCTTGTCAGGGTGATGATGTAAACCAAACTCAAGGATCCTGTACTGGATGGCCAGCTAGGCTGAAAAGGCTTCTCAAACAATTCCAAAGGGAGTTCTTAGTAAAAGGAAAGCACATTTTGCATTATTTTTCTCCTTCTATTTACCTGCTGCTTATAGTATTTTAAATATAACCCTGGCTTATTTTTTCTGTGCAGGCTACATGACAATTAAACCCAAATATTGCAGCAGCAGTTCTCAGATCACTGCATGAAAACTTAAATAATCATGTAGTGCCAATGACTTTACACAAGTCCAATCATCAGCCCTGGCTGTAGTGCCTCCAGGTATAATTCCTGTTTTACTGGCACCCAGTGCAAAATGTTTGACAAAATCAGACTTTTAAGTGTATGTAATTGCTTAAGTTACTGAAGGCCAAGGCAAAGGGGAACTTGCCTGAACTCAACCTTCAGGCACATATGCCTAAACTGTTGTCAAGAATAACCTTGTTCAAGATCTTTTTTTACTGCTGAATAGCAGTAGATACTTCCTATTTACTCTGGAAATCTTCTCTGTAAACCTGAAATTATCCTGGTCTGAGCAATGAGGCATTGTCAGCTAGACTCAGAAAGGATGGTGCAGACTACGTGAAAGGACATCCAGCTATCAGCATTGTCTAACTGCTTAAGAGAGAATGTAGTTTTGTACCTTTGGACTAGAAAATGAATTTAGGCAGTTGTAATACAGCTAACTGGATGTATCAAAAAAACTTTGAGCTGACCTCTTCAGCCAGTCCTTCATATCTACATACGTCTGAGCTTCTATGATTCACAAACTAATTCCCAGTGTGCACAGATCCATTCAGACGCCCAACACTTGTGATGGTCTCAGACCATGGGCAGCACTGAGTTCAGGAACTACAAAATCTGTGAACATTTTCTTCTCATTATAGTAACTTTGGTTCTAAATTACTTTTACAGATTTTTATGAGCTGCTGCTTCTTCTTTTGCTCATTCTAAGCTTTTTTTACAAAGTTTCTCTCTGGAGTGGGGGTATTCGCTTACACTGCAATACAATTACTATAAGAACTACATAAACAATTTCTATCACACCAGTTGTTTCCACAAAACTTGTATGCTTTATTGCAATGTGGATAAAAGGACAACGTCTCGTACAGGATTTGGATAAAAGGCTTTGGACACACTGTTTTGCACTCTTCATGAAAAAACATTTTGGATTTCAAAAACCTGCTGGGAAGTGACTGAAATACTTTAAAAACAGTGAGATTTAATCTCATTAGCTCAAACCTCTGAAGATGTATGGAATCTGTTTTTAACATGTCAAAATGTGGTTTGACCGCTATTTTTGCTGCAAACGCCTACACAGCTGCAGACTTCTGTGCCTCTGTTGGAATTAATGTGATTCTAATGCAACTAAACAGGATTAGAGGTGAATATTTGAGAGGAAAAAAATAGTCTCATATTCATGATTTTTTTTCTTGTTTTTAGTTCCAAGCAAAATGAGGATTGTGGATATTCACTAAATTAATTCTCTTTATATTAGAGTTTAATTAATCCAGAATGACAGTTGAGTCTGCTTTCCTAATGTTCCGTTGTAAATCATCTGCAAAGCTTCAGTTGACTTAAATTTAGACGCATTTATGCACTGCAAAAATGAAAACATTAATCCAGAATTATCACTATGGAATAAATGTAATTCCATTACGTTTCATGCCAAAAGCCTCTATGTGTAAGCCTTTAAAAATTGAAGGGTAATTTTTAAATCAATCCTTTTAAGTGTGAAATAATGCCATATTTTAACTTCACAGAGAAAAAGATAACATAAATTATGTAGAATTTTATTAATGATTAATATCGTGATTTTTGTTACTTCTGATGTATTAAGAGGTGTATTTATCTTGTAGGCTCTGTCCATTTTTTACATGCTTAATTATCCAAAAGAACAATAATAATTGCAGTCATGGTTGTGTTTTTGGTTAGCCAATGAGCTGCAGCTGATCCTGATTTCCTTTGAATTTCTTTGGAATTCAACAGCTGAATTGTTTAGAAGAAAAGTTTTCTGAATGTGGATTATTTACAAATCACTCAGAATGTATAATTCTTGTTGCGCAGTTCACAAACTGGTTTATATCATATTATTTGTATACCTTGACCATGCGAACCATTTCAGAGTGAAGAAAAATGAACAGTAAAAGAGGATGCATTTTGCCAGGAAATATTCAAACAAACATTTATACTAATTTTTATTTAGTTTGTGAAGTTCTGATCCTCTGCACAAATTCTCCATCGCATCAGTGTTCTTTGAAACAATAAATACTGTGGTTCAGGTTTATAGTCTATCAAATTCTCCTTTATTTAAGAATGAATTCTATTATTTACTGTCCAGTAATAAAGGCCTGAAATTTTAAACACTCCCTACCAACCTTCAGTATTTCTGCTGCTTTTTGTACTTTAAAAGGAGAGGTTGCATTGTGCTATTTTGCTTTTGTTTTTCTTTAAATATTATATACTTCTAGCACAAGACCATCCAAAACATGATACCAGCTGCAGTTTTCACTTCTCTGTTCCATCCCTTGCTTGAGAAACTCCTTTTCCAATATGTGGGTGGTCCACTCTCTTCAAGGCTAGCTCCTTACTGAATAAGTTATTTGTCATGGTTTAGGCCAAATCGGCCACTGGGGACGTTGGGGA
>RSEF01000005.1:35324275-35347645 GCA_003993805.1 Himantopus leucocephalus | reverse complement strand
GTTACTGAACAAAATTGGTCCTGTTTTACCTCGAACCAGGACATTATTATACACTAATTATTATACCATTATTAAACGTTAATATACACCATATTTGGCAAAAAGGTTTTGCAAGTCCTAGTTGGTAAAGGTCTACAGACAGTCTTTGTGGGATCCACGGCAAGGGACAAATAAATATTTAGAAATATATGCTGAGCCTTGGCCTGGTGGAGCTGGACGTAAGGAAGTAATTCCATCTTCCACTACAAAAAATTTCTGCAAGCAACAGGTTCCCAATGAGAGGTGTGAGGTAATGAATTAAAGAATTAAAGGGGATTTTCTTTATGTAAAAGTACCTGCAGACCCAACTGGACAACACATTGAATTTAGGCCAGAACTCCAGTTTTTAAATGAAGACTTTTTATTTAACCATTTTCCAAGGTAATAAGACATAATTTTGATTTATTTGTAGATAAAGGAAAAGACCACTTCATAGGCCCAGAGTATGCACAAAATGTTCTTGTCTACACAGTGAAAATCAAAGCAGATCCATAATTCCAAATATTATTGTTACTGGGGACCAACCTCATCAATCAATAATACTACTATGGTTGGAAAGAATGACAAGCAATCCAGAATAGCAGTCTTAGAGTATTCTGTCTCTATCAGTGTGAATATGGAACAAGATTAATAGCAAACCAAGGGGTTTCATGCATATATTGCACAAATAAATTTTCTGTCCTTTACTGATCAAGATAAATATAGAAAAAGTAGCCAACAAAGAACGAAGAGTCAAGTATGAACTTAGAGGAGACTGTTTCCTGCTTGAGTAATTTTCTGCAGAAAAAGTATTTCAGGGTTGTATTTGTGTGCAGAACGCNAAAAAGTATTTCAGGGTTGTGTTTGTGTGCAGAACGCATGACCTGCAGAAAGTGAAAGGGCAATCTTCTATCAAAGATCTCTTCTACTGAACCTAAAAAGTAATAGGAAACAGGCACCAGTTTGTATTAGANGAAAAGTATTTCAGGGTTGTATTTGTGTGCAGAACGCATGACCTGCAGAAAGTGAAAGGACAATTTTCTATCAAAGATCTCTTCTATTGAACCTAAAAAGTAATAGGAAACAGGCACCAGTTTGTATTAGAAAGACAGAACAAACTTTCATTACAAAACAAACCGCTCCAGTTGCTGGAGATTAATGGGGTGCTTTTCCCCTGGCTTGCTGTGTCTTGTACAATATATATCTCTGTATGCTTATTAAGGAGGGATGAGGGACTACATGCACACAGAGAGTACATTGCACTGCTTAAACTTGGTCATCACTGCCTTGCTGAACAAAGTTATGACATTATGGTGTGTTAGGAGCAAAGCTTAAATCCATGGTCATTTAAGTCACTGTCAAGGTTTTAAAATGTGGTTCAGCAGAAGCAGTTAAACAACTTGCCAAAAATGTAAGATGGAACATCCTGTACCATTTCTTTCCGTGCTCAGGAGACTTCTGGAAAAGGAAGCTGCTTTCCATCATGAAGCATAAAATAGACACCTTTAAGTGAGTGAAAAATAAGTCATTTTCAATATAATGTGCTCAAAATGATCTCTAGTGAGACAAGGTATTATTTACCCTAATGAGATTTTTAGAGATATGATATTTCTCTTTTAAAACTGTGTTAAGATATTCTTTATCACCTGCATTCTTCATTTGCTAGTTCTGCTGCCCCTATTTTCAGACTCTATTTTCTATAGATAGGAGAAATTAATGGTATTTCCTTCTTATTAAACTTTCTTAATAAAGCTTATGCACAAGGTCAGATTCCAAGGTTAGATATTCATTCCCCTCTGTTTTTTTCCCTTTTCTCCAATATAGATCCATACAACAAAGATAAGACCACGTTGATGAGCGGCCTCATGCTTGCCAGGTCCCGTGATCTGCTTTTTTCATACTGTACCATTGTCTAATAGACAAGCCATAGCTAAAGCTCACAGTGTTCATGGTGAATTTAGGAATAGGAGACCCAAGCTGGTAGCGTGCAGCACAGCAGCATGCAGAGCCGCACCAGAACATATTGGTGGACTAGTTTGCTCATTTTCAACATTGCCTGTCTCCTATTTGTCTGGACTGTATGAAAGTACATTTGGATGTGTTTAGGGATCCCAAATATACTAGAGCTTTCTTATACAGGCCGTTGTATAATCAATTAAATCCTGTGGCTGACTGTATTTGCAGGTAGACACTGTATTGTAAACACAGTGAAGTGTAAGGAAGCCACTGAGAAAGAGCCCAAAGAAATATAATTTTACTTTTTATCTCTAGTAACTTTTACTTTCATCTACATCACGAGCAGAAACCTGACATTTCACAAAAGGTTTTCAAAGACATTTAAAGCAATGTAAAAAGGCATTTGTAAAACAATAAAAGTTGCTCAGAACTAAAAATAAATAATAAAATATACATTCAGCATTAAAATATGTATTTTTCCAGGTTATCAAAGGTTCTTAGATTTTCATTAAAATATTCTATATTGAAAGCTTTGTATCACTCAATCCTGACTTAATTTTATTTTATTCTCTTGGAGGTGGTGGCTCATATATACTTCTCAGTGTACCCCATAAAACTCTTACAACAAACATTCCATGAAAATAGCAATCTTAATTTACTTTTATTAAGCATTGTACACTTGTCTGTTAACATTTTACAGGTAAAACCTCAGGTATGTATAAATATCAGTGAATCAAAAACTCCTTTAAATGGGAAATAAAAATTATTGCAATATTTTGTAAGTGACTATATCAGAGTAGACAGAGGGTAGGTGGCTAGACCAGTGTTACAAAGCACTGGAAGCAGGGACGTGATAAGGGTATAAGGCACAAAAACCACAATATTCTCTGACCACATGATTTTATTCCCTTCCATGGAGACTCTGTGCCGCTCTGAAATGCACACGCATCCTCTACAGCTTCCAAAAATGCTTAGCAGCACTCTGATTACAATCAAAAGGTTTTCTTGTTAGCATCCCTGTTGGCAATATTCCCCAGAAACAGAATGTCACAGATCAAATATTTATCACAGATGTTTAAAGATAATACAAAACTCCTGCTCTTCTTGACAGAACCAATCAGGCTCAGTATATGATCCTTCGACTCTAAAGACAAAAAGGATTTGGGAGGAATAACTGGATTTTCTGCAGAATCTTCAAGAAATTTGAAATAATCAGTTCATTTTGCCTGTCTTGACCCTGTCTGAATGTGACAGTTCAGAAGGGTTGATGTCCTCAGTGGACACTGAGGATTAAACTGCCTTTGTCTGCTGCATGAATACATCTATTTGTGGTGAAATGACACTATTCTACTTGGCCTGGTTTCCAAATGTGTCCCAGCAGCTTCAGCTTTCATCTGTGTTTAGTAAGGGATATTTTCACAGGGGCAAACAGAAGATAATGTCCAGGACGCAGCGCTCAAAGACTCAAGTCTTATGTATGTTTCCTTGCTGTAGCTCATATGCACCACAGAATAAAAATTCAAAATAAAAGCTTTCCTTGCACGGTTAGGAAGTTACCATTTTTTGAAGTGGAAATATCTCAAAGCTGAACTAGTAGTGCTGTTTCAGTTTAAACATAGGGTTATGGCTTTAGGATTGACAGCTGTTTGAAAATTCCTCTCTGAGAATCCTGTCATCAGCAAACACCCTAAATGTACATAGAGTACTGGCTTTTGGCTACTTATGCTTCTGTCCATCTGTTAAGTTCACACTGTGCCAAATCATAAGTGAAGATGTCTCGCTGGGGCATAGGAGTTAGGCTGTGATTGGGTTAGACAAGCAATAAACATAGCATTGAAAATGTCATCTCTTTTGAAAGATTTTCCTTTGTGCCAGGGCTTATCATTTATTAAATTGATTTTATAATGATCGTACCATACCTATTGACAAACTGACACACACTTTTCCAGTGAAAATATTGGGATTGTGTTCCTAAGGGTCCAGCTAATTGTGAGAATTCAAACAACAGCTGGCAACTTATGAAACTTTTTATGAATCCCAATAAAAATCACAATTTAAGTATATGTTATTACTCATCCAAGAATTTTTGTCTTTGTATGTCTCCTGGCGTTCCTTTTTCACAATAGATAGATGTTAAGCATTTACATCACCCTGTAAACGATTAGAAGAAATGTCACACAACTTAAGCTCCTAACTAAACACCATGAAGAGTTATGTGTTAAAAGGAGAAAACAGAGTAGAACCGTTGTCCTTCTTTAGTTGTTTTAATCAAAAACTTTTAGTAAATACTTGCAAATTATGAATGTTGTTAACGCAAAAATGGTAAAATACATGGTAAAGTTCATGGCAAATTCTATAACCAAAGAAAAGGTAATAAATTTGTAAAAAACCTGTCGATTTTGGACAGTGCTGAATGCATGAATAAAATAAGCATCTTAAAATATATCAAGTTATATGTATGGAATTCCTTCTATAAAAATATGACAAATTTTGTCATATTTTTGTAAAAGAACTTGTGAGTAGTGCCGTGGTTTCTGACCGGCCTATCATAATTTTTTGTGAAAGTCTAAATCAATAAATATGTAATAAAGCAGGAAACAACTCCGAATAACAAGGAAAGTTAGAGGGTAATTTCACAGGCAAAAAAGCACTGTTCTTAGACAAAGAGCTGTAAATCCTAAAGTAAAACTTAACTTAGATACTATAGACAAATGACACAGAATAATCAGGGGTGACTTTACAACAATTATTTTAGATTTACGATGTAGAAAAGCTTTAAGGGGTCATCCTTGTTTCAGTAGCTCTCCCGATCACACAGAAGCTACTAGCCTGCTCATCACCATCCTGATTGTATATAGCTTCAACAGTCAGATTCCATGTTTGCAGCTACCTATTTTTCATCATATTTTTGTTTGATCGCAAGGTTTTGGTACTGAGAAGCGAAGCATTTAAAATTGTTTAAGTCTTCATCCATATATTAAATCAAATTAAACCCACATTTTAATGGAGCACCTTATTCTCACAAATCTTCATTTGTCTGCCTTTTGGATTGCAATATCTCTCAGAAACATAAAAATAAATTGAGAACAACAATATATGCTTTTATACCTCTTACCCGAAATAGTGAAGATACACCAAAGCTGTGCTGATCCCAGGGATAAAGAGCCAGCATTCTGGAGATGCTTTTAAAACCATTGATTATCTCATTGTGTACCAGGCACTGCTAAATTTTAAACAGATCTATTAGTAATTCAGGAGAAATTTTAAAAATATTTTCCTTTCAAAAGTTGGTGACAGAGACTTTTTTTTTCCTGGGACCTAGAGGGGATTCTGCCAAACTACTGCAACAAGGAAAGTGATGGAAAGATTGCTGGAGTAGGGCTGAAACTGGAGAAAACTCTTTGTGCAAGGTAACAGCTGACAAACAAGAGATATTTGCAACACACAAAAATTGCTCTATGGTATAACGTTTTTTTTTACTGTTTATTTTTCAGCAAAATTGAGCTCTACATTCAAAGCCCTTTTGGGCTTATTGGTTGCTGGTGGATCTACCTCAAGACTGACTATCCTTGTCCTTCCCAAACCCAAAATCCAACTCACACAGTGCATTAACGTTTCCCCAAATCTTTTGCAGGAGGATGTATTTCAGCTAGCTTTAGCCGCCTAAAAAATTGGAATTCCTATTGGAATTTTGTTTGCACTCTTTATAACCATTTGCAAGAAATGGGAATCTATACAGGGCAATTCATCTGAAGATAAAAGGGGTGACAAAACCTCTTTACTGGGGCTTATTTGTCTCACTTGACTGTGAAAGAGACTGAGAAGCCCTGTGTACACTACACACCTACATTTCAGGTGCATGAATTCAGGGATATGACTTCTGTTGTAAGTCACTTGGGTAGTTAGTTTCCCCCGAAAGTCAGTGGAATATTAGTGTGTAAGTCACACCCAGCAGCCTTTGAAAATTGTTCTCTTCGCTGTTGTATCCTGATTATTGTCAGCTGCAATACCCTGTGTGTCTAAAAACACTCTTCTCCCCCACCAAGGCGTTTCAAACTCTTGCACAGCTGTTACAAGAAAAGAAGATCTTCAGCAACGCTCTCTAGATGATATCTTTACCCTTTCCTTTCCTAATCTGTCTAACAGAGCCTGCTGTTCAGACTTCTCTTATATAACGTTGCTCAATGAACACCACCACATTTAGGGAAAAAAAAAAAAAAAAAAATTGCATTTATCTCCTGAATGCTTCTCCATAGAAGAGGAGGCACTTTTCTTTCTGCCCAGGTCAAGTTTCAACTCCTTGCCAACTCTGTGACATTGCTAGCTCTTTATCTCTCTCTTTTTCTGCAGTTTAGTTTCTATTTTGCACCTTATGGGCACACTTAGTTTGCAATGTAGAGCAAACATAAAGATTTAATGGCAAATAAAACTTGGAGGCTTTCGGGGTCTTTCTGCTCAATTCTCAATCCTGAAGTCTGACAGCTTTAATATAAGTGAAATACTTTGTGTTATTAGGCTACCTGTTGCACTAGGAACTTTGAGTTTAATTCTGGGTTGTATTTGTTGTCATTGTGTCAACAACAGAAACTGATGCTCTAATGATTACTACTTGTTTATAAAACAAAATCAAAGTTGCCTTGGACTCTGGTCATAATCTGAAGTTTCATTTGAGTGCTCCCATTCTCAAGAGCTGACTTCTTCTTCGTGTAAGTTTTCTGATGCGGAATGAGCTGAAAGCGAGATCACCAGACCTGACATAACAACATAAACGGACCCGGGACCTTTTACAACTATTGCCGATTTGTTTTTATCATTCTTGAGAAGGGCTGCAATTGAACCCTGCTGGAAAGAAGAAAAGGTCATTGACCGGCTTGGTGAATTACACTACCTTGTCACTAGATGTTTTCTTTCCAGAATAATAAAATGAAAACAAAGTTAAACTCAACTGCTTATCTATGGATACGATGTACGATTCAGATATCAGCCTATTCATAGTCTCAGCTTTTAGTGTTGGGGCTGTCCAAATCCTCAGATCAGCTACTGAATGCATTTATCAACACATTCTCGATAGTTTAAAATGGAATAAAAACTACTGCAGAGAGAAACAGAAAACAGTTCAACTGTTCGTAATTCCTGAAAAGAAATGCCACCTATCGACTCTTTCCAACTTGTTTGCACTTATAAACTTTAAAAAAGAACTAGCTAAATCTATCACAAATTTCAAAAAAGATAAGAGAGAGAAATATCCCAAATGAACGATACATAAAAAAATCAAGAAATAAACATGGGAGTCTTCTTTACCAAAGTGGACCGTACATTAAGTAGTATTATCTAGATATTCATACAATATGCATGATGAAATGAGTAAAAATGTGATTATTGAAGGGAAAAGGTTTTAAACAAAGAAGAATGGTTGACTATAATAACGGATTATTTTGAGGAACTGAAATGTGAAGCATGTTCCATAAAATGCTGATCAGTACAGTGACTCTTTTGTAGTGGTTACTGTATCAGTGGGATCATGAGTCTGAGCAGATTTACACAAAGTACTTTATACAAAAGGACAGTTGATATTGTCCAATAAGCAATAAAGTGAAACCCATGCAAAATTTGCATACAGAAAAGAAAATCGTAACAGATCAGTCCAAACAGGTGTTTCCACAACTGCTTGGACAGTTATGCATTCGCTTGCTTGCTGGTTAAAATAGGCTGTATAAAGACCTGAAATAGAAACAAACTAGGAAAATACAATAACACTAATAAATTATTGCATGCAAATAGCCTTTTCTCCTGTCATCTATATCTCTCCTCATTCTCAGGAGCATTGGAAAATACTTGAGCTCTTCAGAGCCAATTTTTTTTTTATTGTTACGAATTGGAAGAAGTCCAGTGTGGGGCAGCTTCACTAACTGGAGTGGAGTTTCAGCCATTTATAAGAGCAGATAATTTGCTCATTTACAAGACAGTGTTTGGCTTAATGACCCTAGCTTATGCCAGCTTCCTACAGTTTTGCTAAAAAGAACTCTCACGTCCGTTTGTTTTGCGTGTTTGGGTTTTTTTTAAATTTATTTCAGTATAGGAAAGCTTCAATCAATTCAACAGTTTTCTGTATTTAATCCAGCAGAATATTTATCTATCAGCCTTTCCTCGTAGCTACTCTAGCCGGTGATAGAATTAAGAATAGGCAAGAGAACAAAAAAAAAGTAATTAATTCTATGCCCCAATCTGATGGTCAATGAATGTTTAAGTAAGAAAGTTATTTTTCGGCTGTAAAATTCATTACTACTAAGTAAAACTTTAGTAAAAATCAGAATATTCTTTAAAAAAATGCCTTAATAAAATAAATAAATAAATAATATTTAAATAAATTAAATAATAATTAAATAAATTAGAAATTCTATAGAAATTTGATGAAACTGATGAACTTCTGAACCTGGAGTAAGCAATTCATATATACCTAGAGAAAAAATGATTTTAAAAATCTGCTTGTCTTTCTGTAATATTTCTTCTTTGTCATAATAAACAAATATTTCAAGGCCAAAGAGAATGAAAAAATCTAGATAGCTGTTTGGGTGTCCACTGTAAAAACAATAATCTTTATGAATACATTTCTCAATAAGGAGATTAAAGTACATTCTTTCACAGGAATTGCTTGTAATTTAAAATTAATTAATTAATGTCAGTTATTATAAGATGCTTCTAATAAATTAAAATGTGTCTGTCTTGCACTTCCTTTTTTAATATTTTTATAAAACAGAACATTAGATGTTTTTCATTTTAATCTTGTCAGTTCTAGTGAAATACCCCTGATAACACCCTGGTTTGCATTTCAAATAGTATGTGCTCATTAAAATGCAAATCAAGGGTCCAATCAGAATATGATGGCAATCAAACTGCAATATTCAATGAAGAGGTTTCCAGGCTGACTTCATTAGTAAACATCATGAATTTCAGGTTCTTACCGGTCTTCTATTTGTTTGTACAACTGTAAAGGCTCAATTATGAAGCCTTGAGACAGTCTAAAAATAACATAAGACTAATTAAAACTTTCAATTAGATTTGTGCAACCCCCTTTTATTTTTTTAAATCTTGTTTTTCTATTTAACTGTTACAAATGAGCTCTTGGAGAGAAGGTTAGAAAAAGGGGAAGTATGATGTTATATTTTCTATTATACTTACAGCTAAAAGTATATTGTACAAGTTTCTATAGAATTTTAAAACATATTGTGGTTGTAATGTGCACTGGTTTTATGTATTCAATATTTTGTGTGATCTTTTATACTTTAAATCAATTAATTTATGTACTTTATCAGCTACAGGTTTCTGGTTTCATAAAAATTAAAATATCAAGTATTTTTTTATTCCAAATAAATTAATAAAAAAAAATCCCGAAAAAAGTATTGTGTTCAGATAATTAAAACTTTTTAAAATAGATTATTCCTGTAAATTCAAGAAATTTCTAAAACTAACCTTCAACTGATTTCTTTTTTTAAAGTCAACATTCTCTGTCAAAAAAGACCCTATTAGTCAGAAATTTCTAGCATGAAAGTAAGCTAACAGTAAGTAACAGAGTTGGTGTCAAATATGTTTCCAAAGATTCTAAAGATAGATATCTGACTTTATTGTAGACTTATCCATTAGACTTTGCAGCTTCAACATGCTGGTGACTTAAAGAAAATTCAGATGAGGCATCAGTTATTTGAAGAATACCTCCTTGTTGAAGGCAAAAGTTAAGGTAACTCAGAGAGCAAATCTTTTATAATATTCTATATAAGTGACTGAAACACAATATGGCAGGGACTATGTTTCTTTCTAGAAATTCATGGCCAGGTTGCACCCCATTTTGGAAAGAGCAGCTTTGTGGAATGGAGAAGGATGAAGTAGTATACTAAAAATAAATATTTGTAAGGTGAATTATTACATAGGGATTCCAGTATTGTGATTTTTGCTGGGAATTCCATAACTGGGAAGCGTGACAGAAACTAAACCTAAAATTTAATTAAATAAAGCATTAAATTATCAAAACAATGGCAAGTAACAACCTTATACCAATTTTTAATTCAGCTCAAATTTGTTGTTTCACTTGAGCAGTTCTTTCAAAAATTAATTTGAATGGGGTTTTATGTTTTAATATACTTTTGGTTTGCCCAGTAATATGTAAAAAATAATATCAGTGTTTCTATGTTTTTAGGTCATGAAAAAATGGAATCAACCCTTTATACCCAGGTCAGCAGTTCACATCTGGCCCAGTGTAAAAGTGACTGAGAGTCATTAATATCTGATGGTTATTCAGTGATGTCTGAACTTCATTTGGTGCATAAGCAGAAAGGCATATTTAAACTATCTTCAGCTTAGATTGTGCAGAGTACTGGTACAAAATAAATTAATCTCAGGCACAATATTTTTTTTTTTAAATCACTTTTAGTGCAGATATCCTAAAATATTTCAATAATGACATTATTAAGCATGTTATGGACAAGTATAGGAGTTTTCACAGTAGATCTTTAAAAGTGTATACTTTTTTTATTAGTGGAAAAAAAGACTGTGATCAAAAATTTTTTTTTAACCTAATTAGAACTATCACATAAAAAAATCTACTTAAGATTTTTCAGAAACATGTATTAGTGAATCAGGTGCCCAAAAAGTTCTTTTAAAACACCACAGGATCATTTATGTTGGTTATTATTATGTATCTGTATTTGTCACATAATTGATTTTCCCTTTCTTTTTCATAAGTGAAAAGAAAAAAGACTCAGGGAACAGTCCATGAAAGACAAATGATAATAACAGAATAATATAAGAAAAGGTCAAAGAAAATTTCAGTAAAAATTGACCCTGGGGAAAAAAAATTATTAAAAGGTTATTGCACTAGAAGAACCTTAAAACAAATAAAAATGGTCAAAAAAAGAGGAAAAACATGTATAAAGACACTAGAAAAAGTACATTTTCAATACCCTACTACCGGAAATGTTGATTACTCATCAAAACTCACTGAACACCTATCACTTGACACTGAGTAATTAACATCACTGGTCTTCAAAACCAGCTGGTTTTGTTTTACATAAAATAATGGTTACAGCCAAGCAATATAGCTTCTCACAACATTGTGCTTAGCAGTGAAATTAAAGAACGTAAAAGTAAAGTCAAGAGATCGACTGAGGAAGAACCTTGTCAAAACTCAGACATCATAGGACCTATGAAAACTAAATCTGTGATATAAGACTAGGGTGCCATCCTCATAATTATCCCCCTATCATCAGCATGTTGTCAGAGGTTATCACCTTATCATCAGCATAAGCCAAGTACAAGAAAAAGGGTACTCTGACTGTCATTCACCTATTGTGTCGCCATTATCTATCAAAATGTCAATGGCCCAACATGAAAATACAGAATGTTTGAAACAAATGTTTATTATCTATATAACTATGAAAACCTTTCTGCTCAAGGAAGATAAAGCCAAGCAACCTGTTTGTCACATATGACTGTGAGTCTCTAACAGGTTTAACAGCTGATCTGTGTCAACCCAAACAATCTCTCTACCACTCTTTCCCCTTCAAACCAACAGCAGTTTCTGAACTTTACAGAGTCAAAGAACACGGAGTACTGACATCATGATCTTCACAACATGTTTGCTTACTAGTGCTTCTGAAAAATGAAGCATCCTTATAAGAAAGGTAAAACAGTCTTGAACTGGATGTCTCGGAAATGTATATTTTAATATTTGTATTTTTATTTCCAAACAGCAGGTTGCAAGGAGGAAACTACGGTTGGAAGTCCTGAAAGGCACAATAACTCTAGAAAGAAAATGGCACCTGTCAGTAAGTTAAAAGCCTCAGGTTAGATCATAGATGAAGAGCTGGCAATAACATCTGACTCAGCTGGTCAAGTTCAAACATCAAATGTATAGAGCGCTTAAAACTGATTAAAAACAATTTTCAAACATCAGTCAGGCCAAAGTCCATTAAAGTAACATTGTTCAATGATCAGAAAGCATATCTTGTTCCAAGTGATTCCTATTTAATTTCTTACCAACAAAAAATTATAGGCACCCTTAGAATAACAAACAACAATCACCACCCTTTGCCTCCCAGCAAGCTGATAGTTTTGTCTTTGCTTGTGAAGAAAACAAGCCTATTTATCTAATATAGAAGAGAAATATTAATCTTTTCTCTGGCAGATACTAAAAAAATCTTAACCCTTCACTCTTTCACATACCTAGATACAAAATTATTCAGGAGATTAGATGTTATCATCAAAATTTCATAAAATTACACACATAATTGGAAATTTTGAAAAAAATGAAAGGAATAAACACCAAAAATATTAAAAGAGAGAAATGATATGCCATATAACTGCCTGTATCATCACTGCCTGTATTATAACTTCCATGAAATCACAGACAGTAAAGCTAGAAGGAACTTCACAAAGTTATCTAGTGCTACTTCTTTCTCAAAGCTGTGTGTAAATTATCCCTGAAAGGAATTTGTCAAAACTTTTCTTACAAGCATACAGATAGAAATCTTTTGAATAGAGTTTTCAGAACCTCTCTATAAAATATTTTCCAAAGCTTGACTTTGGTTATTTTCTTCTTTAGTCTTTACTGTCGCTTCTAAGCAAAACCTTGCAAGAGATACATCAGTTTGGCAGACGACAAAACCAGAGTAACACTATCACCATTGTTCCAGACTCATTTATTACCTGAGATATATCCTCCCTCAGCAAAGCTGGGGTTCAAGCAATCTGTGAATTGTCATCAAAGACTCATAGGGGCTCCTCGGAAGGCAGGACACCAGAAGACTTTGGGAATGAGAAGGCAACAGAAGCACCTAAGAACTCCTTGACCTCTGATCAAGGGTTAATGCTACTAGTGCTTAGGCACTATGGTCCCTCTGAGTATTTACCAAGCCCTTTTCAGAACTTCAAAACTGATACCAACTTCAGTGGCTGTTATTTATAAATGTATACTTTGGAGCTTAGCTAGCACAACAGAATCCATCTGCAGAGTTAAGGATTGTAGAGATGTGGCCGTTTTCCAGCTCATAGGACCAGAGGCCATGCAAACTTGTGACAGCAGCTTCCTCAAGTTGTCAAGGTAGAAAGATAACTCATTCCCCGCTTTACTTACAGGAATTTCCACAATCCCAGTCCCAGAGTAATTTCTCCTTGGGATTATTTTGGCTTTTGCCAGGCAGTACGAATGAATTAAAATTTCTTTAGACAGAATGTGTTTTAATGAAAACACATAGTATGATGGTTCACTAATCTTAGACTTGAAATCTAAAACCAGTAATCAAAAATATTCTAAAATTTCCATTGTAAATAAAACTAGGACAATTCCGCAGGGTTTTGAAACTCATAGGAGCCTCTCATTTCAAAGTGAGAGGAACTACCCGTATTTCTCTCCTTTGACTGTAGAGTGAGCCTGGGGTCAGTAGCTTAGACTTAGCAAATATTCAGATACATAAGTCTGCGCTGGTGAACATCATCTTTACTGTTCATCACTATTCACTCTCTGCAGTTTCATAAAAGAGCAACATTTCTACATTTGTTGTCGTGTAAATTCAGCCATGTTTTCTAGCAGATAAAAAAAAAAATACACCATTTTACCCCTTTGCAGTTGGAAGAGGATCTCTTGTAAAGTAACTAGTCCAGTAATACTGCACTGAAAACACCCGAGTCTGGGAAAAGTCTCTCGATTTTAGCAGTTCAGTCTGTTGTAGGAGTACAGGCAAACATGATGTAAGGCAAGGGCAGGCTGGAAGGGTGAGCTTGCAGAGTCCACATGTAAGTCACCCTCAATTTCTCCTGGCAGCTTTAACAGACATTGTATAAATTAGATTATCATCTGTAAATTATGGTTATCATTCCTATTAATTTAGCATTATCCCTTATTGTTACTGTGTCATGTCCAGATTAAGAGCAGGATTCAACTTTGTCTCTTTAGAGGATCCTTTTACATTTCTTTCGAACAAACTGATGTTGAATACTGTGCTTTGTTGTGAGTCCCTCAGATGCAACACAGACCGCTGTCACAGTATAGGCTATTCTTTGTAAGCTGAGTTTCATGCTAATATCTGATTCAGAGGAAAAATCTTATTGTAGGAAGAGATTTTTAGCAAATATAAAGTAGTTTTTAGACTGTAAAGACCCTAATAGTCCTTTATATCTGCTAAAACGGATAATGGGGCACAGAATGTTGGAGGAATCCTGTCTTGCGTTAACACATAATAAGAGAATATTCTATGTATATGATGTGTAATATATGATACCATTCACTGAATAATACATTATTCATGAAGTGTCGACAAGTGCACTCTAAAATAAATTAATGTTGAATTCCTTTTCACTCTGATTTGTTTTAATTAAGCCTATAATCTACATGTTTCTCAGTTTTAAGTAGTTTCATTCTTTCATTTAAAAATTATTACAGCAAGCCACTAAATTTTAATCACACAAAGGCTTCTCTTGTGGGATTTAAAATAAAATTCTTTGTCTTTTTAATTCTATGCATTTTATGAAGCATGGGGATGCCTGTGTAATGGACTTATCAAATTTGTCATTCTTCATATTGAGATTGGGGTTTTGTGTTTCTGTTGCTCATCATTCATTAATTCAAACAGGCTTGTCTTTTGACTGTAGAATTCCCTTTTTCCAGCTTATAATTTATGATGAACATGGCCTTGTGTGATAAAGACCCATCAAAGTCATCATTATTCTACATTTATCTTCTTTGAATTGTTTTATCTGTTAAAATGTTTAAACTCTTTTTCTATCCATCTATGGTTTTATTATACATCATCTCCTCTTTACTGGTGGACTTAATCTCTCCCGTACTCTTTTTGGAACCTCCCAAAAAGAATACAAAACAGCTGTTTGAATACTCTCAGAAGTTTTAAATCAAAAGTCTATCTGTTCTTTCCTTTTGCAAGAGGGTTTAAATGAATGTTAATTAGCACATAATACATTAATCTTTAAACTCTGTGCTTCTTCAGCATTACTAACTCATGCCTGCTCTCTTTCCAACAGCTGACGCTACTACCTCATCATACAGAATGTTCTGAAGCAAACCACTGTGTCCTTCCTTTTATTTCTGCATTCATCATCCACCATGCAATGTTCCACACACTTTTTGACTCTCTTTAACTCATTGGGTTGAAAGATAAGCAATTACTTTTATAAAGACTCGTTATCATTTATCCACCTTGGTTGAATTCTCAGTCTAGTCTACTTATTACGGAGGGATAAGAGTACATTCACCCAAGGAAAAAAAAAGAAAAAAAAAAGGATGAGCCACACTGAAAAACAGACATAAACATCTCATTGGGTTCATGAAGGTCAAGGTAGGTAATGTTTCCTCTTTATCCGTATCAGTCTATGCAGGCAACTTTCCTGAAATCCCTTATGAGGTTTCAACATTTCTGGTAAGATCTGCCAGTATATAGAAATCACATGATTTTGGGGACTTCCTTAAATATAAAGCAAGGGTTTTAAGTATTGAATCACTGTGATGAGCCAAAAGGAAAGTTAATGAAATAATTGGCCTTATTTCTTTCCAAGTAATCTGACTTTAAAGAGAAGGTTGCCCTTTTATTTTATGTAAATTGCCCAGAAGAGTAATACTGCCTTCCTATTTCTTAAATAAATTTCCTAAAATACATTTAGGGGGAAAAAAAAGAAAAAAAAAAAGAAAATAAGGTTCAAAAAACAGAGAGATAAATTTTTAGGGGTGGTGAGTTGACCCTAGCTGACAGTTAAATACTGACCCAGCCACTTGCCACTCCCCTCTCTTGTGAGGTGGGTAGAAAACCGGAGGAAAGTGAGAAGACTTGTGGATGAAGATAATTACAGTTGAACAGGGAAAGCGAGATCTGTGCATACCAAGTGGTAGATGAAATTCAATGCTTCTGATTGATAGAAAACAAAATACAAACCGGAAAGAAAAATGTGTTATGTCCATTTCTTGTTCTAGAACTACATGAGCAACTCAAATCATCATTATGACTAGTTCTGTGAAAGTATTTGTTCATTGTATTGCAACCATATTACAAAATATATATATATATGTTTTTACAGACATATATCTTTGGACACCAACACATCTTCAGTGGGCTGGTTCATGATCAGACATTGGTATGATCATGGATATTCAGTCTTAGTCTGCTGCATTGTGTTTTATAAAGTTTTAAAGTGAAGTCATGACACTGAAATATTACAAAAAATTTTTATTCATAGCTCCGTCTAAAAAGGCCTCACGTAGCGATTGCCAGTTGGGGAGACAGGCAGCAGCAGCAAAAAGTGGATTTTCAACTCTCTGCTCGCTCAAGCCTCCCACAGCAGATGACACTTCAACAAGCAGCATACACAGACTTTGGAAATTATACAGCTTTTGCAACTTGACATCAATGCAGGTAGCATTTCCCTTTTGTCTTTTTCCAAAGCCTGTTGATGAACTTGATCAAATGTCAGCTATGAGTCTGTTGGCATGCAAGTTCTAACCATTCCTGAATTTTCTAGCAGATGTCCATGATGAACAATTTCTCTAATGAAATGTCATTTGGGGATTTCCTTAAACTGAAATCTGAGAAGTTTCTTATTGACTTTCTCCCCCATTTTTTGCATACTGCAATTTCTGAACCTGAGTTGTTTTCTGAACCACCACAGAGCCTCTCCAAATTATTTGATACACAGTTATTGTCCTCATCTAATCAAATTTCTTTACTAGTTACTTATCATCATTTAGTAAGGTTTTGCTATGTTTTAATTTATAACATTAGCTCCAGTTCTTATATCTTAAAAGAAGTTATAGTAGTTATATTTTACATTTCTTTAAACGGTCAGTTCCTTTGAGTGCCTGTAAAATATGAACTAGAATGCCAGGATGTAATTGCTTGTCCAACTTTAAATGTCTAACTTTAGTTTTCATTGTCTATGCTTCATATTCAAATTTCCGTTTCCCATATTCAAAGAGATATGAGAATTATAATGTTTTCACCTAACTAGAAAGTTTTCAAAGTTTCACTTTTAGGATATAAAACGCCTTCTAATCATATTTCTCTTGGTACCTGGGATTAATGCTGAGAATACAAACACAATCTCAATCCCTTTGTCACAAGAAGTTTGATAGTTTGCAAAGAACTGCAGCCTTAGGAGCTTGCTTTATTTTCTTTTACAATTTTGAATGAGTAGGGATATGTATAGTTTTTACAACTAAAGGTAATTTATATTTTCACAGATTATTCTAAAGGTTACGTGATATATCAATAATGGTTTATTGAGACAAATTTTCCTGTTTGTCCTCCATAACAGTATGGAGATACTGAAACATGTCGTCTATTCCTACCAACTGTTATTAAAAAATACTGATATTAAATCATAAAAATGTTGATAAGATTTCATTTTCATTCATGTGTAGTTGGTTTGGACTCTCAACTGGTATACTATCACTTACTGAAAAGAGCAAGATCTTCAGGTGGTAGACCTGGTTTATAGATACATAATTACAGATTTAAAGAAAAAGTCCATAGGAAATCCAGATCCCCCAATATCTATGTACAAATAGATATGTTGAAATTTCACTGCTCACTTAATAAAGAATAACCCACTCCCAGAGAGTTATTTGTTGACTAATCACTTATAAAAAATCCAGTCTGGGTTTAGTTAACAGAAGTGACAAAAGAACAGATTATTTCTGCCAGGGCTGCCAGTGAGAGAAAATAATTTTAACCTTCACTCAGGAATCAAACGCTTATTGATTAATGCTGCAGGTACTGTAAACTTAAAGACTGATTGAAGACATCTTGCTGAACACAACTGCAATTTTTCTGATGGAAAAAACATTTTCAGAAGGCATTTTTGATAGTTTCATAATGCAAGTTAGTTGTAATACCTGAAGTCCAGAAACTCGGATTACGTGGCTATAGATGTAAAGTAAGCGAATGGTGAGTAGGAGAGACAAAGCACTGTGATAAAAGCATGTACACTGAGTTTGGAAACACGTTCATGTTAATACCATTATTGAGAAAGCAAAGGAGATTCATCAAGTTGTTCAAACGTTAGCAGGTACTTCTCTTCACCGTTTCTGCTGCCCGCTACCAAAGACGTCCTAAATAAAAGGAAATTTTGTGAAAGCATGAAAGATATTTTGTGGAAGCTGATATAAAATACTATTTTGGCAGCATTTCTATCTTCAGTGGATGGGTGTAAAAGTACTTCCTGGTCTTTTTAACTAATTTATGTCTTCCAGCAGTGTCAGTTCTGTACTCTGGATGGAAGGTGTGGCCAGGTTTCCTAAACCCCTAGAATGTTTACCAAAGTCTTCCTATAGCTGAGCTCTACCAGAGCTGAGAGGAGAGGGAACCCTAAATATAGTTCATGAAAAATCACACTCTGATCTCTCTTTTTCACAATTCAATTTAATTTGCACAGCTATGTGCCTAGGCATCTTGGGCCCTTGATCAATTAGGAGTTTGAAGTTTATCAGTATTTAATTACTCCATGAAAGCAGGGAGAAGGAGTTAAATATTGCAGCTTTATTTAAAAAGGTACAAGACACTAGTTGGAAGAACCATATTCAAATAAGAGCTAATTTCCAGGAGCCTGAGTAATAAATCATAGCAATTATAAATTGCTAATTTATAAGTACATATTTCATCTATCCAGGATTGCTGAAATCTGATGAGGTGGTTTGGCTGATGTTCAGATCACTGATTATAACACAGTTAGGAGAGATTTTGAAGGGGAAAGAGATGATATGCAGAGGGAAAGCCGCACAGTCCAAAAGTAAGTTTCTATGGCCAGTAGACCTAAAGAGATAACTGACTAATTCAAGTATTTCCCCTGGCTGTCTACATTACGCAACCTTTACTACACTTTTCTAAGTCAGTGAATTAGATACTTTTTACTACTGCATCCCAAAACCACAGTATGCCCCTCCACACAAAGGGACAACTGCATTTTTAAAGTATAGTTACTCAATTCCTGAGAAAGAGATTATCATGAAGAACAGAAATTTGACAATGTTTAAAACATGTATTATGATTTCAAGGAAGAGGCTTGGTTATCACATATATATCCTTATTAGTATTACAGGCAGCCCTGTTAAGTCTCATAAATTTACCAGGTTCTGTCACAGAACTAATGGAGGATGTTTTTGTATTTTGAGGCCATTCAGGTACCTCATCTCTTGATGGCAAGAAAGCCTCTTCTGTTTTTGAGTCTATATATGCTCATGGCCTATTCATTCTTACTTTAACATCTTCAGTTAACTTCAATAGTTTTAACCCTGTTAGTTTCTTTATATGTTTATAAACAAAGTCATTTCCCTAGTTGGGTTCATTTTGTTAAGATAAATATTCAAGGCCATTTAGATACCTTATTTCACAGGCTCCTTAATTTGCATTTCAGCCTACACACTGTCTCTGAAACTCTTTTCATTTGTGTCCATTTTTCTTGACCACTGGAGTTTAAAACTATAATGGTATTCTTGATGAAGTTTTATAACTGTTTGTACAGTAACATGAATATTTCCCTCTGTCAGCTGAAACTGTCTTGATTGTTAGATTTCATTGTTTTTTGTCAGGGCCACATTACCATTAGTAGAGAGAGAGACTCCACATGGGAATTTCATCTCCTCTGTTATTTCAAGCAATGGCCTTCCACTTTCAAAAAAAACCTTTACTCTTAGTCTCTAACTGTCTGACTCCATGCTTCATCCTGTAAAACTTCACTGTTTCTGTGTATCAGTCATTATTTTCTTCTTTATGATATTTTTTATTATCCTTTGCATATACAATGATTCCTATCTCTCTTTCATCAGATAGATTCATGATGACAGCACTACTTTTTCATGTCAAGGTCATATTTTATAATATTAAATAAAAGCAATCTGTAGACTTGAGATACTCCTCTTACAATTTTCCCCCAGCCTTTTACCTCTTTTTTAGTGTAACTTTTGCCATTCCATAGTCATTTGATTTAGAGACTTAGTAAAAATATGCATCATAAGATTTACAGTTCTAGGAATGACTTCTTTTTCTTTTTTTTTCTAGTTTAATTTAGTTTTTTCAGTTTAGCTTAGTTTAGTTTAGAAGACAATGCCTACTTGATAACAGAAGGCTCTTCAGGATGTCTGACAAATATACAGAAAATCAAGAAACTGGAAGTGGAGACTAGACAAATTCAGATTAGAAATGAATCATACAAATCATAACGGTAAGCTAAATAATGCATAACAGGTCTGAGAAGGATAACATAGCTTTTAGAACAAAAGAAATACATTTTACGTTTATATTATGAGCATATCTGTGTGTGTGTGTAAATATATGCTGTCACTCAAACATCAATTTACTCAGAGCAGGTCTGTCACCAGGGTAATACATAAGATGAGACAAAATGATGAGGAATGTTCCATCAGAATTTATAATTTGTGAATCTATAAAAATTAAACTATTACATTAGTTTACATTAGTCATATGAAAATTAACTATTATATGGGAAAAAATACTGTATTAAATATGAATAACAAAGAATAAAAAGAATAAAAGAGGATTCAGAATATAATATTAAATAAAAAAAGGATTGCCTACACTCACCAGCTAATTGATGCCTAAGGAATTATGTAACTGGAGATTTCAACCCAAGAAATTCACAGATTTTTTTTTACGTGCCTTTTTGGTACTTGTGCACTCTAGAAAAACAAAAATCATTAGAGCTATACCACTTTGAGTTTGCACAGCTAGAGGATGCTAAAGCATAAAAAGCGTTGGTAGAGATTATGTAATGATACATGGGAGTAGAAGGGAAAAACGGTACCTTGTAAAATTATAAGTTAACGTATTTACCAGAGAAAGGTAATTCATTTTTCCTTTCCTTGCATCTTTTTAAGAGGAAAATTCTATTCCAGAAATTTGCTAGAGAGATATAAATGATAAGGAAATTGGTTTAAATTTTGATCATACGACGAGAGTCGACAATGTAGAATGCATTTTTCTTTAACAAATTATTATTTGTATATACCATTTATTCTTGAGAAACATAACCAAAAGAAAACCACTTACAAAAGAATATCAGTGCATTGGAGATCTAACTGCAAAATAAGAAAGCATGTGCATAGATACAAGCAATTCACCATAGTCACGGATCGTTATTTTACTGATTCTATTCTTTCAATGTAACCTGCTGCTAAAACACAGCCATG
Source organism: Himantopus leucocephalus (assembly GCA_003993805.1). Classification (NCBI taxonomy): domain Eukaryota; kingdom Metazoa; phylum Chordata; class Aves; order Charadriiformes; family Recurvirostridae; genus Himantopus; species Himantopus leucocephalus. The sequence continues at coordinate 35,326,476 of RSEF01000005.1, read as the reverse complement.
TTTTTCAACATTCCTTTTACATTTCCCACATTTACCTATCTCAAACCAAGCTTAATTATTCTGAACCTGGATTTATAACATGAGATTTGTTCGGTTAAATAAAGATATCCGTAGTATAGACAGTCACACCCAGAGCAAATCAGCCAGAGTCCTTTGATAATCATTTGAGACCTAGTCGATATAGTCATTGGAGGTCATAGTATTATTCAGTCAATCTCAAAGAATGTATTTACATTTGATCAAAAAAATAACTTCCTAAATTCCATTGACTATGTAGGCAGAAAGACAACAAAACAAATATATATAGATATGGCCTACATTTAAATGATGATCCCACTTTTACTGTCTGTTCTTGGTAAGAAGACACAAATATGGAGCAATCACAAGAACAACTAAAGAAATCTGAATCACAGTCACAGCTCTCTCCCTAGCTATCTCTTTTCCAAAACAAAGATATACCTATGTTTAGGCACACACCAAGAGCAGATGATTTCTCATCTGTACTGCCAGTGGCATCAGGGTAGCAGAATTAAGGTTATGCACAGTATGACTCTTCTAATTATCTATATCTTGGAATCCCCTTTCCCCTTTACATTTAATGGATATCAGTTTATGTAAACTGTGTAGAAGAGCTACTTAGCTCTTAAAGAAATGTTTAAATAGGTTCCATTGCACCTTTAGAAAGGAACTATTGTCAATTCAGTACCAAAATGTAGTAGGTTTCTTGACAATTATTGAATGAATATTTGCACCCATATTACAGACTTTCCTGGAAGATCTTCAACTTGCAATACATCCAGAAGTGCAGATAAGAACAGCCAGTGTAATTAGTCAGTGTCTGGCAATAACAAAATAATTCATTCAAATTTTCATCAATAATTAATTTGACACAGCAATCTAAAAACTTTATGACCTCAAGTACATGGCACGGAGTACTGATAGTTCCTGCCTAGTAAGTTGCGCTAAAAAAAACCCCATCCTTTTCCTGTGCAAGTGGAAACTTCAGCCCAATTGCAATAATTCCAACATGAAACCTGGATGAATGGANTTCCAACATGAAACCTATGAATGGAACAAACCCTAGAAAAGCAGTAATGACCTGAGCATACTTTATTGTTGAAATTCCTTACAATACTGTTGCTTATAATATTTTACCTCTAATTGGCAGTGAAGTTACTTTTTATGCAAAAGGACTGTCATATTCACTTTTCAAGGTAGGACAGTGTTGATGACAGAAGAATTCACAATGCTACAAAGAATTCTGTGCATGCTAAATTTACCTTATATGTCAAGCATAGGCAACTATAGTGAAGAAAATGACAGAAAGCATGACTGTATCTAGTATGATGCAAATATGTATTTATTTCCATTTGCTGAATAAACCAGTTCTTACAGAAATTTCACAGCCACACAGAAATATACCACTGAAACCTTTTGCTTTTTAAAAAAATAAAGTTATAATCAGAAGTTAAAAAAGATCTATAAATCTTAGAGTAAATGTGAAATCTTCTGTATACATTACACCAATATGGAATAAATATGAAAATTTAAAAAATCTATTATTAAGTGACTGGAAAACATGTAAATAACTACAATAGTAAATGAGACAAATTAAGAAAAGTGAGGAAACCCCACAGTTCTTCAGTTTGCAATAAGTAGTTACCACTGAGAAATCAATAAAACATAAACAAATACAACGGCATTATGGTAGTCTGCGTCATTCCCAGAGCCAGGAGAGATACTGGAGAAAGAAATTAAAACAGGTTATTTCTTTCTGTCCCTAACCTTCCTACTGCAGGGGGAAAAAAATGTAGGAAAAAAGAATAACTTGATAGACTGCAAACAGTCTAAGAAAAAGAGTAGAACAAAGATCCATTATTAATTAAAATGCTTTTGATTAGATGGAGAAATCCCAGAACACAGAAAACCCCAATAGGCTTGATACGTCTTCACTTTTGCAACAAGTGCATATTGGTCCAAGTGACTCTTCATCCCATTACTGTAAAAAATGCTTTTAGAAGAAATAAGAGGTACTGTACATGTAACAAGGGAAGACATTTTCTATGCTAAAATTCACAATGGGATTGATGTACAGCACTCAAGAAGTTAACATTTCTTTGATACCTTTTCACTGGAGCTACAGCAATAGCTTTCAAGACCTTACCCAAATAAACAGTTAGTCAGGAGAGCAATTAGTTGAA
>RSEF01000005.1:35302437-35324265 GCA_003993805.1 Himantopus leucocephalus | reverse complement strand
TAAACACGTATGTGTTGGGTCAGTTAGAGGGAAATTCTGCAAGATGCCTCTTCATCCTAAAACCTTTGTGTTATGGACTATAGCAGCTAGTTTGGAATATTAACTGAATTTATATAGACAACTTCTACTCTGAAAAAGCTGCTCTAGGTGGCCCTGTTCTGAGCAGTGGGGTTGGAATAGATGATCTCTAGATGTCCCTTCCAACCTCAGGTATTCTTTGTTTCCGTGTTACAGTGCAGAGGTCTAATTGTTAGGATGGTCTTGGGACTCCAGGTGTGGCCTCACCTGTGCTGAAGAGAGGGGAAGGATCACATCTCTTGGTCTGCTGGCAGCACTCCTCCTAACACAGCCACGAAGCTGTTGGCCTTTTTTCCTGTGAGGATGCATTTCTGGCTTGTGGTCAGCTTGTTGCCCACCAAGACCCCGAAGTCCTTTTCTGCAAAGCTGTTCTTCAGCCAGTTGGTCTCCATTGTGTAGAGGTCCCTATGGTTACTCCTTCCTAGAGGCAGGACTTTGCACTTCCCTTTCATGAGGTTCCTGTCTGCCTCTTTCTTTAGTCTGTTGAGGTCCCTCTGAATGGCAGTGCAACCATCAGGCATATCGCATTATATGACTGTATATTTTTATAAATACTCATTGTAGTGAAAAAACTTTATGGCTCATGAAGAAAGAATATAAGGAATAATTCCAGAAACAACCTGTTAATTTTACCAGCATCTAAATTTATCTAATTTACACAGCCATATATGAAAAGTGCTTGAGCTGAAGTCAATGGTATATTCGGATATAGTCATCTGCTTAAAGATTTAGTTAAACCAGACACTGAAAAAATCATCGAGTTTTTAAATGCATTCCGCACTGCCTGATTTTCTAGGGAGCACTGCATGATCATTTATTCATATGTCCACTTTCAAGGGACAGTTTCACTGCATTAACAGAATGAAGATTTGCTATTCACTGGCAAGGAAGGATTCACGTAAAACATATATGTCACAGACATAGTGAGTAAACAAACCCTAATCCATGCCTAACTACAGATGTTCAATCTTTAAGCTACTATCAATATTCAAAACAGTCTAAACAGAATTTTTTTTATTTCAAATACATGACCTCATATTGTAAGGACTCTACAGAGTTTTCCATAAAGGAAATAAGATTCAGCTTCACTTGTGAGCTATTCAGGATGGATACTTGCCCAATAAATTTTGGAGCACATAGAATTCTCTTTCCCATAGGAAACATTGTACTCTCTCTTCTCCACAGGTGAGTAAAATTAAAGATCCACTCTTACTGAAATAGGGACAATTTTTTTCTGTATCTCTGAAATGAACATACACATACTGTTTGCTTATACAGTCAGAATATCCCAATTACCCATCACTAGTTCCTCCTCATATAAATTCTCAAACTGGTTTATTAATCTAGGTACTTTTAGCTTCATTTGTTGGGCAGATGCATTAAATGAACCTTTCACTCAATTCTGTGTGATTATCACTGACCTATTGTTTACTGTCTGCTATATTTTTCCCTTCTCTGAGTCAGTAAAAATAGATTGAGGTTTTTAATGAACACTTGTTTATAATAGCTGGCTTTCTCTTAGCTCCTTGCAAGAGAGTCCCTTAGAAATAGTAAGTGAAATTCATATCACTGAAAAATCATCCTTGCCCTAAGTTTTACTGTTGAAGTTTTCCTTTATTTTCCAATTAGATTTAGTTTTCGTAGATTTAGGACTGTCTTCACTGCACTTAGCTTTGTCAGTTAGCCCTATGCTTCCCAATATAAGAGTATCATACTGCTCAACATACATCACCAGCTCACTCCCTAAACTTCTGAAACTTTCCTTTGAACACGTGCTTTTTTCTGTCCGCATATACTCAGGAGAAACTTATGCTGTTTTTCCTGCTGGCACCTATTTTCTGCCTAAGCCCATTTGCAATTCACATAAACCTTCATATCTCTAAACCAGTCAAGAGTAAGAAAAATGAGACATTATATGACAGAGAGGTACATTGAAAAGAAGGCACTCTAGATTAGTTATTTCAAGTTTTAAGCCATGACTAAGAAAGATGCTATGATGACAGCAGAGATCAAAATAATGTCAGCAGCAAGATGTGAAAAGGCTCATGAGGGTTTTGGAGCATCCAGTCTGACAGAAGGTCTCCTGCTGGGAGTGGAGTTGCAGCCTGAAGGCATCAGAAGTCAAGGTCATTGTTCAAACAGCAGGCTGGTCACAGATATGTTTGTATACTTGAACAAACATTGACCTGTGGAAGAAGACTGTGAGCAAAACAAAGAACCATGATATTAAGCATGCAAAAACATTTGTCCTAAGTGGAAAGTACTGTGAAGTGACAAAAATTTAGCAGTTTTTGTAAGGAAAAGACAAAGTGTGCTATTAGTTCCCTTTCATATGATCTGATCCCAAAGGAAACATGCGAAAAGAAGTATTTTTTCTGTGTCCAGAGGTCTGCTTCCACATCATGAATGCACTGGACTTTCCTTGCATGTCTAGGACTGTGCATGGCTGGCTTGGTACCTGGAGGTACTTCTGGGTCTGTACTTCTGGAATATTTTTGTTGTTTCAAGCAAGAGGAGAAGACAAGGAAGAAACAGCGATGGGACAATGCAGTATCCAAGCTGACCAAAATACTGGTCAGTATGAGCCAGTTATTTTAAGAAAAGTGTCCAAAATAAATTATATTAATTAATTACTGGAGGAACAGTGGCTTAATCTAGAAAATTACAGTTTAGTTAATTGTAGATTTTAAAATGAAACAAGAAAACACTTTTTTCCAGTGCCTATGAAAAGAGGTTTGGCATACTACCTCAGCGGCAAAAATATTCCTAGTAACATGGCATATATACTTTAGATGGCACTATATTTTTTTGGTTACAAAACTGTTGTAGATCTCATCTGTGGATCTGTAGCGTTCCTGGCTGTTGCGCTACTGGCACAGGTTTTTGTTCATTATTGTTTCCCCTGTTGCACCTTATGTTGCTGAAATAAAAATCTCACCTACCCCGGTAACAAATACCATTATCTATTTTTCACTAAGTTCCACTTTCTGTTATAAATCAAAAGCTTCCTATTTCTTCACTTTAAAACATAGCTGAAAAGTATAGTTCAAGGTGAAGTATTATGGCCAAACATATATGGCAAAATTCCATGTTTCACACAGAACCTTCATAAGCAGTTTTAACAAGATCTCCTAAGAGACCGTCCATACACAACGATAAGTTCAGGTTTGACAATAAATTAAGAGATGCATTGTGACTATAGGAGGCTTTCAATCTGATGAGCTATTTTTAACTAGCTTTGCGGTATGCACAGTTAGTGTATTTCTCAAACACAGTCATAGTAGATTTTACCTTTCCAAGAAGTGGGTCTTATGCTGGCTTTCTAATAAATCCTTTCAGTGAAACAGGGCCATAGTGCTGAGGAAACTATCCATCGTTATGCATGTCTATCATATCTGCAGTTTTCAGAAAATTCCCAAATACCATATGAATATTTTATAATGATGTTTAGCATTGAGCACCCGACCCAACCTTATAAATGACTCTTCTGTATAATTAGCACATTAGTCACTCTGTAAGATTGAGTCTGATGAATTATTCAAGCAGAGTTCTGCAGAGCTGCTGGTTGAGGGCCCTCTGTAAGGGCACTTTAAAACTCTCCTGTTAAACTTTGAAGTATTAAGGAGGGAAAGAAACGCAGTCAAAAGAGGAGAGAAACAGTGATTTTTATTGCCTTATGAAGAGCATTTAGAAGTGAAAGGGAAAATACATGCAGGAAAGGAAAGATAAAACAAAAAAAAATCTTTACGTCCTTAATAAAAAAAAAAAGGAAAAATGATTTATGAAGATAAAAAGCCACTTTCTTTTTAGCCTCCAGTGGAGTAAAATAAAGGTAGTTTGAAGAAGTCCACTGGATGAAGAGATTCTATGTATGAGTGAATTCTGTTATTAATTTAATTAACATGTTTCTGTCTCTCTTTTCATAGTCTGTTTGTGAGATGACTTTGATTTTTCAGAAATTTAGAATTTTTTGAAGCAAATTTTAGCTTGTGGATTGTTTGTAGTCTTTTGTTTGATAACTCTGCCTGCCTTTGGTTGTCATTATCATTTGAGTAACTGGTCAGATCAGTAAAATGATATTGTTTGTTTACTGTTTGATTGATGGTAAGTGGCAAAGGGAGGGTGAGTTGGATAAAGTCACTGTGCTTTTCATTAATTTAGGAAGAGTGGCTGTATAGTAAGGAATTGTAAGGGCATTCTAAAACCTTTCTTATCTTAACTGCTTCACTTATTTATTTTTCTTTCTAAAGTGCTGAACTGGCATATAACTGCTAGAAAATCTGTGCTATTGTAACAGGCTCAGGAGAAACACGATGCCCTTAATAACATGTTTTAACTTTCAGTCAGCCCTGAATTAGTCAGGCAATTGGATCATTGTAGGTCCCTTCCAATGGAAATTCTCTTTTCTCTCTTCTCTTCTCTTCTCTTCTCTTCTCTTCTCTTCTCTTCTCTTCTCTTCTCTTCTCTTCTCTTCTCTTCTCTTCTCTTCTCTTCTCTTCTCTTTGAATGATTACCAATCACCAATCTACAGGTCAAATTTATTAATTGTACCTATATGATAGCTCTAACTGGGGCTTCTCTTAAGGTGTTTCTCACCTAGGTTATCTCTGATGCAATTTCAAAGGCAAGGCATCACCTCAGCCACATTAGGCAACACCATGGGCACCCGCATGAGACCGAGAGATGTAATCATACGAGCGCAGAAGGAATAAACCCAGTAACCAATCAATGCCAAAGGCAAGAGGATGTCTTGCTGCTGTCAGCCCTAACCAATAGAAAAAGTATTAAAGCCAGAGCATGGGAAAGAACCTGGGTCTAGTAAGAACACATCTTAGTCACAATAAAGGTCTCAAACTGGAGGTGTTTTTATAAAATTAATATTATATCGTGGTGACAGAAAGCTGTGCTATGGTTTTAGTGGCAGTTGTTTCTAGAATGTGGGAGAAAAAATGCTGTCTGTTCCTTCAGAATACAAAAAGAGTTTGATTTTGTTGACAATGTTGTCTCATTTTATCAAGGCTTTTCTATCTGTTGCCACGTATCAGGTTTCTGATTTTGGTTTCATTAAGAATACACATCTTTATTATATTGTCTCTGATATTTTATATGTCTGAGCAGCACTGGTGATGCCACACCTGTAGTGTTGTGTCCAGTTCTGGACTCCCAAGTACATGAGAGACATGAACGTATTGGAGTGAGTTCAGTGAAAGGCCAGGAAGGTGATTAAAAAACTGGAGCATCTCTCCTCTGAAGAAAGGCTGAAAGAGCTGGGACTCTTTAGCCTGGGGAAGAGAAGGCTCAGGGGGGGATCTTATTGCTGTACATACCTGAAGGAAGGATGTAAAGAAGACAGAGACAGACTCTTTTCAGTGGTGTACAGTTACAGGACAAGAGGCAATGGGCACAAACTGAAAGCCAGGAGATTCTATCTGTACGTAAGAAGAAACACTTTTTCGTTGTAAGGGTGACCGAGCACTGGAACAGGTTGCCCAGAAAGGTTATGGAGTCTCCATCCTTGGAAAACCACATGTAGAGCTTCCCCAACAAGCTCTTTGGGTTCCTAATGATGGGTAAATGTAACTCCTTTAATATATGTTTCAAAAAATTGTCTTTGTGGCAGATGCATTTCTCCCTCTCTGTTTCTCCAGAAAACAAACTGGAAGATCCCACAGGTGACTGCTGTATAGTATGGCACAAATTTCGTAGTCTGGAGCCAGATTTCAGCTCAGTAGTGTTTATGAAACGCACCAATCTGGTTTGTGTGGTCATGACTCCCTCTAGTGATGTCTACACAGCCTACCATATCCTCATACCAAATGGATTCCTGAAATAAGTGCCCCATGATTTTTTGTACTCATTGAACTCCATAATGAGTGTTGACATGCTTTATTCACATATAGGTTTTAGCATCAGAGACCCTTAATTCACAGTGGGTCAGATTTGATTTCATTGACACGTGTTAGAAAATTTGAAAATAAACTGTGGAATAAATGATCGAGAAAGAAGGAAATAATCTCAAAATTCCTGTAAATTGTAACTGTTAATGTACAAATAAGTTGCAAATAGTTTTTTATGGTAGAAGTAGAATTAAAATGTTGGAATATATGGCATATAAATTAGAGACTTCAGTTTAATTGAGCTGTAATATTAGGCAATGCACAATCACTGAAAAGTTCCATAAATCCTTGTTCTGATCATAAACGTCCACTACTTTTTATGGACAGTGTTTTTCTGTGAATCTGACTTTCTGCTGCCTAGTGGAGGACAGCTATAGCTGCTTTGTTTATTGTCAGCGCTCTAGGGTGTTCCAATGAATAGTAACCTGCAAGCCAATTTGTAGCCCCGGGGAAGGAAAAATAAGAAATTAATTCCTTTATCCCTGGCTCCTCATGCCAGATGTGTGACCCTTCATTGCATTCACAGGATCTTATTCAGAATGAATAGAGAAACCCTAAACCACAGATGTGCCAATGGAATAATACAACATTGCAAGACTTCTGTTGTTGAAGTGAAATACAGTTGCATTTATCTTTTCACCAAAACACTGTGTATCAGAATAAGGTCACTTTGTCAGTTTAACTTCGATTTCAGAATTGTATGAGAACAATAACAATGCTTTCTATAATCTCAGTTGTAAGACTTCATTTTTTATTAATCAGTACCAAATTAAAGTAGGAATCTAAAGCAACCAAATACTCTCCAATGAATTACAATACAACACCCCTGAGTGATAGTTCAGGACAAAAGAACGCGTCCACTGAGAGCAATGTTATAAATACGGACAGTAGATAAGTGATTAAGATTAGAATATTAAGTAGTCTTATTGTTCCAGCCCTGCATTTCTCCTTACCTCCACCTTGAGGATGGTATTACACGCACTAAATTTGCTTAATGGATGATCAATATTCTTTCAGCTCTAAAGCAGAATGAGTCACAAGGACTTTTTTCAGGTGAGGGGCATTGCATATTCTTTATAGGCCAAGCTTGTGAAATGAGAACGCTATGAAATAATGTATTCAGCACCCAAAAATAACACAAAATTCCTTAGAGAACTAAATCTTTATGTCCTCATACAATAGGGAAACACCCACTTTAGAAAATGATTCGTAGCTTTCTTTGGAAAGCTGTAAGCGTGCCTCAAAAAACAGAACTCAGTAAGTTAAAGTTCACCTGAGGCAGCTTATTTTGTATGTAAAACATGAATCTGCAGTTCACAAATTGATCCACATATATAGTAGTGCAACTGCAATAGATATATAGAATTTTATTTTGTTACAGAAAATACTGTGTGTTTTATCCTCCACCTATCAGTGTTTCTTGCTTTCTTCAATTTACACAAAGTAGGAAAGGATGCTAACCATTTTGTTTTGGTTCCCTTGTTAAAATTTAATAAAAGGAAGATAAAGTCTTTTCCTTATAATTAGAGTTTTACATCCCTCTGAAACTGAATCAAAAGCAGCTACAGTCCTCTCTATTCTTTTTGTGACCACCAACAAAACTCTCTGGGGTTTTCAGATAATGGATACATATGTGAATTCCAAGGCATGCTTTAAACTTCATCATGTTTGGGAAGAGACTGAACGAAATTCCCAAGCTACCTGATCACAAAAGAGTCCTCCAGGAATTCTCTCTTGTTTCAGTAGGAAAACATTAGTTTGATTCTATTGCTTTAATGACATATAGGGAACTTGTCTTTTCATATCCTTTTTACTTTATTCAGAGATTTTTACGTCCTTACAATCTTAGATGTTACTTTCAGCAGAGCTGCAATTTTTTACATCACAAGAGAAGCAAAGTAACCTTTGATTGGGATGTATCTGTAAATTTACTATAGGATCAAGAGATATTTTAGGAAGTTTTCAACACATGACAGTGAGGGTGAACAGGAAGAGACACAAGAACTGTGATATAGGTAAGGACAGAGCTGAAAACTTGCAAAGTTCTGGTTAATTTAGATAGAGGGATAGCGAATTCAAAAGTCTTCAAGCATTTTGAATGTCTTGCATCTTTCAAGCCAAAAATTTCGTGTTTATGAATTAGTGCCTTGAGATGTCACTTAAGAAGGAAGGACAGCACAGGGTAAGGATGTTTGCAATTTTTTCTGGTTTTGATTTCTCACTTCTTACTATTGCTCTTTACTTAAATTGCTGGCATAAAATGGATAAAGTTCAAACAGGTGGTAGATTCAATGCAAATCGTGAGGTTTTTAATTCTTCCCCCAATATTGCTTCATAAATGAGCAAGTGAAGCCACTTTAGAATTTAAATATGTAAATTCATCCTGTAAAGATGAAATGAAACATTTGTATTATAGCTCTGTCTGAGAGAGGGTAATACAGAGGTTGCTGAACTGCAAGGCTCTGCATGTACCCAACAAAAGACTGTAAAAAGCTAAGAATACTGGACATCTGTGCTGCATTCTAACCCTGTCACATTTCTAGTAGGTTACATTTTTCTGGCCAGATTCTAGTTCTTCATACTAGAATAAATCTGGATTAATTGTTGTTGTCCTCTTGGACAACTAAGAGCAGCACAATAATACTATTACTTTTTGTCATTCGGTCAAAGTTTTAAAATAAATACAAGTTGTCCCCCCATCTTCTTTTCATTAAAATCATGTCTTAAATTGCCCGTGTCCATCAAAAATTTTTAATTTTTGATTCAGGTATTGGTTTAAAATAAAGAAGATGAAAATGTCATTTTTGTTATTGGCTTTATATTTATTTGCACCTAATTTTCAGATTAGCTATGACATGTTGTCAGGTAGTAGAATTACCTGCGACATTAGTGTAAGTCAGCAAATCAGATCACTTTTTAAAAAAAAATAAAAATGTTGCACACATAAAATAATTCTTCAATTAAAAGAGTTAATACAGGAAAAGTTTCTATGGGCCACAGGAAATCCTGTCTTTCTCTGACACCAGATATTGATCAGTTGTTTGCAAGGAATCATGCAACCATTAGTCTACTAGACCAACATAACTTTTCTATTGAAGAATATATGGGAAGGGAAAAATAAATCTGATCCTAGTATCAATGTCAAGATCAATGCCAGGTCTTCCAAAGCCAGTCATATACTTCCTGCTGTGATCTTTAATCTTACATATACTTTGTACATATGACACAGAACTCTATAACCATGCTGTTCCTATTTTATAACAGTGGAAATAAGGAAGACAGATTTTAACTTCTGCATTGGTCTTACAGCTAGTGGTAGGGAAAAACGTCAATAAAATTCAGGTGCCTTTACTTTAACCTTTTGTTTTGCCCATGAGGTTATTCAGCAAAGGTGAGAAATTATTATGACAAGAGCTGAAAATAAGAGCTCGTGTGATGAGATTCCCACCACCCCTCCCCCCAAATTAATCAGTCCAGAGAAATGTGAGATGCGTTTTCTAAAAATAAAGGAGTGAAAGGGATTGGGCAGATACATTAAAAAATGTGATTCAGTAGAAAGAAAACCTACCTACTTCACATGAAATGCAAGCAATATTTAAAGGAAATTAAGGAATAAAACTATATAAAGCCCTGCTCAGGTACACAGAGACTTTTCAGAATTTGAAGTGTCTCTCCTGTGGATGTACAAAATACAGTGGCAAAGCACTTCATGCATCTTCCAGTGCTGCTAAAGTCATAAAGTTAAGCCATTGTCAGGATTTATGGCAATGTTAGTTGACCCAGATCCAAATAAGTAACTAACTGTTTTTTTAATGGAGAGTCCAACACAGGCAGGCGATACAATATTCTTTGTGAGCAGCTGGTTAAGGAAAGAGTGGCCAGTAGAAAAATTAGATTTGTTGTATGTTATGATACTTGTCACGCGTATATAGAGATGTGGGGAAAAAGGACTGTGAGATACATATATATTCACAGAAATGACCTAAATATGTTTTAATTTCAAGAAGAAATGAAGTACCTTTACTTGCTAGATGTGGAAGACATTGTTCTTAAACTTGAAAGCAAACAATATTATTCCTATGACTCTAATTGTTCTGTCCTTTGCATGACATCAAAATACATGAAGAGGTGCATTTTATTATACTATTTCTCATATATTTCCATTACGAGCACATTATTTTCCAAAAGTGAATTAATATTATATGCTGCCTATAGTCCTAATTAGATCATTAACATTATCTTATAAGCACAGCAAGCTCACTACCCTGGACTTCAGGAGAGCAGAATTTAGCCTCTTCAGGGATCTGCTTAGTAGACTACCATGGGATAAAGCCCTGGAGGGAAGAGTGGCCCAACAAAGCTGGTTAATATTCAAGGATTGCCTGCTCCAAGCTCAGGAGCAATGCATCCCAACAATGAAGTCAGGCAAAAACACCGAGAGGCCTGCATGGATGAACAAGGAGTTCTTGGACAAACTCAAATGCAAAAAGTAAGCCTACAGAGGGCAGGAGTAAGGGCAAGCAGCCTGTGAGGAATACAAAGAAATTGTCCGAGCAGCCAGGGATCAGGTTAGGAGAGCTAAAGCCCAGATAGAACTAAAACTGGTCAGGGATGTAAAGGGCAATAAGAAAAGCTTCTATTGGTACATCAGTGATAAAAGGAAGACTAGGGAAAAAATCGGTCCTCTCCAGAAGGAAACAAGATACCTGGTTACCAAGGATATGGAGAAGGCTGAGGTACTCAATGACTATTTTGACTCAGTCTTCACTGGCAAGTGCTCTAGCCACACCACCCAATTCTCAGAAGGCAAAGGCTGGGACTAGGGGAATGGGGAACTGCCCATTGTAGGAGAAGATCAGGTTTGAGACCATCTAAGGAACCTGAAGGTGCACAAGTCCATGGGACCTGATGAGATGCATCTGTGGGTCCTGAGGGAACTGGTGGATGAAGTTGCTAAGCCACTGTGCAGCATATTTGAGAAGTCATAGCAGTCTGGTGAAGTTCCCACTGACGGGAAAAGGGGAAACATAACGTCCATTTTCAAAAAGGGGAAAAAAGAAGACCTGGGGAACTAGAGGCCGGTCAGTCTCAACTCCGTGCCTGGCAAGATCATGAAGCAGACACACTTGGAAACCATGCTAAGGCACATGGAAAATAAGGAGGTGATTGGTGACAGCTAGCATGGCTTCACTAAGTGCAAATTGTGCCTGACAAATCTGGTGGCCTTCTGTGACGGGGTTACAGCATTGCTGGATAAGGTGAGAGCAGCTGACATCATCTGCCTGGACTTGTGCAAACTATTTGACATTGTTGTGAATGACATCCCTCTCTCTAAATTGGAGAAACGTGGATTTAATGGATGGACCACTCAGTGGATAAGCAATTGGCTGGATGATTGCACTCAAAGAGTTGCAGTCAACGGCTCAATGCCTGGGTGGAGACCAGTGATGAGTCGTGTCCCTCAGGGGTCCACATTAAGATCAGTATTATTTAACATCTTTGTCAGGGATATGGACACCAGGATTTAGTGCACCTTCAGCAAGTTTGCCGATGACATCAAGCTGACAGAGGCCTTGACAGGCTAGAGAGGTGGGCCTGTGCGAACCTCATGAAATTCAACAAGGCCAAGTGCAAGGTCCTGCATGTGGGTCAGGGCAATCCCAAGCAAAAATACAGGCTGGGTGGAGAATGGATTCCACAGTTCCCCAGGCTGACCTAAATCTATCCTTGGAACAGTCCATTGCTATATGTTATATTGTACCCTGTCATTTTTTATTGACAGTAAACACTTCTGTTGTCATTATAATCCCATGACTACAGAAAGTTTTCAGCAATATCAGAAATACTCATTCCTTCATATCATTACCTAAGCAACATGTTTAATATTTGAAATTGTATGGTTGATGTTTTCTAAATGACTCCATTGTAACAACAAATATTTTTTTCATCGTTTCAGGCAGCCAAGTGTGTCAGTTGTCCATAAAACAGCATCTTGTATCTTTAGCCTGGAGCGTGCATTCTGCCTTAGCACTAACTGCACTCCTCATGCCTTGTAGGATTGCCCCTGAAAGAACATACTGATTGTTCCTGTTACTTGGTCTACTGCATCCAGTAGTGCACTAGTAACTTTCATTCAATAGAGCGTGCATCTTCTCTGCATATACTATCCTTTCGCAAGCAAGTGTAATGATGCCAAAAAAACAGCAGGAAATGAGCATTTTGAAATGCTGTTTCAAATGTCCTAGTTTAGAATCAATGGCATTCTGCAGTACCTTGTTCTGAGCACTAATTTTATACTGTGTCTTTTCGGTAATTGCTTTAAAGGAAGTGATCTGAAGAAATATTAAACTGAATTTTGGAAGAAGAGTTGCACCGTGTTGAAAGTTTCTAATTTGTTCTAAGAGGTTTACTGGCCTTATTATTTTTTGGTGAAAGAAACTCTCCTACACTAGTATTACTGAACAGAAACTGTTTGTTGGGGTTTTTTTTTTACATTATATACATCAGAGCACAGGGAAAACAGTGATAATATGGTTCAGCTTAAGTGTAGGCTTTGGTTTGGGCAGTGATGCACAAATCAACTGCATAGATAATATTGCGCTGAAGTGGATAATTTGACTACTTGTAGTGATGTTGCACAATATATGCACAGGTGTCCTCTTTGTGGCAGTCTATTTCACTGTCTTTGCCATCAGTTTGAATTCTTGTACAGTTCATTGAAAAAATTATTGATTTTTCTCACAGAGACTGTGTCAGTCTTACCACGGAGTGGTATTTCATCTTGCTGTGTGTTGTGGCTAGCAGCCATTAGTGCTGCATTGTCAAATGCAAAATGCAAAAAAGTTCTGCAAACATGATATCCTTTCCACCATCAAGAAGCTGTGTGATGTTTAGCATCAGACCAATACACAGCTTCGCTATCTGAACTGGGCTTGTTTTGCAATAAGGTGTTTTATAGCAAATGGTGATAGGTGGTTTAAAGTGTCATTAAAATGTATATAGAAGACAGAATAAAAAAAATGAGCCTGATCATTTCTGTCATGGGAAAAGAGTATCATACATCTGATTACATTTCGTATATTGATCTGTAGTTAGGTAGTAGGGTAAAATTGACCTTGCAGTTTTTGATGCACAGCTTCTGAGGACATGGGTAACTAATTCTTCCCTTGAAAACTTGCAGATAAAAGTGAAGGATAGTAGTCAAGGCTAAAGAAAAACCTTTCTGATACAGTTCTAAGTCTGAAGAGCAAGAAGCAAGACAAGATGCAGTGTTTAAATCAAGAGTTACTTAATCAAAACCAGATACAAGACAGTGGACAAATCAGCTCATGAGACTTTTAGCTGAGCAACACCTCTACATTTCTGCTTTGTTACCAGAAAAAATGGATTTTATGGAGGGCATGTAGAGCAGCTGACTGACATCTGCGAACAGCTGAGGCCAGGGAGGAGGGGGGACAGTTTGTGTGAGGGCAGTTGAACAGAGTTCAACTCTTTCACTAATCTACTGATTTCATAGTACTCCAATAACCGTATTTCATTTTTATTGTGTTTCTTTAGAATTTCTATTACCACAGGGTTCTGTGGTCATTTTTATGATCTTAGTGCCCCCCTCGGTTACATACTATGTATGCTTTAAATACATAATTTTTGCTGTATCTGTAACTTCAGCTCATTCATTTCCTGTAATTCCACTGATCGTATCAGGATAATTCTGTTCCCTGATCAAGTGATTTATTTCCATTCCCCTTCACTTCATCTTAAAATATTCATTTGGGATCATTTTTTCTGCTGTATTTGATCACTACAACTGCACATTCTTTTTCATTCTGTTTTGTTACCACACCACTAAAGTATTGATTTCGTTCCATATTTCCTGTTCTACAGTTCCTGCTAACTTACTGAATTACAAACACAGGGTATATTTTTAGCAGATCTTGTGTGTTTGCATGAATGGTTATTGTAAACCTGCCGATTGCTTATGTAACTTGCTAAATATTTATTAATTACTGATCAAAGGAAATTGTGAGTTGTACAAACCCCATATCTACACAGGAGTGTGGGAATTGCAACTCTGATTTTTGTAATGAGTTGGATCACCCCCTGCTTCACACAAGGTTTCCCTGAAGACTGTCCAAGCTTCCAATAGTGATAAATGACCTCTCTTCGCCATTGTAGAGTTGCAAAGCTGTTAGAACATAAGAACACTCAGGTTACATATTTTCCTCTCCAAGTTCTTGTCCTAGAATACAACCATAACAATTCCCTTGTTAAAGCAGATCAAATACATCTGAACTCCTGAAACCTGATGTTGAGAAATTCTCCTAAGAAACACCAAAGGTTTGCTATTACAACTCACTTTTTGTTCACTGAGCTACAAAGTCTAAGATATGAAAAGTAATGTTAAACTCTCAAAGTCGCATGATTTTCTTAAAATTCATTGAATAATTATAACATAATTGGTTACATTTATATCTCTTAAATCCTTATCTTCTCATCTTAAATCCTTATCATCTTTATGGCAGAAGTGATACACCGAGTTGATGGAAATGATCAGGGAGGTCTGGAAAATGTACATTTTCCCAACATAATCCATTGAGCTGTACATAAGAAATGTAAAACTGTATATGCTTGCGTGGTATTTTCACAGCTGTCTTTTCACTGTGGAGACTGTTTGAAAAATTGAATCAGTTCAGTAATCTGGAAAATGAGGCTCTAGGAGAATGAATGCAGAAAGGGAACTTTGTAGTCATTTGAAGTTTTCCATGATGTAGCAAGCATAAGATTGCTAGGGAACAAGTCAGGTAACACAAGGATGTAATACCATTTTAGGTGACCTAATGTCTGCTATTCAGCTGACTTTCCAGAAGGGTGAGTGACTGATTTGTGTCCTGTGTCGTCTCTACACAATCCAAATTGAGTACATTAAGGCTTCTGAAATAGCACTAGGTGCCTACTTTTAGGCACAAAATAGCTCTACAGGAACCATGATCAATTCTGCCCATTTTAAGAAGAAATTTTACTTCATTCCTTTGCCAACCTCTTTTCATAAAAAGAAGTATCTTTGCTTTACACGCCATGTTGAAAATACAAAATATAAACAGACACACATGCACTTAGTGATACTTTAAAAACATTTAACCCTGTTTTATACCCTCTACTTTTATTCAGGACTGTACAAAGAATATTTCTGGGAAGATTTTACTTGAGATTTTTGACTTGACCAAAATCAGGGTAGTCAAGACAAGGAATAAGAGGAATTCCATTCCTATAATTTCTGAAACCTGGTTTCTCAGCTGAGGATGTCTATCGGAATTTGAACAAGCTCAGATGTTTTTCAGTGTTTCTCTTAATGAATTCCTGACAAGCTTCTTGTTTTTTTCTTTATACTAACTGTGATACCTTCTTTTAAAGATCTCTTTTGAATCAGTTGTCTTTTCTGCTATACATACAAAAAGGCAGACAAAAATAAGCAGGGAAAAAAAAACCCCAAAGCCTGACAGACTCTGACATTTGGATCAAAATGGCTATTAACTTGTGCTGATAATCACCTTTACAGGAGAGAAAGATATATTGTACTACACAAGCTGAATATCTAATTCCAGCAAAATAGAATAAGGACTGTGTGCCATATTCTTATGTTTCCCAGATACTGCTGTCTCTCTTTTCTTTTTGTCATGTGGAAGAAAAGGACATGAAAGTATTTTTCACCACTTTTTTCAAAAGTTACTGGGAATGGTGGACATATTTCTACTTCATCTCCCCTTAAAGGGTAGGTTCTGTCTCTCTTTTTCTACAGGATGACTTGAATATCCACTCTGTTTGTTAGTACAGTCTACCAATAACAGATATAAGACATTCAAATAGTTGCAGAACTTTCTGTTTGGTTATTTTTGAATGCAGTTTGTAAACCAACATATTCTGCTCTGAGATGACTGTAATAAAATACATCCCTCCAGAGCAATTTACTTTGCTGGCACAGCTGGATATTTGGTAACCCAGGATCTGGAAGATGATGTTTGTTCGAAATTAATGTTTGTCTACTTCATAAAATGTATACTTCAGCAAACAGAATTTTGGGGGACACATGTATGCTTACACTAAAAAATGAACATACATTTTCCAAACTAAGTTCTTAGGGACACATTTTACTACTTCTGTTTTTTTACTTTGTTTTTTCTTTCATTCCACAGAAATAAAAGTGGTTTTAGTTCTTCAAATGTACATCTGGGGCATTGCAGAAAAAATAAACAAACCAAAAGTCTCACATAACCTGTCATGCTCCCCTGAGACAGAGAAAAAGGAGGAAGTTATCTTTGCTTATTTTAAAAAACTTTGAAGTTCTCCGATCCTGGTGTTAAAGGGTGCTGAAATCTACAGTATGCATACAGTATGCACGGCCTATTGTGATAGGACAAAGGGTAATGGTTTTAAACTAAAAGAGGCCAGATTTAGACTAGATATAAGGAAGAAATTTTTTACAATGAGGGTGGTGAAACAGTGGAACAGGTTGCCCAGAGAGGTGGTAGATGTCCCATCCCTGCAAACATTGAAGGTCAGGTTGGATGGGGCTCTGAGCAACCTGATCTAGTTGAAGATGTCCCTGCTCATTCCATGGGACAGTTGGACTAGATGACCTTTAACGGTCCCTTCCAACTCAAACTATCCTATGATTCTGTGATTCTATAACAACACAATACAGTCTAAGCATACCTTAAATGGAGGG
This sequence comes from Himantopus leucocephalus, assembly GCA_003993805.1. Lineage (NCBI taxonomy): Eukaryota > Metazoa > Chordata > Aves > Charadriiformes > Recurvirostridae > Himantopus > Himantopus leucocephalus. Next base: position 35,307,567 of record RSEF01000005.1, on the reverse strand, counting down.
TAATTCTGTGCTGATACTTCCCTTTTCTGAGTTCATGAGCCCACCAGCAAAAATGTGCAGCAGCAGTTTTTTGTGATCATATGCATCTTGGTGTGCAGTGATGAATCAAAAGCTGGTCTCTTCAAGGCACCAGAAAGGTTTACTTATGTAAGTGACACTACTAGTATAGAAGAGCCAAGTTATATGAGGAAATTTGTAAAGTGTTGGACTCAAGGAGATCTCTCTTCTGTGCACTGTTCTTCCAGAAGCTATGTTTGTCTGAGGAATTCTAAATGTCTTTAAAATTCTGCAGCAGTTCCTGACAAGAGTTTGTACTTTTTTTTCCCCTCTCAGTTCTGTGACCCTCTCCATAAGCATAATTGAATTAGTCTACATCAAGCAGCTATCAATGGTAAAAACAATACATTAAAAAAATCACCTAAAAATAATGTTTTTCAACCAGCTGTTAAATCAAGTAATTTATTTGTTTTATTGCACATTTGCATAATAGGGCAAACTAGAAACTCTCTGTAACAGATGTGCTGGTGGCAGGGAGATTTGATTACTGGCTTCTATTATTAATCACTGCACAAATCTTAAATGATTTGTTTCTACAGTTTGATCAATTTACATCAGAGTACTTGTATTTATGCACAAAATGTGGAGATAAAACATCTGTTCCCACCTTTACTAGCAGCACTGATTTTTTAATAGGGTTGAAGGTTTGTGTTGAGCAAGACACAAGAGACTGACAACTTTTGAAAAGAAGATTCCACTGTTCCTAATGAGAACAATTCATAGCTGAAAGGCATTTCACATTGGGAATAATATCTATACTGTGCTTATTTTCACTTGAAAAAATAGGATTTTTTTTTTCCTAGAGTTATCAAAACTTTCTCAAAGCTTTAGCCATTTAAATTAGAGACACTTTTATGATGTTTTGGGGTTTGTCTTTTTGTTTGTTTTTGGCTGTTTATCTGAGAATTTTTTGAGACTGTTTGGGAAATTATTATGTATATTTTCATCCTTAAGGATCTTGAATTTTGTACTGAGTTTCTTCTAACTTAGAAATTTACTTGTAATTTCATAGCTGCAGTTTACATCTGTATTTAATTTGATTACACACACTTTAAATGTCATGCCTAAACTTAAAAACAAAAAAGAAAATACACAAAATGCATATTTTTCAGTCATTTTCAAATATATATCACAAATGAGTGTTTCAGCTAAAAGTTGGAATAACAAATACTGTATTTTATGGAGGATTTAAGGGCTCCTAAGGAGGCAAAAAGATGTACATGCAGCACGACTGAAGCACAGCCTACAAACTGTAGCACCTGTGTACTTTAATACATTTCAGACAAGACGTGTAATCTTTCTGTCTAAGCATCAGAACTTTAAACTGTTTATAGTTGTCTCATTCATGCATCTGAGTTACTGGCTTGACTTGTATTGCTTACTATCTTCTTGGTGAAGGTGAAACCCTAGATGCTGTAAATCCTCGCTGAGATAAAAGCCACATTCAGTTGTATACTGCGTCCTTTCTGCCATCACGAAACAGAGTTGTCATGTTCATCTTCAGAAAGGAACATGGCTGAAGCACATTGCTGTCATATAATTTCCAGAAGACAGAATCAGGAGGTAGCTAGGTTTCTAACTTCATAGTGCTTCTAGGATCAAAGGAAAGACATACGGCTATCTCTTCATGGTCTCACTATCTCCTCATGGTCTCGCGTCCAGGAGGAAGTTTTATGTATCACACTATCTATTGCTATCTGACTGTGCTGTGCCTGTTTCCACAGAGTTCAGGTGGTTTCTGAAGGTCAATTGCCTCATAACCAGCACAGAAGATGGTACTGTTGCCTAAGGGTTAAATTAATTTGTACCAGCTGACTACATCTGCTGTATATCAGCAGGGAAAAGTTAAAATGCTTAGGACCTAATGGCTGCAAATATAAAAATAGTAGGCTTTTATGCCATATTGATGATTCTCATACACTGAAGAAATCTGCCCAAGGGACTTGCAATTCTTCTCCAGGGAATAAATAGATCCAATCAGTATTTATGGGTTTTATACATCATAGAGGCCAGCCAGGTGTAATGAAAGATAAGAGGGTTAAAAAGTGATTTTATTTCAGAATACAGGATTGCAGATATCTTCTAATGTTGACATTTTAATAGATCACACAAAATTCATAATATGCCCCAAAAAAGTGAAGAAAGTATATTTTCCATTCATTCCTTATTAAATTGGTAAATATTTTGGCCTGATAGTATTCATAAATATTTCAGCTGTAAGTTAAAAATAATGTGTCTGCTACACTTGCCCTTATACTTTCATACCTACTCACCTGTTAAGAAATATTAAAATATTTTTTTCTTCTTTTTTAACTTTTATTATTGGAATTGTTGTTTTTTACAGTTAATTTTGAGGTGTAGTTTTCAATTCTAACTGTAAGTATTCAGCAGGTATACATTTTCTTTAGAGTGTCTTTTCTTAAGAAGGACTAACTGTTGTCTAAAATCTTCAGATTTATGAAGCATTAAAAATACACTTCCAGTTGACAAAACCTTCCTTTTGAAGTTTTTGCAAAATATACTCACAGTTTCCTGCGGGAGGAAGAAAAAAACAAACAACAACAGCAAAACCAACATACAGTAGCAGATGGAAATACAAGAAAAGACTTATAAGTCAGGGTTATGAGTGGTTCAGTGACTCCAATGTGAGCTAAAGGACAAAATGGAAAAAATGTCTAAGAGAGTAAGAGGGTAATACAATCTAGACAACAAACTTAACTCTATTGCAGATACACAGCCATCTCCAAAGTCATTAACACAGTTGCCTGAGGTGTCTGCCAAGGAGCCAGATGTCACTCCTCCATAACTTAGTGTCTTATGATTGCCATTTAATCTGAAGGAGAAGGAAACATTGTGTTTAGATGCAACAAATATAAAGCCTAGCCTCAACAGGATTTTCGGTTTGTTTTATAAAATCATAAAAAGTGAATTTCCAAGGCCACCTTTAATGCTCAGAAAATCTAGTTATATTCTATCCAACAGACAACATTATTTTTAACAAAACATTTTGCAACAAGTCCGAGGTTTTAAGATCAGCAAAGATGAACATGATCATTTGATTTGATCTCCCACATAACACAGACCACCGAATGTCAATGATTAATTCCTTCACTGAAGGGGAGTGTTATTATTAGCTATATCAACTGAGAAGAACAAAACTAATATTTGAAAAAAAATAATTTATAAATTCCATGTAAGCACAAGATTATTTGCGCAGTGAGACACACTTAAATGAACAAAATGAAAAAAAAAGGCTTGTAAATGTACAAAAACAAAAAAAAATTATTGTGGTATAATTTCTCAGGCTAATTGGTTTGTAGGAAAACTGTTAAATGATTTAAAAAAAAATATTACATTTTCCAAGTGTATACCTAGAGTTTCATAGGCAGTATTAACTAATATTATTTCAATCCTAAAATGCAGAAAAGATCTATGTGAGTGAAGGGGGATTACTCAGGAAATATCAGAAAGATCTCACAGACATGAAAAAAGAAGCAGTAGCTGACTCTTCACTGCCAAAAAAAACAACCCAAAACCTCGCAGTCTATCCTTGAGTCCTGTTCCCTTGATATTATATACAGCCTTTCAGGTATTTTACTTTCAAGTTCTGTTCTGAAACAAATCAACTTATTTTCTCTGACACAAAATACAAGCATGATTCTAGGGCTTTGTGCTAGGTACTTCTCCCTTTAGGATATTAGAGAAAATTTACACCAATTTTGGTTGTCTTGGATTTATATATTTGTATCCATAGAAACTCCCTCATGCTTTCATATTACATCTTAAAAGCATATAACATATACTCTTGACATCATGCTATAATAGCACCAAATTGACAGACTGTGACAAAGCCTTCATATTATTCATTTAGTAAGACAGGACTTAGGTCATTGATATCTTAAGTTACCAGACCTCTTTATAACTGTGCAGGTCTTGGAGACACAGAAAGGAAATAAGGATCTTGATGCTTTAGGTTTTAAAACAGAAATAAATAATAAACCCTCCAAATAAACCCTGACATTAATCCAACAGGGGTAATGAACTCCAATACAAAAACAAAGCAAAAATAAGATTGGCTGCATTGTCAGTAGCTTTTTCTTAGCACTGCAGGCCCTGCAACATTCAGCAATAAGCTAGTCTTACAACACTTTACATTTCAAAAGATATTTTCTGTTTGCCATAACTTTGAGGGCATGGCAATATCGAGAATAAACTGGTAAACTGGTCTTTTGAAGCTCTGGATTCCTAAAGCATAAGTGTAACACCAAACCTAACCCTAACACATAGGTAAAGTTAAAAGCCCCATCTACACAAAATAAATAACAAAAGATACCAACATACCAGGAAGAATGCTGTTATCAGCTGAAGCCAAGGATTTATATTGTCTAATCTTCTACTGATGAGTTTTCTACCTATAAAATAAGGTTAGGGTTTGGGATTAGTGTTTGGGACTTACACCTATCTGCCTAGTTTATTGCGTGATACTATACAGCCCCCAATACAGGAAGATACCAGGTATTGATTGGCATCAAGAACTTTTGTTACTCTTTTTAATGGTGATATATATCTTCTAGTTATAGTTAAAGTTAAGACAAGGGCAAGCAGGCAAGAAAAGGGTGTATGCTGCTTAAAGCCAAAGACTTCCTTTCTTCTTTCAGTTGGTTTTCTGGATATAGTTCAAGCAGGGGAAAATATGAAGTCTTGGGAACAAAAATTTTTAAAATCCAAATTTTTCTGGATGCCTGAGGACTCGTAAAATAAGAAGAATTAGAGGAACTCGTGCTGGGGTCTTTTTTATAATACTTGATGCACACACTTGGGTACAAAAAGATTTTCTTTTATTTAAAAACAGTAATGATTATGTTGAATATGACTTTTTAGTAGTAATACTTTTTATCATAGAATCATAGAATGGTTTAGGTTGGAAGGCACCTTAAAGATCATGTAGTTCCAATCCCCCTGCCATGGTCAGGAACACCTTCCACTAGACCAGGTTGCTCAGACCCCTGTCCTACCTGGCCTTGAACACATCCAGGGAGGGGGCATCCACAACTTCTCTGGGCAACCTGTTCC
>RSEF01000005.1:35276098-35302337 GCA_003993805.1 Himantopus leucocephalus | reverse complement strand
TCGGTCTGTCGGGCCCAACGTCCCCAGTGGCTGATTCGGCCTGAACCACGACAGCCTGGTATATGTAAAAGTATTGCAGGGACTAGCAACGTAACACAGAAGGCATCAGGCAATATCTGACTTAGGCAATTGCTTGAATATCTTACACAGCTTTTACAGGTGCAATATTTATACTTCTCATACTCAATTATGATGCTGGAACTAACTATACATTCACTGGGTGAATCCCTATGCACAGTTCACAGATAGTTTCGTTGGCAATCTTGAGTTATAACTAGTAGTTAGAATATGCAGCAGGTACTTTAGAAATTTTGTCTGGTTTTGGTAATAATACCGGTTGTTTGCTTCTTAAAGCGACTGTTCTGCATTGTCTTAGATTTTTCACACTTAATACTAATTTTTGGAAAAAATCCAGTTTTTTTGAATGCAGATATTTTTCAGATTTGCAAACTGCCATAAAAAGTTTTGTTTGAGGTTGTATTTCTATAATATTCTGGTCATTTAAGAAGGTTTTTTTCTCAACTGTAGGAGCTGTAATTGTTGTAAACCTGGAGGCAGAAGAGAGGGAAAGACTAAGTTTAATTTATTCTTACTTTTCTATTTCTCTTTTTTTTCAAATGTGTTCAGCTGTTTCATAATCACATAGTGTTACTCAAAATATACTGCTTTCACTGTCATTTTCAGAATTCATAATTCATTTAGAAGTACTGTAAAGTAATGTCCTTAAAAACTGCTTTGCTTTACTCAGAATCCTGTAAAAATGGGCATAAATTTAATCTCATTTTTTCACCTCTTTGTTTCACAAATGGATCTACAGGGCATGATCAGATGGTATATTTCACATTATCAGATCTCTATTGAACTTCATGCGAAAAAAGCACGTAGTAGAGCATAAATCATGTGTGTTGGAATCAAAAGAATAGCACCTGCATTTACGTTCAAGCCTAGAGATTTGATTCAGATCCATATCCAGCCTGTAGTTCTTTGTACCAGACTTATCTCAGCAAAGTGCAGGCTTATAGTTACGAATATCTACAAATGATATTTCACTTTCTCCTTCAATTTACTGGAAAAAGTAACCTTTCACTTCAGTCGGAAGTATACTTGACTCCAGGTCTATGCATCTTCCCTTAATTATTCATTAAGAGTAACTTAAAGTCACATCCTTTGAACTGATATGTACTTGAAAAGGACTTGTTTTACTTATTGTGTTTTCCTCCTTCCTTTAGCAAACAAGAATATTTGGAATTACTTTTACATTCCTGTGCCAATTTATTGATCCCTTACAGTATTATGTTTCTTAAAAACTAGCAAGATACAACTTTTATTTAAGTAATTTGAACACATTCCTTAGTTCTTTAAAGATTACCAGTATTTTTTGTGCAGGAATAGGCTTCAAAACCTCCAGTGGGATTCAGCCCATTTGGCTTTAATTTCTATCAGTTTAATTTTCCTGACCTAGCAAAGCTACACATTCCTGTGTGGCTATATTCAAAATACGTGGAAGGGGCCCTAACCTGTTCCATTTCGTTGCACTTCTGAAAAACAGAGTAAGTTTTTATCAGTTGATACTAATCTTAGGAAAAATCACAGGCATTTTAGAAATTACTTGAGGATAGTTTACAATGTTTACAAAAACAATTAATTGTTTTATAGTTTATGCTGTAATTCTAAAAATACAAATTTTACAGGTCATAGTGTTAGTGACTGTGCTCCAGCAGGACTTTATGCTGCTGATGCAGCTTTTGAGCCTGCCAGTTCAGCCAATTTTCCGTCCCTCTCACTGCCCATTTTTCTAAGCTTTACTTCATCAGTTTGCGCAAAAGAATGTTGTGGGAGATAGTGTCAAAAGCCTTTCTAATACTGAGCTCTCCCTTCATCCACCAAGTGAGTCATCACACCTTGGAAGGCTGGTCGGGCATGATTCCTCCTTCATAAATCCATGATGACTACTGCCAGTCATCTTCTTGTCCTTCATATATTTGGAAATGGCTTTCATAATTATTTGTGCCATCACTTAGCCAGGTGAGGCTAACCGGCCTGTAGTTTCCTGGTTATTTTTCGTCCTTCTTGAAGATAGGAGTGACATTTGGTTTATTCCAGTACTCAGGAACCTCTCCCAATCACTATGATTGCCTTTCAAAGACTATTTTGTGGCCTTACAGTGACATAAACCAGCTTCCTCAGTTCCATGGACTTTATGTGTCCAGTTTGTTTGAACTTGATCCTCTTCCCTGCTCTGGACTTTCCCACTGGTTTCAGGGATCTGGGATTCCTGAAGGCCAGTCTGACCAGTAGACTGAGACAACACAGTCTTGGAGTATCTTGGCCTTTTCCATGTCCTTTGTCACCAGCAGCACGTTCAGACTTTCCCTAGTCTTCCTTTTGCTTCTGAGGTGCCTGTAGAAGCTCACCTTATTGTTGCCCTTCATGCACCTTCCGAGATTCAACCCTAGGTTGGTTTTGGTTTTCCTAAGCCTGTCCTGCTTGGCTGTGGGCTGTCATGTCTGTCCCCCTGTATTCCTAGTTTAAAGCTTATGCTTTTTGTTATTGGTAGAAGTGTTAGTACACAAAAGCAGAAGAGGCAAAGATAAAGGGAAGATCCCTACACTTTCCATACTAAGTATGGATTTTTTTTCCATTTTCACATCTACATGAATCCATACTGCTAAACATGTACCTTTTACATTAGATTTCATGTAAAAAAAAAAAGATATACTTATTTTCTTATTTGGTATGAACACTTCTTTTTCTGTCTGGCCATTTCTGAATCTTTATTTTCATCTGTGCCGGAAACCATACTACATATTTATTTTTCTTTTCCCATCTTTAAAAAGTCTCTTCTTTTAGTTTTGCTCTTGTCAAAATTGTACTTTCTGGTTCTACTGTATTTATCCTCAGTCTTTTTACTGCTCTCTTCACATTCCAAGTATACAAGAATTTTTGCCTTTTCACAGTTCTAGAAATACAACCACGTCAGCTGAAGAAGGGCTTAAAGAGAAAGCCCGATATATAATGTTTCCTTTTATCAGAGCGTCTAGTCATTTTTCTCATCTGTTTATGTAGCTTCAAAGTTAAAGCAGATAGAATATGTGTAAAGCAATCTAGAATATGTGTTTTCTCTGGTTTATTTCACAGGTCCCTTTGATCACCTGGTTTCCTTCAAAATACTTGCTTCTGCTGAAACTAATGCAGCTTAGTTATTATGACAAGCTTGGATGGCTATTTACAATTCAAGGCTAGAAAAAGCTCTATGGCCTCTCTCTGCAACATGCTACTGACTGATCACCATTGTTCTCAAGTAAATTCTAAACTGTTACCATAAAGTTCCATTCCTTCACATTGTCTGGCACTGCTGTACTTCAGGTATTTTTCATTTCTCTGTTCTCTGTACCATCAAATTTATTTTGTCTCTCTCTTCCTCATTCTATCCAGATGCTCTACTTACATGTATAACTAAGTAATGTGACATGACTAATCACAAACCCATTCTCAATGTTCCTCTTATTCCTCTGTGAATATAGTTTTAAATTTCTTTTTACTCATTGCAAGTTTATATATCAGTCAAAAAGCTTTTAATTCCCTTGCCACTTGCCACCATAATAAGTGAAGTTTAAGAGCCTAGAGAATTCCTTTCTCAAAGAAAATACATTAGAAGTTCAGAAAGTGCAGAAAAGGGCTTGGGGCATGGAACTGCTTCTTTAAGAGGAGACCTAGATAAAACTAGGACAGTGTTAATCTACCTGTACTATTTCCATGATATGAACTAAATCATTTAAAATGTAAACAAACTGAGGATATCAGAGTTTTTGTGGGTTTTTTTTACTATTAAATGTTACAAAAATATGTTAAATAAATCCAAAGACAGGATTGTGTTTTTCTTTACTTCTATAAGATTGAGGATGCCAATCTTATGGTTGTCTTTCTTCAAATGGTCAGTACCTATACACAGAATGAGCTTGGTTTCTACATATTCTGCAGGCCAAGGATATGAAATTTAAAGTCTGCAGTGTCTCCTCTAAAGCTTCGACTAGTCTTTTTTTTTTTTACTTAATATTCTGCTCTAGTGCTTCTATACTCTGTGGCTATAACCAATACTATGTGTTTGTAAAAAAAAGGAACCAAATGAAAAGGAATTTCAAGTTGATGCTTGTAAGTGATAAAGTAATTCTCACCTGTTATGTTTTCTGGCTACACTGAAAAGAAGGCTATTTTGCCATCATCTTCAACAGAGAGTTTCAGTGACAGTAGCTTTTGTTACGTTACCACTGGATTGATTAGCCCCTTGTTGTTCTGCTTCACTTATGGAGCTTTATGCATATATTTATTCTCTGGTGGAACAGCAGGCTTCAGATAGGACAGATAAAAAGATAAAGGTGAAAATAAAACCAGCCAAAACTGACACCGCTACCACAAAAAACTCATCCCAGATGTCTACTACTTTTGTATCTCCTACAACAGCTACATAAATACAGTCAGTGACTACAAATCAGCTCGGAAAAGATTGCTCTGTCCTGCTTCACAGAAGGTCACAGTCATTTTTGCTGGTTCTTTGCACTGTATGCTTTGTGGTTTTGAAAGATTTTGGTTTCAATCAAAGCTGAATTTGTTCCTTTGCTTAGGAATGATAGTTATACTGTTTTCGATTTCTGCCTAGGGATCACTTCAATTAATTTCATAATGTAATGAAGAGGAAAAAACTTAGGCAATGGATCTGAGTTCAGTACGCCTAAATGTATAATTATGAACCTGTATGTTTTTGACATTCTCCAACTATTAAACTGTTAACTACTTGTTGCTGGTATCCTTTCATGCTTACTATTAGATAATAACTGGCTTCAGGTATGAGGGTAGCACAAGAATAAGAAACAAATGTGTGTAAAATCTGTGATAAGCATTATTACTTCATCTCTGCTTTGTTTGGTTTAAATAATTTATTTTTCTCTGGGCAATTGATGCCTCCATACAAACCCAGAAATTTCAGTTGCAAAATAAAACTGTGTTGACTTCTTGATTTGAGCATATGACAGTTATTCTGAATACAAATTAAAAGGGAGATAACAGGGCCACTTTGAACTAGGTCTAGATCTCAGGGAGCATGACCTATGCATTTAGTATGCTTATATCCTCTGTTAAAAACTTTTTCAGACTTGAGGTTGGTGTTAGTTGGGGCTGATGCTCACCAGAGTACATTTAATGAATTAAGAATGATTCTTCATATCTTTATGTGAAATCCTGAATTTGTAGACATCTTGGTTTTGCCCAGATAGAACCAACCAGATTCTGTTTTGCTAGTGATGAGCGCAATGGAAAGCAGAACTTTCTGTACCACGTGTGTAGCTCAGCTGTATTCTACAATTCTTCTCTAGAGCCTTTCTGTAAGTGATCAGAGCTCTGCGGACTTTCCTAACCAACTCACACCACTACAGATATCTTGTACAGCATGTGCCTTATCCTTTGCTTCCATTTCTTAAAGTACAAATCCCTCCACTGTGTAGTTTAATCTTTTCTCACAGTGTTACTCTCCATGGGTAAAAGTATTATAATTTGGCCCAATAGGGCAGTTATTTGTATAGGACGCATTTGGTACAAAGATCACAATAATTATCACAATAATAATCAAATAATTATTCCCCTGCCTTCTTTGCTTTCCAAATCAATAACCAAGCAATGAGTTTGTATCCATACAAAGGAAATGGTGACAAGGAAGAGAAAATTATGTAGGAAAAGAGCTCTAAAAAGGCACAGCAACACCTATGTCTGAGAATGATTAGTGTTCTGACAAATGATCAGAAAAGTTGGCAGATAAAAGGCGAGAGGGAGGTCTATCACTTGATGTTTTCCTCTGTGATAAGATTTTAATTTTATTCTTGTTTAATTGTGTTGTAAATAAAGCTACACATTTTAATTTTCACATAAAGGTTTCATTAGGGTTTTTAACTGGTTTGGGGTGGGCAAAGAATTGAATTTTTTTTTTGGTTTTGAATATGCTTAACTTTTTCAGGGTGATACAGTCATTAATTCAAAGGGAATAATGATAGAAAATAATAAGATGCAAATGCAGATATCCACTTTGACACGATAAACTTCTACATAAGCAACTACTATAAACCACATTAAGTACTAATGATGGATAAACAAGAAAGGGTTCAGAGTTTAGTTATCTGAACTGTTCAGATTTGCAGAATAGGTGTTAGCATTCGTCCATGAATTTAATAGACTTCAGTATTGACACCGCACACATTCTTCCCAAGCCTATCAAGTCAATAGGACTGGTTATCAACCTTGTATTTCTAGCTGTGGAATTTCTCCAACTTGTAGATCGTGGTAGGGTCATGGCCCCATCAAACTTGACCTAAGAAGGGAAAATAAAACTAGTTATGCCATCAAATGCCTCACTGAATGCTACCATTGATTTCTCCAGCCTTTAAAACACTGCTTCAAAATATATTTTTCTGACTGTGAAAGGGCACAGTGTCACTTCACAGTAAGTGAACTGATTCTTAGACATGCATGTTGAGTATAGCAATGATTTCAACAATCTTCTATTCAGTTTCTCTGTATTAAGAAACACTGAATAAATTTCTTAGCCTAGCAGGAATAAAGAAACACATTTGCTGATGCCTGTGTATTCTCTGCATAACTTTTTTTTTTGTATCCCATATTTTCTCAGGTCTGCACTGGTTTCCCATAACTACTGATTCTTTGAAGTGAAATCAGGGAATTCCTTCATTGCTCTGACAAACTGTTTCTTAGGATTGCTCGAGTACTGGAGTGCCCAGTAGGCATCCATATTAACAATCTTTCCAGTCCTCTATTCTTAGGGGGGAACTTCACTGTAAAATGAATTTTACATGAAGGCTGAGGCACATTTGGGAGGGGGATTGGGAAAACAGGTCAACCTGCAACAGACATAGAGTGTTAACAGGACTGATGAAAAGAAATGCTGGGAGTGAATCTGTCTTCCAAGCAGTTGTTGTGCCATTGTTGTATGAATGACTCTGCAGAATTGTTCTTCTAACATGTCGTCACAGACCAAGATTACCAGAACCCGGACCAGGAGTGAAGCATCTCTGTGTGTTATGTGAAATGGTATTCCAGCTGTCTTCTCAATAGTTAGTTTCACTGCTGAGTTGAACAGTACGAAAAAGGTCTAGGCAGACTGGGACCAATGCAGAAACGTGGGATGCATGTGTAATAGGGTAAATTTTGTGTGTAAGTAAAGATTAAAGGGTCAATCTCCTTTTTTAATTGTTTTTATTTGTGCGCCAGTGTTGTCTTTCATATCGGCTATGAGCAGTACTGTCACTTGTTCTGAAATGAGTGATAGGAATGAAGACAAGGAAGGAAAGAACAGAGCAGGAATCCATTAAACTCAATTCAGCAGCTGTCAAGGGGTAATGGGAATTTGCACTTTTGTTATGTTTTTATGTAGGCATGTCACGGTTTTCAGGTTCACCTAAAATTTTAACTCTTCTGCATGAAATAGATCACAGCCATCATCTTTTCTCTTGGCCAGCAGTATTGGAGCAGGAACTCCAAGAGCAGAGGGTCTTGCGAAAAATCAGACCAGCTACTTTGGTCCTTGTGGACAGTTCTCCACTTTGCCACTGTAGCAGTGAGACAAGATGCTAGCAGCAACCATGTGTAAAGATCTTCTGTAGTGAGAGGCGCAGATACACTGACTCTGCAGCTCAGCTTGAGGGCATAACCGTGTGTGATCTTTGGGATGTGTCTTAACGTAAATCAGTACACATGGGTCTAGACGGCCTGAAACTACAGTGGAGGATGTTGACTAGACTTCACATTCTCTCCGGATGAGAACTCCAGGATGTCCAATTACACTCAGACTCCGAGCCAGAGGGCATGATCAGGGAATTTGGCCTTGAGAATACCATTGAGGGGGAATATAAACAGCCTAAGCCAATGAGTCTTAAGCATACTAATACCAAAACTGGATTAATAATTTTTGTTTTTTCAATTTCTATCAAGAAAAAAACCCTAATGAGTCATATTAAATATAGAACATGGTTTACCTGGAAAGCATAAAATCAACCCTTCACTAGGTTGCTTTTATAATACCTGTTTCTGCTCGTTAATGGGTGAGAGATGACTTCAGTTAGATGCATTTTGTAATTTGATATCTGTAAAAGATATGCCTTTGTGCAATTCTGAGCTGTAAAATGTTTATTTTATACCTGACTTTTTTTGTCCTTTAATTTTTCGAATTGCTCACGTTTATTTGCACATGAAAAGTCATTTCCCTTTCCAGTTTTACTGCTGAATTTCCTGGCATTGACTATTAGTCAAAGCCATTCATTAGCTTTGAATATTATGTAGAAATAACAGGATAAAGAAAACGAAGGTTGTTCTTTTCTGTTGAACTGGTAATCTTTTACTTCAAAACCAGTAAACTCTCATAGAACAAAACTCACAAGTTAATCAGACCTTAAATATATTATTCCATTATTACTGCCTTTATCGTACTGCCTTTTGTTTTTAATAAGAAATCATCTTTTCAAGTAGGCTAAACTGGGCACAATCTGGGAAGAACAGAGGGTATACTGGAAGATTTTTTGGTATTATTCATGTGCTTTAAGAACTTCCATTAAGAAAAAAATAAGTATTTTGTAATTTAATACCCACGAACTTCAAGAAGACTCAGTTTCCGAATAAATAAGCTTCACTTTATATCATTGTAGATCAATTATAATCTATTGAAGAAGAGCCCCACATTTATGATCATTTTTCAAATGTGCTTTGAAAGTATTTCCACTTTAGTTTGTCAGAAGGATAGTTAACATCTACTTGTCTTAGTCCTGTCTATTCAGGTTTCCACATATACCAGTGGAAATTAGTCAAATCTATGTGTGGGTGTTATCTGTGAGAAATTCTAATCTGTTTTAAAGAAATAGAATGGGAGCTTTCACAGCATTAAAATAAGGTATTAAAATGTATTATACTTTAGAGAGTTAAGACACCTAAAGAAAGTAAAGGCAGCTCTCAGCCAGGGCTAAACTTAACTGCAAAAACCAGCAAAATAGATAGAACTCAACATAGCGCTATTTAACAGATTCATATTCCAAGACGAATTCCATATAACACCATGGTATGAAGTTTCACTGTCTAAAAGACCTGAAAGATAATGTAAAAAGAGAGAGTGATGTTAAGAACAGCGTTTAAGTGTGTCTTTTTCTGTTAGCGTGAGTTAAGTCACTGACACTACGGAAGATTCCTTACTGTACTTAATTGTAGTCTGATTCCTTCAGACAATGGCCTTTATTTTAAACTCTAAATTGGTGTTGTAGAGTTAGAGGGAAATTTAAATCAGATATGAGCTTCTATCTGTATACTAATCTGCTTTCGAGATAATTCTTTCTTTTTTTTTTTCTTTTTTTTTTGAGGTTTAGCTTGATGAACAAAATAGATTTGGGTTTGGGGGAGAGACAGTAAGGAAATATAGACCACTGAGTATCTTATAAGCCTGCAACAAATACTTTAATTACATTGAGTGAGTGTAAATCAAGACCACAGAGCAGCTGAATGCTATGAAAATGTAAATACAATTTGTGGAAGTATAATAAAGCTATACAGGGTGGAAATCAAATTATGAACTTGAAAAAGTGCAAGTGTTGACATCATACCACCTTAATATTTTTACAAAATGTCTACAAATATAATCTATATACATGGATGACAAAAAATTCTAACTCTGAATTTTTAAATATAGCCACACTAAAAAGATTTTTGTACACTATGATTTCTATAACTGGCTGTTTCTAAAACGTGTGCCCAATTTACATTTAACCAGCCACTACACTGTTTATCTCAACTATTTTTATGCAAGAGAACTAAAACTTCTGAGTAGAGATTAAGATGGCTTATAATTTTTCATGGAAGAAGGCAGAATAGTGTGTGTTTTTTAAAAGATCCCAAAATTTAGTATGATCATTACTACTGATTCAAAAGCACAGAACTTGCCTGGAACTTAACTGGAAAAAGGTAGAAAAGAAAAATCAGAGGGTTTTATTCTCTCTGTACCATAAGGTGAAGTTCAGTGAAATTGAAAAGTACTCAATTCAAAATGATTTCAAGTTTATTAATATTTCCATACAGTATATAATTCACCTGCAGTACTCATTGTCAAAGGTTATCCTTGAATATAGCAAGATTAAAAGATGGACTTATCATATGAGCTAGAATATCCTGTTAAAATTTCTATTTAGAACGATGTAAATACTTCATGATTAAGGGCTCAGGACTCCAAATATTAAGGGTTTATATAAAAATCTTTCAGCAAGTGTAAGTTCTCTCATCTGTAAGCTGTTTTCCACCTCTTGAACCTGATAACTGTCATTGTTGGGAGTTAGGATCCTGAGCTAGAGGCCCCACAGACCTGATCCAATGTGGTAATTTTTGTGTGACTGGATTTTCAAGGAAAAGAATGAATGAAGAAGAATGACTTCCTATTAAGTCTGGAATATAAAACACTGCAATTCTGTAAGGGCAGCGTTACATTTTACCAGCTCAATATTTGAACAGAATAGAGATAGAAGACTGTCAGGATGAAAAATGTATTACCTATCAGAGCTTTGTTTGGCTCAGAAGATTAATCAGTAGATTATATAAAGAGCAGGAAAGAGAAAGAATTTAAAAACAATAAACAAAAAAATGTAGATATTATATATTGTCCAAATAAATATATCTACCCATCATGAGGACTGACAATCCTTATACAAATAATGAATGTGTATAGATTACATATGGCCATGAAGAGAAGGTGTGCTAAAGAGATGCTAAGCTACTGTAACATTAAGAGGCTTGCTTTGTAGCAACATGTCAGTGTAAATGCATTAACGTAAATCCTATTCAAGGCCAAGTAATTATGAGCGACGGGGTCTTCCTACTGTGGCCTGAAAGCCTGGTTTCATTCCGCTCGTTATAAGTACCTAACCATGTTGTTCAGGTTAACATAGACTTTTACAAGTGGAGGAAATCTTGACTTCCAGGTGCAAAGTCACCTAAAATGTGAACTGCCTTCCCGAAATACCTGTCTCTTTCTATTTGTTCTGACGATAACTTACAAAGATGTCACTAGTAACTCTGACATGTTGATTAGGTTTCTAAAATTGCAAGGTGTGAATTAACATATTTTTGTATCTATATTTTGTTATAATAAAATATGTTATACATACATATCTTACATATAAGCTTTATCATATTAGCTTTGTGAAAGCTGAAGGTAGTACTTCAGCCAACATTATTAGCTACATAATATTGAATAAAGACGGAAAATTGTTGTACTTTTCTGCTTTTTTTTTCTTTTTGGGTTAGTCATACACATAGCTGTTCTGTTTGGGACTGATACTGATATCCCTCCTTCATGTCGCTTCTCTTATTCATGTAAATAGCACAGTTTTTTTGAGAATCAGGCCTTTTGTTTGATCATTCATTCCACAAAACCCTGGGTGTGACTACTTTGACAAAGAGACACAAGAATTGATTCTGTGCCTGATCAGCTATTTCATCAGTCAGAAACAGAACTTATTAGATTGTAAGTATAGAGAGAAGGAACTGCAGTGGAAGCCTTGACTTGTTCTGTTTCATGTTCTTTTCCTGAGAGAAGGGGTAACTGTGGGTAGTGTGCAAACTCAAAGAGATACATACTATTTCTCTCTCAAATATTTGCCAAGTATATTGTTGGTTTTGGCAGTTTAGAGTGAGTTAAAGTTATTTGTAATTGCTCAGTGTTTCTGCTACTGAAAATGCTTCAAATTGCTTCATTTTAATCATAATCTGAAATGTCTGAAGATATATTTTTACACATATACACACAAAGACAAAACATACTTCTCCCTTGACTGAACAAAAAATTGAAGAAAATACAAAAAAAGAAAAGAGAGATCTTAGGGAAAAAAAGTTAAAAATAAGAGCAATGTTAAGAAATACATTTGACACATGCATTCACTATCTTGCTCTCTCTTGGGCAGTATACTAATGAACAGTTACAGAGAATAAGAGTCTGAGTTTTAAAATATTCAGCAAAGCTCCCCAACCAGCACAAAATTGTAAATCCATGCAAAATCTATCTGATCATAAAGATGTTGAACTTTAAATGTCCAAGAGCATGTCCAATACCTATGAAAATTGCCCATTTATAGGAAATGCATTTAAATTGTCTTTGCCCGGGCCGAATACATGGAAATGGTAGATGAAGGAGCATAATTATGTTAAAATGATTCAAGAAGGGTGACAGTCTTTCATGAAACCAAATCAGTACCTTGGCTCTATCTAGGGGCACAGAATGGTCAGGAGCAATCTACTGAACTGCTAGTCCTCAATTATCATCATCTTTGACTTGTTGCCTAAGTACATGCACGATTCCAGGATCAGTGCTTATGCAAGCTGGATTCCTGTATGACTTACCATCTTTGAGGACATCCAAATACCATTTTTATTTTCTTTTCACCTCCTTTTATAAAATTCTGAATTTTAATAGTTAAGCAATACAAAAAATGTTGCCACAGCATGATCTGATCCAACCTCCTTCACTACGGTTTTAGATTGCTAGGTTATTCCATGCCACACTTTTATTTCATTTGTGATCTGCAGTGTTAGGTCAAAAGAAGTACTCATTTCTTCAGTTGTCTTAGAGGTATGTGGTTATTTTCTTAATTGTATACAGTTTAGAAAATAACTTATTCTAACTAGTGTTGTACAATTACAGACTTGAATTGTATTATTAGGCTTTGTAGATGTGTGCTATACAGTGTACATTACTTAATTTTATGGCTCTAATAGATCTTTTCCTACATCTTCAATATTTTTGCTTTTTGAGCATACGTATGATATTGTTTCTTGTCCAGTTAGGTAAGTTTCCCTGATAACTTGTTTTTATTTCCATAGGATACAACTTAAATATGGTAACATTATCCCTTTTCAAAGAAAATTTTAATCAAGCAGACATTCTGCCCTTGATATCTCTTATTTTCTTAGAGCTTAATGTATATGTAAAAGAATACTGTTTTGTTACTTTTCCCCCCCCAGCATCATGTGTCTTTTACCGTGTGAACCATTTACAGCTGCCAATCTCTCTTATTTCCATATTTCCACTTCATAGTATTCAGTTTCACATCCTACACTGTAAATTCAAATTTCTTATTTCATCAGTCAAGGTCTAGATATTTCAGGGTACAAATATTTATGATGCTTCTTTTAGATCACACTAAGTCTCATAGTACCATTGGGCATAGGCAGAAACACCTGATTACTGTTTTGATCAATATGACTGATATTTCTGTTCTTAGTATCCTTCCTTCTTATCTATTGGAGTATTGGATTGGCTGTTGCTATTGTTTTATTTACCTCATTCTACATATTAAAAATGCATAGGAATTATTTCAGTCTCTTTCTCAGTATTCTGCTTGTTTCTTTTGCTTTACAGTTCCTTTTCTCAGCTGCACCAGTCTCAAACCCCAAAGAGATAAAATGCCAACTGCTCTCAGAGAGTACATCCGTTAGTTCTGTGTCTCAGCATATATGCATGCAATTTAAATAACACCTGTCCTGGATGTATCTGTTGGTTTCATTATCTTGTTCCTTTTGCTCTCTTCCCTGAAGGATCAAGTGAATCCAACTCAAAACCATCTGAGCCATCATTTTGCTGAGGTGTTCAGTCGTGCTTTGTCTGGTGTACTGGGGAATCCTCAAGTGTCATTTGGTGTGGTTTGAAGAAAGATTAGTGGACTTTTATTTTCACTCCTCAGAATCCTTTCCCACCTAAGTTCTGTAACTTATATCTTTGCCTCTGTTATGCAGCACAGTCTTGTAGTCTCTAGCTCCTCTGTAATAACAAGTGGTTTATTCTCCTTAGCAAAGAGCACTGTCACACAGACTCCTTTTGGAGTTGGTATGACTTTTGAGTCATCTACTGTTCTTCCATCTTCAAAAGTCTTGTCATACCTCTAAATAAGCTAATGAGATTGTCAAGACAAATGTTTTTCAAAAAAACCCTAATATTATTCTAATAAGTTGTAATTAATCAGCTGTGAGAGCTAGTTAAGTATAAAAAAGATTGTAAATACTTACTATGTTCCACTCAGATAAACCATACAATTGTTTACAAGATTGCACTAAAACAAAATATTTTTGCAGCGGAAAAAATGGAAGTGTTTAATTTTTTTCCAGCATTCTTAATCAGGAAAAAAAATTTGTGTCTCTGCAACATTGCTTAGGTGATTACAGCAGGACACGGTTTATCACAACACCAAGCCTAAATATAGAAGACCTTTATGTTTAATGACTGGATATCTCACATTTTTATTTCAGGTGCAGGTAGAAAAATGATAAGGAAGAAGCAGTATTTCACTGCTGACATGGAGAATGTAAGTGTATTTGAACATATGTTAAAGCTGTTGGACTTGAGAGTTGTTTCAGAAGGTATAATTTATTCTATATTTTTAAAATGTGGTTAGTATGAACATCCTGGCTTCTGGGGAAGTGTCTTATCAGCATGTTGATGTTCTTAGTTCTTATCTGAGCGAAGTATAGAGTTGAAATTCTCAATTAGCATCTCTGAGTATTTTCTTTTCTCCCTTTTATGTTCTAAGGTTGTAGCACTTTCATTCACTAGCTACACCTTGGAAATCGTACTCTAGCTACCTCCAATTGTGCAGTGGGATGCAAGAACAACTGAAGACTGATGATTTTGTTTCAATACTGCATTCAGCTGAATGACTACATGGGACTTTGATAGAAGGTTATAGGTTAGGTAAACAACAGACCTAGGTGTTTTAATCTTATTCAACTTTGTATGAGTTTCTTCAAATGTGCCATGAATTAAAGATTACTTTTTAACTGAAGAATATAAGATAGAAAGAGGGACTTCTCCCTCTTCCTGCACAAAGAATCCAAAGTGTTTTGACTGAAAAGCCACAGAGAACTCTGACAAATCCTCTGATTTGTACAACAGGGGGGGTAGACTGGTGTGAGAGGTGTAAAGAACCTCTGTAACTGTGGCTACATATGAGTCACTGAAAAACTGTTGACATACAACCCACACACAGTGCCTGTGAATACAAGGTTTTAACCAACAGAGGAATTAAGGTCTGGTATTTCTCACAGTTATCGTGGGATGTCTACAAAGATGAATTTCAGTATAGTGAAATAATAATTGAACAGAATTTTACATTTCTTTCCTCTGTTTTTTTCTCAATGTAAGAAAAATTTGCTACCATAAGGAAATTCTTTTGTTGTTGTTTTGCAATTTGTTCTTATGTATGAGTTTATAAATATAATTAATGCATAGAAATATTTTTTAGGAAGTATGCCATCCATCTTCTTGTAGCTCATCAAGCCATTGTAGCAATAAAGTTTTATATTACATATAAATTTATCAGCAGTAACGTAGTGGCTTTTCAAGTTAGTATATTAAAAATAGGAAGAGAACACAAATAAAAAAAAATCTACATTTTAAACTGGCCAAAATATTTTAAATTATATTTAAGGTATTAAATTATTTAGCAAACACAAATGTGTGGTTGAAAAACTCAGGTGTGTTTTCTCAGATGTAAAGTAATTATGTATATAAAAGTAATCCTGCTCCAGGCACAGCAGCTTGATGTTCTTTATCCATGGGCACAAGTAGGGCGAGAAACCAACAGAGAGATGGATGATTACAAAGGTTACAAAATTTAGTTATTAGAGTGTTCAGATTTTCCAAGATTTGGGATCAGAGCAGATAAAACAATGAGGTATCAGGGACAGACTAGGTTGCTTTCTGACTTTGTTTTGATTGCTGTGCTTCATTGATTTCTTTGATCTCAAAACTTTCAGAATGTGTTGGTTTCAAGATATTGAATGCACCTGAGACAGGATAATAAGGGCCCGACTTGAGACTATTCATCATCCTGATTTTTTATTGTGGTACTGTCTCAGCTGTACTGAAATCCTCAGTGTATGAAGTGTGATACAAATACTAAGACATGGGAAAATTAATAAGGTGATCAAATCTAACAGGTTCCACAGGTCTTCAGTAGCAGGTGAAGGAAGAGAAATATGGATAGCACCTTGTTTATTCTTGCAAGGAACACTGAGAATCTATCTTGAGGCTGACAGCAAACATCGTTGTATACGAGCCAGGAAAAAAGGTATTTGTTCATTTCTCTTTCACATGATTTCGAACACAGTTTGGTTATTCTTTCACAATTAAAAAACAAAACAAAACAAAACAAAACACCAAAAGATAACAATGAAAGAATTTTACTATTTTGTTACAGACATAAATTAATAGACTGTTTACTCCATGTATATCATTATGAAGGAGCTGATACCTCACGCAAGAGATCAGATTGTGATATTTATAGAATAACTAGGGGATTACCAAAATTGAATTAAACTAAAAAAAGTGCTATAAAACTAACTGCCGCAGGACTATGGTGTCTTTACATTTCCTGCTAAAGCACCTTTGCTCTTATAAAGGCACTTTAGTTATAAGGAGAGATGGCTGAAAAATCCTTTAAACATGTTGTTGTTGCACCTTTCATAGTCTATACTGGACAATACGTTAACCTCCTTGCAAAATAACTGCGTAACAGGGTACTGCTACCATCAGATTCTACATGTTTATAAAATATTTTCTTTTTAAACTGTAAATGTTACTCATTCTACTTGTGGCACAGGGATTTGCTGTGATCTATGACTGACCTTTCATCCGTACTATAAATGATGTATTAATTATCCTCACAACGTACATCTTCTTGAGTGAATGCACATATGAACAACTGTGCCAAGTAACTCCTAGAGGCTATCGAACTTTTAGGCTTTTTCCAGCTTAATGTATGTCTCAGGAAATTAGGTTGGAGGAAATGTTTGTAAGCACTTCTGCGTATTACTTAGAGCAGTGACTATTCCTTAACACATTACAGCTTTGAAAGGTCTGAAGAAGGCACGAGATTAGGCATTGTTAAGATTAGGGTGCTTCATCTAATTTTTCTCTTTTAAAACTTTAACTCCTTTATTAGAAGATTCTATGGGACCTGATGAGGTATATATGAGTCTGGAGGGAGTTGGCTGATGTAGTTGCCAAGCCACTCTCCATGGTATTTGAAAAGTCGTGGCAGTCAGGTGAAGTCCCCTGTGACTGGAAGAAAAGAAACATTGCATCCATTTTATAAAAGGGTAGAAAGGCAAAGACCATCCCTGGCAAAGACCAACCTGTCAGCCTCATCTCTGTGCCTGGGAAGATCATGGAACAGATCCTCCTAGAAGCTGTGCTAAGGTACATGAAGGACAGGAAGGTGACTCAAGACAGCTAGCATGGCTTCACCAAGGGCAAGTCCTGCCTGACCAACCTCGTGGCCTTCTATGGTGGAGTGACTACATCAGTGGACAAAGGAAAAGCTACAGATGTCATCTATTTGGACCTCTGTAAGGTCTTTGACACAGTCCTCCACAAAATCCTTCTCTCTAAATTGGAGGGATATGGATTTGATGGATGGACTGTTTGGTGGATGAGGAATTGGTTGGATGGTCACATCCAGAGGGTAGAGGTTAATGGCTCAATTTCCACATGGAGACTGGTGACAAGCGGTGTCCCTCAGGGGTCCGTACTGGGACCAGCACTGTTTAATATCTTCATCAATGACACAGACAGTGGGATCAAGTGCACCCTCAGAAAGTTTGCAGATGACTTGAAGCTGAGTGGTGCAGTTGACATGCTTGAGGACACCATCCAGAGGGACCTGGACAGTCTTGAGAAATGGGTTCATGTGAACCTCATGAGGTTCAACAAGGCCAAATGCAGGGTCCTGCACCTGGGTCAGGGTAACCCCCTGTTATCAATACAGGCTGGGGGATGAATTAATTGAGAGCATCCCTGCTGAGAAGGATGTGGGGGTACTGGTGGATGAAAAGCTGGACATGAGCCAACAGTGAGTACTTGCAGCCCAGAAAGCCGACAGTATCCTGGGCCGCATCAAAAGAAGCATGGCCAGCATGTTGAGGGAGGTGATTTTCCGCATCTACTCTGCTCGCATGAGACCTCATCTGAAATACTGTGTCCAGCTCTGCAGTCCTCAGCACAGGAAAGACATGGACCTGTTGGAGCAGGTCCAGAGAAGGGCCACAAAATTGATTAGAAGGATGGAGCACCTCTTCTATGAGGACAGGCTAAGAGACTGGGGGTTATTCAGCCTGGAGAACGGAAGGCTCTGGGGAGACGTTATAGCGGCCTTCCAATATCTGAAAGGGGTTTATGAGGAAGATGGGGACAGATGTTTTAATAGGGCCTGTAGCAATAGAACAAGGGGTAATGGTTTTAAACTGAAAGAGGATAGATTCAGACTAGATATAAGGAAGAAATTTCTTACAATGAGGGTGGTGAAACACTGGAACAGGTTGCCCAGGGAAGTTGTGGATGCCCCATCCCTGGAAACATTCAATGTCAGGTTGGACGGGGCTCTGAGCAGCCTGATCTAGTTGAAGATGGCCCTGCTCATTGCAGGGACATTTATGAGACTAGATGACCTTTAACAGTCCTTTCCAATCCAACCCATTCTAAGATTCAATGATTATATGATTATGTCCGTAACAACTCAGGTACCCCGGCTGTGGGTTGCAATCAGGCCACAGACACACCAGCTCTCTGAATATCTTGCACATGGCATGTCTTACAGATATTCTGACCTACCAACCAATTTATGGCCAGATCTTGTCTTCACCATGTTTGAATACCTTTTACTCTGTTGACTTTCAATTTCTTACTGATCTGATATGCTTATTAGCATAATTAACACATATGACCATTTTTTGGTAGCAATTACAGGTTAAAAATGATACAGTAAGCAAAACAGATTTTTACACCTCTGGATCACATAATCAGTTATTATTATAGGCTGGAGAGGTAAGCATGGACTCCCTCATTTTGACAGATTTTATTACAATCAGTTACATGACAACTTTATTAAAATGACTCTCTTTGCTTGTGAAGTCCTGTTGCAGTATTTTTTTTTAAAGTTTTATTTCTATTTAAAATTAGATCTATTATATAAAAAAGAACAATCACACTCTTTATACCAAGGTAATGCATGACAGAAATACAAGTTCTCTTGTCTTCAGAAAAAGCTATTAAACAGAATCACAGAATCAATCACAGGATGGTGGAGGCTGGAAGGGATCTCTCCAGATCATCTAGTTTCACCTGCTTCTCAAGCAGGGTCAGCAAGAACAGGTTCCCAGTACCATGCCCAGTGAGATGATGTAGACCACACAGCCTCTCTGCACAACCTATTCCTGTGTTTGATGACAGTCAAATAGGCTAATAACACTAAAATAATTATATTTAGGTAGGGAGTTTATTATGTAGCTAGAGCAGAAGAGTCCTTCTGAATAAATCAACCCAACACTAAAATAGAGCCAGTCTGGAAAACTACTGTATTTAAATATTGTGGTATCAGTAAGATACTAAGTGGGTAATATTCTTTAGATCATAGTACAAAAATATCAATAAAACCCTAAAATATAAACTGCATTTGGTATTTGCAAAATATATAGGAATAAAATAAAATTATGCCTCTATTTATACAGGACAGGTGTTAAATATAAAAGATCTACTGAGTATGGGCTTTTGTATCAACTTTGGATGAAATGAGATGTTGTTCAAAACAAATTTGAGTTAGTGCTGAATATATACATATACATCACATTTCTTGTTTAGTATTGGAGGTTATAACACCAAAGATAAAAGTGTAACGATTCCATTAAAATTCTGACAATATGAAATTTTAGGCCTGTGACTTGTTTTTTTCTGGCATAAATAGTTGTGCCTTACCTTCTAAAACTCTGATGTTGAGAAGCTTGCAGAAATATTTCATGTACGGAAAATACAGAAATAATACTGATGTTTTTGTCTGTTTGCACGTGAAATAGGAGATAAAATAAGTTGGGGTTTGTTTCCCTTGTGTTTCCTGAGTTAGCATCTGGATTCCTTTAAAAATAAAAAGAAAATCAAATACCTAAGTTAGCCAACAATGGGAGACATCAGTAGTTAAAACAGATCAATGCATGTGTCCAGATAGGCAATTGAAGTTAGAGAGTCAAAAGACACAAGCTAAAATATTTTGATTAATCTGAATCCAAAAGATTCAAGTAAGAACAAATATATGATGAAGAAATCCTGGGATTTCTATCAAAGAGGTATAGACAGATATTTGATCATAGGAACTGCTGATTATTAATATAATTGTTGGATAATCAAGGTATTGGTTGCCTGGGTATGATTGGTGTTCTGTCAAATGAACTTTCTCTAAAAACTGAATTTAAAATCATAGAGTCATAAAATGGTTTGGGTTGGAAGGGACCCTTAAACATCATCTAGTCCAACCCCACTGCAATGAGCAGCAAAATCTTCAACTAGATCAGGTTGCTCAGATCCGCCTCCAACCTGACCTTGAATGTTTCCAGGGATGGGGCAACTTTCTGGGAAATCTTTTAAAGTATGAAGGCTGAAAACCAACAGAGTGAATCTTAGATTATATTAATAATTTTCTTTACAGTACATACTTAAACTTTCATCTCACTGACCCTGAAATTTATGAACATGAGTCAAGAAAACAGGTCTAAGTGAGATCAGTGTCAGGGTTTCATATGATAATAACATTTTCCATGATCTAAGCATTTAGTTATAACTGGGCTTTACCAGTATTCGAGGTTGTTATGAGCTTTTAGTGGCTATCCTATTTGTAATCTACACGTTCTACATCAAGTAGGTAGGCCTTAGCTGTAAAGCTTTTGTGCTGCTTAAGAAAGTTTTTTTGTCCTCTAAGTGACTTACATATATTTCTATTCCTAAACAGTCCTTCAATTTTCAATTTTTCATTGGGTGCTTTCTCTTCATCTATGTTTTGCTTGGGTGACAGATTTGTGTAATGTTTTCCAGCTACTTCTTAAAATTTAGTAAGTTGCATAAATTACCTAGAGCAATAAAAAGTCATCATAGGACTTCACCAAGTTAATTAACAGTTAGTCTAAATATATGTAAATTCCATAGCAGAATTTCAGTAAGAAAGAAAAACTACTAAATGCTCATGTAAAATACTCACCAAAAAAAGTTCATGAGCAATATGAAGACTTAGATTTGGTTGGGTTTTTTTGATCGGAATATTTTTCCAGTAGTAATTGCTGCAATGTAATTCAAAGCTGACACAAGATTGACATAGCAGTCTATTGATAATATCACAAAATTAGAGCTTTAAATATGAAAATTAAAGAAAATTGTCCATGGACATTCATAAACAGGAAAAGAAAACTCAGCTCGTAGCAAAATATTCTTTTATTTTGTGGAAGCAGAAAGATTTTGGCATTGCTTATTAAGAAGCAAGCTTATGTAAGCAGGATGTTTTGTTCATAATTCAGATAAGGTCACTCTTCATACTGAGATAGTTCATTAACTATTGCAATCAAATGAAGCACAACAATCAGAATTATGCTTGCCAACTAAAACTGATCATTGTATGATAAAGCTTAACATTTTTCATTCAGTAAGTTTGTTCTAAGATGATTTTTTTTCTTGCTTGTTTGCACATCTATTTCCTCTTAAAATATTTAGTCTGCAGTAATGCAAATTTCCCAGACAACTTAGCTGACGTAACATTCTGCTACAGTTTGCAAGTGACAAAAAATATCTTTACTAATCTAGCAGCTGGCTGAATGAGCTGCAGGTCAGTATTCCACTGACTCTTAACAACACAGTTGAGAAGAATCATATCTTCAAGGGCTTGCATTTTTTTTCCTGGCATCTTGCAGTAATATCTACTGAAAAACAATTACATTATGTGGTTCCTCTTGTGAAAAATAAAGCTTCTGTTTCATAAGAAACATGAATATAAACAAAGCATAACAAAAAAGAAAATTTGTCATGGCTCTTTATACTCAAATGTAATAAGTTTTATCCAAGACCTCAGACTTCCTCTTTGGGGATACTATCATAGCCTCTTTGAATATGTACTTAGCACAACTGATAAAATACGCAAAATTAGAGTATACCTTTGGTCTTGTGATGTTCAGCAAAAAGCAATTAGTTCACTATGGAAAAATGCATAAATGATAACATAATAGAAGAGAGGAAACCAGTTTCAAAGATATCATAGCATATTGCTAAGTAGTCTATGTCTAACATGGAGTTGGCTTAAATGATTTCTCTTCATCTTGTTACCTGAAATCAGCTTGTGTGCTACATATGCAGAAAGACAGAAAAATGCAGCTGGAGCTAAGGAATATGGAATTTTCTTAAAGCCATTTGGCATTTCAGACATGCTTGTAGCTTTTAATAAAAAGGGGAAGCTGGATAGATGTTAAGAACTTACATAAAACCGAAATTTATAATAGTATTGACAAGGCTACTCCTACAGCTTGGACCACACTTGACGTAACACTGTTGTAAATATGTATGATGGATTAATTTACTTTAAATGCTATAAAGCATAAAAATGCACAATAATCAAAGTTAGAAAACACACCAGATCTATATCCGGAAGACAGTTTTATCCAATTGAATAGACACCCTAAAAATACTGGAAGATTACAAAGCTGTGGGAATATTTTATTTCATATAAAAAGAGATGTTAATTTGTTAATTATTTTACATGAAGTGTGGTTAATACAATTTTGTCTGTTGTTTTTTTAATTCTTACATTGTGCCTATCACTATACCATCTGGAAACTTGATTACTTTCATGGCATGGTTTGCTTCTTCAATGATTTAGGCATTTATGTGATTATAATTTCCATTAATAAAGAAGTGTTCTGTGGGGAAACATGAAAAAGGCAGTTAGTACAACGAATAAGTTGCACATAAAATGCCCTCAGTATATACCAATAAACTGCACGTAAAATGGCTGCCTTTCTTTACTGAGTTCAGAGCCATCAGTAATGTAAAGGTTCAAAGGCATAACAGAGCCACCTACTTGCTACACTCACATCTAATAAAATCGTTCTCTGCAAAGAGTCATATCAGACCTAACTATAATCACCTCCTCTCTAACACCAACTCTTTATAGATCATACAGTGTTCATCTACTAAAGGATAAAATATACTGTAGTGTGCCTTTTTTCTGATTAAGATGGCAGATTTTCAGCTACCTTCAGGGCTGCTATAAATTCTGCATTACAAATGAGAAGAAAAGATAGGAAAGGAGTAGCTTAAATATCTCTTCCTTCTAAACAGAGAAAAATAACCCCTTGGAAAAACCCTTACTGCTCAGGAACAGCTAAGTAAAAAGAGGAAATCCCCATTTTATACCTAAATGTACATCTCTTAGGTGGCAGCCCAACTTTCTTGCAGGTTTCCTGTAACCAGACAGCTAGCATCAATGTTAACATGAACATTTCCTACTAAGCTCCCTCCTTTCGTCAATATTATGGAACTGCTTGAAGATGGTTTTTTTTTAGTAGCTAAATATTTGTTCCTATGATTTATGTTATTTTTCCAGTGAGTGTTACAAACTTCAGCTGTCTCAATAAGCTTTCCATGCTTCTCATCAATCACTAAAGATGAAAGAAGAAGCAGAACACAAAAGAATGGTTTCTAAATCCTCTAGTCCTATCATCTTTTAAGTCCTTTCACTGTAATCAACTCCATACATACTACTGCTTTGAAGTAGTTGTTTCTTACTAAATGTGAGACAACATTCATCGTACACATAAAGGGATTGCATGATTATCTGGGGGTTTTATAGCAAAAATTTTTGTTTTTTATGGGAAAGAGTTAAGAACATAAAGTATAATCACTGGCCCACTGAGTCTTTCAAAGTAAAGATGCCCTGACAGTCTGAATGCCAGTGATATTCCTACCAGTAGAGTAAAAAAACAAAACCAAACCCAACTTCTGGTGGTATCTAGATGCTTCATATTGTCACAGAAAACATAACTTTTCATATGGATACATGGTTGTGTCTTTTGAAAACAAAATACTCTAAACCCAACTGCTTTTCCAAAAATCTTGAGTAAAATATCTTAGAAAATAAATGGTTCTAGTTTTACATCAGAAAATCATTGTTTCTTATATGCTTCCAAAAGCTTTCACAAAATTTAATATTCTTACATTGCTTGCAAAAAAAAAGTTTGTGATCCTAATATACTCATTTTGTCAAATGAACGTTTTGAAAACTTGTCTAACTTCACTCTTGCTGAAAGATTAATTTCAAACGCTCAGCAGTCACCCAGTTCGCACTTACAGCTGCTTCTTTGAGTGGCTACATAGCTTCTATCCTGAACATGTATTTATCTTCACAATGCAGATGTCAGAGAAGAAAGTATTGACATCTCATTGTAATAATGGAAGACTAGCACACAGAGAAGTTGTTCAAATAGAGCTGAACCTTTGCAGCATATGACAATGTTATAGCTCAAGAAACATTCTTCACATTTCAGTTAATAACAACTAATATAAGAACTCTGAAGCCAGGCTAGATAATTCATACTGATATTGTGGAGTTGTTTAATCTCATTTGATCAGCAGTGATTTTACTCTAGGCTACAAATATGTACCTGTATACTACAGCCTTCAATTTGCACTGACCTTCGAGGAGCAGAAACATAGTGCTGTAGAAATGGTCCTTTATTCTTTATCGTCACATAGGTATTTATGTAGTAAAGTAAAATATTGGGGGTTTGTACTGAATTTTTGGGTATGCAGTTCACGGGGGGGTTTTTTCTGTAGTCAATCAACATGCACGTATAAATTTTTAATACAAATTTGTGTTTACATTGGGTACGGAGGGTGACTGTACTTTTAGCTTAAATGAAAAAATGCATCTATATATATTGTGTTCTAATATATTTTACTGGGTGAAAATGGCAAGGTTTTATTAGTGGGAGGCTGCAGGGATGCCTTCTATTGGAGGAGTCAGGGCCTGCCCTGTGCCAGACACAGCTGCTTCCAGTGATCTCCACAATGGTCCCACTGGAGCATTTAACAAAGGTCAGAGGAATAGGAGAGATGGAACAAGGGAATGAGGGAATACCAAAGGCATAGGCATATGAGATGGTCCATGGAGGGCAAGGTACATCCCCATAGCATAAGAAATGAACTAGAAGGAAAGAGAGGGAGAGAAACTGCTACATCCTGACCCTGACCACCTGTGCCAGTTGCATCACTGAAGGAATTGAATGTGACCTCTGGTGATAACAACTTGATGACTGGAGCAAAGTTGAGCCCAGGAAGCAGGGAGGAGAGGTGACTGGCCCTAAGTGTTTAAATGTTTGTCTCTTTTGTTTCCCAGTACCTGAATCAGTAACTAAATGTTTAATGCCAATGAATGAACATAAATTCCTCAAGTCAAGTCTGGTTTGGCTGTGACAGTGTCCGGTGAGTGATTTCCTTCCCTTTATTTCATCCCATGAGTTTTTGTTACTGTCTTCTTCCTATTTTCTTCCCCATCCTGCTGGGGGTGGGCAAAAAGTAAGCAAGTGATTGTTGATGCTCAGCTGCTTGCTGGGGTCAATCCACCACATATGTGGAAGCAAGTTCAGTCATAAAAAATAGCCGATATTTACCTGGACTTTTTTTTTTTGCAATAATGGCTAGGAAAGCAGTCCTTGATTAATATTTTAATATTATCAATATTTTTTCTGTGTGAATGGAGCACACTTTTAATTTTATTCAGAAATATAAAAAGCAGATTAATTTGCTGCATATTGCCAGTATGACAAGACACTGCAGCAGCATCAATAAAATATTAGACCTAAAAACATATTTAACTATAGTTGGGGTGGCTCTAGTGAAAAGTGTCCCTGCCCATGGCAACGGAGTTGGAACTAGATGATCATTAAGGTCCCTTCCAACCTAAACTATTTGATGATTATATGATTCTATGATTCTATGAAAATCAGGATGTAGGCCTTATTAGAGCAGAGTAGTCAGATCCTCAAAGGTATAGAAAAGGCAGTGGCAAAGCTGACTTTAGTGTTTGCTTTCTACCATTGATTATCATACCCAAGAGATTTTTTTTACATGTAGACACTTTTAAACTCTTTTTTTAAAAAAGCTATGGATAATCTCTGTTTTTCTCTGCAATCCCTGACACAGCAATGGGAATCAGATTGAAGTTGTCTAGACTCTTGCTGTGGTTTTATTTATTTGTTAATCACCATCTTTTTGAGAACAAACATGGTTTTCTGAACTCAAATCCTAACAGGTAATATGCTCTTTAGATTAAAGTATCCTACATATATGTTGAAATCC